>CM045997.1:63384130-63984130 GCA_025175895.1 Wurfbainia villosa
ATTTCCTGCATTTCAAATATTTTTCTGTATTTAAAAATCATTTTCTGCATTTAAAATATTTTTCTATATTTAAAAATCATTTTCTGCATTTTAAACATAATTTTCTGCTTTTTTTCTTTAGAATTTTTTATATTACTTTAATATAATTTTTATTACATTAAAATAATTTTTATTGCATTAGAATAATTTTTGCTAGATTTAAAAAATAATTTTCTGCATTTAAAATATTTTCCTATATTTAAAACAAAAAATCTACATTTAAAATAATTTTCTGTATTTAAAAAATCATTTTCTTCATTTAAAATATTTTTCTATATTTAAAAAATCATTTTCTGCATTTAAAATATTTTTATGTATTTAAAAATTATTTTCTGCATTTTAAAAATAATTTTCTGCATTTAAAATATTTTTCTATATTTAAAAATAATTTTTTGAATTTTAAAAATACTTTACTATATTTAAAATATTTTTCTATATTTAAAAATCATTTTCTCCATTTTAAAAATAATTTTCTACATTCAAAATATTTTTTTAAATTTAGAAATCATTTTCTGCATTTAAAAATAATTTTTTGTATTTAAAAAACTTTTTCTGCATTTTAAAAATAATTTTCTGAATTTAAAATATTTTTCTATATTTAAAAATCATTTTCTGTATTTTAAAAATAATTTTCTACATTTAAAATATTTTTCTGCATTTAAAAATAATTTTCTGCATTTAAAATCATTTTCTGCTTATTAAAATAGTTTTCTGTATATTAAATTCATTTCCAGCATATTAAATTTTATTAAATTAATTTTCTTCACATTAAATTAATTTTCAACATATTAAATTTCATTAAAATCATTTTCTACACATTAGGATTATTTTCTACATATTAGATTTTTTTTATTTTATTTTATTTTTTGTCATTAGAAAATATTCCATTGATAATGTCACACTTAGAGGTATACAGTACCGTTCGCCCTCCTCTCTTTAACGAAGAGGACTTTTTCTACTGGAAAAGGCGAATGAGATGTTATCTGAAGACCAACCTAGATGTTTGGTTTTCAATTAGGAAAGAATTTATAGCTCCGGTAGACAACTCGGGGGAGTTGTTAGAACCGGAGAAATGGACCTCGGATATTAGGAAGAGAGTTCAAGTCGATTACAATGTACTTAACACCTTGCAATGCGGACTTACTAAAGAAGAGCTAAATAGGGTAGGACCATTTGAAAATTCTAAAGAATTATGGGAGAAATTAATTGAGTTGCATGAGGGTACAAATGACACTAGGATAGCCAAACGGGACATGCTTTTAAATAAATTATTTAATTGTAAAATGAACGAAAACGAAAACGCTAGTCAACTACATACTAGGATTAAAGATATATTAAATGGATTACATTTAATAGGACACCAAATAGAGAATAAGGACTTAATTAGGTATACCCTTAAGGCATTTCCGAGAAATGCCTTATGGACATCGATTGTCGATGCATATAAGGTATCTAGGGATCTCTCCACAATTAGGTTAGATGAACTATTTTGTGAACTTGAACTACACGGATAAGCTAACTCTGGTCAAACCGAGAATGGTATAGCTTTGATGGCAGGTTCAACTAAAAAGGAGAGAAAAGTGAAGATTGAGTCCGAAGACGAGTCAGAGTCGGAAACAAACGGAGAAGAGGAGATTGTAAATATCGTAAGAAAAATGTTCAATCGAAAGAAGAGGTTTACAAAGAAAGATGCCAGAAAGGTGGCCGACAACAAGCCGAGACCTCGATCGGAAGTGACTTGCTACGAATGCAATGGAAAAGGACATTACAAGTCGGAGTGCACAAACTTAAAAAAGGAAGAAAAACCAAAAAAGGAAAAGAAGAAGAAGGCTCTTAAGGCTACATGGGATGAGTCGTCATCGGAGGAGTCGGACGCGGAAGAGACGAAGAGAAGCTTCGTCGCGTTTATGGCCGAATCAAGATCCAGAGCTGAGTCAAGTTCTGAATCTAAGTCCGATTCTGAGTCCGAGAGAAGCCACGGATCCGTATCCGTTTTCGAAGGTTCTAATGAGGTAACTTCTCCATTAGAAGATAAGTTATATAGCATCATTGCATGTTTAGGTAGGAAATTAGCTAAGTCCGAGAATCGGGTTGACTCGCTACTTAAGGAAGTCCAAGTACTTAAGGAGCGAGTCAACTCGAAGACTTCGACTTGCCAACTTAAGGATAGAGACTCAACTCAAGTTGCAAAGCTTGAGGAAGAGAACTCAGTCCTAAAAAGGCAAGTAGAAGAACTAACTGGATCATTGCAAAAGTTCACTTCAGGTTCCAAGTATCTCAACATGATGCTTGGATCTCAGCGAGCTGTTTACAACAGATCCGGACTCGGGTATAAGGCTAAGTCCACCTATAAATCTTACATGTCATTACTTAGCCGAAATGCTAAGAATCGAGTCCAAGCATGTGTTCCTAAGTCTAGCTTAGTCAACCAAGTTGGACCAAATCAATTTTGGATTACCAAGAGTCAAGTTCACTTAGGGAACAAAACTCAAACTAGCTACCATTTAGGGGGAGCTAACACTTTGCTTGTTTCCTTGCCTACTTAAACACTTGCATGTTTTAGTTAACTTTCCTTGTTTTAGTTAAATACTTGAATGTTTTAGTTTACTTTACTTGCTTAATGTAGAATGGACTAGATAGGAAACAAAGTAGTTTAAACTTGAACAACCTAGTACTAAGGCAAGTGAACTGATAGTAAGTTGGGGAAGCTCTTCGAAGTGCATGTTTAGGAAGTGGTCGTTGCTCTGATAATCAAGAAGGTCATGTGCCTCACCACGACTGGTGCACTAAGTCGAGTGAAACTGATCGAAGCTAACTCACTAAGTCTTTAACTAGTTAGACCAAGGCTTAATCTAAAGTGAATCAAGTACTTGATTCCTTTATTGACTTTGTCTAGGAAGTGGTCGTTGCTCCGATAATCAAGAAGGTCATGTGTCTCGCCACGACCTGGAAGTCAATACTGGAAAAACTTACTTGACTAGCTCAAATCAAGCTTAAATCTAACACAAGTTTAAACACTTTAAAATTGCTCATTAAATTTAATCAAGATAAAAGAAATTCCCATCTCACAATACTCATAGAAAAAAGTGTTTTGAAAACCTAGCTTTGGTGAGATGATTTAGGATTAAAATACACTTCAACCAATTTTTTAACAACATACTCTAGTTAACCTACCTTAATTAACTCAAACTAAACAAATTTACCTAACTAAAACAAATTATGTTAACCTAATTTAAATCAACACAACCTAATTTACTTAACTAAATCTAACTTATTAAATTTATATTAACAAAACTTAACCCAAACTGATATACTCAACTATAACTTACTGCTTAACAAATTTACAACTAAATAAATAAATAAATATATATATATATATATATATATTCATCCTACTCAAGGTTTGAATTATCCATGTAGGACTTCAGAATGGACCAATGGATTCTGGATAGTGGCTGCTCCAGACATATGACTGGAGATAGTCAAAAGTTCTCGGATTTAAGCTTCAAGAACCTAGGAATAGTTGCGTTTGGAAATAATGGTAAACTTAAGGTAATTGGATCAGGTAATATTGAATTAGAATCTAATTTTATTATACAAAAAGTTTTCCTAGTAGATAATTTCAAATTTAATTTGCTTAGTATAATTCAGTTGTGTGATGTTGATTATGTAGTAAAAATTTTATCTAATGAATGCTTGATCAAAGATATTGAAATTTCAAAAATATTACTTAAGGGAGTAAGGAATAAAAATATATATTCAATAAGTTTAGAAAGATCCTCAATTAAATGTCATATGACACAACAAGAGGAGAGCTGGTTGTGGCACTGTTAGTAATATATGAGAGATGTCCTAAGGCAATCGCCTTATGTATGAACCATTTATATGATAAATGAAGATTCACTATTTGAGTATATAGGTTTTATGTATTTGATTGGATCTTAAACTCATTTACTGAATGTCCACGATACGATTCATAGCATGAGAGAATTTGTGATTGGATCACAACTAGTGAGTATCTCTACATGTGTAATTGTGAAGTATCAGAATTATCCCTAGTCGATGAATTGATGGATTTGGACACCATTAATTCTGTCGAGACTAGCACGAGGTATACTCCTTGGTGTATCCAAGCAGCTGATTCTCACTGGCTGGAGACATTGTGATGTCCGGAGTTAATCGTGGATGCTAGTTATGGTAACTAGTTCATTGGAGTGACCAGTAAGACTTCATATGGTTCTCTGCATATATAGATATGTCAATGAAGTTCTTACTGTAGCTTAAGTGCGATGTTCCTTTGACTTGCGGTATTCAAGTCATCTTGATCATGGAGACTTATGCTTTGACATCTTAAGCAAACATCTCTAAGGAGATGTGGACCTGGGATGATTGGGTATAAGTCGAAGTAATCGAAGGTGTTTGAATAGCCTATAAAGGATTCACCACTCCTTGCGAGGAGATGTATACCCATGGCCTCTCGTCGGATTGTTACTAAAGTCTTTGGCCAAAGCATTACATGTTTAGAGTAAGGTACTCTTCGATACATGTGGAGTAACTAGAATCCGTAGGACGAGGAAATGATACTTGGGCTAGGTGTGACGTAGTCAGCCTAGTGGGGACTGACACAATAGACCATGTCCTGAACCAAGTGGGTATAAGATGAGTGAAGGGAATGGGGCATGAATCATTCGAGCTACTGAAGGGTTTCAGAAATAGTTCTGGATCAACCGTTGATCTTTTCGATTAATTTGGGATCATGATGTACTACTAGGTGCCACTCATGATCGTTCTATAATTAATGGTTAATTATAGATGGCCAACATAAACCGAGAACCTATTTGGTCACACGCACAACGAGCGTAATCCAAAGGATTTAAAACGAGCTTGAGAATGGGATTCTCAGACCGAGAGAAACTAAGTTTGGTTGGACCAAACATGGAGCGAGCATGAAATCGTTTCAGTCGCAATGGAAGCATGGATGGGCCGTGTCTTATGAAGACATAATGGATGGACCAAAATGGTTTGGTTCTAATCCAATGGAGGAGAATAAACCAAAGGGTTTGGTTTATTTTAAATGAATGAACCAAAGGTTGGTTCGGTTCGTTTTAACTTAAAATAAACCATCATGGTTTGGTTTATTTTAACTTATCTTAATGGAGCGGGTTAACGGGCCTAATGGTTATGATCAAATAACCATTAAGAGAATTAGTTCTCTATAAAAGATGGCTTAAGGGATAATTAAGCCCTAATCAAAACCCTAGCTTGGCCGCCCAACCCCTCTTCCTCTTGTTGGCGTCAACTCCATTGCCGCCCAACCCTTGAGCCGCCGTCCAGCTCTTTGCCGGCGTCCAAGCTTCAGCCGGTGAACCCTCCGGCGACCCTCCGGTGATCTTCCTAGGCCTCGGTGAAAAGGTGAGCACTTGGCTTCCTTGTTTTGGCCGGCGCCTACTCCTCCACCAAGCTGTCCAGTTTTCTGGACAGCTTCTTCTCCTCTCGTCGGAGCGTCGTTTGGACGATGGTTAGATCTCCGACAACGGCTAAACTACCGGGGATTCGATCTCCGGTAATCCTCTGAGGTGGAGGACGAAGGATTTGTCAATTGGTTGACGAATACCTCTCCGGAGAAGCGAGTTTTGAGGACTCATTTTTGGATCCGAATTTGGATTCGGATCGTGATCATCTCTCGATCACGTCGTCTTCAACACGAGGCTACTAACCTGTACGAAGACGAAGCTCGTGGCTTAGCGAAGTCATCCCGAGGAACTCGGCGTGGATACGGATAGAGACGATTCTAGCGAGGATCGTTCCGGTTGATGCCGTTCCCGCTACACGTCATACGAAAGGTATAACGTAGATAAATTTCCTTTTATTATAAATTTAAATTTACGGTTATGTCTACACTTGTTGTAATATGCATGCGTGTGTGTTGTAATAAATGTAGATTTATTATTTTTATTGCTTCCGCTGTGTTCATGTTTACGAAACGTGATCGAACACACACACGCTTGTGAAAACCCAACAAAGGGTATCAGAGCCGTTGTGTTTCGACATAATCGTAAAATGGTTTTGCGATAGTCATAATGTATTTCTGGAAATTTTCTAATTTTGGAAATTTAGAAGTATTTATGGAAATTTTTCAATTTTGGAAAGTCTAGAAGTATTTATGGAAATATTCCACTTTTGGAAAGTTGGAAGTATTTATGGAAATTGATATTTTCCATAAATAAAATATTTGATTAGATTCTGGAAATTTGTTTCCTAATTTAATCATGATTTGATTTGGGAAATCAAATCTTAAAATATTTTATTTCCATAAGTAGTTTTGATGATTTAGGAAATTGGTTTCCTAAATAGATTTTCCTTAATCAAATAATTCCATGAATAAAATATGTTATTAGATTTGGAAATTTGTTTCCTAATTTAATTATGATTTGATTTGGAGAATCAAATCTTAAACATATTTTATTTCCATAAATAGTTATGACATATAAGGAAACATATACATGACATAATTGTATGCCATGTAATTGCATTAGATGCATAACATAATGCCATGCGTGTCGTGACATGTAGATGTATGCCATGTATGTCATGCCATGTAGATAATAGTTATTTGCATGCAAAGAGGATGAGACATAAAAACCTTTAAACAATATTAAAGCTTACACCTTCCATTAATATGGTTAGAACCAGAGTTCCGTTTCTTGTTTGGGTTGTTGGACTCTCTCCAAGCCCGGCTCGAACCCGAACATGTTCAAACCATGGAATAGTTTAATACTAATATGGTAAGAGTCAGAGGTCAATAGTTAGCTTTGGTTGTTGGACTCTCTCCAAGCTGGGCTAATTGGTTGAATGCGCTCTAACCATATTAAAACTATTTCTCGATTAATGGATTGGCTTTAACTTGGAGCATCGGCTTGTTGGACTCTCTCCAAGGTCGATGTAAAGGGAGGTGAAGTTGGGTGCTATGCATATGATGCATACTTGTTAATGTGTTAACAACCCAACGTATGTGTGAACATTCAATTAGTTGATAGCACATTGTGATAGTTGCATATACATGATATGCAATCGGTATAGATGATACCTACCGTCGTAGTTATGAATGGCTTGTTGGACTCTCTCCAAGGTTGTTCATAACTATGATGGATATCAGCCCATTCGGAGATGGACCTACGATCTCCCGAAGTGATTTTGGGGTTTTTGAAATTCGAAAAATGAATGGGATTTATAAATGTATATTGATGCATTTTTAAAATCATTTTCTCATATATGCTCATTTTGTATTTCTAGGTCAATAAATTGATCATGACGTCTTTGAATTTGCGCACTATTTTGGATTCGAACAAACTGACTGGGCCTAACTTCCTGGACTGGCTTAGAAACCTGAGAATTGTTCTCAAGGCAGAAAAGCTTGCATATGTCCTTGAAGAGCCTCTTCCTGACCGTCCTAAGGACTATGCAACTCTAGACCAAATGTTGGTCTATCAGAAGCATGTGGTAGATTCTGAGCTGGCGAGTTGCATCATGCTAGCGGCGATGGTACCTGAGCTGCAAAAGCAGCATGAGCATATGGATGCTAATACTATGGTCTTTTATCTTCATGAGTTGTTCGATGAGCAAGCGAGATCCGAAAGGTTCGAGGTCTCTATGCTCCTCTTCACCACGAAGATGCAAGAAGGTTCATCTGTAGTGCAGTTTGTGCTAAAGATGAACGGGTACATCGAGCGGCTAGCTACCCTCGGCTTTGTGATGGATCATGAGTTAAGTATTGACTTAATTCTACATTGTTTGCCCAAGAGTTTCTCGCAATTTGTGATGAACTATCGGGTGAACAAATTGGAATCCACCATTCCCGAGATCCTCAATATGCTGAAGACTGTGGAGCCTTCTGTGAATCATGAGGAGAAGGCGGTTCTGTTAGTTGATTCCTCAAAGAAATGTTCTAAGAGGAAGGCAAAAGAACAGAAGAAAGGAAAGAACAAAAAGGCAAAGAAGGCGGAACTAGCGCAAAAGGGCACTTGCCATCACTGTGGCAAGGAAGGCCACTGGCGAAGAAACTGCAAGATTTATCTTGAGTCCATGAAGAAGAAGAAGGCATCCGATGCCCCATCCTCTTCAGGTATCTTCGTTATTGATTGTCATTCTATTTCCTTAGACACTTGGGTATTGATACTGGGTGTGGCTCACATATATGTAATGACATACAGGGGCTAAGGAATAGAAGAAGACTTGTTAAAGGGGAGTCAAATTTGCGAGTTGGCAATGGAGCAAAGGTTGCTGCGGTCGCCATCGGAACTTATTTGCTGAAGCTCCCTAGTGGACTAGTCTTAGAACTGGACAATTGCTCTTATGTTCCTTCTCTAATAAAGAACATTATTTCTATTTCCTGTTTAAATAGAAATGGTTTCCATTTGACGTTTAGTAACAATTGTTTTATATAACTTTGAATGGCGTACATTATGGAACTGGAACTTTGAGTAATGGCATTTATACGTTGGACGTATCCAGTGACATTTTCAATATCGAAGCGAGCAACACGCGTGCTCGAAAGGATAATCAAATAGACTCCTATAGGGGCATTGTCGTCTTGGCCATATAAGCAAGAAATGCATGTCCGAATTTAACCGATGTGGAATTCTGGAATTGTTTGAATTGGATTCATACGATACATACGAATCATGCTTAAAAGGCAAGATGACTAAGTTACCTTTTACTGGAAAAGGTGAACGAGTGGGAGAGTTACTAGGTCTAGTACATACTGATGTATGTGGACCTATGTCAACTCAAGCATTAGGAGGCTATAGCTACTTCATTACCTTCACCGATGATCACTCACGGTTTGGGTATGTGTTCTTGATGAAACACAAGTCTGAAGCCTTTGAAAGGTTCAAAGAATTCAGAAATGAAGTAGAGAAACAACATGACAAGAGTATTAAAATACTTTGATCGGATCGAGGTGGAGAATACTTAAGTCAAGAGTTTCTTGATTATCTAAGAGACAATGGCATATTGTCTCAATGGACTCCGCCATATACACCACAGCATAATGGTGTATCCGAGAGGCGTAACCGGACCCTGTTGGACATGTTCAGGTCAATGATGAATCATGCAACTCTTCCCAAGTCCTTTTGGGGCTATGCACTTCAGACAGCTGTTTACTTGTTAAACAGAATGCCTACCAAGGTAGTCTCAACTACTCCATATGAGATATGGAAAAGTAAGAAACCTCATGTATCTTACTTGAAGATATGGGGTTGTCCTGCTTATGTGAAGCGGACTGTATCAGACAAATTGGAAGCTAAGTCTGATAAATGTCTATTTATTGGATACCCTAAGGAAACAAGGGGTTACCAATTCTATCATCCTGTGGAACAAAAGGTGTTTGTTTCAAGGCATGCTGTGTTTCTAGAGAAAGAGTTTCTCTTGCAAGAAAACAGTGGGAGTGTCGTCGAGCTTGAGGAGGCTCGAGAGACTAAAATAGACATTGATGAGATACCTGGTGAAGCACAACAACCGACAACTCATAGTGATGAGCAATCGGCTGGACCTATTGTAACACCACATCTTCGTAGATCTGGTAGAACACGCAATATTCCTGAGAGATATGGATTTCTCGTAAGTGAATCGAACGACGTGTTACTCATTGATGATGAGGAGCCTACCAGTTATGAAGAAGTGCTGACAAGTTCAGAAAGGGATAAGTGGCTTGGTGCCATGAAGTCGGAAATGGATTCCATGTATGAAAACCAAGTTTGGAACTTGGTTGACCCACCTGAAGGGATAAAGCCTATAGGGTGCAAGTGGGTTTTCAAGAAGAAAACCGACATGGATGGTAATGTGATTACCTATATGGCTAGATTGGTGGCGGAAGGATATCGTCAAAAACAAGGTGTTGATTATGACGAAACCTATTCGCCTGTAGCTATGCTTAAATCCATTCGGATGCTCCTGGCCATAGTGGCTCATTATGATTATGAGATATGGCAGATGGATGTGAAAACAACTTTCCTTAATGGAAACCTGCTCGAGGACGTGTATATGATACAGCCTGAAGGTTTCACATCGGTTGATAAAACCAAGGTATGCAAATTGCGACGGTCCATTTATGGATTGAAGCAAGCATCCAGGAGCTGGAATATCCGTTTTGATGAGACAATCAAAAAGTTTGATTTCTCACAAAATCCAGACGAACCTTGTGTGTACAAGAAGGTTAGTGGGAGTGCAGTCGTGTTCCTAGTGTTGTATGTCGATGACATATTATAGGAAACGATGTCTCAATCTTACAGTCAGTGAAGGTTTGGTTATCCAAGACTTTCTCCATGAAAGACCTGGGAGAAGCAACCTACATCCTCGGAATTAAGATCTATAGAGATAGATCGAAACAGATGCTTGGTCTTTCGCAGTCTACATATATAGACTGAGTGCTAAAGAGGTTTAGCATGTCGGAATCCAAGAAAGGTTTCCTACCCATCAGGCATGGGGTACACCTTTCGAAGTCTATGTGTCCGTGCACAGAAGACGAGAGGATTTGAATGAGTAAGATTCCCTATGCATCCGCAATAGGATCTATCATGTATGCTATGTTATGTACGAGGCCCGATGTATCGTATGCTCTGAGTGTCACGAGCAGATACCAGTCCGATCCAGGAATGGATCATTGGGTGGCTGTTAAGACGATCCTTAAGTACTTGAGAAGAACTAAGGATGTGTTCCTAATATATGGAGAAGGGGACATGGTGATACGCGGGTATACGGATGCGCCTTCGACACAAGGATGATTTCGTGAGTCTCACCGATACGTGTTCACCTTGAATGGGGGCGCAGTGAGTTGGAAAAGTTCCAAACAAGAGACTGTAGCGGATTCTACCACTGAGGTAGAATACATTGCAGCTTCGGAAGCAGCAAAGGAAGCGGTTTGGATCAAGAAGTTCGTTCATGAACTTGGTGTGATTCCGGCCATTGTTGAAGCAATACCGGTCTACTGCGACAATAAAGGAGCAATTGCACAGGCAAAAGAGCCAAGGTCTAATCAACAATCCAAACATGTGCTTCGCCGCTATCATCATAATAGAGAGATCATCAGTAGGAACGAAATACAAATCGAGAAAATTCCAACTGAAAGGAACTTAGCGGATCCTTTGACTAAGGCATTACCTCAAAATAAGTTTGAGGGTCATGTTAGAGCTTATGGTATTGGATACCGTAGCGATTGGTATTAGGCCAAGTGGGAGTCTGTTAGTAATATACGAGAGATGTCCTAAGGCAATCGCCTTATGTATGAACCATTTATTTGATAAATGAAGATTCACTATTTGAGTATACATATTTTATGTATTTGATTCGATCTTAAACTCATTTACTGAATGTCCACGATACGATTCACAGCATGAGAGAATTTGTGATTGGATCACAACTAGTGAGTATCTCTACATATGTAATTGTGAAGTATCGGAATTATCCCTAGTCGATCAATTGATGGATTTGGACACCATCAATTCTGTCGCGACTAGCACGAGGTATACTCCTTGGTGTATCCAAGCAGCTGATTCTCACTGGCTGGAGACATTGTGATGTCCGGAGTTAATCGTGGATGCTAGTTATGGTAACTAGTTCATTGGAGTGACCAGCCGTAAGACTTCATATGGTTCTCTGCATATATAGATATGTCAATGAAGTTCTTACTGTAGCTTAAGTGCGATGTTCCTTTGACTTGCGGTATTCAAGTCATCTTGATCATGGAGACTTATGCTTTGACATCTTAAGCAAACATCTCTAAGGAGATGTGGACCTGGGATGATTGGGTATAAGTCAAGTGATCGAAGGTGTTTGAATAGCCTATAAAGGATTCACCACTCCTTGCGAGGAGATGTATACCCATGGCCTCTCGTCGGATTGTTACTAAAGTCTTTGGCCAAAGCATTACATGTTTAGAGTAAGGTACTCTTCGATACATGTGGAGTAACTAGAATCCGTAGGACGAGAAAATGATACTTTGGCTAGGTGTGACATAGTCAGCCTAGTGGGGACTGACACAATAGACCATGACCTGAACCAAGTGGGTATAAGATGAGTGAAGGGAATGGGGCACGAATCATTCGAGTTACTGAAGGGTTTCAGAAATAGTTCTGGATCAACCGTTGATCTTTTCGGTTAATTGGGGATCATGATGTACTACTAGGTGCCACTCATGATCGTTCTATAATTAATGGTTAATTATAGACGGCCAACATAAACCGAGAACCTATTTGGTCACACGCACAACGAGCGTAATCCAAAGGATTTAAAACGAGCTTGAGAATGGGATTCTCAGACCGAGAGAAACTAAGTTTGGTTGGACCAAACTTGAAGCGAGCATGAAATTGTTTCAGTCGCAATGGAAGCGTGGATGAGCCGTGTCTTATGAAGACATAATGGATGGACCAAAATGATTTGGTTCTAATCCAATGGAGGAGAATAAACCAAAGGGTTTGGTTTATTTTAAACGAATGAACCAAAGGTTGGTTCGGTTCGTTTTAACTTAAAATAAACCATCATGGTTTGATTTATTTTAACTTATCTTAATGGAGCGGGTTAACGGGCCTAATGGTTATGATCAAATAACCATTAAGAGAATTAGTTCTCTATAAAAGAGGGCTTAAGGGATAATTAAGCTCTAATCAAAACCTTAGCTTGGCCGCCCAACCCCTCTTCCTCTTGTTGGCGTCAACTCCATTGCCGCCCAACCCTTGAGCCGCCGTCCAGCTCTTTGCCGGCGTCCAAGCTTAAGCCGGTGAACCCTCCGGCGACCCTCCGGTGATCTTCCTAGGCCTCGGTGAAAATGTGAGCACTTGGCTTCCTTGTTTTGGCCGGCGCCTACTCCTCCACCAAGCTGTCCAGTTTTCTGGACAGCTTCTTCTCCTCTCGTCGGAGCGTCGTTTGGACGACGGTTAGAGCTCCGACAGCGGCTAAACTATCGGGGATTCGATCTCCGGTAATCCTCTGAGGTGGAGGACAAAGGATTCGTCAATTGGTTGACGAATACCTCTCCGGAGAAGCGAGTTTTGAGGACTCGTTTTTGGATCGGAATTTGGATTCGGATCGTGATCATCTCTCGATCACGTCGTCTTCAACACGAGGCTAGTAACCCGTACGAAGACGAAGCTCGTGGCTTAGCGAAGTCATCCCGAGGAACTCGGCGTGGATACGGATAGAGACGATTCTAGCGAGGATCGTTCCGGTTGATGTCGTTCCCGCTACACGTCATACGAAAGGTATAACGTAAATAAATTTCCTTTTATTGCAAATTTAAATTTACGGTTATGTCTACACTTGTTGTAATATGCATGCGTGTGTGTTGTGTGTGTTGTAATAAATGTAGATTTATTATTTTTATTGCTTCCGCTATGTTCATATTTACGAAACGTGATCGAACACACACACGCCACGGTGCCGGAAACCCAACACAGGCGACTTGCTCACACCAACTTTAGGAATATATCGAAGTTAAGTGAAACTAATCTAGTTAGAGGATTTCCCAAACCTAAAAATATTGAAAATAAAATTTGTAATTCTTGCCAACAAGGGAAACAAACCAAGTCTCAACATAAATTAACCGATCAAGGTCGAACAAGCTCAATACTTGATTTAATACACTTAGATTTAATCAATTCACATGGAGTAAAATCACTAAGTGGTAATTTATATTGTTTAGTAATAATAGATTATTACTCTATGTTTACATGGGTAAAATTTTTAAAAAATAAAAATGAAACATTTGAGGTATTTAAAAATTTTAGCAAACAAATAGAAAATGAAAAAGATCGTAAGATAAAAAGAATACGAAGTGATAATAGAGGAGAATTTAAAAACGATAAATTTATATTAATGTGTTTAGAAAATGGATATCATCATGAGTATTCATGCCTTAGAACTACTCAACAAAATGGTATAGTAGAAATAAAAAATAGGACTTTACAAGAAGCTGCTAGGTCGATGATAAATGAATATAATCTACCCAGTTACTTATGGGTCGAAGCTATAAACATTGCATGTTATGTGCAAAATAGAGTAATAATTAATAAAATACATGAAAAAACATCTTATGAAATTTTTTACAATAAAATACCTTCAATAAAATATTTTAAGGTATTTGGATGTAAAGTATTTATTTTAAATACGAAAGACCATTTAGGTAAATTCTCTTCAAAAACTGATGAAGGAATATTTTTAGGATACTCGAACACTAGTCGGGCCTACAGGATTTATAATAATAAAACCCTAAAAATTGAAGAAACAACAAATGTAAAATTTGATGAGGAAGAAACCACTAATAAAAAATTGAACACATTGAAAAATAATCAAAATGATCTAAATAAAATTACACATGATGAAGAAGAACAACTTAATTCTAATCAATGTGAAGAGAATCTGAAGACATCTAGAATTAATCCTAACCATCCAATAGATCAAGTATTGGGAAATCCAAACTTAGGAGTTCAAACCAGATCAGCTCTAAGAAACTTAAGTCAAATCGCATTAATATTGAAAATAGAACCAAAAACAATAGAGGAGGTCTTACCAGACACTGATTGGATAATAGCCATGCAAGAAGAATTAGCACAATTCAATAGAAATGACGTATGGGATTTGGTGCCTCCACCTACAAATAAATCAATAATAGACACTAAATGGGTGTTAAGAAATAAGTTAAATGATCAAGGAGAAATAGTAAGGAATAAAGCTAGATTAGTAGCTAAAGGGTTCAGTCAGGTAGAAGGGTTAGATGTTGGGTTTCCGGCACCGCGGCGTGTGTGTGTTCGATCATGTTTCGTAAACATGAGCACAGCGGAAGCAATTAAAAATAATAAATCTATATTTATTACAACACACACAACACACGCATGCTATTACAACAAGTGTAGACATAACCGTAAATTAAAATTTGCAATAAAAGAAATTATCTACGTTATACCTTTCGTATGATGTGTAGCAGGAACGGCATCAACCGGAACGATCCTCGTAAGAATCGTCTATATCCGTATCCACGCCGAGCTCCTCGGGATGACTTCGCTAAGTCACGAGCTTCGTCTTCGTACGGGTTACTAGCCTCGTGTTGAAGACGACGTGATCGAGAGATGATCACGATCCGAATCCAAATTCGGATCCTAAAACGAGTTCTCAAAACTCGCTTCTCCGGAGAGGTATTCGTCAACCAATTGACGAATCTTTCGTCCCCCACCTCAGAGGATTACCGGAGATCAAATCCCCGGTAAGTTACCCACTGTCGGAGCACTAACCGTCGTCCAAACGACGCTCCGACGAGAGGAGGAGAAGCTGTCCAGAAAACTGGACAGCTTGGTGGAGGATATAGGCGCCGGCCAACCAAGGAAAGAAAAGCCTCACCTTGATGCCAAACCTATAGGGGATCACCGGAGGGTCGCCGGAGTGTTCACCGGCTGAAGCTTGGTCGCCGGCAATGACTTGGACGGCGGCACAAAACCTGGGCGGCGGCAATCCTAGGGTTGGCGCCGACTAGGGGAGGAGAGGGAGGGGCGGCAACACAAGGTTGGGCGGCAACTCTTGATTAGGGTTTTGGATTAGGGTTTAAGCCCTATTTTATAGAGAACTAATTCTCTTAATGGTTAATGGATCATATCCATAAAGCCCGTTAACCCGCTCCATTAAGATAAGTTAAAATAAACCAAACCATGATGGTTTATTTTAAGTTAAAACGAACCGAACCAACCTTTGGTTCATTCGTTTAATATAAACCAAACCCTTTGGTTTATTCTCATCCATTGGATTAGAACCAAACCATTTTGGTCCATCCATTATGTCTTCATAAGACACGGCCCATCCACGCTTCCATTGCGACTGAAACAATTTCATGCTCGCTTTATGTTTGGTCCAACCAAACATAGTTTCTCTCGGTCTGAGAATCCCATTCTCAAGCTCGTTTTAAATCCTTTGGATTACACTCGTTATGCGTGTGACCAAATAGGTTCTCGGTTTATGTTGGCCGTCTATAATTAACCATTAATTATAGAACGATCATGAGTGGCACCTAGTAGTACATCATGATCCCCAATTAACCGAAAAGATCAACGGTTGATCCAGAACTATTTCTGAAACCCTTCAGTAGCTCGAATGAATCGTGCCCCATTCCCTTCACTCATCTTATACCCACTTTGTTCAGGACATGGTCTATTGTGTCAGTCCCCACTAGGCTGACTACGTCACACCTAGCCCAAGTATCATTTCCTCATCCTACGGATTCTAGTTACTCCACATGTATCGAAGAGTACCTTACTCTAAACATGTAATGCTTTGGCCAAAGACTTTAGTAACAATCCGACGAGAGGCCATAGGTATACATCTCCTCGCAAGGAGTGGTGAATCCTTTATAGGCTATTCAAACACCTTCGATCACTTCGACTTATACCTAATCATCCCGGGTCCACATCTCCTTAGAGTTGTTTGCTTAAGATGTCAAAGCATAAGTCTCCATGATCAAGATGACTTGAATACCGCAAGTCAAAGGAACATCGCACTTAAGCCACAGTAAGAACTTCATTGACATATCTATATATGCAGAGAACCATATGAAGTCTTACGGCTGGTCACTCCAATGAACTAGTTACCATAACTAGCATCCACAATTAACTCCGGACATCACTATGTCTCTAGCCAGTGAGAATCAGCTGCTTGGATACACCAAGGAGTATACCTCGTGCTAGTCTCAACAGAATTGATGGTGTCCAGATCCATCAATTCATCGACTAGGGATAATTCCGATACATCACAATTACACATGTAGAGATACTCACTAGTTGTGATCCAATCACAAATTCTCTCATGCTGTGAATCGTATCGCGGACATTCAGTAAAAGAGTTTAAGATCCAATCAAATACATTAAACATGTATACTCAAATAGTGAATCTTCATTTATCATATAAATGGTTCATACATAAGGCGATTGCCTTAGGACATCTCTCATATATTACTAACAGACTCCCACTTGGCCTAATGCCAATCGCTTCGGTATCCAATACCATAAGCTCTAACATGACCCTCAAACTTACTTTGAGGTAATGCTTTAGTCAAAGGATCCGCTAAGTTCCTTTCAGTGGGAATTTTCTCGATTTGTATTTCGTTCCTACTGTTGATCTCTTTGATAAGATGATAGCGGCGAAGCACATGTTTGGATCATTGATGAGACCACATCAAGTTCAGAGATGAACTTCTTGATCCAAACCGCTTCCTTTTGCTTCGCCTAAAATCGCAATGTATTCTGCCTTAGTGGCAGAATCCGCTATAGTGTCAAGCTTGGAACCTTTCCAACTTATTGTGCCTCCATTCTAGGTGAATACATGCCCAGACTGAGACATGGAATCATCCTTGTTTGTCTGGAGCTGGCATCCGTATACCCACGTATCACCGTGTACTCTTCTCCATATATTAGGAACACATCCTTAGTTCTTCTCAAGTACTTAAGGATCGTCTTAACAGCCGCCCAATGATCCATTCTTGGATCGGACTGGTATCTGCTCGTGACACTCAGAGCATACGATACATCGGGCCTTGTACATACATAGCATGCATGATAGATCCTATTGCGGATGCATAGGGAATCTTACTCATGCAAATCCTCTCGTCTTCTGTGCGCGGACACATAGACTTCGAAAGGTGTACCCCATGCCTGATGGGTAGGAAACCTTTCTTGGATTCCGACATGCTAAACCTCTTTAGCACTGTCTATATATGTAGACCAGCGAAGACCAAGCAACCGTTTCGATCTATCTCTATAGATCTTAATCCCGAGGATGTAGGTTGCTTCTCCCAGGTCTTTCATGGAGAATGTCTTGGATAACCAAACCTTCACTGACTGTAAGATTGAAACATCGTTTCCTATAAGTAGTATGTCATCGACATACAATACTAGGAATACGACTGCACTCCCACTAACCTTCTTGTACACACAAGGTTCGTCTAGATTTTGTGAGAAATCAAACTTTTTGATTGTCTCATCAAAATGGATATTCCAGCTCCTGGATGCTTGCTTCAATCCATAAATAGATCGTCGCAATTTGCATACCTTGGATTTATCAACCGATGTGAAACCCTCAGGCTGTATCATATACACGTCCTCGAGCAGGTTTCCATTAATGAAAGCTGTTTTCACATCCATCTGCCATATCTCATAATCATAATGAGCCGCTATGGCTAGGAGCATCCGAATGGATTTAAGCATAGCTACAGGCGAATAGGTTTCGTCATAATCAACACCTTGTTTTTGACGATATCCTTTCACCACCAATCTAGCCTTATAGGTAATCACATTTGTTGGGAGTATGGGGAATACAATCAAAGTCCCACATTGGTAAGACATGGAAAAGATCATGTGCTTATAAGAAAAAAGATATCTCCATTGGTATGAGGCCTTTTGGGTAAAGCCCAAAAACAAAACCATGAGGGCTAGGGCCTAAAGTGGACAATATCATATCATTGTGGAGATATATGAATCTTATAGGCACTAACAATTGGTATCAGAGCCATGGTCCATGTCAAGCCATGAACCTCGAACGAAGGAAGTTGAACTCCCACGTCCAGATCAAGAGAACCAGACATCAGGAAGGAAGTCTAGTTGGGTCGGGGGGACCGAACAACTGGCATGAAGTCCTGGTGGGTTGAAGATCGGACATCAAGCAGAGAAAATCCTTCGAGGAGGGATAGGCTTGAGGGGGGGCCCAATGTGGTCCTTCATTTGAGGGGGGGATTGTTGGGAGTATGGGGAATACAATCAAAGTCCCACATTGGTAAGACATGGAAAAGATCATGTGCTTATAAGAAAAAAGATATCTCCATTGGTATGAGGCCTTTTGGGTAAAGCCCAAAAACAAAACCATGAGGGCTTGGGCCTAAAGTGGACAATATCATATCATTGTGGAGATATATGAATCTTATAGGCACTAACAACATTACCATCCATGTCGGTTTTCTTCTTGAAAACCCACTTGCACCGTATAGGCTTTATGCCTTCAGGTGGGTCAACCAAGTTCCAAACTTGGTTTTCGTACATGGAATCCATTTCCGACTTCATGGCACCAAGCCACTTATCCCTTTCTGAACTTGTCAGCACTTCTTCATAACTGGTAGGCTCCTCATCATCAATGAGTAACACGTCGTTCGATTCACTTACGAGAAATCCATATCTCTCAGGAATATTGCGTGTTCTACCAGATCTACGAAGATGTGGTGTTACAATAGGTCCAGCCGATTGCTCATCATTATGAGTTGTCGGTTGTTGTGCTTCACTAGGTATCTCATCAATGTCTATTTGAGTCTCTCGAGCCTCCTCAAGCTCGACGACACTCCCACTGTTTTCTTGCAAGAGAAACTCTTTCTCTAGAAACACAGCATGCCTTGAAACAAACACCTTTGTTCCACAGGATGATAGAATTGGTAACCCCTTGTTTCCTTAGGGTATCCAATAAATAGACATTTATCAGACTTAGCATCCAATTTGTCTCGACATATCACCGCTTCACATAAGCAGGACAACCCCATATCTTCAAGTAAGATACATGAGGTTTCTTACTATTCCATATCTCATATGGAGTAGTTGAGACTACCTTGGTAGGCATTCTGTTTAACAAGTAAACAGCTGTCTTTAGTGCATAGCCCCAAAAGGACTTGGGAAGAGTTGCATGATTCATCATTGACCTGACCATGTCCAACAAGGTCCAGTTCCGCCTCTCAGATACACCATTATGCTGTGGTGTATAGGGCGGAGTCCATTGAGACAATATGCCATTGTCTCTTAGATAATCAAGAAACTCTTGACTTAAGTATTCACCACCTCGATCCGATCGAAGTATTTTAATACTTTTGTCATGTTGTTTCTCTACTTCATTTCTGAATTCTTTGAACCTTTCAAAGGCTTCAGACTTGTGTTTCTTCAAGAACACATACCCAAACCGTGAGTGATCATCGGTGAAGGTAATGAAGTAGCTATAGCCTCCTAAAGCTTGAGTTGACATAGGTCCACATACATCAGTATGTATTAGACCTAGTAACTCTCCCACTCGTTCACCTTTTTCCAGTAAAAGGTAACTTAGTCATCTTGCCTTTTAAGCATGATTCGCATGTATCGTATGAATCCAATTCAAACGATTCCAGAATTCCACATTGGTGTAATTCGGACATGCGTTTCTTACTTATATGGCCAAGACGACAATGCTACATATAGGAGTCTATTTGATTATCCTTTCGAGCACTCTTGTTGCTCGCTTCGATATTGCAAATGTGACTAGATACGTCAAACGTATAAACACCATTGCTTAAAGTTCCAGTCCCATAAAGAACCCCATTCAAAGTTATGTGACAACAATTATTACTAAACGTCAAATGGAAACCATTTCTATTTAAACAAGAAATAGAAATGATGTTCTTTATCAACAAAGGAATATAAAAGCAATTGTCCAGTTCTAAGACAAGTCCTGCAGGGAGTTCCAACAAATACGTTCCGATGGCGAGTGCAGCAACCTTTGCTTCATTCCCAACACGTAAATTTGACTCTCCCTTGACGAGTCTTCTTCTATTCCTTAGCCCATGTATGTCATTACATATATGTGAGCCACACCCAGTATCCAATACCCAAGTGTCTAAGGAAATAGAATGACAATCGATAAAGAAGATTTCTGAAGAAGATGGGGCATCCGATGCCTTATCCTTCTTCACGGACTCTTGATAAACCTTGCAATTTCTTCGCTAATGACCCTCTTTGCCATAATGATGGCAAGTGCCCTTTTGAGCTGGTTCTGCCTTTTTAGCCTTTTTCTTCTTCCCCTTCTGTTGTTCCTTTGACTCCCTCTTAGAACCTTTCTTCGAGGAATCAACTAACAACACTGTCCCCTACTCATGCTTCTCAGAAGGCTCCACAGTCTTCAGCATGTTGAGCAGTACTGTTGGTGCAGTGGGCACCAAAGTCGAACCGGTATTTTGATTATGGCAAAAGGCTCAATAGTTAAGGGTATATTTGTTATCTTACGAGCTCAATTAAGTGTGCAGAAATGCTAAAGTTGAGCGGAAGGTTTGCGACACCCGGTGGGAACCGAGGTGGTCGGGCAACGCCAGAGGGACTTCGGAGGAAGCCGAGGTACTCGGGTGAAGACCGGAAGCGAGGCTACAAGGTAAGCTCGTGTGAAAGCGAAGCAAGGTCGTTAAGCGTAGATCCGACCCAATACCTCCAATGGAAGGTCTAGGTCGAGATCAGATGGTTAGAACCATCGTACTTTATATTTTAAGCTAACTTGTACTGCAGTCCAAAACCCTTTGACTACAGTCAACTGCTAGTCAAGTTCCAGCCTCGAGAAGAGCTCGAATTTCAAGGGGGTGAATTTGGACTTGACTCGTGTTTTGGTACAAAGGGTGATGTGGCATCAAGGTGGACATCCAAACCATCACCAAGCTTCCTTGTGGTGGACGCCCAAGATAAGGTGAGTTGGCACAAGATGTTTGGCTCCCATGATGTGGCACAAGTTGAATGGCTCCAACAAGTTGGCGCCCAAGGAGGTTGGAGGTGGCACAAGGTGGTTGGATGAAACACCTCATCCTCAAGTTGGCGCCCAAGGAGGTTGGAGGTGGCACAAGGTGGTTGGATGAAACACCTCATCCTCAAGTTGGCGCCCAAGGAGGTTGGAGGTGGCACAAGGTGGTTGGATGAAACACCTCATCCTTGAGTTGGCGCACAAGAAGGTTGGAGGTGGCACAAGGTGGTTGGATGAAACACCTCATCCTTGAGTTGGGATAAGAACCTCACCTTGGACACTACCTATGTCTAAATTCATAGATCAATATGCATAAATAGACATGTTCAAACCAAGCAAATCACAAGAATTCAAGAGCTCTCAACACGCTGGCCGTAACGCCGCTTACTACTACTCACATTTGCTACGACGCGTCATAACAACTAAAGCTACATCTTCTACTTATAAGAGTTGTCGGTATATTTATTTAAGTTCTACTTCTTTAAATTGTCTTTGTGCTTTAATCGTAACAAGGAAAGGGGGAGTGTCCCTTTGCCTTGATTTCTTTTTGTAATCGTTGCTCCTACCTCCAACGAGGAGGAGTGGTTTTAGTGAATTGTCCTCCGACGTGATCAAGGATCACTAGGGCCGTGGATTAGCAATAAAGATTGTGAACCACGAAAAATATCTTGTCTACTTTATATTTCCATTGCACTCTCTACTTGCTTTTTACTTATTGCAAAAGTTTTTAACGACATCGATCGCTTATTCACCCCCCTCTAGCGACACTTTCGATCCAACAATTGGTATCGAGTCGGGCGCTAAGATTCGTGAAACCACCAATCTAGCTTTGTTTTCTTTTTACAGATTTTTATTTATTTATTTCTGTTTTCGTATAATTATTTCACTTGCTTATCTTCTCCTACATATAGAATTGCATTAGAGGCTTTAGGATCCGGATAAGGTTGTCCTTCGGGTTAGATCCCGAGTAAGGTTGTCCTCCGGAACTTTAACGACATTCGCATTTGATTGTTTATTTCTTTTTGCAAGTTACATTTTATATATCTTTTTACTTCAAGCTACTACTAATCCAAGACGAAAGTCTTGGAATATTCTTTCCGTGTGTGTTTTGCAAGATTCTTTTTCGCGTTCTTCTTCTTGTTTTAAATGGCCCATCTCGAAGGGTTTAGCACCGCCCGACCCCCGTTTTACAACGGTAATGACTTTCGTTATTGGAAGGGTCGGATGGAATGCTTTCTTAAAACCCAAATCGAGATGTGGATCGTAATCCAAACCGGTTTCACACTTCCTATTAATGAAGATGGTGAATCTTTGGGTTACGATCAATGGTCAAATTCCATGAAAAAACAAGTAGAAGCCGATGCCAAGGCAACTCAAATCTTGCAATGTGGGTTGTCTAAGGAAGAGCTCAACCGCGTCGGCCCCTTCATTAGTGCAAAGGACTTATGGACCAAGCTAGTGGAACTACACGAAGGCACCGACGACACGAAGGTATGTAAAAGAGATTTACTTTTAAATAAATTGTATAACTTGAAAATGCAGGAAAACGAGACCGCAACTCAACTACATGCTCGTATCCAAGACATCACAACCAACTCCATGCCATCGGAC
Organism: Wurfbainia villosa; assembly: GCA_025175895.1. Lineage (NCBI taxonomy): Eukaryota > Viridiplantae > Streptophyta > Magnoliopsida > Zingiberales > Zingiberaceae > Wurfbainia > Wurfbainia villosa. The sequence continues at coordinate 63,407,312 of CM045997.1, forward strand.
AAAAGGTCGAGAATCGCGACCTTATCAGGTATTCTCTTAACTCGTTTCCTAGGACCACCTTGTGGGCATCCATGGTCGATGCCTACAAGGTCTCCAAGGACCTTTCTAAAATTAGGTTAGACGAATTGTTTTCGGAACTTGAATTACATGAGCAAACTAACGTGGTCCAGGCCGAGAAGAGTATTGCGTTAGTTGCAGGTTCCAAGAAGAAGAAGCCCGCAAGCAAGCCACCCCCGAAGGAAGAAGACGAGTCCGAATCGGAAGTAGACTCCGAAATAGAATCCGAACTAGTCAATCTAGTTCGTAAGATGATCAAGAGACGAAAACGACCAACAACTCAAGGTAAGCCTAAACCTAATTCAAATACTTCTAATTTTAGATGCTATGAGTGCAAGTTCGTCACATCAAGTCCGAGTGCCCAAAGCTAAAGAATAACGCATCAAAGACCAAGAAAGCGCTAAACGCTACTTGGGAGGAGTTGTCGAAGGAAGAAGACGATATCCAAGCTCTAATGGCCAAGCCGACCGAGCACGACTCCGAAACCGAAGAAGAGTCCGAGTCCGAATCCGATGATGAGCTTCCATTCAAGACAAGCCACGGATCCGTATCCGGTTCAAAAGAATCATTAAGGGTAAGTCGGTCGTTACTTAATACTTTGTATGGTGCAATTAAATTTTTAAATAAGAAACTAGCTAAGTCCGAGTCCAAGGTCGAGACCCTAATTGAGGAGGTTAACCTTCTCAAACATGAGGTCTCCCTAACCTCTTCGACTACTCGTATTCAAGAGGAGGACTCAACTCAAGTTGAAAAGCTTGAAGTTGAGAACTCGCTTTTGAAAACACAAGTCGAAGACCTTAGGAACACGTTGGAAAGGTTCACTTTGGGATCCAAGGACTTGACCTCTTACTTGATCACAAAGGGCCGTACAACAAGGCCGGACTCGGGTTTAACTCAAATACAACCAATAAGTCATATATGTCTATAGTAAACCAACATAAGAAAAATGTCCAAGCATGGGTCCCTAAGACCACTTTGATTTCAACTTTAGGATCTAACATGTATTGGGTTCCATGGACCAAATTCACTATGTGAATAGACCCACTCGATTCAATGGTCCAGGGGAGCCAATACAAAATGTATTTTTGTTAAGTCTTAGAAATTGCATGCTTAGTTTTTCCTTTATTTTTAGAATGGTTAGATAGGACTCATAACCAACTAAAATCCTGCGAAAAAGATTGAGCCTCGGGAGCCTCTTTTCAAAAATAAACCAACTAAAATCCTACGAAAAGATTGAGCCTCGGGGAGCCTCTTTTCAAAAATAACTAGTTAGACCAAGACGTAGTCTCAAGTAAGTCGAGTTATCAATTTCTTGAAATTAGCTTTGTCTAAGGAAGTGGTCATTGTTCCGATCAAAGAAGGCCTCTGTGCCTCGCCACGACCTGGAAGCTAATCTCTTGAAAAGATTACTTGATGAGCTTAGACTAAATCCGAATCTAACCTAATGTTGGTTAATTTAAATTCATTAAAATTAATCAAGTAAAATTGAAAGTCATCTCACAATAACACATAGGAATAACATGTTTTGATCATGTAGATATTGGTGAGATGATTTAGGTTTAAAAACTTACAAACAACCCTTTAGTAATTCCAATATCCGATCCAACTACCTTATGTGTAGGATCAATGGATGTTGGACAGTGGTTGCTCCCGACACATGACCGGGGATCAACTCAAATTTTCGAAGTTACGATTCAAACGACAAGGATCGGTAGCCTTCGGAAATAACGGCAAGCTCAAAATTATCGGATCAGGTGATATTGAGCTCAACTCTAACTTTACAATTCAAAATGTCTTATTAGTAGAAAACTTTCAATATAATTTACTTAGTGTAAGCCAATTGTGTGATAACAATTATAAGGTCATATTTCTAGAAAATGAATGCGTAATCAAAATAAATGCAACATCTAAAATAATACTTAAAGGAACTAGGAGTAGCAACATCTACACAATAAATTTACTCAACTCCTCAACCAAGTGTCTTATGACACAGCAAGAGGAATCTTGGTTATGGCAATCAAGACTGACACTGCACTCCAAGACTCGGCCCACAAGATGAGTGAGTGGTTATAGGTTTGCCTAAACTAAACAACTTGGATAATAAAATATGTAATGCTTGTCAACAAGGTAAACAATCTAGGACACAACATCAATTAACTAATCAAGAACGAACCAAAAGTGTTCTTGAGCTCCTACACATGGATCTATTTGATTCACATGGAGCTAAGTCACTCAATGGTAGTCAATTTTGCTTAGTCATAATTGACGACTATTCTAGATTTACTTGGGTTAGGTTTATCAAACATAAAAATGATACCCTAGACCAACTAATCAATCTTTGTAGGTTAATCGAAAATCAAAAGAACCTTAAGATTAAAAGACTTAGAAGATCATGGTGGTGAATTCAAAACCACTGTTTTACAGATTGTAACCTAAACGGATACCACCATGAGTTTTCATGTCCTAGAACCCCACAACAAAATGGGTTAGTCGAACGGAAAAATAGAACCCTACAAGAAGCCGCTAGGACAATGTTAAACGAGTATAACCTCTACCCGATAGATTTTGGGCAAGAGGCCGTTAGTACGGCTTGCTATGTCCAAAATAGATCCTTATGGTAAAGAGGCACCAAAAGTCCTCAGACGAGATTTATCACGATAAAATACCAACATCAAATACTTTAGGTATTTGGATGCAAGGTACATATCTTAAACACTAAGGATTACCTAGGGAAATTCAAATCCAAAACCTCATCGAACCTTTCTAGGATACTCAACCACCAAGAGAGCTTATAGGGTATACAATCACGACACTCTTAGAGTCGAAGAAACCATTAATATAGTTTTCGATTTAAGGACACGAACCTGCTCAATCCTTAACAAAACCAACTAGCAAATCAACTTATAGCTAACCCGACTGATCTTGAACTTGAATCTCGGCCTAACCCAAGTCATCCTATCGACCAAGTGATAGATGACCCTAACCCGAGTCACACTAAGACTCAAACAAATCATCCTATCAACTGCTATTGGTGATCCAAATTTAGGGTTCAACTAGAGCTTCATATCGAAACCTTAGTCAAATCTCGTTAATTTCCAAAATCGAACCCAAAACTATTGAACAAGCACTTCTTGATCCCGACCGATTATTGCTATGCAAGAAGAGCTAGCTCAATTCACTAGAAATGAAGTCCGGGAATTAGTACCACCACCAAGAAAAATCAATTATTGGAACAAGGTGGGTATTTCAAATAAACTTGATGATAAAGGTGAAGTAGTTAGAAATAAAGCTAGGTTAGTCGAAAAGGGTTTAGTCAAGTCGAAGGTTTAGATTACGATGAGACCTACGCCTCGTGAGCTGCACTAGAGTCCATCCGAATGTTGTTAGCATATGCCGACATCGAGGTTTTAAATTGTTTCAAATGGATGTCAAGTCAGCATTTTTGAATGGATACATTAAGGAAGAAGTTTACGCTACCAACCTCCTGGATTCAAAATCTAGATAAACTCGACCATGTCCTTAGACTTAAGAAAGCCCTATATGGACTCAAACAAGCCCCAAGAGCTTGGTACGAAAGGCTTTCGATCTATCTTAAGTCCAAAGGATTCAACCAAGGTTTAGTCGACCCAACCTTATTCAGAAAAACCGTAGGGAAAAGAAATCTTTATAGCCCAAATCTATGTAGATGATATAATTTTTGAACTACCAACTCGATCCTCGCTAAACGAATTCATCTCACTTATGGAAAGTGAATTTGAAATGAATTTAGTAGGAGAGTTAAGTTTCTTCTTAGGTTTACAAATTAAACAAACTAAAGATGGAATATATTTACATCAACAAAAATATACTAAGGACTTAATAAATCGATTTGGAATGCAAGATGCTAAAATAATCAATACACCTATGGCAACTAATGTTAATATAAACGAAGATGTAGAAGGAAAACCCGCTGACCTAAAATACTATAGGAGCGCAATAGGAAGTCTCCTATACTTAACCGCGATAATCGACATTTTATTCAAGTAAGTATGTGCGCAAGGTTACAAACTCGCGCAAGGAGTCTCACCTAACCCTAGTCAAGCGTATCCTTAGATATCTAAAGGGCACGCTAAACGAGGTATTTAGTACCCTAGATCTACCGAGTTTAATCTAATCGGCTACTCCGACCGACTATGCCGGTAGTAAACTCGATAGAAAGAGCACGAGTGGTTGTTGTCAAATCCTCGCCGAGTCTAGTAAGTTAGTGCAAGAGGAAGCGATTATGCTGCCTTATCTACCACCGCTTTAATACGCTATGATGGGTGAGTGTGTCTCTCACCTCGTGGATGAAGCACACTCTCCAAGACTTTAGCTTAATCTTTAACAACATTAAAACCTACATAGATAACATTAGTTCAATTAACTTAACTAAAAATCCAATATGTCATTCTAGGACAAAACATATAGAAGTTAAACACCACTTCATTAGGGAACATGTAACTAATGGAACTATACAACTAGAGTATGTTGAGTCCAAATCAAACCTAGCGGACATCTTCACCAAACCACTACCCGCCAATTTAGTTTATTAAGACGAAAGTTAGGTATGTGCGTAATAGAGTAGGATTTAAATTTTTCTATATATGTACTCTACTTTTGCTTCTTTTTATGAAATTAGCCTAAGTCTTACCTTAGAAATCATATACCTATAGATTTAAGGAGCCAACACATCTCACAACACATAGGACTAATGTGTTTGTGTACTTAGCCACGTAGACGGGCGTGAGATGTTAGGACCTTACTCCTGGTTCCAGACGTAGATTCAGTGCATCGACATGAACCATGGAGTATAATTATTTAAAATTAATCAACTCCTTCAAGACTTATTGATCATTCTATATCAATCAAGTCCAACCGAGTTGTACATTTTAGATGAACATATTTTCAAGCTTATTATTATTTTAAAAAATATATTTATATTGGGAACTTGCTTGGACTTACAAACCCTAAAATATATTTACAAACTTTTTGAGTTAAGGCAAAAGGGGAGAAAGTCACAAAAGTAAGGAAGAAAGTAAACAAAATTATTACCTTTTATATTAAGTAATTCCGCACTTTAAGCAACTATTAAGGGGAGTAAAATTATTTTTCAAGAACTCACCTTCGGTCAAGGGGGAGGTTACCTCAAAGGGGAGAACTTGAAACAATAATATTTCTCACTCATGCTTAATCTTTATGCTAGCTCATTCATGCTTAATCATTATGCTAGCTCATTCATATTTAATCTTTATGCTAGCTCATTCATGCTTAATCATTATGCTAGCTTACTGTTATGCTTAATTTTTCCTTAACTTTTGTGTCGGTTTGCCATGAATCAAAAAGGGGGAGATTGTTGGTGCAGTGGGCACCAAAGTCGAACCGGTATTTTGATTATGGCAAAAGGCTCAATAGTTAAGGGTATATTTGTTATCTTACGAGCTCAATTAAGTGTGCAGAAATGCTAAAGTTGAGCGGAAGGTCTGCGACACCCGGTGGGAACCGAGGTGGTCGGGCAACGCCAGAGGGACTTCTGAGGAAGCCGAGGTACTCGGGTGAAGACCGGAAGCGAGGCTACAAGGTAAGCTCGTGTGAAAGCGAAGCAAGGTCGTTAAGCGTAGATCCGACCCAATACCTCCAATGGAAGGTCTAGGTCGAGATCAGATGGTTAGAACCATAGTACTTTATATTTTAAGCTAACTTGTACTGCAGTCCAAAACCCTTTGACTACAGTCAACTGCTAGTCAAGTTCCAGCCTCGAGAAGAGCTCGAATTTCAAGGGGGTGAATTTGGACTTGACTCGTGTTTTGGTACAAAGGGTGATGTGGCATCAAGGTGGACATCCAAACCATCACCAAGCTTCCTTGTGGTGGACGCCCAAGATAAGGTGAGTTGGCACAAGATGTTTGGCTCCCATGATGTGGCACAAGTTGAATGGCTCCAACAAGTTGGCGCCCAAGGAGGTTGTAGGTGGCACAAGGTGGTTGGATGAAACACCTCATCCTCAAGTTGGCGCCCAAGGAGGTTGGAGGTGGCACAAGGTGGTTGGATGAAACACCTCATCCTCAAGTTGGCGCCCAAGGAGGTTGGAGGTGGCACAAGGTGGTTGGATGAAACACCTCATCCTTGAGTTGGCGCACAAGAAGGTTGGAGGTGGCACAAGGTGGTTGGATGAAACACCTCATCCTTGAGTTGGGATAAGAACCTCACCTTGGACACTACCTATGTCTAAATTCATAGATCAATATCCATAAATAGACATGTTCAAGCCAAGCAAATCACAAGAATTCAAGAGCTCTCAACACGCCGTCGTAACGCCGCTACTACTACTCACATTTGCTACGACGAAGTGCCGCCGACAACGAAAGCTACATCTTCTACTTATAAGAGTTGTCGGTATATTTATTTAAGTTCTACTTCTTTAAATTGTCTTTGTGCTTTAATCGTAACAAGGAAAGGGGGAGTGTCCCTTTGCCTTGATTTCTTTTTGTAATCGTTGCTCCTACCTCCAACGAGGAGGAGTGGTTTTAGTGAATTGCCCTCCGTACGTGATCAAGGATCACTAGGGCCGTGGATTAGCAATCGAAAGATTGTGAACCACGTAAAAATATCTTGTCTACTTTATATTTCCGCTGTGCACTCTCTACTTGCTTTTTACTTATTGCAAAAGTTTTTTAACGACATCGTATCGCTATTCACCCCCCCCCCTCTAGCGACACTTTCGATCCAACAAGTACCACAGATGAACCTCCTTGCATCTCAGAGGTGAAGAGGAGCTTGGAGACTTCGAACCTTTCGAATCTCACTTGCTCATCAACCAACTCACAGAGATGAAGGACTACGATAAGAGCATCCATATGCTCATGCTGCTTTCGTAGCTTGGGTTCCATCGCGGCTAGCATGATGCAACTCATTTGTTCAGAATCACTCACATGTTTCTGATAGGCCAACAATTGGTCCAAAGTTGCATAAATCACTAGACAAGTGAAGAGGCGCTGAGGACATACACAAGCTTTTCACCTTGAGAACAATTCTCAAGTTTCTAAGCCACCCAAGAAGTTCGCCCACCAATTTATTTGAATCCAAAATGGAACGCAAATTCAAACACATCATGATCAATATATTAACTTAGAAATACAAAACGAGCATATATGAGAAAGATGATTTTAAAATGCATCAATATACATTTATAAATCCCATTCATTTTTCGGATTTCAAAACCCTCAAAATCACTTCGGGAGATCGTAGGTCCATCTCCGAATGGGCTGATATCCATCATAGATAAGAACAACCTTGGAGTGAGTCCAACAAGCCATTCTTAGCTATGATGGTGGGTATCAAGTATACCGATTACATATCATGTATATGTAACTATCACAATGTGCTATCAACTAATTGAATGTTTGCACATACATTGGGTTGTTAACACATTAACAAGTATGCATCATATGCATAGCACCCAACTTCACCTCTCTTCACATCGACCTTGGAGTGAGTCCAACAAATCGATGCTCCAAGTTAAAGCCGACCCATTAATCGTGAAATAGTTTTAATATGGTTAGAGCGCATTCAACCAATTAGCCAGGCTTGGAGTGAGTCCAACAACCCAAACTAACGATTGACCTCTGACTCTTACCATATTAGAGTTAAACTATTCCAATGATTTGAACATGTTCAGGTTCGAGCCGGGCTTGGAGTGAGTCCAACAACCCAAACAGGAAACAGAACTCTGGTTCTAACCATATTAATGGAAGGTGTAGGCTTTAATATTGTTTAAGGGTTTTTATGTCTCATCCTCTTTGCATGCAAATAACTATTATCTACATGGCATGGCATACATGGCATACATCTATATGTCACGACACGCATGGCATAATGTTATGCATCTAATGCAATTACATGGCATACAATTATGTCATGTATATATTTCCTTATATGTCATAACTATTTATGGAAATAAAATATGTTTAAGATTTGATTCTCCAAATCAAATCATAATTAAATTAGGAAACAAATTTCCAAATCTAATCACATATTTTATTCATGAAATTATTTGATTAAGGAAAATCTATTTAGGAAACCAATTTCCTAAATCATTAAAACTACTTATGGAAATAAAATATTTTAAGATTTGATTTACCAAATCAAATCATGATTAAATTAGGAAACAAATTTCCAGAATCTAATCAAATATTTTATTTATGGAAAATATCAATTTTCATAAATACTTCCAACTTTCCAAAAGTGGAAGATTTCCATAAATACTTCTAGACTTTCCAAAATTGAAAAATTTCCATAAATACTTCTAAATTTCCAAAATTAGAAAATTTCCAGAAATACATTATGACTATCGCAAAATCATTTTACGATTATGTCGAAACACAACCTGGGCTCTGATACCACTGTTGGGTTTCCGGCACCGCGGCGTGTGTGTTCGATCATGTTTCGTAAACATGAGCACAGCGGAAGCAATTAAAAATAATAAATCTATATTTATTACAACACACACAACACACGCATGCTATTACAACAAGTGTAGACATAACCGTAAATTAAAATTTGCAATAAAAGAAATTATCTACGTTATACCTTTCGTATGACGTGTAGCGGGAACGGCATCAACCGGAACGATCCTCGTAAGAATCGCATGACTTCGCTAGTCACGAGCTTCGCTCTTCAGACGGTTACTAGCCTCGTCAAGACGACGTGATCGAGAGATGATCACGATCCAATCCAAATTCGGATCCTAAAACGAAGTTCTCAAAACTCGCTTCTCCGAGAGGTATTCACAACCAATTGACGAATCCTTCGTCCTCCACCTCAGAGGATTACCGGAGATCAAATCCCCGGTAAGTTAGCCGCTGTCGGAGCACTAACCGTCGTCCAAACGACGCTCCGACGAGAGGAGGAGAAGCTGTCCAGAAAACTGGACAGCTTGGTGGAGGATATAGGCGCCGGCCAACCAAGGAAAGAAAAGCCTCACCTTGATGCCAAACCTATAGGGGATCACCGGAGGGTCGCCGGAGTGTTCACCGGCTGAAGCTTGGTCGCCGGCAATGACTTGGACGGCGGCACAAAACCTGGGCGGCGGCAATCCTAGGGTTGGCGCCGACTAGGGGAAGAGAGGGAGGGGCGGCAACACAAGGTTGGGCGGCAACTCTTGATTAGGGTTTTGGATTAAGGTTTAAGCCCTATTTTATAGAGAACTAATTCTCTTAATGGTTAATGGATCATATCCATAAAGCCCGTTAACCCGCTCCATTAAGATAAGTTAAAATAAACCAAACCATGATGGTTTATTTTAAGTTAAAACGAACCGACCCAACCTTTGGTTCATTCGTTTAATATAAACCAAACCCTTTGGTTTATTCTCATCCATTGGATTAGAACCAAACCATTTTGGTCCATCCATTATGTCTTCATAAGACACGGCCCATCCACGCTTCCATTGCGACTGAAACAATTTCATGCTCGCTTTATGTTTGGTCCAACCAAACATAGTTTCTCTCGGTCTGAGAATCCCATTCTCAAGCTCGTTTTAAATCCTTTGGATTACACTCGTTATGCGTGTGACCAAATAGGTTCTCGGTTTATGTTGGCCGTCTATAATTAACCATTAATTATAGAACGATCATGAGTGGCACCTAGTAGTACATCATGATCCCCAATTAACCGAAAAGATCAACGGTTGATCCAGAACTATTTCTGAAACCCTTCAGTAGCTCGAATGAATCGTGCCCCATTCCCTTCACTCATCTTATACCCACTTGGTTCAGGACATGGTCTATTGTGTCAGTCACCACTAGGCTGACTACGTCACACCTAGCCCAAGTATCATTTCCTCGTCCTACGGATTCTAGTTACTCCACATGTATCGAAGAGTACCTCTCCTCGCAAGGAGTGGTGAATCCTTTATAGGCTATTCAAACACCTTCGATCACTTCGACTTATACCCAATCATCCCGGGTCCACATCTCCTTAGAGATGTTTGCTTAAGATGTCAAAGCATAAGTCTCCATGATCAAGATGACTTGAATACCGCAAGTCAAAGGAACATCGCACTTAAGCCACGGTAAGAACTTCATTGACATATCTATATATGCAGAGAACCATATGAAGGCTTACGGCTGGTCACTCCAATGAACTAGTTACCATAACTAGCATCCACGATTAACTCCGGACATCACTATGTCTCCAGCCAGTGAGAATCAGCTGCTTGGATACACCAAGGAGTATACCTCGTGCTAGTCTCAACAGAATTGATGGTGTCCAGATCCATCAATTCATCGACTAGGGATAATTTCGATACATCACAATTACACATGTAGAGATACTCACTAGTTGTGATCCAATCACAAATTCTCTCATGCTGTGAATCGTATCGCGGACATTCAGTAAAAGAGTTTAAGATCCAATCAAATACATTAAACATATATACTCAAATAGTGAATCTTCATTTATCATATAAATGGTTCATACATAAGGCGATTGCCTTAGGACATCTCTCATATATTACTAACATTAGATTATGATGAAACCTACACACCAGTAGCTAGACTTGAGTCAATTAGAATGTTACTAGCGTATGCGGCAAATAAAGGTTTCAAGTTATACCAAATGGATGTAAAATCCGCATTCTTAAATGGAGTAATAAAAGAGGAAGTATACGTAGGTCAACCTCCTCGTTTTGAAAGCTTAGAAAATCCTAATCATGTATACAGATTAAAAAAGGCACTATATGGATTAAAACAAGCTCCTAGATCCTGGTACAAAAGACTATCCTCATACTTAAGCTCTAAAGGTTTCAGATAAGGTCAAATTGATTCAACACTTTTCGTAAAAACCTTAAACAATGATATTTTTATTGCTCAAATTTATGTAGATGACATAGTTTTTGGATCAACAAATTCAAATTTGTTAAAGGAATTTATCACCCTAATGGAACAAGAATTCGAAATGAGTTTAGTAGGTGAGTTAAACTTCTTCCTAGGTTTACAAATAAAACAAACAAGAGGCGGTAATTATATATACCAAAATAAGTATGCAAAAGAGTTAATTAAGAAATTTGGTATGGAAAATGTGAAAGACATTAAAACACCTATGTCTACAAATGTAATATTAAATGAAGACAAAGAAGGAAAATCTGTAGATCTAAAGTATTATAGGAGTGCCATAGGTAGTTTACTTTATTTAACTACAAGTAGACCCGACATATTATTTGCAGTAAGCATGTGCGCCAGATATCAAACATGTGCTAAGGAGTCACATTTAACACATGTTAAAAGGATATTAAGGTACATTAAAGGAACAATTAATGTAGGAATGTGGTACCCAAGATCTAGTACCTTTGAGTTAATAGGATATTCTAACTCGGACTATGCAGGATGTAAACTAGATAGGAAAAGTACCAGTGGAGGATGTCAACTCTTAGGATCTTGCTTAGTAAGCTGGTTCAGTAGAAAACAACACTGTGTTGCACTTTCCACAACTGAAGCAGAATACATAGCATTAGGTGAATGTGTAGCACAACTATTATGGATGATGCATACACTTAAGGATTTTGAACTATATTACAAAAAAGTAAAGACTTTAGTTGATAATATAAGTTCAATAAATTTAACAAAAAATCCAATTCATCACTCATGTACTAAACACATTGATGTTAAACATCACTTTGTAAGAGACCATGTGGAAAAGGTAACATTGAACTCAACTATGTTGAGTCCAAATCAAACCTTGCCGACATATTCACTAAACCACTTCCGGAAGCTGAGTTTAGTATGCTCAGAAGACAATTAGGGTTTGCTTGGTAGACTAGGGATTTTGTTTTTTGCTTACCATTCTGAATTATTTTGAAAAGTAATATTATATTATTTTTTGTAAGAAAATTAAAAAATTATTCTAGAATAGGTCAATCTAGAATTCATGATCCTATATAACTAAGTAGCTTTGCATCTCACAAACACCTAGGATCACTTGTTTATATATTGAGCCATGTAGATGGGCATGAGATGTTAGGACTGCACCCCTGGTTCCAGATGTAGATTCAGTGCATCGACATGAACCAACTTGGGGTTTACACGAGCAAATCGATCACTTCGGTGACTAACTCTAAAACAAAGCTTAATGATTTATTCTATATCATTTGAGATAATAAAGAGTTGGACATTTGCTTTAAGGACAAATTTTAGATGTGTATTTCCAAAATATAATTTTAATTTATTTTAGAACTCATGCTTGGACACAGTCCCTATCATTTTTTGCAATCATTCAGGGGGAGGTCATAAAAAATTTGAATTTTTTTTTTAAAGACTTTTGAAACTTGTGAATTATTTAAGGAAAGTTTCTGAAAACTTTTGCAAATATTTAAACATTTAAATATTCTCAAAGATATTATGTTAGTCAGGGGGAGTTTTGAAAATGTTTTAAAAATTTTTAAAATTTTTTTTTGAATTGTTCAAGGGGAGTTTCTGAAGATTCTTGCAAATTGTTAAATATTCCCGAATATATTGAGTTAGTAAGGGGGAGTTTTGAAAAAGTTTTGAAAATCTTGAAAATTTTATTTTTTTCAAATGATTCTTGATAAAGTATTATAATAACTCTCCAATATCATTGAATTAATTCTTATTTTGATGTATGCCAAAGGGGGAGAGAAGTGATATAAATTATAAACTTAAAAAGAGATATAAACTTTAGAGGATTCAAAAATTTGATAAGGAAATATGCATTTCATACATGGTTAAATTTTTGCATGACAAAAGCTGTCAGTTTATTTCTTATACATTTCAATATATGGAGATTGGTATTTAATTCTCCTAACTTTAACTGATGTGTTGTCATACATCAAAAAGGGAGAGATTGTTGATGCAGTGAGCATCACTCCAAAGTTTTGATGTATGAACCTCAGTTAAAAGTTAGGATTCACTTGTAGTCTAATATAAGTGTTAAGTGTGCAGGCTTAACAGGAAGTCCTAGTAGGTCATGTTGACTGGATACTAGTCACGTATCTTGACAGATCAAGAGGTTCGGACACCCGGCATGAAGTCTAGATGGGTCACGTGGACCAAACATTTGGCATGAAGACCAGTTGGGTCAGAAGACTGGATAATCGGCAAAAAGTCCAGCTCGGACAGGCAGACCGGACAGCTGGTGGAAGCCCTGGTGGGTCAGATCGGATGTCAAGAATGGTAAGTCCGATAGGTAGTCGACAGGTAAGCCTCGAGTGAAGAGGTAAGGTCGAGTTCTTGGTAGGGGGACAAAGCTAGGCGTCGATCCGACAAAAAGTCCACGTTGGACTTAGTAGTTGAGTTCGAGCAGTATTACTACAGCTATCATAATTCACATTATCTATTTTGTTCTAATCCTATTTTGTAGGGACCAGTCGACTGAATGGATTCAAGTCGACTGAAGTCCAGTTGACTGAAGTTGTATTAGTCGACTGGATACCTATTTGGTAGGATCAGCTTGTGATCGATTGGAGATCGTGCGATGCAGATGGAAAGAGCTTGAGTCGACTGAAGATATTAAGTCGACTGATGAGAGGAATTTCCTGATGCGGAGCTGAGTGACATGGAGTCGACTGAAGGGGATTCAGTCTACTGGAAGACCACGACTTCCATATCAACGGGCTAATGTGGAGTCGACTGGAAAGAGTTTATAAAAGTTATGCTCGATCAGATCCATTCATCGAAATTCAATCAACGTCGAAGTGCTACCAAAATACTTGCTCATCCACTACACTTTGACTCCATGACAAGACGTTCATCCGACACTCTGTGACTACCTCTACGATTATTAAGTGTCGATATAAAGTCTTGTAATCTCTTAACTTTATTATTTCGCTTGTATACTTAATTCTCAGAGTGGGTGGTTTGTCACCTAACTCTATCATTTGTAAAAGAAAAACCCTCCGAAGTCGAAAGCACTCGAGTCGGAGGGTATTTAGTGAATTGCCCATCGAGGTAGCTCGTGGTAAAGCTATGGGCCAAGGAGTAGCAACCCAGTCCGGGTTGTGAACCAAGTAAAATTGCTTGTGTTGTTAATTATTTTTATATTCCGTTGTGTACCTTTATTAGTTTAAAATTATAAGATACTGAGATTCACCCCCCTCTCTCGCTTCACTCGATCCTACACTTCATTGTCGAGCAAATTTCCAAAAATATCTCCAGGTGTCTTCAGTCGCAGCTCCCCCAAATTGACATTGCTGGACCATGTGTATGAGTGCAAGTTTCAGCTCAAAGTTGTTGGATGAAATTGATGGTCCAGATATGCTCGGCCTATATCCTCTTGCACTAGGGGCTGCATAGTCTCGTAGTGGTCGGCTGCCTACTTTCACCATGGATGCCTCTTGTGTTGGACTTTCCGAGACGCAAAAATCACTTTTTGCGTTGCGGAAACCTCGGAAGCCCGGCCACGGATCCGTGCGAAGATATATAAAAATAAAACATGTATGTGCTTAAGTAAACCTAGATCTACCTTAGATCTAGAAGATGAGAGCATTACGCTCGTAGCGACGCCCTTCGCTTATCCCGCTCGTCCAAATGCTTTTCCGGAACTCAAGAGTGTCAAGTGTATACTCCTCTATTGGTATCCACACGGACAAATGGTGGAGAAAAAAAACCTAGAGTGTGCTAGTACTCATGGAAGTTTCGGCCAAGGAGGTTTGGAGAGCTTGAGAGGAAGAAGATCCAAGGAAGAAGAAGATGGAGTTACTCACCAAATCAATTCCATCTAATGGAATAAAGTGGCCGGCCACCATATCTTGGGGGGGTTACATGCATGCATGCAACTCCAAGAGCCAATGGCTCTTGGTCTCCCTCATGAGGTGGCACAACATGATAAGTCCATGATGATGTGGAACATCATCATTGGCGGGCCCCCATGCCAAGTCACCATGACATGGCAATTGGTCAAGTCAAAATTGACCATTCATCTTCCCTCTCAAGTCAAGTCAAACTTGACCTCTTATCTCCCATGGTTGATCAAATCTAACTACTTGATTCAAGTCAATTTGATTTAATGAATCTCTATTCATTAATTTAAATTGACTCAATGAATCAAATCTAAATTAGACTCATTCAACACTTGAATCAAATTGAGTCTAACTCAATTAGTCTAATTTGGATTACTCTTAATCCAATTTGGTTCATCCCATGAACCTAATCCTCATGATTCATCATATGAACCTAATCTCCATCTAATTGTCCTTTGTGTGTGACCCTATAGGTTCTTGTAACGTTGGCAATGCTCCTAAACCGATTTAGGAACATAAGCAATGAGCGGTATCTAGCAACACATAATTGCTACCCAAGTTACAATAATGTTGAGCTCCAACATCACCTTTGTGACTACTAATTGTGACTCTCATAATATGTGACAATGTCCTTCTATCCTTGACATCTAGATTGACCAATTGAGGCATAGACCGTGTCATCCTCGATACAATCTATATCTTGAACTCCAAGTAGACTCACTCTAATCAAATGAGCTCAATATCTCATATTGACTCATTTGAGCATGGCCATGCACTTCGTGGTCTCACTCTATCAAGAATAACGATGTCACTCCCGTCATATAGGAGGGATAGATCCCATCTACATCACTCACATCCCTCCGCATAATTTATTACATACCCAGTAATCGCCTTTATAGTCCACCCATTTACGGGTGACGTTTGACGAAGCCAAAGTATGCAACTCCTTATGTAGGGAACCATGGTGACTTCAGGTCTAAGGACTAATAGTCATACTAATAGCCACATGAGAAAGTATATGACACTCATATAACAATCCATGATACTTTCTCATGGCGGGTCATTATGTATACATTCTCCAATGCATACCCATGTGTCAACTTAATATCTCATATCCATGACTTGTGAGATCAAGTCATCGTGTTGATCTATATGCTAGTCTCTACGCATTAATATTGTCCCTGAATGTTAATACTTGACTAGGAATGATTAAGAGTAGTGTTCTCTATATCATCTAATTATCGATTCTACCAATCGATTGATATAGATAATAACCTACTACTCAAAGACGTTATTATACTTAGTTATTTTGCACCAATACAAGTAAATATAATAACCATGCCTTTATAAATAAGAATATGATACAATAAAGTCCATACAACAATCATCACATGATTGGCTCTAGGGCTTTCACTGACAATCTCCCACTAGCACTAGTGTCAATCACGGTAGTATCTAATACCCAATGACCTAGTCTGACCATCATGCTTTTTCTATTCTAAAGCCTTAGTCAAGGGATCTGTGATGTTAGCCTCTATGGGTACTCTGCAAATCTTCACATCTCCTCTATCGATGATCTCTCGAATGAGATGGAAGCACCGATATATTTGGCCTCTATTGTAGAATCAGCAACTGTGTCCTGCTTGGAACTATTCCAGCTCACAGCGCCACCATTCAAGAAAAACACGAACCCTGACTGCGATCTATAATCATCCTGGTCTATTTGGAAGCTGACATCGTTGTAACCCTTTACAGCTAGCTCCTCATCGCCCCCAAATATTAAGAAATATTCTTTAGTCCTTCTCAAGTACTTAAGAATATTCTTGACTACTATCCAGTGACGCTCACCTTGATCTGACTAGTATCTACTCATTATGCTCAAAGCATACGAGACATCAGGACGAGTACATAACATGGCGTACTTGATAGATCCTATAGCCGATGCATAAGGGATCTTATCTATGCGGTCTCTCTGCTCTCTAGAAGAGGGACTTTGAGTCTTCGAAAGACTCACACCATGTGACATCGGCAGAAGTCTCTTCTTGGAATTCTGCATGGCAAACCGTAGTAATACCGTGTCAATATATGTACTCTGGCTTAGGCCAAGCAATCTCTTAGATCTATCTCTATAGATCTTGATGCCTAGAATACAGGCTGCTTTACCTAAGTCCTTCATTGAGAAGCACGTGTTAGGGCAATCTCTTGCTATGATAAGGTTTTGATGTGTGTGGCAAAGGGTTTAAGTTAGGTTGTTATTATGATTTGATATGTGCATTGGAGTCTTGCAGGACTTAGTAATTTGCACATGGAGCCTTGGCGAGTTTCACCTCTCATGACTCGGTCATTGAGTCGGTGAAGGATAGATTTGCAGAAGCCGTGCACTTGGAGCATCCGAGGGACCGCCGGACGAGGAGCTTCGAGTGAAGCTGGAGGAAGTAGACTTCAGGGCAAGACGCGAAGGATGGCACTGCAGAGCTGTGTGCTTGGCATATCCGAGGGACGTGGCCGGACGAAGATAACTTCAAAGACGAGGGACTCCGAGGGATGAGAGTGAGCGAATGTAACCCGGGAAGGGGTAGTGAAACTTGGCCATTTGGCTAAGTGTCAGATGAGGTTTCCCGACACCAGTCGACTGCCATGAAATGACAGTCGACTACTCTGAGTCGAACACGGTTCGACTGGTATCCAATTGATGGGTTTTTGGTCCGGATCGGATCGACATATGTTGGCCGATCGCCTAAGATTATCATTCGATCACGATAGCGGGATCGTCAAGAGGGTTTGGGCCACAGAATCGCTCGTAGTCTACTGGGTAGTCGACTACGAGGCATCAGTCGACTGATGGATACATCAGTCGACTGCCAAGGGTTCCATTGGACTACAACGGTCGGGATCTAACGTGTTCGGAGGCCGTTGTAGTGGCAACAGTCGACTGCCAAGGGCAGCAGTCGACTGGTGGCAGCCAATGGGAAGAAATCAGCCCTCTCTATAAAAAGAGAGGGTGTGGACTTTTGGATGGCTAATGCTCATATTCCAAACCATCATCCAAGTGCTCTACAAGTGATAAACTCCTTCTTCTAATTCTCTTTCACATCCATTGTAAAAGAAGGAGTGTTCTTGAGTTGTAAGGGTCACCTCCACCTAGCTTGGTGCAAAAGAGAGACCAATAGTGGATTGGTTGCGGAGTGATTCACCGAGGACGAATTGGGGACCGTGGATTAGCGGTGTAGCTGTGAACCACGTTATATTATCTAGTTAGCATTGTTTTTACCTTTGCATTATTTATTTGCTTGTCTTGTTTTGTTTCTGTTGCGCTAATTAGTTTTGTAGACAAGCGAATTACGTCATCAAACGAAAGAGGGCTATTCACCCCCCTCTAGCCGGCTAACACCACACTTCATCGATCCTACAAGTGGTATCAGAGCCAAGGAAAGCTTGTCGAGGACTAACCGCCACAACAAGTGTAACGCCTGTAAAATTTCTAGCAATTTTACAAGAATTTTTGGTTGATTATGATGGGTCTTATGTGGGCTCTTTCAAAAATAAAAGAAAATGAGCCAAAAAGGATGCAAAGATTAGGAATTGAACCCCAAACCTCTAGAGATAGCCAAGCCCTATAGATGCATCCAATAACCAGAAGCCCATCAGGGTTGTACTATTAGAAGAATATGGTAAATTATAGTTAGGGTTAAGGGAGACTAAGGGACTCTTCAAGTGAATAAATAGGGGGAATGAAGAGACATGAGTGATCAAATTGCTTTTCTCTCCTCTAATCTTCTTCCTCACCGAACCCTAAAGCTCCCCCCTTTTCATCCTTTGTCCGAAACTCATCCAAGCAAGAAGAAGGTTAGGTTTGGCTTCCCTTGTTGGAATGTATACTGAAAGCATATCTCTTTTGTATGAACATTTTTATTTTGAAATAAGAATCACATGATCATTGTTTGCACTTTATATTTATTATATGTGTGCATATTGTCTAATACTTTACATTGTAGATAACATGGTGCTTGGTGTGGCACAGAAGATCATGTTATCAGTCCCTTGTAGAATATAAGTAGAGGCTCACAACTAAGATGGGTTTGGACAAACCATTGGCATGGTTGTAGTGTAGCTTGGTATTGTTTTGTCTTGAACATAGAGTTACACTAGTACACTTAAGTGTATTGAGCAGGACCGACATAGAGGTGATTCAATTTATTGCTGACTACATAATTGAATCGGACCTCGGATATTATGTTGTACATGCTCTTAATCCTGATATAATAACGAGCACATGTACTTAGTATTTATTTCTTTGATTTACCAAAGGGTGAGATTTATATGGATTAAATCAATATGCCCAGTAAGTTGGGAAATGATATTATTTACATAGTGTGTCGTTGATTATAGGAGGAAACCGTGTCCTATATATTAGGTTGATGATGTCCCCTTGAGGAGCTCATAAGGTTCATCATGTAAACTCTGCAGGTTGACTTAGTCAACATGATGATAAGGTTGAGTGGTACTCTCGAGGAGTTAGATGTTAATTGATTGATGGTCAGTAAATCAATTAATTGGCAGACATTCGATATCTTAAACACGAGGAGATGGATGTACGAATAATGTATGGAGCCCATATTAATTTATGGGGGTTGGTGAGGTAATTCAATGATGATCCTCTAGTGGAATGGAACATCATTGATGGATCAAGTTTGTGTGGTTCCGATCCATCGGGTGGCCAAAATCCAACTCCTCCTCATGGTCCCTATTGTAGCCTAATATAAACCTCATGAAAAACAAATCCCTAGATCCAATGATGAAAAACAAATCCCTAGATCCGACGGTGGAGATTAAATCTCTAGATCCGACGGTTGAGATTAAATCTCTAGATCCGACGGTTGAGATTAAATGCCTAGATCTGACGGTGGAGATTAAATCTCTAGATCCGACGATTGAGATTAAATCCCTAGATCCGACGGTGGAGATTAAATCTCTAGATCCGACGGTTGAGATTAAATCTCTAGATCCGACGGTTGAGATTAAAACCCTAGAACCGACGGTGGAGATTAAAACAAGGCTTAAGCCCAACTCTATAAAAGGGGGCTTAAGGTGGACGGAAAGAGGTTGATGGTTGGATGTTTTTGGAGATTAGGGTTTTTCCTTTCATTGGTTTGGGCGGCAAGAAACCCTTGGAAGATTAGGGTTTGGTTCCTTGGTTGGGCGGCTAGGGTTTGGAAGGAAGAGTGGGCGGCAACTATAGGAGAGGATCTCTTCTTCTTCCTAGGGTGTGGCCGGCACCTATCTCTCTTCCCTCTACCTCGGTCGGCGCTCAACCTATTCCTCTTCTCCTCTTCTTTTCCTCTTGGTCGGCAGCTCAAAGGAGCTAGGGATTGTTCCCTTGTTCGGTTCCTTGGTTGG
The DNA here is from genome assembly GCA_025175895.1 of Wurfbainia villosa. NCBI lineage: Eukaryota > Viridiplantae > Streptophyta > Magnoliopsida > Zingiberales > Zingiberaceae > Wurfbainia > Wurfbainia villosa. Next base: position 63,427,533 of record CM045997.1, read on the forward strand.
CCATCTTGTTCTCCTTTTCTTGAGGCCGGCGGCATCAAGCCTTTGTGGCTTGGTGGTTGGTTCAAGCAAGAAGGGAAGGAGGGTTTCTTCTTTCTTTCTATTGAAGAAGATCTAGGAAGCTTCAAATTGTGGAGGATCTTCGCCCACATGAAGTCTACAAGGAGGTTAGGACATACGATAGAAGATCAAGAGGTATAAAAGTTTTACAAGTTTTATTATTGATCTTTGCATGTTCTTATTAATATGATTGTATGTGTTGATTATACATGTCTACATCCATATATATCTGTATAATCATGGACCCCGAAGATAAACACAAAAACTGATGATCCGTCCATCGTCTATTCCACGGCTAATCGACTAGAAGAGCTTTGTTGCTTGAACAACTAGTTTGTTCAAGCGATCGCTTGAGTCGTTAGCACGACGACGAATTGGTTGAGCTTAGGAAACTCATCCCATCCGGATTAGTTTTCATTAGTGAAAATTTTAATCCGGGGACATGGGAGCCAATGAGCCTCCGAGCAATGCCATCAAAAGTGGTATCAGAGCCACGGTTTCCGATTTTGTGTGTTTTGGATTCGGTTACTTTCACGCACTTATCATATATTGTATATGTCGGATGATAGTAGGATGTGCGTAGGATAACTTTTTGGTTGCAGGCATAAGTTCCAACTATTATGGCTATATATGTGTGTATGTGATTGCATGTGTGTGTGATTGTATATTATTTGAATCCTCGGGGTTGACGAGGCTAAATTAGTATTTAATTTTTGTAATTGAATACAACATCGTTTAGCCACTCATTTTAGTTTACTTTCAATCTAGATTATTTGTACACTCCTTCGTGGAGTATAGGATCGATGGATGTAAATTAAAATAGTTTATCTTGGCTCGGATCTCTTTGGTGACTTGCGCACGGGAAAAGGTGGAGCGGACAAGGTGGCGACACGACGGGATACATATTGCAGAAAAATGCCATAATAGTTGGGAAAATTCTATTTTTTTCCATATTTATTGCTGATTTGTTTTATATGCATGTTGTGTGTGCTTGAAAATTCCTCACTGTCAATTTACTAAGTGGGAGAGGGACATTTTAATTAATTCCCGCGGCCTCCATTACAATTTGACGTGTGATGCAACAAACTTGCGCGTCGGCTCTGAGTACCTTCCTCCCCATCGGATGAGTTTGTTTGCGGATCACTAGGTCAAATAATGGCTATAGGAAATTATTTAGGAGCGTGTGTACTTCCCCATCGCTAAGGCACATAATCCGAGATAATTCCCTTAGTATCGTGTAATGGTGCATACTTAGATGCAAATAAAAAGTATCCTCCCCATCGGAGTCACTGCTTTTATTTGTTGGGCCAAAGAGGAACCAACTATTAATTTTATTTGTCAAAAAGTAAGGTTGACAAGATAATAAAATTTAAGTGTTAAACCTCCTCTTACAAATGTAGAATTCGTATACGTCCACACTATCGTGGCATGCAATATTCTCGGTGTTTTGAGGTGTTGGTTGATTTCGAAATTTTATTGTTTGAGGAATCAATGATATTTGAAATCTAATATTTTGATCATTGTGATTCTTAGGTTTTTCAAATGGCTTTCAACCCACTTACTGTGATATTAAAAGAAAATAAACTAACTGGAACAAATTATATTGATTGGAAAAGAAATTTGGATATTGTCTTAACTGCAGAGGAGTACAAATTTGTACTCTTCGAGGTCTGTCCTCCTAAGCCCACCGATGACTCTGATGAAAAGGAGAAAGAAAGTTATAAGAAATGGATCAAGGCAGATGAGATGGCGCGGTGTTACATTTTGGCATCTATGTCAAATGTGCTGCAACATCAGCATCAGGCCATGGCCACGGCTTATGACATGATGTTCAATCTCAAGGAACTTTTCGAACATCAGAGTAGGGCAGCCAGACAGGAGGATATGAGGAACTTGATGACGACCACCATGATCGAGGGAACACCCGTCAGGGACCATGTTCTCAAGATGATGGCTCATTTGAATGAGATGGAAGTCCTCGGAGCTGAGATCGATGGGGAAACCCAGGTCGATATCATTCTCCAGTCTCTGCCTAGGAGTTTTGAGCAGTTCCGCCTCAACTACAACATGAATAAGAGGTTGTATTCGTTGGCGGAGCTTCGTGGAACTCCAGCGACGGAGGGCTTTTTCACAAAGCGCTCAAGCCATGGTTGCTCAGAAGGTTTCTACTTCTAAACCGAAAGGGAAGAAGAAGAAGAAGCAAGGTGGAGCAAAGAAAATGGAAGTAGGACCTCATGTAGGAGTGAAGAAGCCGAAAGGCAAGTGCTTCACTTGCAAGCAGACTGGACATTGGAAGGCGGACTGTCCTCGCCGAAAGAACAAAGGTATATCTTCTTGTTTAGTTGTTGAAACATGTTTAGCGGTGTTATCTACCAGTACCTGGTGTGTAGATACAGGAGCCACTGATCATGTCTGCAATACTTTGCAGGGGTTCCAGGAAACCCGACGACTAGCTGAGGGAGAGATTACCGTCTTCATGGGCAATGCTTCAAAGGTGGCGGCTATTGCAGTGGGAGACATTTATTTATCTTTTGATAGGAATAAAGTTTTGGTTTTGAGAAATTGTCTTTATGTACCTACTTTTAGAAAGAATCTAATTTCAGTTTCTAAATTGTTTCTGGATGGATTTTCTGTTTCTTTTAATGACAAAGTTGTTATAAAAAGGAATAGGGAGATTATCTGTTCTGGTACATTGGTTTGCAATTTGTACACTCTTGAACCGAAAACTCCCACGATGCATATAGAAGTGAATAACTCATCTTCTAAGTCTAATAAGAGAAAAGAACCTTCAAAAATAAACCAGACATATCTTTGGCACCTAAGACTTGGTCATATTAACCTGAGTAGAATTCAAAGGTTGATAGCTGATGGACCCTTGGGTTCATTAGTGGTGGAAGATCTCCCAACCTGCGAGTCTTGCTTGGAAGGTAAGATGACCAAGAGGCCTTTTAAGGCTAAGGGGTATAGAGCCAAAGATGTATTGGAATTGGTTCATTCTGATTTGTGCGGTCCTATGTCTATCTAGGCTAGAGGTGGCTTTGAATACTTTGTCTCTTTTATAGACGATTATTCAAGGTATGGATACATTTACTTGATGCGCCGCAAGTCTGAATGCTTTGACAGGTTCAAAGAATTCAAGGCTGATGTGGAGAACCGTCAAGGTAAAAGTATCAAGACACTACGATCTGATCATGGTGGCGAGTACCTCTTGGGAGAGTTTAGGAGTTACTTATCAGAGGCTGGGATTCAATCCCAATTGTCTGCACCTGGCACACCCCAGCAGAATGGTGTGGCGGAGCGAAGGAATAGGACTCTTATGGAGATGGTCAGATCGATGATGAGTTATTCTGAGTTACTTGATTCGTTCTGGGGGTTTGTTATGGATACGACAGCACACATTCTGAACTCGGTTCCATCTAAGTCAGTACCCTCTACTCCCACAGAATTGTGGACTGGGCAAAAGCCTAGTCTAAGATATATTCGGATTTAGGGTAGTCCAGCACATGTGTTGAAGGGAGATGCTGGTTAGAATCTCGTACAGAAGTATGCTTGTTTGTTGGCTACCCTAAGGGAACAAAGGGTGGTTTGTTCTATAGTCCTAGAGATCAGAAGGTGATCGTGAGTACGAATGCCAGATTTCTAGAGGAGGACTATGTGATGAACCACAAGCCCACGAGTAGGATTGTTCTTGAGGAGTTGACAGAGGAAGTCCCGACTTCAGTACCACCGGTACAAGAAGAAATACCACAAGTCACTGCACCGCGTGTCACAGAGCATACACAGAAGGCACCTCGTCGTAGTGGGAGGGTTGTTAGACAACCCGACAGATTCATGTTCTTGGGAGAGTCTTCAGCCTTAGTCCCTGGTAAACATGAACCTGATCCCTGGACATATGACGAGGCACTCCAAGATAGAGATGCGGTATCTTGGCATAGAGCGATGATTTCAGAGATAGAATCTATGGATTCTAATCATATCTGGGAGCTAGTAGAACCACCTGATGGTGTGAATGTTAGTAATATATGAGAGATGTCCTAAGGCAATTGCCTTATGTATGAACCATTTATATGATAATGAAGATTCACTATTTGAGTATACATGTTTTATGTATTTGATTGGATCTTAAACTCATTTACTGAATGTCCACGATACGATTCACAGCATGAGAGAATTTGTGATTGGATCACAACTAGTGAGTATCTCTACATGTGTAATTGTGATGTATCGGAATTATCCCTAGTCGATGAATTGATGGATTTGGACACCATCAATTCTGTCAAGACTAGCACGAGGTATACTCCTTGGTGTAACCAAGCAGCTGATTCTCACTGGCTGGAGACATTGTGATGTCCGGAGTTGATCGTGGATGCTAGTTATGGTAACTAGTTCATTGAAGTGACCAACCGTAAGCCTTCATATGGTTCCCTGCATATATAGATATGTCAATGAAGTTCTTACTGTAGCTTAAGTGTGATGTTCCTTTAACTTGCGGTATTCAAGTCATCTTGATCATGGAGACTTATGCTTTGACATCTTAAGCAAACATCTCCAAGGAGATGTGGACCCGGGATGATTGGGTATAAGTCGAAGTGATCGAAGGTGTTTGAATAGCCTATAAAGGATTCACCACTCTTTGTGAGGAGATGTATACCCATGGTCTCTCGTCGGATTGTTACTAAAGTCTTTGGCCAAAGCATTACATGTTAAGAGTAAGGTACTCTTCGATACATGTGCAGTAACTAGAATCCGTAGGATGAGGAAATGATACTTGGGCTAGGTGTGACGTAGTCAGCCTAGTGGGGACTGACACTATAGACCATGTTCTGAACCAAGTGGGTATAAGATGAGTGAAGGGAATGGGGCATGATTCATTCGAGCTGCTGAAGGGTTTCAGAAATAGTTCTGGATCAACCGTTGATCTTTTTGGTTAATTGGGGATCATGATGTACTACTAGGTGCCACTCATGATCGTTCTATAATTAATGGTTTATTATAGACGGCCAACATAAACTGAGAACCTATTTGGTCACACGCACAACGAGCGTAATCCGAAGGATTTAAAACGAGCTTGAGATTGGGATTCTCAGACCGAGAGAAACTAGGATTGGTTGGACCAAACAAGAAGCGAGCATGAAATCGTTTCAGTCGCAATGGAAGCATGGATGGGTCGTGTCTTATGAAGACATAATGGATGAACCAAAATGGTTTGGTTCTAATCCAATGGAGGAGAATAAACCAATGGGTTTGGTTTATTTTAAACGAATGAACCAAAAGTTGGTTCGGTTCGTTTTAACTTAAAATAAACCATCATGGTTTGGTTTATTTTAACTTATATTAATGGAGCGGGTTAACGGGCCTCATGGTTATGATCCAATAATGATTAAGAGAATTAGTTATCTATAATAGAGGGCTTAAGGGATTATTAAGCCCTAATCCAAAAACCCTAGCTTGTGGTTGCCGCCCACCTCTCCATCCTCTCCTTGGATTTTTGGCGCCAACCCTAGGTTGCCGCCCAGCCCCTTGTGCCGCCGTCCAACTCCTTGCCGGCATCCAAGATTCAGCCGGTCATCCTCCAGCGACCCTCCGGTGATCTTCCTAGGCTTCGGCGATAAGGTGAGCACTTGACTTCCCTTGGTTGGCCGGCGCCTACTCCTCTACCAAAGCTGTCCAGTTTTCTGGACAGCTTGTTCTTCTCTCGTCAGAGCATCGTTTGGACGACGGTTAGAGCTCCGATACCGCCTAACTTACCGGGGATTCGATCTCTGGTAATCCTCATAGGTGGAGGACAAAGGATTCGTCAAACGGTTGACGAATACATCTCCGGAGAAGCGAGTTTTGAGGACTCGTCTTTGGATCCGAATTTGAATTCGGATCGTGATCATCTCTCGATCACGTCGTCTTCAACACGAGGCTAGTAACCCATACGAAGACGAAGCTCGTGGCTTAGCGAAGTCATCCTAAGGATACTCGGCGTGGATACGGATAGAGACGATTCTAGCGAGGATCGTTCCGGTTGATGCCGTTCCCGCTACATGTGATACGAAAGGTATATGTAGTTAAATTTCCTTTATTGCAAAATTTAAATTTACGGTTATGCTACACATGTTGTACTATGCATGCGTGTGATGTGTGTGTTGTAATAAATGTAGATTTATTATTTTTATTTCTTCCGCTGTGCACATGTTTGCGAAACATGTTCGAACACACACTCGCCGCGGTGCCGGAAACCCAACAGTGAAAGCCATTGGATGCAAGTGGATCTACAAGAGAAAGAGAGGAGTAGACGGGAAGGTTAAGACCTTCAAAGCTAGGCTTGTTGCGAAAGGGTATACTCAGAAAGAGAGTATCGATTATGAGGAGACCATTTCACTGGTATCTATGCTTAAGTCTATCCGGATTCTCTTATCTATTGCTGCTCATGAGGATTATGAGATTTGGCAGATGGATGTCGAGACAGATTTCCTTAACGGAAGTCTTGAGGAAAATATCTATATGAAGCAACCGGAGGGATTCATTGCAAAGGACAAAGAGCATCTTGTGTGTAAGCTTAATCGGTCCATTTATGGATTGAAGCAAGCTTCTAGATCTTGGAACATCCTCTTTGATGAGGTAATCCAGTCATATGGATTTATTCAAAGTCCGGATGAGCCTTGTGTATACAAGAGATGTGATGGAAACGTAGTGGTATTTCTTGTACTATACATATATGACATTTTGTTAATTGGCAACAATATCAGAGTATTATCAAATGTAAGGGTATGGTTGTCCAAACAGTTTGATATGAAGGACTTGGGAGAAGTGGGACACATCCTTGGGATCAAGGTAATAAGGGATCGCAAGAAAAGGATGTTGTGTTTATCTCAAGCTTCATACATTGACACTATCCTTGCTCGTTTTAGCATGCAGAACTCCAAGAAAGGTTTTCTACCTTTTAGGCATAGAGTACCTTTATCTAAAGAGATGTGTCCCAAAACATCAAAGGAGATAGAGGAGATGAAGGCGGTTCCTTATGCTTCGGCAGTAGGAAGCCTCATGTATGCTATGCTATGTACGAGACCATATATCTGCTTTGTCGTAGGCATGGTTGGCAGATATCAGAGTAATCCTAGACAGGAACATTGGACTGCAGTACAACATATATTGAAGTACCTGAGAAGGACTAGGGATTATATGCTGGTTTACCGGGCAGATCAATTAGTCCCTGTGGGTTACACGGATTCTGATTTCCAATCAGATAGGGACAACAGTAAGTCTACCTCGAGGTTTGTATTTACTTTTGGAGGTGGAGCCATAGTATGGAGGAGTGTCAAGAAGAAATGCGTGGCGGACTCTACCATGGAAGCTGAGTATGTGGCAGCCTCTGAGGCAGCCAAGGAAGCTGTATGGCTTAGGAACTTCTTGATGGACTTGGATGTGATTCCTGGTTTGCCCAGAACTATCACAATTTATTGTGATAACAGTGGTGCAGTTGCAAACTCGAAGGAACCACGAGCCCATAAGGCGAGTAAACACATAGACGCAAGTACCACTTGATACGAGAGATCGTAGAGTGAGGAGAAGTAGTTGTCGCCAAGATTACATCAGAGGATAACCTAGAGGATCCATTCACTAAGGCCCTTCCAGCGAAAGCGTTTGATAGGCATGTGGAGGACATGGGGATCAGATGTATGGCAGTATGATGACAGCATAGTCTTTTAGTATAAGTGGGAGATTGTTGGAATGTATACTGAAAGCCTAGCTCTTTTGTATGAACATTTTTATTTTGAAATAAGAATCACATGATCATTGTTTGCACTTTATATTTATTATATGTGTGCATATTGTCTAATACTTTACATTGTAGATAACATGGTGCTTGGTGTGGCACAGAAGATCATGTTATCAGTCCCTTGTAGAATATAAGTAGAGGCTCACGACTAAGATGATTTTGGACAAACCATTGGCATGGTTGTAGTGTAGCTTGGTATTATTTTGTCTTGAACATAGAGTTACACTAGTACACTTAGGTGTATTGAGCAGGACCGACATAGAGGTGATTCAATTTATTGCTGACTACATAATTGAATCGGACCTCGGATATTATGTTGTACATGCTCTTAATCCCGATATAATAACGGGCACTTGTACTTAGTATTTATTTCTTTGATTTACCAAAGGGTGTGATTTATATGGATTAAATCAATATACTCGGTAAGTTGGGAAATGATATTATTTACACGGTGTACTGTTGATTATAGGAGGAAACCGTGTCCTATATATTAGGTTGATGATGTCCCCTTGAGGAGCTCATAAGGTTCATCATGTAAACCCTGCAGGTTGACTTAGTCAACATGATGATAAGGTTGAGTGGTACTACTCGAGGAGTTAGATGTTAATTGATTGATGGTCAGTAAATCAATTAATTAGCGAACATTCGATATCTTAAACACAGGGAGATGGATGTACGAATAATGTATGGAGCCCATATTAATTTATGGGGGTTGGTGAGGTAATTCAATGATGATCCTCTAGTGGAATGGAACATCATTGATGGATCAAGTTTGTGTGGTTCCGATCCATCGGGTGGCCAAAAGCCAACTCCTCCTCATGGTCCCTATCGTAGCCTAATATAAACCTCATGAAAAACAAATCCCTAGATCCAATGATGAAAAACAAATCCCTAGATCCGACGGTGGAGATTAAATCTCTAGATCTGACGGTTGAGATTAAATCTCTAGATTCGATGGTTGAGATTAAATCCCTAGATCTGACGGTGGAGATTAAATCTCTAGTTCCGACGGTTGAGATTAAATCTCCAGATCCGACGGTTGAGATTAAATCTCTAGGTCCGACGGTGGAGATTAAATCTCTAGATCCGACGGTTGAGATTAAATCTCTAGATCCGACGGTTGAGATTAAAACCCTAGAACCGACGATGGAGATTAAAACAAGGCTTAAGCCCAACTCTATAAAAGGGGGCTTAAGGTGGGCAGCAAGAGGTTGATGGTTGGATGTTTTTGGAGATTTGGGTTTTGCCTTTCATTGGTTTGGGCGGCACGACACCCTAGGGAGATTAGGGTTTTGTTCCTTGGTTGGGCGCCTAGGGTTTGGAAGGAAGAGTGGGCGGCAACTATAGGAGAGGATCTCTTCTTCTTCCTAGGGTGTAGCCGGCACCTATCTCTCTTCTCTCTACCTTGGTCGGCGCTCAACCTATTCCTCTTATCCTCTTCTTTTCCTCTTGGCCGACGGCATAAAGGAGCTAGGGATTGTTCCCTTGTTCGGTTCCTTGGTTGGCCATCTTGTTCTCCTTTTCTTGGGGCCGGCGGCAACAAGACTTTGTGGCTTGGTGGTTGGCTCAAGCAAGAAGGGAAGGAGAGTTTCTTCTTTCTTTCGATTGAAGAAGATCTAGGAAGCTTCAACTTGTGGAGGATCTTCGCCCACACGAAGTCTACAAGGAGGTTAGGACATACGATAGAAGATCGAGAGGTATAAAAGTTTTACAAGTTTAATTATTGATCTTTGGATGTTCTTATTAATATGATTGTATGTGTTGATTATACATGTCTACATCCATATGTATTTGTATAATCATGGACCCCGAAGATAAACACAAAAACCGGCGATCCGTGTGTCATCTATTACGTGGCTAACCGACTAGACGAGTTTTTTTAGCTTGAACAACTAGTTTGTTCAAGCGATCACTCGAGTCGTTAGCATGACGACAAATTGGTTGAGCTTAGGAAACTCATCCCATCCGGATTAGTTTTTATTAGTGAAAATTTTAATCCGGAGACATGGGAGCCAATGAGCCTCCGAGCAATGCCATCATCCCTTAGGTCATCTTCCAACTAAAAGCAAAGCGAAGGATGTAAGTATCCCCTCACCTGCATACAAGTAGCTTTTCGATTGAAGTTGTTATGTCAAACTCTCCATGAACCATTCGGACAAGTCCTTTACTTGAGTTTTCAATGAAGTTCTATGCCATACCTTGTATGTATATGATGAAGTTAGGATGCTAGATGGATTAGGTTAAGAGTTTAACCATAAAAGCCCCAAGGAACCATTCGGCCAAGCCATTTACTTGAGTTTTCAATGAAGTTCTATGACATACCTTGTATGTATATGATGATGTTAGGATGCTAGATGGATTAGGTTAAGAGTTTAACCCTAAAAGCCCCAAGGAACCATTCGGCCAAGTCCTTTACTTGAGTTTTCAATGAAGTTCTATGCCATACCTTGTATGTATATGATGATGTTAGGATGCTAGATGGATTAGGTTAAGAGTTTAACCCTAAAAGCCCCAAGGAACCATTCGGCCAAGTCCTTTACTTGAGTTTTCAATGAAGTTCTATGCCATACCTTGCATGTATGTGATGATGTTAGGATACTAGATGGATTAGGTTATGAGTTTAACCCTAAAAGCCCCAAGGAACAATTCGGCCAAGTCCTTTACTTGAGTTTTCAATGAAGTTCTATGCCATACCTTGTATGTATATGATGATGTTATGTGATCTTTATGCCATGCTTTAAGTGAGTTCATGATAACTTGTGATGTTAAATGATGCTAGATGAAGATAACATGCTCTAGGTTAGGTTAACATGTGTTTTATGCTTTATCTGAGTTCATGATAACTTGTGATGTTAAATGATGCTAGATGAAGATAACATGCTCTAGGTTAGGTTTGAAATGAGTCCATGCCATGTTTGAGGTTAGAAGAAGATAAAATGTCCCATGCCATGCTTTATACGTTAAAGAATTAACACGTGTTTTAGTTAGACTATACATATATATAAGTTGTTTGGTGTTTAAAATTTTGATAGAGCTCTATGCAGTTTAGGTCACCCCATGTATACTTGCTCATGATGCTTATGCCTTATGCCATGCCCTATGTGTGTGTGATATTTATGATATGTTTATGAAGTGAAAGAAGATATGTTTATGAAATGAAATATGATTTGTGTTTATGAAATGAAATATGATATGGTTATGAAATGAAATATGATATGTTTATGAAGTGAAATATGATGTGTTTATGAAATGGAATATGATGTGTTTTATGAAATGGAATATGATGTGTTTATGAAATGAAATATGATATGGTTATGAAATGAAATATGATATGTTTATGAAGTGAATATGATCTGTTTATGAAATGAAATATGATATGTTTATGAGATAAAATATAATATGTTTATGAAATGAAATATGATATGTTATGATAAGAAGCATGTATGTATTTTACCTTCTGCATTGCTTGTACCAGGACCCTAACAAGGTCCAAAGGGATGGGCTCCTAAGTTGCCCTAGGCCGACGGACTAAGATCGGGCCTAGGATGGGCTTCTCTGTTATGATTGCCCCTAGGTCGACGGACTCAGATCGGGCCTAGTACGGGATGAGCTCCTAGATGCCCTAGGCTGATAGACTATGATCGGGCCTAGGATGGGCTTCTATGTTATGATGATGGCCCCTAGGTCGACAGACTAAGATCGGGCCTAGTAACCTAGTAGGTTCGAGACTTGCTACCTCGGGTCTATATAGGGATGCGCGCTATGATGATGATGATGTGGTATAATGTCGGGCCCAATAAGTTGAGAGTTATGTTCAAATACCTATGATATATGTTTTCGAAGAGAATCCTGCATATACCTTTATGATATGATTGCTTATGTTATATATGTTACATGTTATGTTTGCTTATGTCATATATGTTACATGATATGGTTGCTTATGATATATATGTTACATGGTATGTTTGCTTATGTCATATATGTACATGATATGTTGCTTATGTTATATGTGTTGCATGTTATGTTTGCTTATGTCATATATGCACATGATATGTTGCTTATGTTATATGTGTTGCATGTTATGTTTGCTTATGTTGCATATGCTACATGTTATGTTTGCTTATGTCATATATGTTACATGTTGTGTTTGCTTATATGTTATGAATGTTTACATGCTATGCTTAATGTCGATGTATGTGTTTTTGTGAGTAGGACAGGATCTTGCTAAGCCTATATGCTTATAGTTTATGTTCCCTTGTACTGCAAATAAAGGTAAAGGGTGGATAAACTAAAGGGAGCAGCATGAGGGGCAAGGTGTGTGTGGCAGTGGCATGGTGGAAGAGATCTGTTATGTCCCTTATGCATGTTTTTCCTTAAGATGATTTGTTTATGGACTTGAATTAAGCACTAAGTACTTATGAAATAACGATGCATGCTCTATGTTAAGAAGAAGTACCTACGAAATGACGATGCATGTCTATGTTTAAAAGAAAAAAAATGTCTAAAGTCTTCCGCTGTAAGTAGTACGATGTATGTATGTACGATCGCGTCGCGCCACCCTTCCGGACCCTTGGAAAGGGCGGGTGTGACAACAAGCACATTCAAGAATGGCTGGCTCCAACATTCACCCACCAAAATATGAAGGCGAATTCTCTTGGTGGAAAAAGAGAATGGAGGTATTTTTCGAACCCGATTTATAAATTCTTTTAATTATGGAAAACGGTTTCGAATTGCCTAGGGATGAAGAAGGGGAGCCATTGGAGAAATCAAGGTGGAGCAAGAGGCAAAGGGAAGAATACTTGGCAAATTCAAAGGCCAAGCACCACCTCTACAATGTACTCCCCCAACAAGAAGTGAATAGGATAGGGGAATGCTCTAGTGCCAAGGAGATGTGGGAGAAGCTAGTAGAGCTTTATGAAGGTACCTCGGAGGCCAAGCTTGCAAGAAGAGACATCTTCCGCTCCCAACTATCAAACATCAAATTAGAAATGGGAGAAAAGGTAACTTCACTACACTCTAGATTTAAAGAGATAATAACCGGTTTATCTAGTGTAGGGGAGAAGCTTTCAAATAGGGACATGCTCATGAAGGCTATAGATGCCTTTCCCCGGTCCTCAAGATTGAGCTCTATGGTGGATTCTTTTTACATCTCCAAGAACCTAGAAGTTAACACCTTGGAGGAATTTTTCTCAACCATGGAGCTCCACGAAACAAGGCTTGAAGGAATAGTTGAAGAGCCTAGAATTCAACCTTCAAGAGGAGTAGCCTTGATGGCCCATAAAGGGAAGAAGAAGATGGAGACTCCCTCCTCCTCCGACGAAGCATCCTCTTCCTCCTCTATGGATAGCACAGAAGAAGCCTATATGGTAAGGAGGGTAAGACGTGCATTAAAAAATTTCAAATTTAATAAATCTAATGATAGGAGGAGAAGACCAAGGGGAAAGGTTATTTGTTACAATTTCCAAGGAGAGGGACATATAAGGGATAATTGTCCCCTCCTAAACAAGAGTAAAGAGGAAAGGAAAAAGAGAGAAGAAAAGAAGAAGAAGAAGGGGAGTAAGAAGAAAGAAGAAGAGAAGAAGGCCAAAGAGAAAGGGAAGACAAAAGCACTCAAAACAAGGACATGGGATGATCCCTCTTCATCATCATAATCATCTGAAGAGGAAGAACATGTCTACTCCAACCTTGCCCTAATGGCCTTTGACGACCTAGATTGCTCCTCCTCGAAAAATGAAGAAGTAAGCTCAAGTGAGGAGAGCTCGAGTGAAGGGGGAGCTTCTTCACCATCCTCCTCATCCAAAGAAGAAGAAGACATGGAAGCTATGGTAATAAATCTAACTCCCAAGAAAATAGTTTCCATGGTTTCTAGCTTAACTAGGGATTTATTTAGGGCCAAAAAGAAAAATAAGAGCATGCTAGATCAAATTAGGGCCTTAGAAAATAAACTAGAAAAAGCATGCTTAAATATTAATGAAATTATTTCTTCTAGTCATTATGATGCATGCTCACATGATCTTTATGTGCCATTAGATGTAAGTGATGCATGTATGGAAGAGAATAGGGCTTTAAGGGAAAAGGTAGATCACTTGACCAAAGCCCTAGAAAAATTCACAATTGGTTCCAACACTCTTAACATGATCATAGGGAGCCAAAGAGCAAGCTTCAACAAGAAAGGCCGAGAATATAAAGAAAATAAAAATGAAAAGGCCTATAAATGCTTAATTGCTAGGGGTCAAGATAAAATGAAGGTAATAGCTAGAAAATGGATCCCTAAGGAATTTTTAGTGAACCCCATAGGAGATAACTTATTTTGGGTTCCTAAATCCATCCTAAAGGGTTAGGAAAACCCTAGGATAGTCAACCATAAGGATTTCACCTATATCTTATTTTTGGTTGACTTAGGATGGTGGGATAACATTTTTAAAATAGTGTTAGGTGATGATAATGCACCTATAAATAGATAAATCATGCTTTAGGTGATATTTGCCTTATTATCATGATGTAATACCTAATGCATGATCACAATTTGATGAATACATGTGTTTCATGGTCATAATATGAAATCAATGCATATGTATATTTATGATCATGTTGGATGTTAGGATGATACTTAACCTTGTATAGAATTGCATGAAAATAATGGTTAAGTATAAACAAATACCTTTAGGATGCATCTCACACTCACCATAGGCTACCTTGAGTGAAAACATAGTATGGGTGAGATGTTAGAATGGTACAAATGTCCACTAGTGCCTATGACATTTAGATGGTCATTTAAAGTATCAAAATAGCAATAATAGACCAATCATGGGGAAGGCTTATGTTTAATTCATAGACATATTGCCCAAAGATCATAGTTGTGTTGGTGCAGGGGCACTAGATAATCGAACCTGTGTTTTGATTATGCAAAGACACAAAGTTAAGTTATATCGTTATCTCACGAGCTAAATCAAGTGTGCAGAAAAGTACTAAAGCTGGAGCTGAAAGCTAGCGACACCCGGAAGAAGCCGCGGTGGTCGGGCGACACTCGAGTGACTTCGGAGGGAGTCGAAGGAATCGAGTGGAAGGCCGAAAGCGAGAGCTAGAAGGTAAGTATCGAGGAAAGCTCGTGTGAGTGAGAGATTGTAAGGTCGTGTCCTCTTTACGGGGATGATCGTAGGCGGCGATCCGACTAAGACTTCCTGTGGAAGGTCTAGGTCGAGATCGGACGGTTAGAAACCGTCGCATTTATTATTTTTCGAGCTAATCTCTTCACGCAGGAAGTGGCGGTGGCGGCATTCTTGGACATTAGGCGATCGTGATGCTCATCGATCGTGATGGGAGTCATCGATCGATGGCGACGAATCAACCTTTTGCGCTTGGTCAAATGGATAAGGTTTGGCGTGGCTACTTGCGATAAAATTATACAACCGTGATCTGCATTCACGAAAAGAGGAGACAAATTCAGAGGCCAAAATCTATAAAAGGAGGGGTGGATTCCAACTCCAAATATATCAAGTTTATTCATCAAGTGCTCCTACAATGCCAACGCTCCAACACCGTCATAACGCCGACGCGACAACAAGTTCATATCTTCTTCGTCGGCAGCAGCATCTAGTAATATATTTTGATATTTTATTCATTGTTTTTATTTGTAATGAGGTGAGGTAGGCTTGTTGCCTCATCCTCGTACATTCGGTTTTGAGATCGTTGTCTCCTACCTTCAACGAGGAGGAGACGTTATAGTGCTTTGCTCTCCGTACGTGGTCTAGGACCGATAGGGCCTTGGAGTAGCAACCGCTAGGTTGTGAACCAAGTAAAAAAAACATGTCTCTTTATTTTCCACTGTGTTTACTCGTTTAATTGTCTACTCGAACGAAACGAAGAAAAGATTTACGATCGCTATTCACCCCCCCCCCTCTAGCGACGCTTCTCGATCCAACAGGTTGGATATTTCATATGTTTTCAAAATAATTTCTTACTTTAAAATCTATGTGTTCATGTTTTGAAACAATCCAAAGCAAAACTAGGTGATAAAATGGATACAAACTTGATCAAAACACTAGTTGTTTTTAAAGCTTTTGGATTTTTGGCAAATCATTGAAAATATAATGTTTTTTCATGGAAAACTATTTTTCATTGATAAAGAACCCTAAAAGAAATGTGTTGCCCAAATTTCACTATTTTATAATTTTCTAGAATTTATAGTGTATTTCTGAATTTCGTCCAGAAAATCAAAAAACCTTATTTCTTTGTGCTAGTCGACTGCCATACTGATAGCAGTCGACTGATGGACTGTGAACAAGTACAATAAACTGATTTTATTAGGTTTTTGAGTGATTTTGGTTTATGTTTCTCTCTAGACTTGATGCCATGATATATAAACTTTGTTTATTCTTTTTGATGGTGTCAAAGGGGGAGAAAGATGTATGTTTAAGTAAGGGCTAATATATTTAGGGGGAGTTTCATGTATTAAGGGGGAGAGTTTCTAATCATGTTATTTACATGTTTTCTTTCCTTAATAGTTTATCAAATGTTTTACCTAACTTAAACGGATTGCCACACATCAAAAAGGGGGAGATTGTCACTACAATCTCTTGCCATGATAAGGTTTTGATGTGTGTGGCAAAGGGTTTAAGTTAGGTTGTTATTATGATTTAATATGTGCATTGGAGTCTTGCAGGACTTAGTAATTCGCACATGGAGCCTTGGTGAGTTTCACCTCTCATGACTCGGTCCTTGAGTCGGTGAAGGATAGCTTTGCGAAAGCCGTGCACTTGGAGAATCTGAGGGACCACCGGACGAGGAGCTTGGAGTGAAATCGGAGGAAGTAGAATTCAGGGCAAGACGCGAAGGATGACGCTGTAGAGCCGTGCGCTTGGCGCATCCGAGGGACGTGGCTGGACGAAGATAACTTCAAAGGCGAGGGACTCCGAGGGATGAGAGTGAGCGAATGTAACCCGGGAAGGGGTAGTGAAACTTGGCCATTTGGCTAAGTGTCGGATGAGGTTTCCCGACACCAGTCGACTGCCATGAAATGGAAGTCGACTGCTCTGAGTCAAACGCGGTTTGACTGGTATCAAACTAATGGGTTTTTGGTCCGGTGATCAGGCATATGTTGGCGTTGACTACCAAGACTCATCGATTCTTGATGGCGATGGCCAGTCAAGAGGGCTTGGGACACAGAACCACTCATAGTCGACTAGGTAGTCAACTACGAGGTATCAGTCGACTGATGGATACATCAGTCGACTTCCAAGGGTTCCGTTGGACTACAACGGTCGGAATCCGATGTGTTCGGAGGCTGTTGTAGTGGCGGAAGTCGACTGCCAAGGGCAACAGTCGACTGGTGGTGGCCAATGGGAAGAAATCAACCCTCTCTATAAAAAGAGAGGGTGTGGGCTTTTGGATGGCTAATGCTCATATTCCAAACCATCATCCAACTGCTCTACAAGTGATAAACTCCTTCTTCTAGTTCCCTTTCACATTCATTGTAAAAGAAGGAGTGTTCTTGAGTTGTAAGGGTTACCTCCACCTAGCTTGGTGCAAATGAGAGACCAATAGTGGATTGGTTGCGGAGTGATTCACCGAGGACGAATCAAGGACCGTGGATTAGCGGCGTAGCCATGAACCACGTTATATTATCTAGTTAGCATTGTTTTTACCTTTGCATTATTTATTTGCTTGTCTTGTTTTGTTTCCGTTGCGCTAATTAGTTTTGTAGACAAGTGAATTACATCATCAAACAAAAGAGGGCTATTCACCCCCTCTAGCCGGCCAACACCACACTTCATCGATCCTACAGCACATCCCCAGCCAAGTCTTCATAGACTATAGCTAAGGGATGTCATTCCCAATGAGTAGTATGTCATCCACATACAATACAAGGAAGACAACTGTGTTCCCATTAACCCTCTTGTAGACACAGGGTTCATCTTCATTCTTGATGAAACCAAACTATTTGATCACATCATCGAATCGAAGATTCCAGCTTTGAGAAGCTTGCTTTAGCCCATAAATGGACCTTTGCAGCTTGCATACTTTCCCAGTATATTGTGGATCTACAAAACCCTCAGGCTGTGTCATGTACACATTATCGAACAAGTTTCCATTCAGAAATGCAGTTTTGACATCCATCTGCCAGATCTCATAATCGTGGTATGTTGCAATAGCAAGCATGATTCGAATGGACTTAAACATTGCCACTGGAGAAAAGGTTTCATCATAGTCAATACCATTAATTTGCTTGAAACCTTTAGCCACCAATCGGCCCTTATAGGTATGCGTAAGTCCATCCATGTCAGTCTTTCTCTTAAAGACCCACTTACACCCAATGGGTTTGACCCCTTCAGGTGGATCAACCAAAGTTCATACTTGGTTGGTGTACATGAATTCCATCTTGGATCTCATGGACTCTAGTCATTTCTCAGAGTCTAGGCTCATCACAGCTTCCTGATAAAAGGTAGGCTCATTCTTAATGATCATAACGTCATCATTGTCAGACAAGAGAAATGAGTATCTCTCAGGCTGACGACGTACCCTATCAGACCTGCGAAGAGGTAGGTCTACCTGAACAGGTGGTTGTTCCACAACTCTTTGTGCAACAATCTCATCACCCACAATACTTTGTGGTTCCTGTTCAACCCCCATCAAGTCCTCAGTGCTATGGTCCATATCTTGAATTTCTTCAAGATCGAACGTATTCCCACTAGTTTTTCTAGAAACAAAATCCCTTTCTAGAAATACCCCAGTCTCTGCCACAAACACTTTGTGTTGACTGGGAATGTAGAAGTAATATCCCTTCGTATCCTTGGGATATTCAAAAAAATAGCACCTATCGGATTTGGGTCCCAGTTTGTCTGAGACTTGACGTCGAACGTAAGCCTCACAGCCCCAAATCCTCATGAAAGACATCTTGGGATTTCTCCCTGTCCATATCATATATGGTGTCTTTATCACAGCCTTGGATGGTACACGGTTAAGGGTGAAGGCTGCTGTGTCTAGAGCATATCCCTAAAAGGATATAGGAAGATCTGTGTGACTCATCATAGATCGTACCATATCTAATAGGGTACGATTCCTCATTTCGGATACACCATTCCACTGTGGTGTTCCAGGAGGAGTGAGTTGGGATAGAATCCGATGCTCAACTAGATGTCACGAAACTCATGGCTAAGGTATTCACCACCTCGATCTGATCGAAGTATCTTAATACTCTTGCCAAGATGGTTTTATACTTCATTCTTGAATTCTTTGAACTTTTCAAAGGATTCTAATTTATGTGTCATGAGATACACATAACCATATCTACTGATGTCATCAGTAAATGTAATGAAGTACCTGTAACCACCTCTAGCAGCAACATTGAAAGGACCACATAGATCACTATGTATAAGTCCTAACAAATCTATTGCTCTTTCGCTGTGTCCACTAAAGGGAGTCTTGGTCATCTTGCCTAAAAGGAAAGATTCGCATGTCTCATATGATTCAAAATCAAATGAGTCTAGCAGCCCATCCTTATGGAGCTGAGATAAGCGACTCTCATTTATGTGACCTAAGCGACAATGCCAGAGATAGGTTTGGTTCAACTCATTTGACTTGAACATCTTGGTACTTATGTTATAGATGGGGCTCTCTAAATCTAGAAAGTAGAGTCCGTTCATTAGAGCTGCACTAGAATAGAACATATCATTTAAATAAACTAAACAACATTTGTTCTTTATTATAAATGTAAATCCTTTCTTGTCCAAACAAGAAATGGAAATTATGTTCTTAGTTAAAGCAAGCACATAACAACATTCATCTAATTCTAGTACAAGCCCAGTGGGCAGAGATACATCATAAGTTCCAACAGCAACAGCGACAACTCTTGCTCCATTGCCTACTCGTAGGTCCACCTCACCCTTTGTCAATGTCCTGCTATTTCTCAGCGCCTGCACATTGGTACAAATGTGAGATGCACATCCGTTGTTGGTGCAGTAGGCACCTAAGTCGAACCTGAGTTTTGATTATAGAAAACGATACAAAGTTAAGCTCATGTTGTTATCTCATGAGCTGAATCGAGTGTGCAAAAAATTGCTATAGCTAGAGAAGGCCACCCGATGAAACTATGAAACCATGGCTCCGACGACACTGCAGTGACTTCGGGAGGAGCCAAGGAATTGAGTGGAAGGCCGGAAGCGAAAGCAACACAGTAAGTATCGAGGTAAGCTCGTGTGTGTGTGTGAGAGTAAGTGAGGTCGTATCCTCTTTATGGGGATGATCTTAGGAGTAGATCCGACCAAAGACATCCTATAGGTGGTCTAGGTCGAGATCGGATGGTCGTAGGCCGTCGAATTAATGTTTTTATTAAGCTAACTTTGCCTTGCAGCTAGCATCAGTCGATTGCCAGCTTGGAGGACTTGACTGTCATCAAACAGTCGACTGCCTGACGTCAGCATTCGACTGATGATGCCATCAGTCGACTGATGATGGCCATCAGTCGACTGATGGTCAAGGATCAACCTCGAGGAGTCAAGACTTATCACCTCATTTCAAGGGGAGTTGTGCTCAAATGTGATTGGCTAGGGTTCCTCTCGAAAAGGGGCTCAAAGCCTATAAAAGGAGGGCCTATCCTAGGGTTTCTTCATCAATTTCTAAGCTTCCAAAAGCCTCCACAAAGCTACAACTCTCCGACAACAAAGTGCTTCTTCTCTGACGTCTAGGTTTAATTTAATTTATTTTTTTTTACATCGGTATAAGCTTTATATCAGTTGTTTCTTTACTTTTTCGAAGCTTTTCTATCGTAACGAGGAGAGGGGGAGTGTCCCTCTACCTCAAGTTTTTTGTGTTCCTGTATCGATTAACTCCTATCTCTAACGAGGAGGAGTTCTTTAGTGTTTTGCCCTCCCTATGTGGTCAAGGACCACTAGGGCCTTGGAGTAGTAGCCGAAGGCTACGAACCAAGTAAAAAATATCTTGTCTCTTTTATTGTTTCATTTATCTTTCCGCTGCACTTAATTGTTTTGCAACGAATTCGAAAGAAAGAAAAGTTTTATCGCTATTCACCCCCCCTCTAGCGATCCGCTTCGATCCAATAATTGGTATCAGAGCCGAGGGTTGCTAAGATTTGGTGAAACCACTGATCTAGCTTTTTACAGATTTTATTTTCTTTTTAATTATGTTTATTTCAGATTTATTTCATTTGGTTAGTTTTTCTCCCACACTACTAATCCAAGACGTGAGTCTTGGTACATTTTCGTGTGTTTTTGTCGTTGCTAGGTTTTATGTCTTCATCTCCTTGTTTCTTTTGTTTTAATGGCCCATCTCGAGGATTTTAGCACCGTTCGACTTCCGTTTTACAACGGAGATGACTTCTGGATGGTATGCTTTCTCAAAACCCAAATCAAGATGTGGATCATAATCCAAACGGATTTTACACTTCCGACTAACGAGGTGGGTGAATCCTTGGTTTATGACCAATGGACCATTGTGACAAAACAACAAGTCGAAGCTAACGCCAAGGCAACTCAAATCCTTCAATGTGGTTTGTCCAAGGAGGAACTAAATCGCGTCGGCCCCTTCATCAGTGCAAAGGACCTTTGGACAAAGCTAGTGAAGCTACACGAAGGGACCGATGAAGCCAAGGTATGTAAGTGAGATCTTTTATTTAATAAACTATATAATCTAAAAATGCAGGAACATGAGTTTGCGACGTAACTTCATGCCCGCATTCAAGACATAATCAACAATCTACACGTAATCGGGCAAAAGGTCAAAAACCATGACCTTATAAGGTATGTTCTTAATTCCTTTCTGAGGACTACCTTGTGGGCATCCATGGTCGATGCTTACAAGGTCTCCAAGGATCTTTCAAAACTTAGGTTAGATGAATTATTTTCCGATTTTGAACTTCATGAGCAGTATAATTTGAAACCCGAGAAGGGTATAGCACTTTTTGCAGGTTCAAGGAAGAAAACCGCAAGCAAGGCACCTCCGAAGGAAGAAGAGGATGAGTCCGATTCGGAGGTCGACTCGGAAATGGAGGCCGAACTAGTCAACCTAGTTCGGAGGATAGTCAAGGGCCGAAAATGAACCGTCACTCGACCCAACGAAGGTAAGACTAAAAGTTCAAATATTAGATGCTATGAATGCAACAGATTTGGACATATCAAGTTCGAATGCCCAAAACTCAAGAGAAAAGCACCAAAACACAAAAAGGCACTCAACGCTACTTGGGAAGAAGCATCCAAGGAAGAAGATAATGATCGTGTTCTCATGGCTAAACCGGTGGAATCGGAGACGGAGTCAGAACCAGAACTTGAATCGGAAACCGAAGACAAGTCGGACTATGAAGCACTATTCAAGACAAGCCACGGATACACATCCGGTTCAAAAGATACACTCAAGGTAAGTCGATCCCTCATTAGTACACTTTATAGTGAAATTAAGTTTTTAACTAAAAAATTAGCTAAGTCCAAGTCCAAGGTCGAGAGCATGGTTGAGGAAGTTAAACTCCTCAAACACGAGGTCTCCCTAACCTCTTCGACTAGTCGAGTTCAAGAGGAGGACTCAACTCGGGTTGAAAAACTCGAAGTTGAGAACTCACTCTTGAAGAGTCAAGTCGAAGATCTTAGGAACACGTTGGAAAGGTTTACTTTGGTATCTAAAGGACTTGACCTCCTACTTGGATCGCAAAGGGCCGTGTACAACAAGGTCGGACTAGGGTTTAGCTCAAATACGACCAACAAGTCATATATGTCGATTGTAAGTCGACATAAAAAACGTGTCCAAGCATGGGTCCCTAAGACCACCTTAATTTCAAACTTAGGATCGAACCAATACTGGGTTCCCAAGGACCAAATCCACTATGTGGAGAGACCGAATCGATTCAACGGTCCAAGGGGAGCTAGTACGAAACTTGTTTGTGTTTTAACTTAGAAATTGCATGCTTAGGTTTTTATTTAGTTTGATTTTCCTTTTTAGAATGGTTAGATAGGACTATAACTCGTCAATACTTGATGACATAGTACCAGGATGCGGCGAGATGATAGTATGCTAGGAAAGTGGAGTCTTGTGTATTCGGGCTAGATAAGGCGTATCTAGTTCGGTGCACTTGACCGAGCAGAACTAGCTGAAGCTACCTCGCCGTATCCTAGACTAGTTAGACCAGGAAGTGGTATTAGGTAGTCAAGTCTCTATTTTCTTGAAAATGGCTTTGTCTAAGGAAGTGGTCATTGTTCCGATCAAAGAAGGCCTCTGTGCCTCGCCACGACTTGGAAGCCATGATATTGAAAAGGTGACTTGATGAGCCTAAGGTCAAATCCGAATCTAACGCAAGGTTGACAAGTGTTTAAGTCATTAAATTTAAATCAAGTAAAATTGGAAGTCATCTCACAAGAACATATAGGGTTAACGTGTTTGATCATGTAGACATGGGTGAGATGATTTAGGTTAATAATTTTCAACCAATCTTTAATAAATCCAATATCCGATCCAACTACCTTGGGTGTAGGATCAATGGATGTTGGACAGTGGTTGCTCTCGACACATGACCGAGGACCAACTCAAGTTTTTGAAGCTTTGATTCAAACGACAAGGATCGGTAGCCTTCGAAAATAACGGCAAGCTCAAAATCATCGGATTAGGTGATATTGAGCTTAACTCAAATTTTGTTATTCAAAATGTTTTATTAGTAGAAAATTTTCAATATAATTTACTTAGTGTAAGCCAATTGTGTGATAATAACTATAAGGTCATATTTCTAGAAAATGAATGTGTAATTAATACAAATGAAACTTCTAAAACAATTCTTAAGGGAACTAGAAATAACAATATTTAGACTATTAACTTAACTAACTCCTCAACTAAGTGTCTTATGACACAGCAAGAGGAATCATGGTTGTGGCACCGACGACTCGGTCACTCACACCCAAGACTCATCCACAAGATGAGTCAGAGTGACTTAGTCAGAGGTTTGCCTAACCTCAATAACTTGGATAATAAAATATGTAATGCTTGTCAACAAGGTAAACAATCTAGGACACAACATCAACGAACTAATCAAGAACGAACCAAAAGTGTGCTTGAGCTCCTACACATGGATCTATTTGATTCACACGGAGCTAAGTCACTTAATGGAAGTAAATTCTACTTAGTCATAATTGATGACTATTCTAGATTTACTTGGGTTAGGTTCATCAAACACAAAAGTGATACCCTAGATGAATTAATCAACCTATTTAAATTAATAGAAAATCAACAAAGCATTAAAATCAAAAGACTTAGGATTGATCATGGTGGTGAATTCGAGAACCATAGGTTTACAGAATTCTGTAACCTAAATGGATACCACCATGAGTTCTCTTGCCCTAGAACTCCACAAAAAAATGGCCTAGTAGAACGCAAAAATAGAACCCTACAAGAAGCAGCTAGGACAATGTTAAACGAGTATAACCTACCCGATAGGTTTTGGCCGAAAGCCGTGAGTACGGTATGCTATGTCCAAAATAGGATCCTTATGGTAAAGAGGCACCTTAAGACCTCATACGAGATTTATCACGATAAAATACCTAACATCAAGTACTTTAGGGTATTTGGGTGTAAGGTACATATCCTAAACACTAAGGATTACCTAGGGAAATTTACATCCAAAACCACGACCGGAATCTTTCTTGGATACTCGACTACAAGTAGAGCTTATAGAGTATATAACCATGACACCCTTAGAGTCGAGGAGACTATCAGTGTAGTATTTGATGAAGGACACCAACCTACAAAACCCCCGGCAACCCCAATTAGCGAGCCGATTCATACTAGACCTAATTATGATCCGGAGATCAGGTCTAGTGTTAATCCTAACCTAAGTCAACCAAGTCACTCTATCGACCAAATGATAGATGACTCCAATCAAACTAGAACTCAAATGAGTCATCCTATGGATCAAGTTGTAGACTCAAACCCAAATCCAACTAGGACTCAAACGAATCATCCTATCGACCAAGTGATAGGTGATCCAAGTCTAGGAGTTTGAACTAGAGCCTCCTACAGAAACCTTAGTCAAATCTCCTTGATTTCTAAAATTGAACCCAAAACTATTAACCAAGCTCTTCTTGATCCCGATTGGATTATTGCAATGCAAGAAGAGCTGGCTCAATTCACTAGGAACGAAGTATGGGAATTAGTACCATCACCTAAAGATAAAACAATCGTTGGAACAAGGTGGGTGTTTAGAAATAAACTTGATGATAAAGGTGAAGTAGTTAGAAATAAAGCTAGATTAGTTGCTAAAGGGTTTAGTCAAGTTGAAGGTTTAGATTATGACGAGACCTATGCCCCAGTAGCTAGATTAGAGTCCATTCGAATGCTATTATCATATGCTGCACATCGAGGATTCAAGTTATTTCAAATGGATGTGAAATCAGTGTTCTTAAATGGATACATTAAAGAAGAGGTTTATGTTAGTCAACCTTCCGGTTTCGAAAGTGTAGATAAACTCGACAATGTCCTTAGGTTAAAGAAAGCCGTCTATGGACTTAAACAAGCTCCTCGAGCTTGGTACGAGAGACTTTCGATTTATCTTAAGTCTAAAGGATTTAACCAAGGAGTAGTTGACCCAACCCTTTTTGTAAAAACCTTAGGTAAAGACATATTCATAGCCCAAATCTACGTAGATGATATTATTTTCGGAACCACCAACTCGATCCTACTGAATGAGTTCATTTCACTTATGGAAAGTGAATTTGAAATTAATTTAGTAGGAGAGTTGAGTTTCTTCTTAGGTCTACAAATTAAACAAACTAAAGATGGAATATACCTACATCAACGCAAATATACTAGGGAATTAATTAAATGCTTTGGAATGCAAGACACTAAAATTATTAATACCCCAATGGCAACAAATGTAAATATAGAAGAAGATGTAATCAGAAATTCAATTGATTTAAAATACTATAGGAGCATAATAGGGAGTCTCCTTTACTTAACTGCGAGTCGATCTGATATCCTATTTGCAGTAAGTATGTGCGCAAGGTTCCAAACCTGTGCCAAGGAGTCTCACCTAACTCTAGTCAAGCGTATCCCTAGATATCTAAAGGGTAAACTTAATGTCGGTATTTGGTACCCTAGATCTACCGAGTTCGAACTAACCGGCTACTCCGATTCGAACTATGCCGGTAGTAAGCTCTATAGAAAGAGTACGAGTGGTTGTTGTCAACTTCTCGGCTTAAGTCTAGTGAGTTGGTGCAGTAGAAAGCAACACTGTGTTGCCTTATCTACCACTGAAGCCAAATACATAGCAATGGGTGAGTGTGTCACTCAGCTTCTTTGGATGAAGCACACTCTCCGTGACTTTAAGTTAGACTTTACAAATACTAAACTTCACTTAGATAACATTAGTTCAATTAACCTTACTAAGAATCTGATATGTCACTCTAGGACCAAACATATAGAAGTCAAACATCATTTCATTCAAGAACATGTGGCCAACGGAGCCATACAACTCGAATACGTCGAATCGAAGTCTAACTTGGCAGACCTATTTACTAAACCCCTACCCGAAGCAAAATTTAGTCTATTAAGATGAAAATTAGGCATGTGCGTAGTAGAATAGGAACTTACAAATTATATTTTATTACTATTATTTCTCTTTTCATTTTTATGGAACTAGCATAGGACATACCTTAGATATCATGCACCTATAGATTTAAGGAGCCAATACATCTCACAACACATAGGACTAATGTGTTTGTGTACTTAGCCACGTAGATGGGCGTGAGATGTTAGGACCTTACTCCTGGTTCTAGATTTAGAGCTAGTGCATCGCCATGAACCACGGAGTATAATCATATATACTAACCGACTCTGACCAGGACTGGTTGATCTTTCATATCAATCAAGCCAAATATGAGTCGAACATTTTATAGATGAGCTTATTTTCAGTATATTATTTTTAAAATAATGTTGAACATGCTTGGACATTAAATTTAATACTTATTTTTTATTCCATACACCCTCACTCTTTTCGATATATGGCAAAAGGGGGAGAAAAAGGCCAAAGTTAAGGGATCAATTTTTTTTTCATATGGCCAATGTTTACTTAACTTTAAGTTAACTTGTTTTTGGTAACAAAATGGAAGTAAAGGCTAACTTAAACACATTTACTTAACTTTAAGTTAACTTATTTTTGTTAACAAAATGAAGGTAAAGGCCAAGGTTAAGAAATCAATTTTTTGATTTCTTAACTTAAAACTTATTTTAAACACTATGGCCAATATTAAGTAATTTCGGTTACTTAATTCTTTTTTAGTAGTAAACATCAAGGGGGAGAGTTAAAACTCTTTCTCAAGTACTCACCCTCGGTCAAGGGGGAGGATTCCTCAAGGGGGAGCATTTGAAAAAGAGTTTTTATATACTCCTGCTCATTCATGCATATCTCATACTCATTTTGATTAATGCACTTAATTTATTTTTCTTAACTTTGTATGTGGGTTTCCCATAAATCAAAAAAGGGGAGATTGTTGGTGCAGTAGGCACCTAAGTCAAACCTGAGTTTTGATTATAGCAAACAATACAAAGTTAAGCTCATGTCGTTATCTCACGAGCTGAATCGAGTATGCAAAAAATTGTTATAGCTGGAGCTGAAGGCTAGCGACACCCGGATAAAGCCGTGGTGGTCGGGTGACACTCGAGTGACTTCGGAGGGAGCCGAAGGAATCGAGTGGAAGGCCAGAACCGAAAGCGACACAGTAAGTATCGAGGTAAGCTCGTGTGTGTGCGAGAGTAAGTGAGTTCGTATCCTCTTTACGGGGATGATCTTAGGCGTAGATCCGACCAAAGACATCCTATAGGTGGTCTAGGTCGAGATCGGATGGTCGAAGGCCGTCAAATTAATGTTTTTGTTAAGATAACTTTTCCTTGCAGCTAGCATCAGTCGACTGCCAGCTTGGAGGACTCGACTATCGTCCAACAGTGAACAGCCTGAGGTCAGCATTCAACTGATGCTACCATCAGTCGACTGATGATGGCCATCAGTCGACTGATGGTCAAGGATCAGCCTCGAGGAGTCAAGACTTATCACCTCATTTCAAGGGGAGTGGTGCTTAAATGTGATTGGCTAGGGTTCCTCTCGAAAAGGGGCTCAAAGCCTATAAAAGGAGGGCCTATCCTAGGGTTTCTTCATCATTTTCTAAGCTTCCAAAAGCCTCCTCAAAGCTATAACTCTCCGACAACGAAGTGCTTCTTCTCCGACGTCTAGGTTTAATTTATTTTAATTTTTTTTACGTCGGTATAAGCTTTATATCAGTTGTTTCTTTACTTTTTTGAAGCTTTTCTATTGTAATGAGGAGAGGGGGAGTGTCCCTCTACCTCAAGTTTTTTGTGTTCCTGCATCGATTAACTCCTACCTCTAACGAGGAGAAGTTCTTTAGTTTTTTGCCCTCCGTGCGTGGTCAAGGACTACTAGGGCCTTGGAGTAGTAGCCGAAGGCTACGAACCAAGTAAAAAATATCTTGTCTCTTTTATTGTTTCATTTATCTTTCCGCTGCACTTAATTGTTTTGAAACGAATTCGAAAGAAAGAAAAGTTTTATCGCTATTCACCCCCCCTCTAGCGATCCGCTTCGATCCAACACATCCGGTATCTATACCCATGATTAAGAAATAGATAGATTGACTTCTATAACATTTATACCTGAAGTAGAAGTCTCACTTCTCTTCTTAAGATCTTCCAAGTAAGCTTTGCAGTTACGCTTCTAGTGTCTAGCTTCCTTGCAGTGGAAGCAAGCCCCTTCCTTGGCCACCCCTCCTTTGGGTTTCAGTTCTTTGCCTTTGACCTTGGCTTGGGACTTTCCCTTACCTTTAGGCTTGCCCTTGTCTTTCTTCTTTTGCACCATCAAAATGGAGTCAAATTTTCCCTTCTTAAGGTTGAGCTCAGTAGTTCTCAACATGCTGAGCATCTCAAGCAATGACTTATCAATTTCATTCATGTTGTAATTCATGACAAATTGATTGTAGCTTTGTGGCAAAGACTGCAAGATCAAGTCAGTGGCCAGCTCTTGGCCAAGTGGGAATCCCAATCTTTGTAGGTTTTCTATGTACCCAATCATCTTGAGTACATATGAACCTACGGGAGTCCCATCTTGCATTTTGGACCCAAACAATGCCTTAGAGACTTCATATCTCTCATGCCTTGCTTGTCCTTGATATAGTTGACGATGATGTTCAACCATATCATAAGTATTCATGAACTCGTGTTGCTTCTGAAGCTCAGAGTTCATGGTCGTGAGCATTAGACATGACACATCTAATGCATCATCTTGATGCTTCTTGTAAGCATCTTTGTCAGCTCGCGAGGCAATGGAAGGAGGTGCCTCCGGAATGGGCTGCTCTAGGACGTACAATTTCCTTTTTTTGGGTGAGAACAATTCTCAGGTTCCTGTACCAGTCCAGGAAATTTGCTCCATTGAGCTTGTCCTTCTCAAGTGTTGGGATGTATACTGAAAAGTCTATCTTTTGTATGAATATCTTTATTCTGAAATAAGAATCACATGATCATTGTTTGCAAAATTTTTTATGGTTATGCAATATTGACTAATACATTACATTGTAGATAAGATGGTGTGTGGTGTCACACGGGAGATCATGTTATCAGCTCCTTGTAAAGTATAAGCAAAGGCTCACAACCGAGATGGCTTTGGACAAACCATCGGAATGGTTGTAGTGTGATTTGGTATTGGTTTGTCTTGACCATAGAATCACACTAGTGCACTTTGTGTGTATTGAGCAAGACCGACTTAGTGGTGATTTGATTTATTGCTGACTACATAATCGAATCGGATCTCAGATATTATTTTGTACATGCTCTTAATCCCGATATAATAACGGGCACATATACTTAGTATTCATCTCTTTGATTTACCAATGGGCGAGATTTATAGATTTAATCGATAGTCTCGGTGAGTTGGGAGATGATATTATTTATTGTTAGGGCATTCTCTTGCCATGATAAGGTTTTGATGTGTGTGGCAAAGGGTTTAAGTTAAATTGTTATTATGATTTGATATGTGCGTTGGAGTCTTGCAGGATTTAGTAATTCGCATATGGAGCCTTGGCGAGTTTCACCTCTTATGACTCGGTCTTTGAGTCGGTGAAGGATGGCTTTGTGAAAGTCGTACGCTTGGAGCATCCGAGGGACCGCCGAACGAGGAGCTTGGAGTGAAGCCAAAGGAAGTAGACTTCAGGGTGAGACGCGAAGGATGATGCTACAGAGCCTTGCGCTTGGCGCATCCGAGGGACGTGGCCGGACGAAGATAACTGCAAAGGCGAGGGACTCCGAGGGATGAGAGTGAGCGAATGTAACCCGGGAGAGGGGTAGCGCTCTTAGGTGAAAGTTGGCCATTTGGCTAAGTGTCGGATGGGATTTCCTGACATCAGTTGACTACCATGTTATGGTAGTCGACTACTCTATGTTGACGGTGACTTGACTAGTGTTCGAGTCCCGACAGTGTTAATCACGATCGCTATGGAATGGCAATGATCATAGATCACCACCGATCGATGAAGGTATCAGTCGACTGGTCGCAAGTGTTTCAGGCATAGAATGGAGTCGAGCTCGCGGAGCACTCGACTGATCGAGCATTAGTCGACTGATGGCAATATCAGTCAACTGATGCTTGTGTCATTGGATGAAATCCAATTTGGAAAGTAGCCGTTATTGGGAATGGCTATAGGACCAGTCAACTGATAGGGACATCAGTCGACTGCTCCTATGTCAACGGGAAGAAACCCTCTTCCTCTATAAAGAGGAAGGGTGTGGGGCTTTGGGAACCTAATGCTTCAACTCATAACATCTCCCAAAGTGCTCTAATGGTTTTTCCACTCTTCTTCTTGTGCTAATTCTCATTCAATTGTAAGAAGAGGGATTGTAAAGAGGTTACCTCCACCTAGCTTGGTGAAAAGGAGAGATCTAGTGGATTTGGCAAAGGCGTGATTCACCTTGGATGAATCGGGATCATGGATTAGCGGCGTAGCCGTGAACCACGTTACGACTTTGTGTTAGCATTGTTTGTTTTCCTTTGCTTTGTCTTTCTTTGCTTGATTTTCTTGTCTTGTTGTTTCCATTGCGCTAATCTTGTTTGTAGACGAGCAAATTCCGTTATCCAATGAAAGAGGGATATTCACCCCCCTCTAGCCGCCCGATCAATCCCATACAAGTGGTATCAGAGCCAAGGAAATCTTGTCGAGGATTAACCGCCACAACAAGCACATTCAAGAATGGTCGGCTCAAATATTCACCCACCAAAATTCGAAGGTGAATTCTCTTGGTGGAAAAAGAGAATGGAGGTATTTTTTGAAACCGATTTTGAAATTATTTTGATTATGGAAAACGGTTTCGAATTGCCTAGGAATGAAGAAGGGGAGCTATTGGAGAAATCAAGATGGAGTAAAAGACAAAGAGAGGAGTACTTGGCGAATTCAAAGGCCAAGCACCATCTCTACAATGTACTTCCCCAACAATAGGTGAATAGGATAGGGGAATGCTCTAGTGCAAAGGAGATGTGGGAGAAGCTAGTAGAGATTCATGAAGGTACCTCGTGTTGGACTTTCCGAGCCGCAAAAACCGCTTTTTGCGTTGCGGAAACCCCGGAAGTCCGGCCACGGATCCGTGCGAAGATTTATTAAAACTAAAACATGTATGTGTTTGTATAAAACCCAAGATCTACCTTAGATCTACATGATAAAAATGTTACCCTCGATGCGATGCCCTTCGCAAATCCCGCTCGTCCAAAAGGTTCCCCGGAACTCGAGAGTGTCAAGTGTACACTCCTCTACAAGAATCCACACAGACAAATGGTGGAGAAAAACACCTTAGAGTGTGCTAGCACCCCTTGGACGTTCATGGCTAGATGAGGAAGAGAGAGCTTGAGGGAAGAGAAGAGGAACAAGATGAAGTTACACAACTTAACTTCACATCATCCATAACCCACTATAAGGGGGTTACATGCATGCATGTAACTCCAAGAGCCAATGGCTCTTGGTCTCCATCATGAGGTGGCACCCCATGATGTGTCCATGATGATTTGGAACATCATTATTGACCGGCCATGCCAAGTCATCATCATGACATGGCATTTTGTCAAGTCAAACTTGACCTTTCATCTTCCCTCTCAAGTCAAGTCAAACTTGACCTATTATCTCGCATGGTTGATCAAATCCAACCATTTGATTCAAGTCAATTTAATTTAATGAATCTCCATTCATTTAATTTAAATTGATTTGATGAATCAAATCTAAATTAGACTCATTCAACACTTGAATCAACTTGAGTTTAACTCAATTAGTCTAATTTGGATTACTCTTAATCCAATTTGGTTCATCCCATGAACCTAATCCTCATGGTTCATCATATGAACCTAATCTCCATCTAATTGCCCTTATGTGTGTGACCCTATAGGTTCTTGTAACGTTGGCAATATCCCTAAACCGATTTAGGAACATAAGCAATGAGCGGTATCTAGCAACACATCATTGCTACCCAAGTTACAAGAATGTTGAGCTTCAACATCACCTTTGTGACTACTAATTGTGACTCTCACAATATGTGACAATGTCCCTCTATCCTTGACATCTAGATTGACCAATCGAGACATAGACCGTGTCATCCTCGGTACAATCTAAATCTTGAACTCTAAGTAGACTCACTCTAATCAAATGAGCTCAATATCTCATATTGACTCATTTGGGCATGGTCATGCACTTCGTGGTCTCACTCTATCAAGAATATCGATGTCACTCCCGTCATATAGGAGGGATAGATCCCATCTACATCACTCACATCCCTCCGCATAATTTGTTAAATACCCAGTAATCGCCTTTATAGTCCACCCATTTACGGGTGACGTTTGACGAAGCCAAAGTATGCAACTCCTTATGTAGGGAACCATGGTGACTTAAGGTCTAAGGACTAATATTCATACTAATAGCCACATGAGAAACTATATGACACTCATATAACGATCCATGATACTTTCTCATGGCGGGTCATTCAATATACATTCTCCAATGCATACCCATGTGTCAACTTGATATCTCATATCCATGACTTGTGAGATCAAGTCATCATGTTGACCTACTTGCTAGTCTCTACGCATTAACATTGTCCCTGAATGTTAATACTCGACTAAGAATGATTAAGAGTAGTATTCTCTATATCATCTCATTATCGATTCAACAAATCGATTGATATAGATAAGAACCTACTACTCAAGGACATTATTATATTTAGTTATTTGGCACCAATACAAGTAAATATAATAACAATGCCTTTATGAATAGGAATATGATAAAATAAAGTCCATACAACAATCATCGCATGATTGGCTCTAGGGCTTTCACTAACAATCTCCCACTAGCACTAGTGCCAATCACTGTAGTAGCTAATACCCAATGACCTAGTGTGACCATCATGCTTTTTCTGTGCCAAAGCCTTGGTCAAGGGATCTGCGATGTTAGCCTCTGTGGGTACTCTGCAAATCTTCACATCTCCTCTATCGATAATCTCTCGAATGAGATGGAAGCATCGATATATATTCGGCCTCTGTTGTAGAATCAGCAACTGTATTCTGCTTGGAACTCTTCCAGCTCACAGCGCCACCATTCAAGCAAAACACGAACCCTGACTGCGATCTATAATCTTCTTGGTCAGTTTGGAAGTTGGCATCGCTGTAACCCTTTACAGCTAGCTCCTCATCGCCTCCAAATATCAAGAAATATTCTTTAGTCCTTCTCAAGTACTTAAGAATATTCTTGACTGCTATCCAGTGACGCTCACCTGGATCTGACTGGTACCTACTCGTCATGCTCAAAGCATACGAGACATCAGGACGAGTACACAGCATGGTGTACATGATAGATCCTATAGCAGATGCGTAAGGGATCTTATCCATGCGGTCTCTCTCCTCTCTAGAAGAGGGACTTTGAGTCTTCGAAAGACTCACACCATGTGACATCGGCAGAAGTCCCTTCTTGGAATTCTACATGGCAAACCGTAGTAATACCGTGTCAATATATGTACTCTGACTTAGGCCAAGCAATCTCTTAGATCTATCTCTATAGATCTTGATGCCTAGAATACAAGCTGCTTCACCTAAGTCCTTTATTGAGAAGCACGTCCCCAGCCAAGTCTTCACAGACTGTAGCGAAGGGATGTCATTCCCAATGAGTAGTATGTCATCCATATACAATACAAGGAAGACAACTGTGTTCCCATTAACCCACTTGTAGACACAGGGTTCATCTTCATTCTTGATGAAATCAAACTGTTTGATCGCATCATCGAATCGAAGATTCCAGCTCCGAGAAGCTTGCTTTAGCCAATAAATGGACCTTTGCAGCTTGCATACTTTCCCAGTATGCTGTGGATCTACAAAACCCTCAGGCTGTGTCATGTACACATCCTCGAGTAAGTTTCCATTCAGAAATGTAGTTTTGACATCCATATGCCAGATCTCATAATCATGGTATGCTGCAATAGCAAGCAAGATCCGAATGGACTTAAACATCGCCACTGGAGAAAAGGTTTCATCATAGTCAATACCATGAATTTGCTTGAAACCTTTAGCCACCAATCGGTCCTTATAGGTATGCGTAAGTCCATCCATGTCAGTCTTTATCCTTAAGACCCACTTACACCCAATGGATTTGACCCCTTCAGGTGGATCAACCAAAGTCCATACTTGGTTGGTGTACATGGATTCCATCTCGGATCTCATGGCCTCTAGCCATTTCTTAGAATCTGGGCTCATCACAGCTTCCTGATAGGAGGTAGGCTCATTCTCAATGAGCATTACGTCATCATGGTCAGACAAGAGAAATGAGTATCTCTCAGGCTGAAGATGTACCCTATCAGATCTGCGAAGAGGTAGGTCTACCTGAACAGGTGGTTGTTCCACAACCCTTTGTGCAACAACCTCATCACCCATAACACTTTGTGGTTCCTGTTTAACCTCCATCAAGGCCTTAGTGCTATGGTCCTTATCTTGAATTTCTTCAAGATCGAACGTACTCCCATTAGTTTTTCTAGAAACAAAATTCCTTTCTAGAAAAACCCCAGTCTTTGCCACAAACACTTTGTGCTGACTGGGAATGTAGAAGTAATATCCCTTTGTATCCTTGGGATATCCAACAAAATAGCACCTATCGGATTTGGGTCCCAGTTTGTCTGAGACTTGATGTCGAACGTAAGCCTCACAACCCCAAATCCTCATGAAAGACATCTTGGGATTTCTCCCTATCCATATCATATATGGTGCCTTTATCACAGCCTTTGATGGTACACGGTTAAGGGTAAAGGCTACTGTGTCTAGAGCATATCCCCAAAAGGATATATGAAGATATGTGTGACTCATCATAGATCGTACCATATCTAATAGGGTACGATTCCTCCTTTTGGATACACCATTCCACTGTGGTGTTCTAGGAGGAGTGAGTTGGGATAGAATCTCACACTCAGCTAGATAGTCACGAAACTCATGGCTAAGGTATTCACCACCTCGATCTGATCGAAGTATCTTAATACTCTTGTCAAGCTGGTTTTGTACTTCATTCTTGAATTCTTTGAACTTTTCAAAGGATTCTGATTTATGTGTCATGAGATACACATAACCATATCTACTAAAGTCATCAGTAAATGTAATGAAGTACCTGTAACCACCTCTAGCAGCAACATTGAAAGGACCACATACATCACTATGTATAAGTTCTAACAAGTTTGTTGCTCTTTCGTTGTGTCCACTAAAGGGAGTCTTGGTCATCTTACCTAAAAGGCAAGACTCGCATGTCTCATATGATTCAAAATCAAATGAGTCTAGCAGCCCATCCTTATGGAGATGAGATAAGCGACTCTCATTTATGTGACCTAAGCGACAATGCCAGAGATAGGTTTGGTTCAACTCATTTGACTTGAACCTTTTGGTACTTATGTTATAGATAGAGCTCTCTAACTCTAGAAAGTAGAGTCTGTTCATTAGAGGTGTACTACAATAGAACATATCATTTAAATAAACTGAACAACATTTGTTCTTTATTATAAATGCAAATCCTTTCTTGTCCAAACAAGAAACTGAAATGATGTTCTTAGTTAAGGTAGGAACATAACAACATTCATCTAATTCTAGTACAAGCCCAGAGGGCAAAGATAGATCATAAGTTCCTACAGCAACAGCAGCAACTCTTGCTTCATTGCCTACTCGTAGGTCCACCTCCCCCTTTGTCAATGCCCTGCTATTTCTCAGTGCCTGTACATTGGTACAAATGTGAGATGCACATCCGGTATCTAATACCCATGATGAAGAAATAGATAGATTGACTTCTATAACATTTATACTTGAAGTAGAAGTCTCACTTCTCTTCTTCTTAAGATCTTCCAGGTATGCCTAGCAGTTACGCTTCCAGTGTCCAGCTTCCTTGCAGTGGAAGCAAGCCCCTTCCTTTGCTACCCCTCCTTTGGGTTTCATTTCCTTGCCTTTTCCCTTGGCTTGGGACTTTCCCTTACCTTTAGGCTTGCCCGTGCCTCTCTTCTTTTGCACCATCAAAATGGCGTCAGATTTTCCCTTCTTAAGGTTGAGCTCAGTAGTTCTTAACATGCTGAGCATCTCAGGCAGTGGCTTATCAATTTCATTCATGTTGTAATTCATGACAAATTGATTGTAGCTTTTCGGCAAAGATTGCAAGATTAGGTCAGTGGCAAGCTCTTGGCAAAGTGGGAATCCCAGCCATTGTAGGTTTTCTATGTACCCAATCATCTTGAGTACATATGGACCTACGGGAGTCCCATCTTGCATTTTGGACCCAAACAATGCCTTAGAGACTTCATATCTCTCATGCCTTGCTTGTCTTTGATATAGTTGACGAAGATGTCCAACCATATCATAAGTATTCATGAACTCGTGTTGCTTCTGAAGCTCAGAGTTCATGGTCGCGAGCATTAGACATGACACATCTAATGCATCATCTTGTTGCTTCTTGTAAGCATCTTTGTCAGCTCACGAGGTAGTGGTAGGAGATGCCTCCAGAATGGGCTGCTCCAGGACGTACAACTTCCTTTCTTGGGTGAGAACAATTCTCAGGTTCCTATACTAGTCCAGGAAATTTGCTCCATTGAGCTTGTCCTTCTCAAGGACAGAACGCAGAGAGAGAGTGTTCGTGTTTGTCGACATAGTTATCTACAACATACATTGTAAAGAATTAATATCATATTCCTTTTATCATTTAATTAGGCCTTTAATCAAATGATGCTCCCACTGAATTATAGGAATTTTGTAGAATCGAGTTATGGATGTGGTCAAACCACATTTACTAGATTCATACAAACTAGCTATAATTCTTGCGGGACAAGATCTACATCATACTAAGCCTTGAGTTAGCTTTGGCTAAATCGCCCAAGACTTAGTACGATCGGTGGGTAACATATTACCGATTACATCTCTATACAACTCTTGTTTATAGGATCAAGACCCACATTTACAAAAGACCTTGAGTTAGCTTTGGCTAAATCGCCCAAGATTTAGTGTAAATGCGATCTTAACCTATCTTTACAACGATTGGAATATGCCTATAGTTCTACTCGATCCAATTGAGTTAACTTGTTTTGCTCAATCTAATTGAGCTTACTCTAACCCAAGCATGATAGGCGGGACCAAGATTGTCCCTCTGCACCCTACCAAGATAATATGCGTTGCTCTGCTTTGGCAGATTCAACAACAACAAATGATCGAGGTAGTGATGGGTATCAAGGCTCGATAGGCATTTTCGAGTTGATTTGATTATGATCTAATCTAATCGTAATGTGTATCATATACGCATTGAGGCCTTTATTATCCTATATTAGCATGCATCACATACATACAATCATTATTCTAGCATGCATCACATACATACAAGAAAAATCAAATATATATATATATATATATATATATATATATATATATATATATATATAATTAACTGTGATGTGGTCATGGCCCTACTACGATCTTCTCAAGCCAATGAGAAGATTGGACGGTCAACCTAAGGCTAGCGGCTTCTCCAAGCGCTTCCTTTGACCGCCATGTGTCGTTGGCACCCTTCTCGTAACCTCGTCTACAAGTGGACTTTCCACCGTTCCATTTAGTACATTACAAATATGAAACTCGAGTTACATTCGAGTCTAAAACTATTTACAACTAGAATATGAAAAGAAGAGGTACGACGCGCAGGTCGCATACACTATACAACACGCACAACCACAAAAATGACACGCAGGCCGTATTATGAATTACAACACATCATAATCCAATCAAATTGGGGTTATTGGGCCATGACAATCACATAATTATACATAATTCAAAATTATGTATTTTTATAGAAAATTTCTATAATTTTTCCTATTTTTTTTTAAATTTTATGAGTCACCTCTCTGTAACGGTCCCGCTAAGCGGTTTCCGGGCACGATTGCGGGACAAGGCCCCTTTCGGGGATAGGGGCAGCGCCCCTACTCGCAAAATAAACTTTGCGAGTGTCCCTACTATGATCTTAAGCAACATAAGTCACTGTGCCAAAAACCTAAAGGGAATAACTCACCGTTTCGGAGAGTTTTTCTCGGTGGTTGAAGCCAACAAGTGTCCCAACACTCGTTGCTTCGACTCTTTGAGAAAAATACCCAAAAATTTTATAAAAATAGGAAATTTATAGAAACATCAAAATCTTTAATTTTTTATATCTAATACAAAAATTACAAAAATGAAACACACACATGCTTCGCACGTGGCTCTGATACCACTGTTGGACTTTCCGAGCCGCAAAAACCGCTTTTTGCATTGCGGAAACCCCGGAAGTCCGGCCACGGATCCGTGCAAAGATGTATTAAACCAAAAACATGTATGTGTTTGTATAAAACCCTAGATCTACCTTAGATCTACATGATAAAAACGTTACCCTCGATGCGATGCCCTTCGCAAATCCCGCTCGTCCAAAAGGTTCACCGGAACTTGAGAGTGTCAAGTGTACACTCCTCTACAAGTATCCACACGGACAAATGGTGGAGAAAAACACCTTAGAATGTGCTAGCACCCCTTGGACGTTCATGGCTAGATGAGGAAGAGAGAGCTTGAGGGAAGAGAAGAGGAAGAAGATGAAGTTACACAACTTAACTTCACATCATCCATAACCCACTATAAGGGGGTTACATGCATGCATGTAACTCCAAGAGCCAATGGCTCTTGGTCTCCCTCATGAGGTGGCACCCCATGATGTGTCCATGATGTTTTGGAACATCATCATTGGCCGGCCATGCCAAGTCATCATCATGACATGGCATTTGGTCAAGTCAAACTTGACCTTTCATCTTCCATCTCAAGTCAAGTCAAACTTGACCTATTATCTCGCATGGTTGATCAAATCCAACCATTTGATTCAAGTCAATTTAATTTAATGAATCTCTATTCATTTAATTTCAATTGATTTGATGAATCAAATCTAAATTAGACTCATTCAACACTTGAATCAACTTGAGTCTAACTCAATTAGTCTAATTTGGATTACTCTTAATCCAATTTGGTTCATCACATGAACCAAATCCTCATGGTTCATCATATGAACCTAATATCCATCTAATTGCCCTTATGTGTGTGACCCTAGAGGTTCTTGTAACGTTGGTAATGTCCCTAAACCGATTTAGGAACATAAGCAATGAGCGGTATCTAGCAACACATCATTGCTACCCAAGTTACAAGAATGTTGAGCTCCAACATCACCTTTGTGACTGCTAATTGTGACTCTCACAATATGTGACAATGTCTCTCTATCCTTGACATCTAGATTGACCAATCGAGGCATAGACCGTGTCATCCTCGGTACAATCTAAATCTTGAACTCTAAGTAGACTCACTCTAATCAAATGAGCTCAATATCTCATATTGACTCATTTGGGCATGGCCATGCACTTCGTGGTCTCACTCTATCAAGAATATCGATGTCACTCCCATCATATAGGAGGGATAGATCCCATCTACATCACTCACATCTCTCCATATAATTTGTTACATTCCCAGTAATCGCCTTTATAGTCGACCCATTTACGGGTGATGTTTGACGAAGCCAAAGTATGCAACTCCTTATGTAGGGAACCATGGTGACTTTAGGTCTAAGGACTAATATTCATACTAATAGCCACATGAGAAAGTATATGACACTCATATAATAATCCATGATACTTTCTCATGGCGGGTCATGTTAGTAATATATGAGAGATGTCCTAAGGCAATCGCCTTATGTATGAACCATTTATATGATAAATGAAGATTCACTATTTGAGTATACATGTTTAATGTATTTGATTGGATCTTAAACTCATTTACTGAATGTCCACGATACGATTCACAGCATGAGAGAATTTGTGATTGGATCACAACTAGTGAGTATCTCTACATGTGTAATTGTGATGTATCGGAATTATCCCTAGTCAATGAATTGATGGAGTTGGACACCATCAATTCTGTCGAGACTAGCACGAGGTATACTCCTTGGTGTATCCAAGCAGCTGATTCTCACTGGCTGGAGACATTGTGATGTCCGGAGTTAATCGTGGATGCTAGTTATGGTAACTAGTTCATTGGAGTGACCAACCGTAAGACTTCATATGGTTCTCTGCATATATAGATATGTCAATGAAGTTCTTACTGTGGCTTAAGTGCGATGTTCCTTTGACTTGCGGTATTCAAGTCATCTTGATCATGGAGACTTATGCTTTGACATCTTAAGCAAACATCTCCGAGGAGATGTGGACCCGGGATGATTGGGTATAAGTCGAAGTGATCGAAGGTGTTTGAATAGCCTATAAAGGATTCACCACTCCTTGCGAGGAGATGTATACCCATGGCCTCTCATCGGATTGTTACTAAAGTCTTTGGCCAAAGCATTACATGTTTAGAGTAAGGTACTCTTCGATACATGTGGAGTAACTAGAATCCGTAGGACGAGAAAATGATACTTGGGCTAGGTGTGACGTAGTCAGCCTAGTGGGGACTGACACTATAGACCATGTCCTGAACCAAGTGGGTATAAGATGAGTGAAGGGAATGGGGCACGAATCATTCGAGCTACTGAAGGGTTTCAGAAATAGTTCTGGATCAACCGTTGATCTTTTCGGTTAATTGGGGATCATAATGTACTACTAGGTGCCACTCATGATCGTTCTATAATTAATGGTTAATTATAGACGGCCAACATAAACCGAGAACCTATTTGGTCACACGCACAACGTGCGTAATCCAAAGGATTTAAAACGATCTTGAGAATGGGATTCTCAGACCGAGAGAAACTAAGTTTGGTTGGACCAAACTTGAAGCGAGCATGAAATCGTTTCAGTCGCAATGGAAGCGTGGATGAGCCATGTCTTATGAAGACATAATGGATGGACCAAAATGGTTTGGTTCTAATCCAATGGACGAGAATAAACCAAAGGGTTTGGTTTATTTTAAACGAATGAACCAAAAGTTGGTTCGGTTCGTTTTAACTTAAAATAAACCATCATGGTTTGGTTTATTTTAACTTATCTTAATGGAGCGGGTTAACGGGCCTAATGGTTATGATCCAATAACCATTAAGAGAATTAGTTCTCTATAAAAAAGGGTTTTAGGGTTTGTTAAGCCCAAATGAAGAGGCAACCCTAGTTTGGCCGCCCACCTCATCTCCCC
Source organism: Wurfbainia villosa (assembly GCA_025175895.1). Taxonomy (NCBI): domain Eukaryota; kingdom Viridiplantae; phylum Streptophyta; class Magnoliopsida; order Zingiberales; family Zingiberaceae; genus Wurfbainia; species Wurfbainia villosa. The sequence continues at coordinate 63,469,043 of CM045997.1, forward strand.
TTTTGAGTTGGCGCCAACTTCTCTTGCCGCCCAGCCCATAGCTCCTCCAACCGGCATCCAGAAGGCTGCTTCCTTCCTCCTCGCCGGCGTCGAGCTGCTGCCGGAAGAGTTCCGGCGATCCTCCTTAGGTTTGGCATCAAGGTGAGCACTTGGCTTCCTTGTTTTGGCCGGCGCCTACTCCTCCACCAAGCTGTCCAGTTTTCTGGACAGCTTCTTCTCCTCTCGTCGGAGCGTCATTTGGACGACGGTTAGAGCTCCGACAGCGGCTAAATTACCGGGGATTCGATCTCCGGTAATCCTCTGAGGTGGAGGACGAAGGATTCGTCAATCGGTTGACGAATACCTCTCCGGAGAAGCGAGTTTTGAGGACTCGTCTTAGGATCCGAATTTGGATTCGGATCGTGATCATCTCTCGATCACGTCGTCTTCAACACGAGGCTAGTAACCCGTACGAAGACGAAGCTCATGGCTTAGCGAAGTCATCCCGAGGAACTCGGTGTGGATACGGATAGAGACGATTCTAGCGAGAATCGTTCCGGTTGATGCCGTTCCCGCTACACGTCATACGAAAGGTATAACGTAGATAAATTTCCTTTTATTGCAAATTTAAATTTACGATTATGTCTACACTTGTTGTAATATGCATGCGTGTGTTGTGTGTGTTGTAATAAATAGGAGTATTTATTATTTTTATTGCTTCCGCTGTGTTCATGTTTACGAAACATGATCGAACACACACACGCCGCGGTGCCGGAAACCCAACAGTGGTATCAGAGCCCAGGTTGTGTTTCGACATAATCGTAAAATGGTTTTGCGATAGTCATAATGTATTTCTGAAAATTTTCTAATTTTGGAAATTTAGAAGTATTTATGGAAATTTTTCAATTTTGGAAAGTCTAGAAGTATTTATGGAAATCTTCCACTTTTGGAAAGTTGGAAGTATTTATGGAAATTGATATTTTCCATAAATAAAATATTTGATTAGATTCTAGAAATATATTTCCTAATTTAATCATGATTTTATTTGGGAAATCAAATCTTAAAATATTTTATTTCCATAAGTAGTTTTAATGATTTAGGAAATTGGTTTCCTAAATAGATTTTCCTTAATCAAATAATTCCATGAATAAAATATGTGATTAGATTTGGAAATTGGTTTCCTAATTTAATTATGATTTGATTTGGAGAATCAAATCTTAAACATATTTTATTTCCATAAATAGTTGACATATAAGGAAATATATACATGACATAATTGTATGCCATGTAATTGCATTAGATGCATAACATTATGTCATGCGTGTCGTGACATGTAGATGTATGTCATGTATGCCATGCCATGTAGATAATAGTTATTTGCATGCAAAGAGGATGAGACATAAAAACCCTTAAACAATATTAAAGCCTACACCTTCCATTAATATGGTTAGAACCAGAGTTCCGTTTCTTGTTTGGGTTGTTGGACTCTCTCCAAGCCCGGCTCGAACCCGAACATGTTCAAACCATGGAATAGTTTAATACTAATATGGTAAGAGTCAGAGGTCAATCATTAGCTTTGGTTGTTGGACTCTCTCCAAGCTGGGCTAATTGGTTGAATGCGCTCTAACCATATTAAAACTATTTCCCGATTAATGGGTTGGCTTTAACCTGGAGCATCGACTTGTTGGACTCTCTCCAAGGTCGATGTAAAGGGAGGTGAAGTTGGGTGCTATGCATATGATGCATACTTGTTAATGTGTTAACAACCCGATGTATGTGTGAACATTCAATTAGTTGATAGCACATTGTGATAGTTGCATATACGTGATATGCAATCGGTATAGACGATACCTACCGTCGTAGTTATGAATGGCTTGTTGGACTCTCTCCAAGGTTGTTCATAACTATGATGGATATCAGCCCATTCGGAGATGGACCTACGATCTCCCGAAGTGATTTTGGGGTTTTTGAAATTCGAAAAATGAATGGGATTTATAAAAATGTATATTGATGCATTTTAAAAATCATCTTTCTCATATATGCTCGTTTTGTATTTCTAAAATTGATCATGTTGTCTTTTAAATTGCGTTCCATTTTGGATTCGAATAAATTGACTGGGCCGAACTTCTTGGACTGGCTTAGAAACTTGAGAATTGTTCTCAAGGTGAAAAGCTTACGTATGTCCTCGAAGCGCCTCTTCCCGCCCATCCTAGTGACGATGCAACTCCGGACCAATTGTTGGTCTATCAGAAACATGTGACTGATTCTGAACTGACAAGTTGCATCATGCTAGCCGCGATGGAACCCAAGCTACGAAAGCAGCATGAGCATATGGATGCTCATATCGTAGTCCTTCATCTTTGTGAGTTGGTTGATGAGCAAGTGAGATTCGAAAGGTTCAAGTCTCAAAGCTCCTCTTCACCTCCGAGATGCTAGAAGGTTCATCTGTGGTATCGCCAACATGTCAAGACCGTGGAGTCTTCCGAGAAGCATGAGCAGGGATGGTGTTGTTAGTTGATTCTCAAGAAAGGTTCTAAGAGGAAGTCAAAGGAACAAATGTAGGGAAAGAAGAGAAAGGCTAAGAAGGTAGAACTAGCACAAAAGGAAACTTGCCATTATTATGGCAAGGAGAGCCATTTGCTAAGAAAGTGCAAGATTTATCTTGAGTCCGTGAAGAAGAATAAGGCATCGGATGCCCCATCTTCTTCAGATATCTTCGTTATTGATTGTCATTCTATTTCCTCAAACACTTGGGTATTGATACTGGGTGTGGCTCACATATATGTAATGACATACATGGGCTAAGGAATAGAAGAAGACTCGCCAAGGGAGAGTCAAATTTACGTGTCGGGAATGGAGCAAAGGTCCGCACTCGCCATCGAACGCATTTGTTGAAAACTCCCCACAGGACTTGTCTTAGAATCGACAATTGCTTTTATGTTCCTTCGCTGATAAAGAACATCATTTCTATTTCTTGTTTAAATAGAAATGGGTACCATTTGACTTTTAGTAACAATTGTTGTTACATAATTTCAATGGAGTTCTTTATGGACCGGAACTTTAAGCAATGGTGTTTATACGCTGGACGATTCCAAAGGATATTTTCAATATCGCGAGCAACAAGCATGCTCAAAGGATAATCAATTAGACTTATATGTGGCATTGTCGTCTTGGCCATGTAAGCAAGAAACGCATGTCCGAATTACACCGATGTGGAATTCTAGAATCGCTTGAATTGATTCATACGATACATGCGAATCATGCTTAAAAGGCAAGATGACTAAGTTACCTTTACCGAAAAGGTGAACGAGTGGGAGAGTTACTAGGTCTAATACATACTGATGTATGTGGACCTATGTCAACTCAAGCATTAGGAGGCTATAGCTACTTCATTACCTTCACCGATGATCACTCATGGTTTGGGTATGTGTTCTTGATGAAACACAAGTCTGAAGCCTTTGAAAGGTTCAAAGAATTCAGAAATGAAGTAGAGAATCAACATGACAAGAGTATTAAAATACTTCGATCGGATCGAGGTGGTGAATACTTAAGTCAAGAGTTTCTTGATTATCTAAGAGACAATGGTATATTGTCTCAATGGACTCCGCCCTATACACCACAAAGATAATGGTGTATCCGAGAGGCGAATCGACCTTGTTGGACATGGTCAGTCAATGATGAATCATACAACTCTTCCCAAGTCCTTTGGGGCTATGCACTGCATATTGTTTACTTGTTAAATGTAATGCCTACTAAGGTAGTCTCAACTACTCCATATGAGATATGGAATAGTAAGAAACCTCATGTATCTTACTTGAAGATATGGGGTTGTCCTCGCTTATGTGAAGCTGGATCAGACGCATAAATTGGATGCTAAGTCCGATAAATGTCTATTTATTGGATACCCTAAGGAAACAAGGGGTTACTAATTCTATCATCGTGTGGAACAAAAGGTGTTTGTTTCAAGGCATGTGTGTTTCTAGAGAAAGAGTTTCTCTTGCAAGAAAATAGTGGAGTGTCCGAGCTTGAGGAGGCTCGAGAGACTCAAATATACATTGATGATGAGATACCGGTGAAGCACAATAGCCGACAACTCATAGTGATGAGCAATCTCGACCTATTGTAACACCACATCTTCAGAGATCCGTAGAACACGCAATATTCCCGAGAGATATGGATTTCGTAAGTGAATCGAACGACGTGTTACTCATTGATGATGAGGAGCCTACCAGCTTATGAAGAAGTGCCGATGTTCGTAAAGGGATAAGTGGCTTGATGCCATGAAGTCGAAAATGGATTCCATGTATGAAAACCAAGTTTGAACTTGGTCTGACCACCAAGGCATAAAGCCTATAGGGTGCAAGTGGGTTTTCAAGAAGAAAACCGACATGGATGGTAATGTGATTACCTATAAGGCTAGATTGGTGGCGAAAGGATATCGCCAAAAACAAGGTGTTGATTATGACGAAACCTATTCGCTGTAGCTACGCTTAAATCCATTCGATGCTCCCGCCATAGCGGCTCATTATGATTATGAGATATGGCATGGATGTGAAAATAGCTTTCCTTAATGGAAACTCGCCGAGGACGGTATATGATACACCGAGGGTTTCACATCGCTGATAAAACCAAGGTATGCAAATTGACGATCCATTTATGGATTGAAGCAAGCATCCAGAGTCGGAATATCCGCTTTGATGATACAATCAAAATGTTTGATTTCACAAAATCCGCATTTAACCTTGTGTGTACAAGAAGGTTAGTGGGAGGCAATGTTCCTAGTATTGTATGTCGATGACATACTACTTATAGGAAACGATGTTTCAATCTTACAAATGCTAAGGTTTGGTTATCCAAGACATTCTCCATGAAAGACTGGGAGAAGCAACCTACATCCTCGATTAAGATCTATAGAGATAGATCAAACGTTGCTTGGTCTTCAGCCTACATATATAGACCGAAAAGCAAAGAGGTTTAGCATGTCGGAATCCAAGAAAGGTTTCTACCCATCGTGCATGGGATACACCTTTCAAGTCTATGTGTCCCGCACGTAAGACGAGAGGATTTGCATGAGTAAGATTCCCTATGCATCCGCAATAGGATCTATCATGTATGCTATGTTATGTACGAGGCCCGATGTATCGTATGCTCTGAGTGTCACGAGCAGATACCAGTCTGATCCAGGAATGGATTATTGGGTGGCTGTTAAGACGATCCTTAAGTACTTGAGAAGAACTAAGGATATGTTCATAATATATGGAGAAGGGTACATGGTGATACGTGGGTATACGGATGTTACCCGCATGCATAAGGATGATTCCATGTCTCAGTCTGGGTATGTATTCACCTAGAATGGAGGCGCAATAAGTTGGAAAGGTTCCAAGCTTGACGCTATAGCGGATTCTGCCACTAAGGCAGAATACATTGCATCTTTAGAAGCAGCAAAGGAAGTGGTTTGGATCAAGAAGTTCATCTCTGAACTTGATGTGGTCTCATCAATGATCCAAACATATGCTTCGCCTCTATCATCTTATCAGAGAGATCATCAGTAGGAACGAAATACAAATCGAGAAAATTCCCACTGAAAGGAACTTAGCGGATCCTTTGACTAAAGCATTACCTCAAAATAAGTTTGAGGGTCATGTTAGAGCTTATGGTAATGGATACTGTAGAGATTGGCATTAGGCCAAGTGGGAGTCTGTTAGTAATATATGAGAGATGTCCTAAGGCAATCGCCTTATGTATGAACCATTTATATGATAAATGAAGATTCACTATTTGAGTATACATGTTTCATGTATTTGATTGGATCTTAAACTCATTTACTGAATGTCCACGATACGATTCACAGCATGAGAGAATTTGTGATTGGATCACAACTAGTGAGTATCTCTACATGTGTAATTGTGATGTATCGGAATTATCCCTAGTCAATGAATTGATGGAGTTGGACACCATCAATTCTGTCGAGACTAGCACGAGGTATACTCCTTGGTGTATCCAAGCAGCTGATTCTCACTGGCTGGAGACATTGTGATGTCCGGAGTTAATCGTGGATGCTAGTTATGGTAACTAGTTCATTGGAGTGACCAACCGTAAGACTTCATATGGTTCTCTGCATATATAGATATTTCAATGAAGTTCTTACTGTGGCTTAAGTGCGATGTTCCTTTGACTTGCGGTATTCAAGTCATCTTGATCATGGAGACTTATGCTTTGACATCTTAAGCAAACATCTCCGAGGAGATGTGGACCCGGGATGATTGGGTATAAGTCGAAATGATCGAAGGTGTTTGAATAGCCTATAAAGGATTCACCACTCCTTGCGAGGAGATGTATACCCATGGCCTCTCGTCGGATTGTTACTAAAGTCTTTGGCCAAAGCATTACATGTTTAGAGTAAGGTACTCTTCGATACATGTGGAGTAACTAGAACTGTGAGGACGAGGAAATGATACTGGGCTAGGTGTGACGAGTCACCTAGTGGGACCGGCACACTATAAACCATGTCCCAACCAAGTGGGTATAAGATGAGTGAAGGGAATGGGGCACGAATCATTCGAGCTCGAACGGTTTCGTAAATAGTTCGATCAACCGCTGATCTTTTCTAATTGGGGATCATGATGTACTACTAGGTGCCACTCATGATCGCTCTATAATTAATGGTTAATTATAGACCAACATAAACCGAGAACCTATTTGGTCACACACGACAATGAGCGAATCCAAAGGATTTAAAACGAGCTTGAGAATGGGATTCTCGCATCGAGAGAACTAAGTTTGGTTGGACCAAACTTGAAGCGAGCATGAAATCGTTTCAGTCGCAATGGAAGCGTGGATGAGCCGTGTCTTATGAAGACATAATGGATGGACCAAAATGGTTTGTTTCTAATCCAATGGAGGAGAATAAACCAAAGGGTTTGGTTTATTTTAAACGAATGAACCAAAAGTTGGTTCGGTTCGTTTTAACTTAAAATAAACCATCATGGTTTGGTTTATTTTAACTTATCTTAATGGAGCGGGTTAACGGGCCTAATGGTTATGATCCAATAACCATTAAGAGAATTAATTCTCTATAAAAAGGGTTTTAGGATTGTTACCGCCCCACCTCAGAGTCGCATCCGTAGCTTCCGCTTCCTTCGCCAACCGCATCGAGCTGCTTCGAAGAGTTCCGGCGATCCTCCTTAGGTTTGGCATCAAGGTGAGCACTTGGCTTCCTTGTTTTGGCCGGCGCCTACTCCTCCACCAAGCTGTCCAGTTTTCTGGACAGCTTCTTCTCCTCTCGTCGGAGCGTCGTTTGGACGACGGTTAGAGCTCCGACAGCGGCTAAATTACCGGGGATTCGATCTCCGGTAATCCTCTGAGGTGGAGGACGAAGGATTCGTCAATCGGTTGACGAATACCTCTCCGGAGAAGCGAGTTTTGAGGACTCATCTTAGGATCCGAATTTGGATTCGGATCGTGATCATCTCTCGATCACGTCGTCTTCAACACGAGGCTAGTAACCCGTACGAAGACGAAGCTCGTGGCTTAGCGAAGTCATCCCGAGGAACTCGGCGTGGATACGGATAGAGACGATTCTAGCGAGAATCGTTCCGGTTGATGCCGTTCCCGCTACACGTCATATGAAAGGTATAACGTAGTTAAATTTCCTTTTATTGCAAATTTAAATTTACGGTTATGTCTACACTTGTTGTAATATGCATGCGTGTGTTGTGTGTGTTGTAATAAATAGGAGTATTTATTATTTTTATTGCTTCTTCTTTGTTCATGTTTACGAAACATGATCGAACACACACACGCCGCGGTGCCGGAAAACCAACAGGTCATTTAATATACATTCTCCAATGCATACCCATGTGTCAACTTGATATCTCATATCCATGACTTGTGAGATCAAGTCATCATGTTGACCTACATGCTAGTCTCTACGCATTAACATTGTCCCTGAATGTTAATACTCGAATAGGAATGATTAAGAGTAGTGTTCTCTATATCATCTCATTATCGATTCAACCAATCGATTGATATAGATAAGAACCTACTACTCAAGGACATTATTATATTTAGTTATTTTGCACCAATACAAGTAAATATAATAACCATGCCTTTATAAATAGGAATATGATACAATAAAGTCCATACAACAATCATCGCATGATTGGCTCTAGGGCTTTCACTAACACCTCGGAGGCCAAACTTGCAAGGAGAGACCTCCTCCGCTCCCAACTATCCAACATAAAATTAGAAAAGGGAGAAAAGGTAACCTCACTACACTCTAGATTTAAAGAAATAATAACCGGGTTATCTAGTGTAGGTGAGAAGCTTACAAATAGGGACATGCTCATGAAGGCTATAGATGTCTTTCCTCGGTCCTCAAGATGGAGCTCTATGGTGGACTCATTTTACATCTCCAAGAACCTAGAAGTTAGCACCTTGGAGGAATTCTTCTCAACAATGGAGCTCCACAAAACAAGGCTTGAAGGAATAGTAGAAGAGCCAAAGTTTCAACCTTCAAGAGGAGTAGCCTTGATGGCACATAAGGGGAAGAAGAAGATAGAGACTCCCTCCTCCTCCAACGAAGCATCCTCTTCCTCCTCCATGGATAGCACGGAAGAAGCCTATATGGTAAGGAGGGTAAGACGTGCATTAAAAGATTTTAAATTTAATAAATCTAATGATAGGAGGAGAAGATCAAGGGTAAAGGTAATTTGTTACAATTGGAAAGGAGAGGGACACATAAGGGACAATTATCCCCTCTTTAACAAAAGCAAGGAGGAGAAGAGAAAGAAGGAAGAAAAGAAGAAGAAGGGGAGCAAGAAGAAAAAGGAAGAAGAAAAGAAGGCCAAAGAAAAAGGGAAGACCAAGGCATTCAAAGCAAAGACATGGGATGATCCTTCTTCCTCATCATCATCCGAAGAGAAAGAACATGTCTACTCCAACCTTGCCCTAATGGCCTTTGACGACCTAGATTGCTCCTCCGAAAATGAAGAAGAAAGCTCAAGTGAAGGGGGAGCCTCCTCTACATCCTCATCATCGGAAGAGGATTTGGTAAGTGAGGTAACGAATCTACCCCCTAAGCAAATAATGTCTATGATTTCTAGCCTCACTAAGGATTTATTTAGGGCAAAGAAAAGGAATAAATGCATGCTTGAGCAAATTAAGGATTTAGAACAAAAATTAGAAAAAGAATGTTTTAATGATGATAATGATGATGCATGCTCACATGATAACTATATGCCTTTGGATGTTAATGATGCATGCATAGAAGAAAATAGGGCTTTAAGGGAAAAGGTAGATTATTTGACCAAAGCCCTAGAAAAATTTATAATAGACTCCAATACTCTTAACATGATAATTGGGAGTCAAAGGGCAAGCTTCAACAAGAAAGGCCTAGGTTATAAAGAAAAGAAAAATGAAAAGGCCTATAAATGTCTAATTGCTAGGGGTCAAGATAAAAAGAAGGTAATAGCTAGAAAATGAATCCCTAAAGAATTTTTAGTGAACCCCATAGGAAAGAACTTATTTTGGGTTCCAAAATCCATCCTAAAGGGTTAGGAAAACCCTAGGATAGTCAACCATATGGACTTTACCTATATCATATTTTTGGTTGACTTAGGATGGCGGGACAACATTTTTGAAATAGTGTTAGGTGATGATAATGCACCTATAAGTAGATAAATCATGCTTTAAGTGATATTTGCTTTATTATCATCATGTAATACCTAATGCATGATAACAATTTAATGAATACATTTGTTTCATGATCATAACATGAAATTAATTCATATACATCTTTATGATCATGTGGAATGATAGGATGATACTTAACCTTGATGGAATTGCATGAAAATAATGGTTAAGTATATACAAATACCTTTAGGATACATCTCACACTCACCATAGGCTACCATGGTTGAAAACTTAGCATGGGTGAGATGATAGGATGATACAAATGTCCACTAATGCCTATGACATTTAGATGGTCATTTAAGATATCAAAATAGCAATAATAGACCAATCATGGGGAAGACTTATGTTTAATTCATAGACACATTGCCCAAAGATCATGGTTGGATATTTCATATGTTTTCAAAACAATTTCTTACCTTAAAATCTGTGTATTTATGTTTTGAAACAATCCAAAGCAATACTAGGTGTTAAAATGGATACTAACATGATCAAAAACCTAGTGGTTTTTAAAGCTTTTGGATTTTTGGCAAATACTTGAAAATATAATGATTTTTCATGCAAAACTATTTTTCATTGATAAATATACTTACAAGAAATGTGTTTCCCAAATTTCATGATTTTTTGAATTTTATAGATTTTCTAGTGCATTTCTGAAATTCACCCCGGAAAATCAGAAATTTTGTAATTCATGTGCCAGTCGACTGGTAGTCTGAACCAGTCGACTGGTAGCCTAATAACATGCCCAGTAATTTATTTTATCTAATTTTTAAGGCATGTTTTAGTTTTTGTTTCTATCTAGATTTGATGCCATACTATATAAACTTTGTTAATTATTTTTGATGGTGTCAAAGGGGGAGAAATGTATATGTTTAAGTAAGGGGGAATATATTTAGGGGGAGTTTCATGTATTAAGGGGGAGAGTTACTAATCATATTATTTACATGCTTTCTTTCCTTTATAGTTTATCAAATGTTTTACCTAACTTAAACGGATTGCCACACATCAAAAAGGGGGAGATTGTTAGGGCAATCTCTTGCCATGATAAGGTTTTGATGTGTGTGGCAAAGGATTTAAGTTAGATTGTTATTAAGATTTTAGTCTTGCAGGGCTTAGTAATTCGCACATGGAGCCTTGGCGAGTTTCACTTCTCATGACTCGGTCCTTGAGTCGGTGAAGGATGGCTTTGAGAAAGTCGTGCGCTTGGAGCATCCGAGGGACCGCTGGACGAGGAGCTTGCAGTGAAGTCAGAGGAAGTAGACTTCAGGGTGAGACGCGAAGTATGGCGCTGTAGAGCCATGCACTTGGCGCATCCGAGGGACATGGCCGGACGAAGATAACTTCAAAGGCGAGGGACTCCGAGGGATGAGAGTGAGCGAATGTAACCCGGGAGAGGGGTAGGGCTCTTAGGTGAAACTTGGCCATTTGGCTAAGTGTCGGATGGGATTTCCCGACATCAGTTGACTACCATGTTATGGTAGTCGACTACTCTAAGTCGACGGTGACTCGACTAGTGTTCGTGTCCGGATCAGTAATCGACCGCCATGGAATGGCAATGATCGCGAGACACCGTGATGAAGGCATGAAGGCACACGACCGTCGCAAGTGTTTCGGAATGGAGTCGAGCTCATGAGCACTCGACGATCGAGCATCACCGATCGATGGCAATCACCGATCGATGCGCTGCTGGATGAAATCCAATGTGGAAAGCAGTCGTTATTGGGCAACGGCTATAGGACCAGTCGACTGATAGCGACATCGGTCGACTGCTCCTGTGTCAATGGGAAGAAACCCTCTTCCTCTATAAAGATGAAGGGTGTGGGGCTTTGGGAACCTAATGCTTCAACTCATAACATCTCCCAAAGTGCTCTAAGGGTTTTTCCACTCTTCTTCTTGTGCTAATTCTCATTCAATTGTAAGAAGAGGGATTGTAAAGAGGTTACCTCCACCTAGCTTGGTGCAAAGGAGAGATCTAGTGGATTTGGCAAAGGCATGATTCACCTTGGACGAATCGGGATCGTGGATTAGCGGCGTAGCCGTGAACCATGTTACGACTTTGTGTTAACATTGTTTGTTTTCCTTTGCTTTGTCTTTCTTTGCTTGATTTGCTTGTCTTGTTTTTTCCATTGTGCTAATCTTGTTTGTAGACGAGAAAATTCCGTTATCCAACGAAAGAGGGCTATTCACCCCCCTCTAGCCGGCCGATCGATCCCCTACATTTATATGGTGTGTCGTTGATTATAGGAGGAAATCGTATCCTATATATTAGGATGATGATGTCCCCTTGAGGAGCTCATAAGGTTCATCATGTAAACCCTGTAGGTGGACTTAGTCCGGCATGATGAAAAGGTTGAGTGGTACTACTCATGGAGCTAGATGTTGATTAATTAATGGTCAGTAAATTAATTTATCGACGGACATTCGAGATCTTAAACATGGGGAGAAAATGTACATATAATATATGGAGCCCATATTATCTTATGGGGGTTGGTGAGGTAGATCAATGATAATCTTTTAGTGGATTGAATTATCATTAATGGATCGGACTTTATGTGGGCTTGATCCATGGGTGGCCAAGATCAAACTCGTCCTCATGGTCCCTAATGTAGCCTATTAACACCTCATGAAGCTTAGATCCAATGGATAGAAACAAAACTCTAGATCCAAAGGTAGAGATTAAATCTCTAGATCCGACGGTTGAGATTAATACTCTAGATCCGACGGTTGAGATTAAATCCCTAGAACCAATGGTGGAGATTAAAAGGAGGCTTATCCCTAACTCTATAAAAGGAGAACAAGGGGTTGGCGTGGTGAATTAATCAAGAGGAGCTAGGGTTTTGTAGTTGGCGACAAGAAGAGGAGCTAGGGTTTGGGCTTGGGTGGCACCTAATAAGGAAAGTTTTCCTTGACTTCTCCTTCTTCCTCATGCTGTCGGCGCCCCTTGAAGCTCTTCTATCCCTTGGCCGGTGTCCAAACTCCCTCTTCTCCTTCTCCTTGGCCGGTGGAACAAAGGTTTAGGGTCCTCCCTTGAAGCTTTTGGCCAGCAACCCTTAATCTCTTCTTCCTTTTTGGCCGGCGGCAAAGCTCCATCCTTGGAGGTTGTTGGTTGGTTGAATGAAGGAATAGTGCTTTGTTTCTATTCTTCCTCTTGCTCGAAACGAGCAAGGAAGGAAGATTGGCGATCTAGGAGCTTCAACTTTTGGTAGATCATCGCCGACATGACGTCCGAAAGGAGGAAGGTCATACATTAAAAGATCGAGAGGTATATCTATTCTCTATTCTCTTTTTTTACTTGCTTGTATTTGTTTTTTCAATTATGATCATGATATATTCTGTTTGTGGCTAAATAATACTTGGATCCCGAACATAAATACAATAGCTGGCAATCCGTACATCGTCTATTTCGCGGCTACTCGTAGAATAGAGGTTGGTCGCTTGAACAACGAGTTTGTTCAAGTGACCTCTCTAAACGAATAGCAAGACGATGACTTGGTTGTTTGAGCAATCCCTTTTGTCTAGGATTAAATTTTTTTAATCCGGGGACATCGATGGGATCGCCATGAACAAACAACCGAGGTGAAGTGGGAAGCGAAGTTTCCCCTCACGGATCAATGAAACCAACCCTTCAATTGGTATCAGAGCAAAGGTTTCCGGTTTTGTGTGTTCAGGATTCGGTTAATTTTTATGCACTTTTCATATTGATCCGACGAGGAAGATTTGTTCACCTCCTTTCGATGCGATGAAGCACGAAGGGAGCTTTGAGGGGTTTCTCACAGGCCGCAACAGTAAAGATGAGAAAGTGAAGCAGAGAAACGCAAAACCAACATAGGCAACAAAACTAAGACACAGGATGTAACGTGGTTCGAAATAAGGATTCCTACTCCACGGAGGTGAGATCCCTCAGCGGATGCAGTGCCAAAGCACTTTCACTATAAATGTCCTCCTTCACGGAAAGGAAACTTCCGGAGGTGGAGGAGAAAACCTCTTACAGTCAAATCACAATACAAGAAAGAGTACACGCAATGTAAAAGCAAAGATCGCTACTCTCCTTCTCCGACGTGGTGGTAGCTCTCCTTCTCTTGATGCGTCTTCGTTTCTTGCTAGTTGGAATGATGCGGATTCCTTTCCTTCTGTCCTCCTCCTCCCTTTTATCCTCCTTCTCTTATCCAGCGTTACCTCGCGGGTTGTCCCCATTGTACATGTGGCCACCACGTCCACCTGGAGAATAATTCTGTTACAGATACGTGGAGCGAAGGCTCCTCGGAATATTATGTGGGGACCCCTCCTTCTGTTACATAACAACTCTTCATCTACATTTCGGGAAACTAGGTTAGCATGTCCCCCTCAACCATCCGTTTTTGGTGAAACTAACTTAGGTCTATAGCTCATGAGTGGCATAGCCCTTGGGCTCCTCACCAGCCCGAACCAACTTCCCTTCTTCCCCCACCGAACTACCTCCGAACTGACTAGGCCGAGTCGATTCTTATCCATCCCGTCTGCTTCTAGGCCTATCTAGCTGAACAAATTCTTGCTTATTTCCTAGCGAAGCTCCTCCCCCCGCCTCCGCTTTGCCGTGTCGATTACCTTCACTAGCTCTCCCGTGCCAATTATTTCAGGCGCTTGCGCCCGAACCGATCCTCTCCTCTTTCTCCGACGAACCAATTATTTGGTTCGGGTAACACCTTACATGTGATCCCTCCTATCTGATTCATAGAGAAGACGTAACATCAGTATCATTAGTCAACCCCAAAATAGTCAAGCGAAGTTATAAGCTTGACTTTCCAACTATATAAGGTTCCTACTCCATCCTTGGCTCATTAATTCAAATTCACTCTTCTCTTATAGCTCCCCCCTATATACTTGAAGTGGCCTAATGGGCCCATGGGCCCCACTTTTCGTTTTCTCTTATATAGTCGAACCGTCACAAGAACCATATATAAATCCCCACCTTTTCCTTTTAGGTATTATTTAGTGTGCCTAACAATCCCGTCTCTTCCACTTCTTCCCTCCAGCGATTTTCACCGGTGGCGTTTCAGCGGCCCAACCCTTCCATTCCTACACGCTTCTCCTTTAACCCCCAAGTAAGTATTCTGTCCTGTTTTATACCTATGGCCCCTAGGACCATCCCTTCACCTACGTGGTATGAGCACACCGTAACCCAACTAGACTGCAACCATTGCTTCTTTAACCTTAAACATAGGTTCATAGACCCTTCCATGAAATGTTGTTTTATGACCAAGATGCATCGACCACACCGTCCTCCTCCCGGTTTAACTTGCTTCTTTTCCAAAAAGTTCCTCAATGGCTTGTCTCTACCATCACCCTCCACTTATCTAGAAATTTTAGACTTTTACGGACTACCTTTAAACCAATTTACCCCCAATTCCTTTCGCATTCTATCAGGGACCTCTATGGTGTTCTAACACCAAAATCTTCCTCTATCTCCTCAAATATTCCACTATTTCTTTCAATTAAAATCTTCCAAAGTAGACTTCTTTTACCTATCTAGCCATCCAGACTGCCAATTTCTAGTGAATATGCCCACTTCCCATAAAGGATTGGAAGAATTGTACTTCTTTGTACAGCTTCCGGTACCTCTACCCCACTCGGACACCTGGAAGTTAGAACTTCCTGAACTACCTTCCTTCTGGGAAATGAGGACCTAATGCCCTTTCTCGGAAGTTTATAGAGTACTGGGAGAGTCACATTATTGTTCAGACCACCTAATGAAAACTCCCCTCCTGAGTCACTTCGGGCTATCCCCCTTCCCTTCAATGACTCAGCTGCCATAGGTAGGATGATACTTACCCTTTAATGTAACTTCTTATCTACATCAACCATCTTTCTTATCAATGCATTTTGCAGATAATCTAATGCAGGATGCTTTAGTGAAAGGAGAAGAGGTTGAGGCTGCCAAGAAAAAGAAGACCTCAACAAAGAGAGGTAAGTCGGTGGCAGCCCCTTCTTCCCCTCGGAAAAAATTGTGGCTCATTAAGAAAGGAGCTCCTAGTTCATCAGCTCTTCCTCCCTCTTCTTCTAGTCAGC
This sequence comes from Wurfbainia villosa, assembly GCA_025175895.1. Classification (NCBI taxonomy): domain Eukaryota; kingdom Viridiplantae; phylum Streptophyta; class Magnoliopsida; order Zingiberales; family Zingiberaceae; genus Wurfbainia; species Wurfbainia villosa. The sequence goes on from CM045997.1 coordinate 63,484,757, forward strand.
ATGATTCACAATCTTTAACCATCTATGAACCGAGGAGGAAGGACACCACCTTATCCGTCTCATCCTCGTCTCCCCAAGGAGGAGATTCCCCTTCCCACTCTCCTGCTTCATCCTCCCTTCCTCATAATTCTCCCTTACCTTCCCGAACCGAATCCATCTTCGCCCCTATCCCCTCAGACACACTTACTTCTCCCACCCCTCTTCAACGTGTCGGACCCAATCTTCCTTCTGAGGGAGAAGACCTTCCCCTCCCGACTGTTGGGTTTCCGGCACCGCGGCGAGTGTGTGTTCGAACATGTTTCGCAAACATGTGCACAGCGGAAGAAATAAAAATAATAAATCTACATTTATTACAACACACACATAACACACATGCATAGTACAACATGTGTAGACATAACCGTAAATTTAAATTTTGCAATAAAAGGAAATTTAACTACGTATACCTTTCGTATCACGTGTAGCGGGAACGACATCAACCGAAACGATCCTCGCTAGAATCGTCTCTATCCGTATCCACGCCGAGTATCTTCGGGATGACTTCACAAAGTCACGAGCTTCGTCTTCGTACGGGTTACCAACCTCGTGTTGAAGACGACGTGATTGAGAGAGGATCACGATTCGAATCCAAATTCGGATCCAAAGATGAGTCCTCAAAACTCGCTACTCCGGAGAGGTATTCGTCAACCGTTTGACGAATCCTTCATCCTCCACCTATGAGGATTACCGGAGATCGAATCCCCGGTAAGTTAGGCACTGTCGGAGCTCCAACCGTCATCCAAACGATGCTCCGACGAGAGGGAAACAAGCTGTCCAGAAAACTGGACAGCTTTGGTGGAGGAATTAGGGCCGGCAAAAAAGGTAGGATGAAGCTCACCTTGATGCCAAACCCAATGGAGATCACCGGAGCTCCTCCGGCAACAGCTCGACGTCGGCAAGAGTGAAGGTCAGCACCTTCTAGACGCCGACAAAGGAGCTTCAAGGTGGGCGGCGGCAAGAAGGAGGGTTGGCGCCGAAATCTCCAAGGGGAGGTGGGCGGCAACTCTTAGGTTAGGGTTTTGGATTGGATTAGGGCTTAACAGACCCTTAAGCCCTCTTTTATAGAGAACTAATTCTCTTAATGGTTATTGGATCATAACCATAAGGCCCGTTAACCCGCTCCATTAATATAAGTTAAAATAAACCAAACCATGATGGTTTATTTTAAGTTAAAACGAACCGAACAAATTTTGGTTCATTCGTTTAAAATAAACCAAACCCTTTGGTTTATTCTCCTCCATTGGATTAGAACCAAACCATTTTAGTTCATCCATTATGTCTTCATAAGACACGGCCCATCCACGCTTCCATTGCGACTGAAACGATTTCATGCTCGCTTCTCGTTTGGTCCAACCAAACTTAGTTTCTCTCGGTCTGAGAATCTCATTCTCAAGCTCGTTTTAAATCCTTCGGATTACGCTCGTTGTGCGTGTGACCAAAAAGGTTATCGGTTTATGTTGTCCGTCTATAATTAACCATTAATTATAGAATGATCATGAGTGGCTCCTAGTAGTACATCATGATCCCCAATTAACCGAAAAGATCAACGGATGATCCAGAACTATTTCTGAAACCCTTCAACAACTCGAATGAATCGCGCCCCATTCCCTTCACTCATCTTATACCCACTTGGTTCAGGACATGGTCTATAGTGTCAATCCCCACTAGGCTGACTACGTCACACCTAGCCCAAGTATCATTTCCTCGTCCTACGGATTCTAGTTACTGCACATGTATCGAAGAGTACCTTACTCTAAACATGTAATGCTTTGGCCAAAGACTTTAGTAACAATCCGACGAGAGGCCATGGGTATACATCTCCTCGCAAGGAGTGGTGAATCCTTTATAGGCTATTCAAACACCTTCGATCACTTCGACTTATACTCAATCATCTCGGGTCCACATCTCCACAGAGATGCTTGCTTAAGATGTCAAAGCATAAGTCTTTATGATCAAGATGACTTGAATACCCCAAGTCATAGGAACATCGCACTTAAGCTACAGTAAGAACTTCATTGACATATCTATATATGCAGAGAACCATATGAAGTCTTACGACTGGTCACTCCAATGAACTAGTTACCATAACTAGCATCCACGATTAACTCCGGACATCACAATGTCTCCAGCCAGTGAGAATCAACTGCTTGGATACACCAAGGAGTATACCTTGTGCTAGTCTCGACAGAATTGATAGTGTCCAAATCCATCAATTCATCGACTAGGGATAATTCTGATACATCACAATTACACATGTAGAGATACTCACTAGTTGTGATCCAATCACAAATTCTCTCATGCTGTGAATCGTATCGTGGACATTCAGTAAATGAGTTTAAGATCCAATCAAATACATGAAGACTTGTATACTCAAATAGTGAATCTTCAATTATCATATAAATGGTTCATACATAAGGCGATTGCCTTAGGACATCTCTCATATATTACTAACAGACTCCCACTTGGCCTAATGCCAATCTCTACGGTATCCAATACCATAAGCTCTAACATGACCCTCAAACTTACTTTGAGGTAATGCTTTAGTCAAAGGATCCGCTAAGTTCCTTTCAGTGAGAATTTTCTCGATTTTTATTTCGTTCCTACTGATGATCTCTCTGATAAGATGATAGCGGCGAAGCACATGTTTGGATCATTGATGAGACCTTGGCTCTTTCGCCTGTGCAATTGCTCCATTGTTATCGCAGTAGACCGGTATTGCTTCAACAATGGCCGGAATCACACCAAGTTCATAAACGAACTTCTTGATCCAAACCGCTTCCTTTGCTGCTTCCGAAGCTGCAATGTATTCTGCCTCAGTGGTAGAATCCGCTACAGTGTCTTGTTTGGAACTTTTCCAACTCACTGCGCCCCCATTCAAGGTGAACACGTATCCAGACTGAGACCTGGAATCATCCTTGTCTGTCTGGAAGCTGGCATCCGTATACCCGCGTATCACCATGTCCCCTTCTCCATATATTAGGAATACATCCTTAGTTCTTCTTAAGTACCTAAGGATCATCTTAACAACCACCCAATGATCCATTCCTGGATCAGACTGGTATCTGCTCGTGACACTCAGAGCATATGATACATCGGGCCTCGTACATAACATAGCATACATGATAGATCCTATTGCGGATGCATAGGGAATCTTACTCATGCAAATCCTCTTGTCTTCTGTGCGTGGACACATAGACTTCGAAAGGTGTACCCCATGCCTGATGGGTAGTAAACCTTTCTTGGATTCCGACATGCTAAACCTCTTTAGCACTCGGTCTATATACGTAGACTGTGAAAGACCAAGCAACCGTTTCAATCTACCTCTATAGATCTTAATCCCGAGTATGTAGGTTGCTTCTCCCAGGTCTTTCATGGAGAATATCTTGGATAACCAAACCTTAACTGACTGTAAGATTGAAACATCATTTCCTATAAGTAATATGTCATCGACATACAATACTAGAAACACGACTGCACTCCCACTAACCTTCTTGTACACACAAGGTTCGTCTGGATTTTGTGAGAAATCAAACTTTTTGATCGTCTCATCAAAACGGATATTCCAGCTCCTAGATGCTTGCTTCAATCCATATATGGACCGTCGCAATTTGCATACATTGGTTTTATCAACCGATGTGAAACCCTCAGGTTGTATCATATACACGTCCTCGAGCAGATTTCCATTAAGGAAAGTTGTTTTCACATCCATCTGCCATATCTCATAATCATAATGAGCCGCAATGGTCAGGAGTATCCGAATGGATTTAAGCATAGCTACAGGCGAATAGGTTTCGTCGTAATCAACACTTTGTTTTTGACGATATCCTTTCACCACTAATCTAGCTTTATAGTTAATCACATTACCATCCATGTCGGTTTTCTTCTTGAAAACCCACTTGCACCCTATAGGCTTGATGCCTTCAGGTGGGTCAACCAAGTTCCAAACTTGGTTTTCATACATGGAATCGATTTCCGACTTCATGGCTTCAAGCCACTTATCACTTTCTGAACTTGTCAGCACATCTTCATAACTGGTAGGCTCCTCATCATCAATGAGTAACACGTCGTTCGATTCACTTACGAGAAATCCATATCTATCAGGAATGTTGCGTGTTCTACCAGATCTACGAAGATGTGGTGTTATAGTAGGTCCAGCCGATTGCTCATCACTATGAGTTATCGACTGTTGTGCTTCACCAGGTATCTCATCAATGTCTATTTGAGTCTCTCGAGCCTCCTCAAGCTCGACGACACTCCCACTGTTTTCTTGCAAGAGAAACTCTTTCTCTAGAAACACAGCAAGCCTTGAAACAAACACCTTTTGTTCCACAGGATGATAGAATTGGTAACCCCTTTGTTTCCTTAGGGTATCCAATAAATAGACATTTATCAGACTTAGCATCCAATTTGTCTGATACAGTCCACTTCACATAAGCAGGACAACCCCATATCTTCAAGTAAGATACATGAGGTTTCTTACTATTCCATATCTCATATGGAGTAGTAGAGACTACCTTGATTGACATTCTGTTTAACAAGTAAACAGCTGTTTGAAGTGCATAGCCCCAAAAAGACTTGGGAAGATTCGCATGATTCATCATTGACCTGACCATGTCCAACAAGGTCCGGTTACGCCTCTCAGATACACCATTATGCTGTGGTGTATATGACGGAGTCCATTGAGACAATATGTCATTGTCTCTTAGATAATCAAGAAACTCTTGACATAAGTATTCCCCACCTCGATCCGATCGAAGAATTTTAATACTCTTGTCATGTTGTTTCTCTACTTCATTTCTGAATTCTTTGAACCTTTCAAAGGCTTCAGACTTGTGTTTCATCAAGAACACATACCCAAACCGTGAGTGATCATTGGTGAAGGTAATGAAGTAGCTATAGCATCCTAAAGCTTGAGTTAACATAGGTCCACATACATCAGTATGTATTAGACCTAGTAACTCTCCCACTCGTTCACCTTTTCCAGTAAAAGGTAACTTAGTCATCTTGCCTTTTAAGCATGATTCGCATGTATCGTATGAATCCAATTCAAACGATTCCATAATTCCACATCGGTGTAATTCAGACATGCGTTTCTTGCTTACATGGCCAAGACGACAATGCCACATATAGGAGTCTAATTGATTACCCTTTCGAGCACGCGTGTTGCTCGCTTCGATATTGAAAATGTCACTGGATACGTCCAACGTATAAATGCCATTACTCAAAGTTCTAGTTCCATAAAGTATGCTATTCAAAGTTATATAACAACAATTGTTACTAAACGTCAAATGGAAACCATTTCTATTTAAACAGGAAATAGAAACAATGTTCTTTATTAGAGAAGGAACATAATAGCAATTGTCCAGTTCCAAGACTAGTCCACTAGGGAGCTTCAGCAAATAAGTTCCGATGGCGACCGCAGCAACCTTTGCTCCATTGCCAACTCGCAAATTTGACTACCCTCTGACGAGTCTTCTTCTATTCCTTAGCCCCTGTATGTCATTACATATATGTGAGCCACAGCCAGTATCTAATACCCAAGTGTCTAAGGAAATTGAATGACACTCAATAACGAAGATACCTGAAGAGGATGGGGCATCAGATGCCTTCTTCTTCTTCATGGACTCAAGATAAATCTTGCAGTTTCTTCGCTAGTGGCCTTCCTTGCCACAATGATGGCAAGTGCCCTTTTGTGCTGGTTCTGCCTTCTTGTTCTTCCCTTTCTTCTGTTCTTTTGCCTTCCTCTTAGAACCTTTCTTTGAGGAATCAACTAACAGAACCGCCTTCTCCTCATGCTTCACAGAAGGCTCCACAGTCTTCAGCATATTGAGGAGCTCAGGAATAGTGGATTCCAATTTGTTCATCCGATAGTTCATCACGAATTGTGAGAAAATCTTGGGCAAACAATGCAGAATTAAGTCAATACTTAATTCGTGATCCATCACAAACCCGAGGGTAGCTAGCCGCTCGATGTACCCATTCATCTTTAGCACAAACTGTACTACAGACGAACCTTCTTGCATCTTCGTGGTGAAGAGGAGCCTGGAGACTTCGAACCTTTCGGATCTCACTAGCTCATCAAACAACTCATGAAGATGGAAGACCATAGTATTAACATCCATATGCTCATGCTGCTTTTGCAGCTCAGGTACCATCGCTGCTAGCATGATGCAACTTGCCAGCTCAGAATCTGCCACATGCTTCTGATAGACCAACATTTGGTCTGGAGATGCATCGTCCTTAGGACGGTTGGGAAGAGGCTCTTCAAGGACATATGTTAGCTTTTCTGCCTTGAGAATAATTCTCAGGTTTCTAAGCCAGTCCAGGAAGTTAGGCCCAGACAGTTTGTTTGAATCCAAAATAGTGCGTAAATTTAAAGACGTCATGATCAATCGATTGACCTAGAAATACAAAACGAGCATATATGAGAAAATGATTTTTAAAATGCATGAATATACATTTATAAATCCCATTCATTTTTCGAATTTCAAAAACCCCAAAATCACTTCGGGAGATCGTAGGTCCATCTCCGAATGGGCTGATATCCATCATAGATATGAACAACCTTGGAGAGAGTCCAACAAGCCATTCATAACTACGACGGTAGGTATCAACTATACCGATTGCATATCACGTATATGCAACTATCATAATGTGCTATCAACTTATTGAATGTTCACACATACATCGGGTTGTTAACACATTAACAAGTATGCATCATATGCATAGCACCCAACTTCACCTCCCTTTACATCGACCTTGGAGAGAGTCCAACAAGCCGATGCTCCAGGTTAAAGCCAACCCATTAATCGAGAAATAGTTTTAATATGGTTAGAGCGCATTCAACCAATTAGCCCAGCTTAGTGAGAGTCCAACAACCAAAGCTAACGATTGACCTCTGACTCTTACCATATTAGTATTAAACTATTCCATGGTTTGAACATGTTCGGGTTCGAGCCGGGCTTGGAGAGAGTCCAACAACCCAAACAAGAAACGGAACTTTGGTTCTAACCATATTAATGGAAGGTGTAGGCTTTAATATTGAGTAAGGGTTTTTATGTCTCATCCTCTTTGCATGCAAATAACTATTATCTACATGGCATGACATACATGGCATACATCTACATGTCACGACACGCATGGCATAATGATATGCATCTAATGCAATTACATGGCATACAATTATGTCATGTATATAATTTCCTTATATGTCATAACTATTTATGGAAATAAAATATGTTTAAGATTTGATTCTCCAAATCAAATAATGATTAAATTAGGAAACAAATTTCCAAATCTAATCACATATTTTATTTATGAAAATAGTTGATTAAGGAAAGTCAATTTAGGAAACCAATTTCCTAAATCATCAAAACTACTTATGAAAATAAAATATTTTAAGATTTGATTTTCCAAATCAAATCATGATTAAATTAGGAAACAAATTTCCAGAATCTAATCAAAAATTTTATTTATGGAAAATATCAATTTCCATAAATACTTCCAACTTTCCAAAAGTGGAAGATTTCCATAAATACTTCTAGACTTTCCCAAATTGAAAAATTTCCATAAATACTTCTAACTTTGCAAAAGTAGAAAATTTTTAGAAATATCATTATGACTATCTCAAAACCATTTTACGATTATGTCGAAACACAACCTGGGCTCTGATACCACTGTTGGGTTTCCGACACCGCGGCTAGTATGTGTTCGAACATGTTTCGCAAACATGTGCACAGCGGAAGAAATAAAAATAATAAATCTATATTTATTACAACACACACATCACACGCATGCATAGTACAACATATGTATACATAACCGTAAATTTAAATTTTGTAATAAAAGGAAATTTAACTACGTATACCTTTCGTATCACGTGTAGCGGGAACGGCATCAACCGGAACGATCCTCGCTAGAATCGTCTCTATCCGTATCCACGACGAGTATCTTCAGGATGACTTCATAAAGTAACGAGTTTCGTCTTCGTACGGGTTACCAGCCTCGTGTTGAAGATGACGTTATCGAGAGAGGATCACGATCCGAATCCAAATTCGGATCCAAAAACGAGTCCTCAAAACTCGCTTCTTCGGAGAGGTATTCGTCAAGCGTTTGACGAATCCTTCGTCCTCCACCTATGAGGATTACCGGAGATCGAATCCACGGTAAGTTAGGCGCTGTCAGAGCTCCAACTGTCGTCCAAACGACGCTCCGACGAGAGGAAAACAAGCTGTCCAGAAAACTGTACAGCTTTGGTGGAGGAATTAGGGCCGGCCAAAAAGGTAGGATGAAGCTCAGCTTGATGCCAAACCCAATGGAGATCACCGGAGCTCCTCCGGCAACAGCTCCACGCCGGCAAGAGTGAAGGTCAGCACCTTCTGGATGTCGGCCAAGGAGCTTCAAGGTTGGCGGCGGGAAGAAGGAGGGTTGGCGCCGAAATCTCCAAGGGAAGGTGGGCGGCAACTCTTAGGTTAGGGTTTTGGATTGGATTAGGGCTTAACAAACTCTTAAGCCCTATTTTATAGAGAACTAATTCTCTTAATGGTTATTGGATCATAACCATAAGGCCCGTTAACCCGCTCCATTAATAAAAGTTAAAATAAACCAAACCATGATGGTTTATTTTAAGTTAAAACGAACCGAACCAATTTTGGTTCATTCATTTAAAATAAACCAAACCCTTTGGTTTATTGTCCTCCATTGGATTAGAACCAAACTATTTTGGTTCATCCATTATGTCTTCATAAGACATGGCCCATCCACGCTTCCATTGCGACTAAAATGATTTCATGCTCGCTTCTCGTTTGGTCCAACCAAACTTAGTTTCTCTCTGTTTGACAATCTCATTCTCAAGCTTGTTTTAAATCCTTCGGATTACGCTCGTTGTGCATGTGACCAAATAGGTTCTCGGTTTATGTTGGCCGTCTATAATTAACCATTAATTATAGAACGATCATGAGTGTCACCTAGTAGTACATCATGATCCCCAATAACCGAAAAGATCAACGGTTGATCCAGAACTATTTTCTGAAACCCTTCAGCAACTCGAATGAATCGTGCCCCATTCCCTTCACTCATCTTATACCCACTTGGTTCAGGACATGGTTTATAGTGTCAGTCCCCATTAGGCTGACTACGTCACACCTAGCCCAAGTATCATTTCCTCGTCCTACGGATTCTAGTTACTGCACATGTATCGAAGAATACCTTACTCTAAACATGTAATGCTTTGGCCAAAGACTTTAGTAACAATCCGACGAGAGGCCATGGGTTTACATCTCCTCACAAGGAGTGGTGAATCCTTTATAGGCTATTCAAACACCTTCGATCACTTCGACTTATACCCAATCATCCCGGGTCCACATCTCCACAGAGATGCTTGCTTAATATGTCAAAGCATAAGTCTTTATGATCAAGATGACTTGAATACCGCAAGTCAAAGGAACATCGCACTTAAGCTACAGTAAGAACTTCATTAACATATCTATATATGCAGAGAACCATATGTAGTCTTACGGCTAGTCACTCCAATGAACTAGTTACCATAACTAGCATCCACGATTAACTCCGGACATCACAATGTCTCCAGCCAGTGAGAATCAGCTGCTTGGATACACCAAGGAGTATACCTCGTGCTAGTCTCAATAGAATTGATAGTGTCCAATTCTATCAATTCATCGACTAGGGATAATTCTGATACATCACAATTACACATGTAGAGATACTCACTAGTTGTGATCCAATCACAAATTCTCTCATGTTGTGAATCGTATCGTGGACATTCAGTAAATGAGTTTAAGATCCAATCAAATACATGAAGACATGTATACTCAAATAGTGAATCTTCATTTATCATATAAATGGTTCATACATAAGGCGATTGCCTTAGGACATCTCTCATATATTACTAACACCGACCCCCTCAATGGCTATATTGGGGTCGCTGCTGCAGATCCGTCACCTTTCGGAGGTTAAATTCTTCAATCAATCAGGCATACAAGGCCCCTACGAACAGGTGGGCAAATTGTTGGCTGAGGTAACTACTTTCCCCTTCCAATCTTAATGTATTCATACATGCATATGCCACTGTATGTCAACGTCTGATGATGGCACTTTCTTTCCTTCAGGCCTCGGCCAAGCACAGCAAAATGGTAACTCACCTTGCCCAATTTCAATCCAATGTGGAGGCATGCCACTTTGCCTCCTTGGCGCAACAAAAACAACTCGCTCGGCAATTAAGCGAGAAAGAACAGAAGGAATCTGACTTGAAGGGCCAATGTGAAGATGCCATGACACAGTTGGCCTTGGTTCAAAGTGAAAAGGAGAAGCTTCAACGAAAAAATGAAGACCTCGAACAGCAAGTCTTCCTCCAGTCCAGCGAACTTCAGCAGGTGGATCTTCTTACCCATGAATTAACAGGGTATAAGAGACAGCTTGGGGATGCCATTATTAAAACTGCTGATTCTTCTACTGCCATCCAGCAGCTTCAGCAAGAACATCAACAGCTTAGACTAGATTGCCAAGCGTGGGAAGCCACTAAAAAATCTTGTATAAAGAAGTGTCAAGAGCTCTCTTCAATGGTGGCTACCCTTCCTTAAGCCCTATCAGCAGCGGCTCAGCAACAATCTGACCTTCATCAAGAGTACTCCAAGGCCCTTTCGGCTCTGGGTCAGCAAGCCATAAAAGCATCAACTGAGAAATGTTGGGAGTATGAGGAATACAATCAAAGTCCCACATTGGTAAGACATGGAAAAGATCATGTGCTTATAAGAAAAAAGATATCTCCATTGGTATGAGGCCTTTTGGGTAAAGCCCAAAAACAAAACCATGAGGGCTTGGGCCCAAAGTGGACAATATCATACCATTGTGGAGATATGTGGATCTTATATGCACTAACAATTGGTATCAGAGCCATGGTCCATGTCAAGCCATGAACCTCGAACGAAGGAAGTTGAGCTCCCACGTCCGGATCAAGAGAACCAGACATCAGGAAGGAAGTCTAGTTGGGTCGGGGGGACCGAACAACTGGCAGGAAGTCCTGGTGGGTTGAAGATCGGACATCAAGCAGAGAAAATCCTTCGAGGAGGGATAGGCTTGAGGGGGGGCCCAATGTGGTCCTTCGTTTGAGGGGGGGATTGTTGGGAGTATGAGGAATACAATCAAAGTCCCACATTGGTAAGACATGGAAAAGATCATGTGCTTATAAGAAAAAAGATATCTCCATTGGTATGAGGCCTTTTGGGTAAAGCCCAAAAACAAAACCATGAGGGCTTGGGCCCAAAGTGGACAATATCATACCATTGTGGAGATATGTGGATCTTATATGCACTAACAAGAAAGATGCCCTGGCAGCCCAGCTAACCGAAAGTCAAGCCCAGCTGGCCGATTGTCAAGCTTAACTAACCAGTTTCCAGTCCCAACTGAAGGAGCAGGAAGCTGACCTAAAGGGGCGATACGTCAAGAAGGGAGTGGATCTGTTCATACTGGGCTTTGTCGGGTCTTCAGCTCTAAATGCTGAACGGGGATATCCACCCCCCGGCACGGACCCTAGTTATCTAAATCCTGTAGATGCGTTATCTAAGTGTCCCCCCGAGCTCTTTGAACTGTAACCCCTAATATCTTACTCCCTGTAATGACCCTTTTCTTGATGTTGAAGAATGCTTATATTAGCATAGCCTTTTATTATTCTTTTTGTACGCCTCATTGCGGGTTTGGAATTCTGAACTAACTCTGTGCTTTTTCCTTTTTGCAATTACGTTTCTTTTCCCGTGTCGCATGACGCAATCACCTCCTTTGTTCGGGAACTCACTCAGAAGTTCCCGGATGATCTTATTCATATCCGACCCAATTTTGGCTCAGCTAAAAATTAAATTCCTTCAGCCCTTTGATCTTCTTTGTCTACCTTACTGCTTCGGAAATGATATCTTGATAAGTACCTATGCTGCTGCCATTACAATATCAGTCTCTTCACCTTCTTCCCCTTCCCAAGAACTACTACAGTTCCTTTCTCCTCAACTATAAATTATCGGCCTCCATGTCTTCGTCCTTCCATCTCACTCTCATGTCTTCGGCGAAACACCCTATTGAGATTTCTTCAGATTCTGAATCTTTTGAGCTATGGAACTGGTTTACCGGATGTTAGGGCAATCTCTTGCCGTGATATGGTTTTGATGGTGTGGCAAAGGGTTTAAGTTAGTTTGATATGTTGATGTGATATGTGCGTTGAAGTCGTGCAGGACTTAGTAATTCGCACATGGAGCCGTGGCGAGTTTCACATCTCATGACTCGTGCCTTGAGTCGGTGAAGGATAGCTTTGCGGAAGTCGTGCGCTTGGAGCATCCGAGGGACCGCCGGACGAGAAGCTTGGAGTGAAGCCGGAGGAAGTAGACTTCGAGGCAAGAGACGCGAAGGAGCATTGCAGAGCCGTGCGCCTGATGCTGCCGAGGGACGTGGCCGAGAACGAAGAGAACTTCGAAGGTGAGGGACTCCGAGAAATGAGAGTGAGCGATTGTAACCCGGGGAAGGGTAGCTCTTAGGTGGAACTTGGCCATTTGGCCAAGTGTCGGATGGGTTTTCGACACCGATCAGCCATGTCATGGCGATCGCTTCGAGTCGAGTGAGTTCGACCGGTATATGATCGATCGATTGTGGCGCAGCCGATCGCCATACGTGGGCCGATTGTTCGATTGCCGAACCGATCGGCCAAGGCGCAAAAGGATCGTCAATAAGGGTTCGCCACGGACCGCTCGTAGCCGATCGGGCGCCGATTACGATGACTACGAAAGCGGCGATCGATGAGGTCCATCGTCGGTACGCCAAGAGTTCCGCTGACTACAACGGTCGGGATCCGACGTGATCGCAGGCCGCGTTGTAGTGGCACGATCGCCAAGGGCGCGATCGATGGCGGCAACGGGAAGAAGTTAGCCCTCTCTATAAAAAGAGAGGGTGTGAGCCTTTGAGAGGCTAATGCTCATACTCCAAACGATCTTCCTAGTGCCCCATAAGCTCTAAACTCTTCTTACTTGTCTTTACTTCAATCCTATTGTAAGAAGAGTGATCTTGGTTGTAAAGGTTACCTCCACCTAGCTTTGTGCAAAGGAGAGACCATTTAGTGGATTGGTTTTAGGAGTGATTCACCGTGGACGAATCGGACCGTGGATTAGCGGCGTAGCCGTGAACCACGTTATACCATCGTGTTAGCGTTTGTTTTATTGTTTGTCTTTTGCTTTGTATTTGTATATTCCGCTTGCGCTAATCTTTTGTAGACGAGCAATTTACGACGTCCAACGTACGAGGGCTATTCACCCCCCTCTAGCCGGCCATATCGATCCCCTACAAGTGGTATCAGAGCCGAGGTTGCTTGTCACCGGACTAACCGCCGCAACAAGCCCTACATCAAAAATGGCCGGCTCCAACATCCATCCTCCGAAGTTTGAAGGAGAATTCGCTTGGTGGAAGAAGCGAATGGAGGTATTTTTCGAAACGGATTTTGATATAATGATTACAATGGAATCCGGTTTCGTTTTGCCTAGGGATGAAGAAGGGAAGCCAATAGAAATCTAGGTGGACCAAGAGGCAAAGAGAGGAGCACCTTGCAAACTCAAACAGTTACACCATCTCTACAATGTGCTCCTCAACAAGAAGATCAACCGAATAGGAGAATGCCTAAGCGCCAAGGAGATGTGGGAGAAGCTAATTGAGCTTCATGAAGGCACATCCGAGGCAAAGCTAGCAAGGAGAGATCTCCTCCGCTCCCAACTATCCAACATCAAATTAGAAAAGGGAGAAAAGGTAATTTCACTACACTCTAGGTTTAAAGAAATTTTAATTGGGCTAACAAGTGTAGGTGAGAAGCTATCAAACCGGGATATGGTAATGAAGGCCATAGATGCCTTTCCCCGGTCCTCAAAGTGGAGCTCCATGGTGGACTCATTCTATATCTCAAAGAATTTAGAAGTGAGCACCTTGGAGGAGTTCTTCTCAACAATGGAACTCCACGAAACTAGGCTTGAGGGAACAAGAGGAGCCTAAAATTCAACCCTCAAGAGGAGTAGCATTATTGGCAAGTAAGGGGAAGAAGAAGATGGAAATCACCTCCTCCTCCGATGATTTAAGCATCTTCCTCCTCCTCCATGGATAGCACCGAAGAAGCCTACATGGTAAGGAGGGTAAGACGTGCATTTAAGAATTTTAGATTTGATAAATCTAATGATAGGATGAGAAGACCAAGGGGGAAGGTCATATGCTATAATTGCCAAGGAGAAGGGCACATAAGGGACAATTGTCCTCTCCTAAACAAGAGCAAGGAAGAAAGGAAAAAGAAAGAAGAAAAGAAGAAGAAAAAGGGGAGCAAGAAAAAGAAGGAAGAGGAGAAGAAAACAAAGGAGAAGGGAAAGGCTAAGGCTCTCAAGGCAAGGACTTGGGATGACCCATCCTCATCCTCCTCATCATCATCGGATGAGGAGAATGCTTTTGTCACCAATTTGGCCTTGATGGCCTTTGATGACTTGGATTGCTCTTCATCCGAAAATGAAGAATCAAGCTCAAATGGGGAGAGCTCAAATGAAGGGGGAGCTTCCACATCCTCCTCATCCGAAGAAGAGGACATGGAAACTATGATAACAAATCTAACCCCTAAGAAAATAGTTTCCATGGTTTCTAGCTTAACTAAGGATTTATTTAGGGCAAAGAAGAAAAATAAATGCATGCTTGAACAAATTAAGGACCTAGAACAAAAATTAGAAAAAGCATGCTTAAATGAAAATGATAATATTTCTTCTAGCTTAAATGATGATGCATGCTCACATGATTATATGCCTTTGGATGTTAATGATGCATGTATAAATGAAAATAGGGCCTTAAGGGAAAAGGTAGATTATTTAACCAAAGCCCTAGAGAAATTCACTATTGGCTCCAACACATTGAACATGATCTTAGGGAGCCAAAGAGCTAGCTTCAACAAAAAGGGCCTAGGCTACAAGGAAAAGAAAAATAAAAAAGCCTACAAATGTCTTATAGCTAGGGGACAAGATAAAAAGAAAGCAATAGCTAGAAAATAGATCCCCAAGGAATATTTAGTGAACCCAATAGGAAAGAATCTATTTTGGGTTCCAAAATCCATCCTTAAGGGTTAGAATAACCCTAGGGTAGTCAACCATATGAACTTGACCTATATCATAATTTGGTTGACTTAGGATGACGGGACAACATTTTTTAGATAGTGTTGGGTGATGATAACGTGCCCATAAATAGGTAATAATGCTTAAATCATGATGATTGATGTAATTGCTATGTATGTTTTAAATCATGATTTATGATTTTGAAATTTGGCACGTTATCACTAGAAATAGGTTTAAATCATGCTTTAGGTGATAATTTGTTTATTATCATCGTATAATACCTAATGCATGACTATTATTTGATGGATACATGAGTTTCATGATCATAATGTAGAATTGATTGGTATATGTCATTATGATCATGTAGAATGTTAGGTTGATACTTAACCATGATAGAATTGCATGAATATATGGGTTAAGTATATACAAATACCCCCTAGGATACATCTCACACACACTATAGGCTAACTTGATTGCAAACTTAGCATGGGTGAGATATTAGGATGATACAAATGTCCACTAATGCCTATGGCATTTAGATGGTCATTTAAAGTATCAAAATAGCAATAATAGACCAATCATGGGGAAGGCTTATGTTTAATTCATAGACATATTGCCCAAAGATCATGGTTGGATATTTCATATGTTTTCAAAACAATTTCTTACCTTAAAATACATGTATTCATGTTTTGAAACAATTGGATGCAAAACTAGGTAGCTAACTTGATACTAGAATGATCAAAAACCTAGTGGTTTTTAGAGCTTTTGGATTTTTGGCAAAAACAAGAAAATATAATGAGTTTTCATGAAAAACTATTTTTCCTTGATAAATATACTTAAAAGAAATATGTTCCCCAAATTTCATGATTTTTCAAATTTTCTGGAATTTATAATGCATTTCTGAAATTCATCCAGAAAATCAGAAATTTGGATTCCTTTGCTACCGATCATTGCCATACTTGATAGATCGGTGGCCTGTAAATCAGAATATTGAAGGCCGAATTCAGTTTGTAAACCTACAACAAGTGGTAGAAATATACTTAATGCCATCAACAAGTGGTACCCAACTTTAAATCAACTTGTCATATTTTTCCTCCATTATACTTGATGCCATGAGCTTATAACTTAGTGTTAATCTTTTTGATGGTGTCAAAGGGGGAGAAATAAGTATGTTTAAGTTAATCACTTTAGGGGGAGAAATATGTTTTAGGGGGAGAAATATATGATAAGGGGAGAAAATTTGCAAGGAGAGTTTCATGGATTAAGGGGGAGTTGCATGTTGTTATATCATGTTTATCTTTACATGCTTTCTTACCTTAGAATTTATATCAAATGTTTTTACCTAACTTAAACGGATTGCCACACATCAAAAAGGGGGAGATTGTTAGGGCAATCTCTTGCCGTGATATGGTTTTGATGGTGTGGCAAAGGGTTTAAGTTAGTTTGATATGTTGATGTGATATGTGCGTTGAAGTCGTGCAGGACTTAGTAATTCGCACATGGAGCCGTGGCGAGTTTCACATCTCATGACTCGTGCCTTGAGTCGGTGAAGGATAGCTTTGCGGAAGCCGTGCGCTTGGAGCATCCGAGGGACCGCCGGACGAGAAGCTTGGAGTGAAGCCGGAGGAAGTAGACTTCGAGGCAAGAGACGCGAAGGAGCATTGCAGAGCCGTGCGCCTGATGCTGCCGAGGGACGTGGCCGAGAACGAAGAGAACTTCGAAGGCGAGGGACTCCGAGAAATGAGAGTGAGCGATTGTAACCCGGGGAAGGGTAGCTCTTAGGTGAAACTTGGGAGTCGAGTGAGTTCGACCGTATACGATCGATCGATAGGCCAGCAATGATCGCTACGGGCGGCCAATCGCCAGATTATCGCCGATCGCCAAGGCGCAGCCGATCGTCAATAAGGGTTCGCCATACCGCTCAGGCCGATCGCGGGCCGATTACGGAGGGCAGGCGATCGATGAGGTCCATCACCGATCGCCAAGAGTTCCGCTTGGACTACACCCGCCGATCCGACGTGTTCGGAGGCCGCTAGAGGATGGCAATGATCGCCAAGGGCGGCAATGATCGATGGCGGCAAACGGGAAGAAGTTAGCCCTCTCTATAAAAAGAGAGGGTGTGAGCCTTTGAGAGGCTAATGCTCATACTCCAAACGATCTTCCTAGTGCCCCACAAGCTCTAAACTCTTCTTACTTGTCTTTACTTCAATCCTATTGTAAGAAGAGTGATCTTGGTTGTAAAGGTTACCTCCACCTAGCTTGGTGCAAAGGAGAGACCATTTAGTGGATTGGTTTAACGGAGTGATTCACCGAGGACGAATCAGGGACCGTGGATTAGCGGCGTAGCCGTGAACCACGTTATACCATCGTGTTAGCGTTTGTTTTATTGTTTGTCTTTTGCTTTGTATTTGTATATTTCGCTTGCGCTAATCTTTTATAGACGAGCAATTTACGACGTCCAACGTACGAGGGCTATTCACCCCCCTCTAGCCGGCCATATCGATCCCCTACACCGGAGACACTGAAGATTCCGAGACCCGCTCGACAGCTACCTTGGCCTTTCGCCCCCTTCCTTTTCCACCCCACACCACAGCTCCATCCCCTTCTGCAGGGAGGTCTTTTCGAGTGCCCTTCCCCTCCTTCCGAAATCGGGTGTGGAACCCTCCTTTAACATTGGAGTACATAGTGGGAGATCCCTGGGCCTCTGCTGAACTTACCCCACTTCCACTGGTCCTGGCTTTTGTTCCGGTCTCTCCGACGAGGATCCGTCCACCCCCTTTTGATGAAGCTCCACCAGTGATACCTTCTGCTAAAGCCAAGCTCTACCGAGTCATCTTGGCGCCTCCCCCCCCCCCCCCCCCCCCCGAGGAGCCTTCTAACAATTCTCCTGTTAAGAGTAATCATAAAAAGTCTTCCTAGATTAAATGATGTAATCATTCTCAAGTATGTTAATAAAAATGAAGAAGGGAATTGGTATCCACTTTGGTCGTTTTCCTGTGGATGTAAAGTTTCTATCGTCAGAAAAACTACAATTTCGCCTGAACATACTTTTTCTTATCATTTCCACAAGATTCGGACCCTTTCCCTCATAATTACTGTACCAACGACTTTTCGTCTACTGTCTTTACGGTTCCCCTTCTTTACTAGCATTCATTATCCTTATTTCCTCTGCGAATAAATGCGTACTCCTCCTTCATCGTTATAAGGACCTCCAACCCTTGCCGTATAACATCCATTCTTTTCTTTCTCTTCTCCTCGCCATGGACAAAATGTCTGAATAGGCCAGCAGTTCCCCTCCTGCTGAAGAAAAGGTTGATGAGCATCGTTATATTGCTAATTTGGAGGAACAGGTGAGATACTTGTAGCAACGATTGAGGGAAGCCTCTACCAATAACTACTCTTTGTGTCAGCAACTAGCCGGGTCACAGAAGGAACTATCTAAGAAAATCTTCCTGCAACAATATTACCTTTGGTAACTATTGTGCCAACCCCAGCTGCGCAAAGAAACTCCGTCAGTTCCTCCCCACAAAGAATTGTAATGCCCTATACATAAGGGTTTCTTCTGCTATCCTCTCCCCAAGGAAGAGTTGTAACATGTAATCTTTTAGAAATAAGGAACTTTCTGTGAAAACAGCTTTCACCTATATTTTCCTCGCTTATCTTTTTCTTCTAACATTTCTCGAGCTATGTCAAATCCTATCTTCTTCGTATGAAAATAAAATAGATGCACCGCCTCTTCACCCTTTCAGCGCACAGGGACCACGCATATACACCCTCCGTAAGAACATAAAATGCTAAATAATTGAGGGAATACTCAGCTCTTCCGCTCTGCCATCGCACGGGGATAGAATAATATATAGTTGAGGAATAAACTCAACTCTTCCGTTTCACGGGGATAAAAATGATAAATAACTGAGGAGACCTTAGTTCTTCCGTTCCACCACCACACGGGGATAAAATAATATATAGTTGAGAAGTAAGCTCAACTCTTCCGTTTCACGGGGATAAAAATGATATAAAACTGAGGAGACCTCAGTTCTTCCGTTCCACCACCACACGGGGATAAAATAATATATAGTTGAGAAGTAAGCTCAACTCTTCCGCTTCACGTGGATAAAAATGATATATAACTGAGGAGACCTCAGTGTAGGGAGTTGCTTCGGAGGCTCATTGGCTCCCATGTCCCCGGATTAAAATTTTCACAAATGAAAGAATTAATCCGGATGGGATGAGCTTCCTTAGTACAACCATTTCGTCGTCGTGCTAACAACTTGAGTGATCGCTTGAACAAACTAGTTGTTCAAGCAACACAACTCTTCTAGTTGGTTATCTGCGGAAGAGATGACGGACGGATCGCCAGTTTTTGTGTTTGTCTTCGGGGTCCATGATTATACAATATATTTTCATACACACACATGTATAATCAAAACAAAAAAGAACATGCTCAGATCTGTAATTAAAGTTAAAAGAACTTTATACCTTACGATCTTCTACCGTATGTCCTATCCTTCTCGTGGACGACATGTGGACGAAGATCCTCCACGAGTAGAAGCCTTCTAGATCGTGTTCTTCCCTTCCTTGTCCGCTGCGAACAAAAAGAAGAACCAACAATTACCTATCCTTTCTAGAACCGGCCACCAAATTAGGGAATTTGGTGCAACCGCCGGCCAAGGAGCAAGTGGATGAAGCGCCGGCCAACTTGAAGAGGGGTTGCTGCCGGCCACCAAGGAGAAAGGGAGGAGGAAGAGCGTCGGCCACCAATGGAAGGAGAACCGCCGGCCAACGAAGAAGGGAGAGGCCTCTAGGATGGGCGCCGACCAAGTCTTGATGGAGGAGGATGGGCGCCGGCAACAACAAGAAGGTAGAAGGTTGCCGCCCAAGCTTTTGCTCCAAAACCCTAACCGCCCACTTTTTTGGAAGAACCAAAACCCTAATTCCAATTCTATTAATTGCCGCCCAACCCTTAGCCATCTATATATAGAGTTGGGCCTAAGCCTCCTTTAATCTCCACCGTCGGATCTAGGGATTTAATCTCCACCGTCGGATCTAGGGTTTTATCCCAACCATCGGATCTAGGGTTTAATCCCAACCGTCGGATCTAGGGTTTCATCCCAACCGTTGGATCTAGGGTTTTATCCCAACCGTCGGATCTAGGGTTTAATCCCATCCGTCGGATCTAGGGTTTCATCCCAACCGTCAGATCTAGGGATTTAATCCCAACCGTCGATTTAGGGTTTTATCCCAACCGTCAGATCTCGGGTTTAATCCCAACCGTCGGATCTAGGGTTTCATCCCAACCATCAGATCTAGGGATTTAATCCCAACCGTCGATTCTAGGGTTTCATCCTAACCATCGGATCTAGGGATTTAATCCCAACCGTTGGTTCTAGGTTTTGTTTTACATTCTTGGATCTAGACTTCACAAGGATTATATTAGGCTACGATAGGGACCATAAGGAGAAGTTGGATCTTGGCAACCCCATGGATCGAAACCACACAAACTTGATCCATCAATGATGTTCCATTCCACTAGAGGATCATCATTAGCCCCCAGGGCAATGGCGCGACGGTAAGCTACGAAGACCCCCTCTGCGCTGCCAGGGTTCGATTCCGGCCTGGCACCGCGCGCTGCGAGAATAGCGATGCTCGATGTCCTTCCTGTGCAGCGTGGTCGGTCCATTGGCATAGCATGGGCTCTAACGTAGCGGGCCGTGCGTCTCCTGATTTAGCCTCGTTGACCGGTGGGGACTCTCGTTGAAGGCCTTGGGGCGGGGCCGGTCAGCCATCAGGATTAGTAGGGAAGAGAAATCGTACTTGATACCTGATGTAAATCAAAAAAAAAAAACTAGAGGATCATCATTGAACTACCTCACCAACCCCCATAAATCAATATGGGCTCCATATATTATTTGTACATTTATCTCCCCGTGTTTAAGATATCGAATGTCCATCAATTAATTGATTTACTGACCATCAATTAATTAACATCTAATTCCTCGAGTAGTACCACTCAACCTTATCATCATGTTGACTAAGTCAACCAGCTGGGTTTACATGATGAACCTTATGAGCTCCTCAAGGGTACATCATCAACCTAATATATAGGACACGGTTTCCTCCTATAATCAACGGCACACCATGTAAATAATATTATTTCCCAACTTACCGGCCATATTGATTTAATCCATCTAAATCTCACCCTCTGGTAAATCAAAGAAATAAACACTAAGTACATGTGCCCGTTATTATATCGGGATTAAGAGCATGTACAACATAATATCCGAGGTTCGATTCAATTATGTAGTCAGCAACAAATTGAATCACCTCTATGTCGGTCCTGCTCAATACACCTAAGTGTACTAGTGTAACTCTATGTTCAAGAAAAAATAATACCAAGCTACACTACAACCATGCCAATGGTTTGTCCAAAACCATCTTGGTTGTGAGCCTCTACTTATATTTTACAAGGGACTGATAACATGATCTTCTGTGCCACACCAAGCACCATGTTATCTACAATGTAAAATATTAGATAATATGCACACATATAATAAATATATAAAGTGCAAACAATGATCATGTGATTCTTATTTCAAAATAAAATGTTCATACAAAAAGAGCTAGGCTTTCAGTATAAATTCCAACACTCAGTTCTTCCGTTCCACCACTACACAGGGATAAAATAATATATATAGTTGAGAAATAAGCTCAACTCTTCTTCTCCACCACCACACGGTGATAGAATAATATATAGTTGAGAAGTAAGCTCAACTCCTCCGCTTCACGGGGATAAAAATGATATATAACTGAGGAGACCTCAGTTCTTCCGTTCCACCACCACACGGGGATAAAATAATATATATAGTTGAGAAATAAGCTCAACTCTTCCGCTCCGCCACCACACGGGGATAGAATAATATATAGTTGAGAAGTAAGCTCAACTCTTCTTCTTCACGAGATAAAAACGATACATAATTGAGGAGACCTAAGTTCTTCCGTTCCACCACCACACGAGGATAAAATAATATATAATTCAAAAGTAAGCTCAACTCTTCCGCTTCACAGGGATAAAAATGATATATAACTGAGGAGACCTCAGTTCTTCAGTTCCACCACCACACAGGGATAAAATAATATATTGTTGGACGTTGCTTCGGAGGCTCATTGGCTCCCATCTCCCCGGATTAAAATTTTCACTAATGAAAGAATTAATCCGGATGGGATGAGTTTCCTTAGCACAACCTATTCGTCGTCGTGCTAACAACTTGAGTGGTCGCTTGAACAAACTAGTTGTTCAAGCAACACAACTCTTCTAGTTGATTAGCCGCGGAAGAGACGACGGACGGATCGCCGGTTTTTGTGTTTGTCTTCGGGGTCCATGATTATACAATATATATACATACGCACACATGTATAATCAACACTAAAAGGAACATGCTCAGATTTGAAAATAAAGTTATAAAACTTTATACCTTACGATCTTCTACCGTATGTCCTATCCTTCTCATGGACGACGTGTGGACGAAGATCCTCCACGAGTAGAAGCCTTCTAGATCGCGTTCTTCCCTTCCTTGTCTGATGCAAACAAAGAGAAGAACCAACAAATACCTATCCTTTCTAGAACCGGCCACCAAATTAGGGAATTTGATGTAACCGCCGGCCAAGGAACAAGTGGATGAGGCGCCGGCCACCAATGGAAGGAGAACCGCCGGCCACTTTGGAGAGTATGGAGGAGTGAACGCCGGCCACCAATGGAAGGAGAACCGCCGGCCAAGGAATAAGAGAGAGGCCTAGAGGATGGGCGCCGGCCAAGTCTTGATGGAGGAAGATGGGCGCCGGCAACAAGGAGAAGGAAGATGGTTCCTAGCCGCCCACTTTGAGAAGAGCCAAACCCTAACTCCAATTCAATTATACTTGCCGCCCAAGCTTAAGCCTTCTATTTATAGAATTGGGCTTAAGCCTCCTTTAATCTCCACCGTCGGATCTAGGGATTTAATCTCCACCGTCGGATCTAGGGTTTTATCCCAACCGTCGGATCTAGGGTTTCATCCCATCCGTCGGATCTAGGATTTCATCCTAACCGTCGGATCTAGGGTTTCATCCCATCCGTCGGATCTAGGGTTTTATCCCAACCGTCATATCTAGGGATTTAATCCCAACCGTCAATTCTAGGGTTTCATCCTAACCATCAGATCTAGGGATTTAATCCCAACCATTGGTTCTAGGGTTTCATCCTAACCATCGGATCTAGGGATTTAATCCCAACCGTTGGTTCTAGGTTTTGTTTTACATTCTTGGATCTAGACTTCACAAGGATTATATTAGGCTACGATAGAGACCATAAGGAGGAGTTGGATCTTGGCCACCCTATGGATCGGAACCACACAAACTTGATCCATCAATGATGTTCCATTCCACTAGAGGATCATCATTGAACTACCTCACCAACCCCCATAAATTAATATGGGCTCCATATATTATTCGTACATTAATCTTCCCGTGTTTAAGATATCGAATGCCCATCAATTAATTGATTTACTGACCATCAATTAATTAACATCTAATTCCTCGAGTAGTACCACTCAACCTTATCATCATGTTGACTAAGTCAACTAGCTGGGTTTACATGATGAACCTTATGAGCTCCTCAAGGGGACATCATCAACCTAATATATAGGACACGGTTTCCTCCTATAATCAACGACACACCATGTAAATAATATCATTTCCCAACTTACCGGGCATATTGATTTAATCCATCTAAATCTCACCCTCTGGTAAATCAAAGAAATAAATACTAAGTACATGTGCCCGTTATTATATCGGGATTAAGAGCATGCACTACATAATATCCGAGGTCCGATTCAATTATGTAGTCAGTACTAAATTGAATCACCTCTATGTCGGTCCTGCTCAATAAACCTAAGTGTACTAGTGTAACTTTATGTTCAAGACAAAACAATACCAAGCTACACTACAACCATGCCAATGGTTTGTCCAAAATCATCTTGGTCGTGAGCCTCTACTTATATTTTACAAGGGACTGATAACATGATCTTCTGTGCCACACCAAGCACCATGTTATCTACAATGTAAAATATTAGACAATATGCACACATATATAATAAATATATAAAGTGCAAACAATGATCATGTGATTCTTATTCCAAAATAAAATGTTCATACAGAAAGATCTAGGCTTTCAGTATACATTCCAACAATCTCCCACTTATACTAAAAGACTATGCCGTCATCACTCTGCCATACATCTGATCCCCATGCCCTCCACATGCATATCAAACGCTTTCGCTGGAAGGGCCTTAGTGAATGGATCCGCCAGGTTATCCTCTGATGCAATCTTGGCGACAGCAACTTCTCCTCGCTTTACGATCTCTCGTATAAGGTGGTACTTGCGCTCTATGTGTTAACTCGCCTTATGGGCTCGTGGTTCCTTCGAGTTTGCAACTGCACCACTGTTATCACAATAAATTATGATAGTTCTGGGCAAACCAGGAATCACATCCAAGTCCATCAAGAAGTTCCTGAGCCATACAGCTTCCTTGGCTGCCTCAGAGGCTGCCACATACTCAGCTTCCATGGTAGAGTCCGCTACGCATTTCTGCTTGACACTCCTCCATACTATAGCTCCACCTCCAAAAGTAAACACAAACCCCGAGGTAGACTTACTCTTGTCCCTATCTGATTGGAAATCCGAATCTGTGTAACCAAAATGGACTAATTGATCTGCCCGGTAAACTAGCATATAATCCCTAGTCCTTCTCAGGTACTTCAATATATGCTTTACCGCAGTCCAATGTCCCTGTCCAAGATTACTCTGATATCTACTAACCATGCCCACGGCAAAGCAGATATCCGGTCTCGTACATAGCATAGCATACATAAGGCTTCTTACTGCCGAAGCATAAGGAACCACCTTCATGTCCTCTATCTCCTTTGATGTTTTGGGACACATCTCTTTAGATAAAGGAACTCCATGCCTAAAAGGTAGAAAACCTTTCTTGGAGTTCTGCATGCTAAAACGAGCAAGGATAGTGTCAATGTATGATGCTTGAGATAAGCACAACATCCTTTTCTTGCGATCCCTTATAACTTTGATCCCAAGGATGTTTCCCACTTCTCCCAAGTCCTTCATGTCAAACTGTTTAGACAACCATACCCTTACGTCTGATAACACTTTGATATTGTTGCCAACTAACAAAATGTCATCTACGTATAGTACAAGAAACACCACTACGTTTCCGTCACATCTCTTGTATACACAAGGCTCATCCCGACTTTGAATAAATCCATATGACTGGATTACCTCATCAAAGCGGATGTTCCAAGATCTAGAAGCTTGCTTCAATCCATAAATGGACCGATTAAGCTTACATACAAGATGCTCTTTGCCTTTAGCAATGAATCCCTTTGGTTGCCGCATATAGATGTTCTCCTCAAGACTTCCGTTAAGGAAAGCTGTCTTGACATCGATCTGCCAAATCTCATAATCCATATGAGCAACTATAGATAAGAGAATCCGGATAGACTTAAGCATAGCTACCGGTGAAAAGGTCTCCTCATAATCAATACCCTCTTTCTGAGTATACCCTTTCGCAACAAGCCTAGCTTTGAAGGTCTCAACCTTCCCATCTACTCCTCTCTTTCTCTTGTAGATCCACTTGCATCCAATGGTTTTTACACCATCGGGTGGCTCTACTATCTCCCAGACCTGATTAGAATCCATAGATTCTATCTCTGAATTCATTGCTATTTGCCAAGATACCGCATCTCTATCTTGGATTGCCTCGTCATATGTCCAGGGATTAGGTTCATGTTCACTAGGGACTAAGTCCTGAATCTATCGGGTTGTCTAACAACCCTCCCACTACGACGAGGTGCCTGCTGTGTATGCTCTGTGACACGCGGGGCAGTGACTTGTGTAGGGAATCGATTGGCCGGCTAGAGGGGGTGAATAGCCCTCTTTCGTTTGATGTCGTATTTTACTCGTCTACAAAACATTAGCGCAAGAGGAATATACAAATACAAATAAAAACAACACAAAAGATAGACAAGCAATACAAACACGAGATGTAACGTGGTTCACGGCTACGCCGCTAATCCACGGTCCGATTCGTCCACAGTGAATCACTCCGCAATCTATCCACTAGATCTCTCCTTTGCACAAAGCTAGGTGGAGGTAACCTCTTTTACACAAAGATCACTCTTCTACAATGGAATGAAGATTAGAGCAAGTAGAAGAGTGGGAAATCATTTAGGGCACTTTGGGAGTAGTTGGGCATTCAAGCATTAACCTCCCAAAGCCCCATCCCCTTCCTTTTTATAGAGGAAGAGGGTTTCTTCCTTTCCACGCTGGATACCATCCAGCATCACCGATCCGATCCTACCATCACCGATCGATGCTCGATCACCGAGTGCTCAACCGAGTCGACTCCATTACGCGTTCGACATGCCATCGATCGATCCGCCATTCTCGGCGGTCGATCGTTGTCGGCATCGCCGATCATCCATGGCGGGCCGATCATAAACATTAAATCGGTATTATACCGGTCGATCAACCCATCGATTAGATCGATCGATTTGCCATTCCCCGCAATGATCGTGTTAGGAAAACCCATCCGACACTTGGCCAAATGGCCAAGTTTCACCTAAGAGCTACCCCTTCCCGGGTTACATTCGCTCACTCTCATCTCTCGGAGTCCCTTGCCTTCGAAGTTCTCTTCGTTCTCGGCCACGTCCCTCGGCAGCATCAGGTGCACGGCTCTGCAATGCTCCTTCTCGTCTCTTTCCTCGAAGTCTACTTCCTCCGGCTTCACTCCAAGCTTCTCGTCCGACGGTCCCTCGGATGCTCCAAGCGCACGGCTTCCGCAAAGCTATCCTTCACCGACTCAAGGCACGAGTCGTGAGATGTGAAACTCACCACGACTCCATGTGCGAATTACTAAGTCCTGCACGACTTCAACGTACATATCAAATCAACAAAACACACTAACTTAAACCCTTTGCCACACACATCAAAACCTTATCATGGCAAGAGATTGCCCTAACAATCTCCCCCTTTTTGATGTGTGACAATCCGTTTAAGTTAGGTAAAAATATTTGATATAAATTTTAAAGGAAAGAAAGCATGTAAACATAAACATGATATAGCAACATGCAACTCCCCCTTAACCCATGAAACTCCTCATACAAATTTTCTCCCCCTATCACAATTTACTTAAACATAATTATTTCTCCCCCTTTGACACCATCAAAAAGATTAACACTAAGTTAAAAACACATGACATCAAGTCTAATAGAAAGAAAATACCATAAGTTGTTTTAAAATCGGAATGTAGCCTTTACTGGTCTGATATTCAGGTCATCATCGATCGTTCAGCATTACATAATGACCGCACTGTTCGGATTTCGATTTACGGATCAATTTCAGAAATGCGTTAAAAATTCCAGAAAATTCAAAAAATCATGAAATTTGGGGAACACATTTATTTTAAGTATATCTATCAGTGAAAAATAGGTTTTCATGAAAAATCATTATATTTCCACATATTTGCCAAAAATCCATAAGCTTTAAAAACTACTAGGTTTTTTTATCATAAGAGTGTCCATTTTAACACCTAGTCTTGCTTTGAATTGTTTCAAAACATGAATACATAGATTTTAGATTAAGAAATTGTTTTGAAAACATATGAAATATCCAACCTGTTGGAATGTATACTGAAAGCCTAGCTCTTTTTGTATGAACATTTTATTTTGAAATAAGAATCACATGATCATTATTTGCATTTTATATATTCATTATATATGTGTGCATATTGTCTAATATTTTACATTGTAGATAACAAGGTGCTTGGTGTGGCACAGAAGATCATGTTATCAGTACCTTGTAAAATATAAGTAAAGGCTCACAACCAAGATGGTTTTGGACAAACCATTGGCATGGTTGTAGTGTAGCTTGGTATTGTTTTATCTTGAACATAGAGTTACACTAGTACACTTAGGTGTATTGAGTAGGACCGACATAGAGGTGATTCAATTTAGTACTGACTACATAATTGAATCGAACCTCGGATATTATGTTGTACATGCTCTTAATCCCGATATAATAACGGGCACATGTACTTAGTATTTATTTCTTTGATTTACCAGTGGGTGAGATTTAGATGGATTAAATCAATATGCCCGGTAAGTTGGGAAATAATATTATTTACATGGTGTGTCGTTGATTATAGGAGGAAACCGTGTCCTATATATTGGGATGATGATGTCCCCTTGAGGAGCTCATAAGGTTCATCATGTAAACCCAGCTGGTTGACTTAGTCAACATGATAATAAGGTTGAGTGGTACTACTCGAGGAATTAGATGTTAATTAATTGATGGTCAGTAAATCAATTAATTGACGGACATTCGATATCTTAAACACGGGGAGATTAATGTACAAATAATATATGGAGCCCATATTGATTTATGGGGGTTGGTGAGGTAGTTCAATGATGATCCTCTAGTGGAATGGAACATCATTGATGGATCAAGTTTGTGTGGTTCCGATCCATCGGGTGGCCAAGACCCAACTCCTCCTTATGGTCCCTATCGTAGCCTAATATAATCCTTATGAAGTCTAGATCCAAGAATGTAAAACAAAACCTAGAACCAACGGTTGGGATTAAATCCCTAAGATCCGATGGTTAGGATGAAACCCTAGAACCAACGGTTGGGATTAAATCCCTAAGATTCGATGGTTAGGATGAAACCCTAGAATCGACGGTTGAGATTAAATCCCTAGATCCGACGGTTGGGATAAAACCCTAGATCCGACGGTTGGGATGAAATACTAGATCCGACGGTTGGGATGAAATCCTAGATCCGACGGTTGAGATGAAACCCTAGATCCGACGGTTGGGATAAAACCCTAGATCCGACGGTGGAGATTAAATCCCTAGATCCGACGGTGGAGATTAAAGGAGGCTTAAGCCTAATTATATAAATAGGGGGCTTAGGCTTGGGTGGCAAGTATTGGTTTTGGAATTAGGGTTTGGCTCATCCACAAGTGGGCGGCTAGGGTTCATTGGGCGGCTAGGGTTTTGGAGCAAAGAAGTGGGCGGCAACCTCCTTCCTTCAAGTTGATTGCCGGCGCCCATCCTCCTCCATCAACACTTGGTCGGCGCCCATCCTAGAGGTCTTTCCCTTCTTCCTTGGCCGGCGGTTCTCCTCCCATTGGTGGCCGGCTCTTTTCCTCCTCCCTATTCTCCAAAGTGGCCGGCGGCAACACTTCTTGAAGTTGGCCGGTGAATCATCCAATTGTTCCTTGACCGGCGGTTGCACCAAGTTCCATAATTTGGTGGCCGGTTCTAGGTAGGAAGGTATTTGTTGTTTCTTCTCTTTGTTCACAGCGGACAAGGTAGAGAAGAAAGCGATCTAGAAGGCTTCTACTCATGGAGGATCTTCGTCCACACGTCATCCACGAGAAGGATAGGACATACGGTAGAAAATCGTGAGGTATAAAGTTATTTTAACTTTATGTACAGATCTGAGCATGTTCTTATTTGTTTTGATTATGCATGTGTGTGTATGAATATATATTGTATAATCATGGACCCCGAAGACAAACGCAAAAACCGGCGATCCATCCGTCGTCTCTTCCGCGGCTAACCAACTAGAAGAGTTGTGTTGCTTGAACAACTAGTTTGTTCAAGCGACCACTCAAGTTGTTAGCACGACGACGAATAGGTTGTGCTAAGGAAGCTCATCCCATCCGGATTAATTCTTTCATTAGTGAAAATTTTAATCTGGGGACATGGGAGCCAATGAGCCTCCGAAGCAACTCCCTACACAACCATGATCTTTGGGCAATATGTCTATGAATTAAACATAAGCCTTCCCCATGATTAGTCTATTATTGTTATTTTGATACTTTAAATGACCATCTAAATGCTATAGGCACTAGTGGACATTTGTATCATCCTAACATCTCACCCATGCTAAGTTTGCAATCAAGTTAGCCTATAGTGAGTGTGAGATGCATCCTAGGGGGTATTTGTATATACTTAACCCTTGTATTCATGCAATTCTATCATGGTTAAGTATCAACCCAACAACCTACATGATCATAATGACATATATGAATTAATTTCACATTATGATCATGAAATACATGTATTCATTAAATAATAATCATGCATTAGGTATTATATGTTGGGAGTATGGGGAATACAATCAAAGTCCCACATTGGTAAGACATGGAAAAGATCATGTGCTTATAAGAAAAAAGATATCTCCATTGGTATGAGGCCTTTTGGGTAAAGCCCAAAAATAAAACCATGAGGGCTTAGGCCCAAAGTGGACAATATCATGTCATTGTGGAGATATGTGGATATTATAAGCACTAACAATTGGTATCAGAGCCATGGTCCATGTCAAGCCATGAACCTCGAACGAAGGAAGTTGAGCTCCCACGTCCGGATCAAGAGAACCAGACATCAGGAAGGAAGTCTAGTTGGGTCGGGGGGACCGAACAACTGGCAGGAAGTCCTGGTGGGTTGAAGATCGGACATCAAGCAGAGAAAATCCTTCGAGGAGGGATAGGCTTGAGGGGGGGCCCAATGTGGTCCTTCGTTTGAGGGGGGGATTGTTGGGAGTATGGGGAATACAATCAAAGTCCCACATTGGTAAGACATGGAAAAGATCATGTGCTTATAAGAAAAAAGATATCTCCATTGGTATGAGGCCTTTTGGGTAAAGCCCAAAAATAAAACCATGAGGGCTTAGGCCCAAAGTGGACAATATCATGTCATTGTGGAGATATGTGGATATTATAAGCACTAACATTATATGATGATAATAAACAAAGTATCACCTAAAGCATGATTCAACCCTATTTCTCTTGATTACGTGCCAAATATTAAAATCATAAATCATGATTTCAAACATACATAGCAATTACATTAATCATCATGATTTAAGCATTATTATCTATTTATGGGCACGTTATCATCACCCAACACTATTCTAAAAATATTGTCCCGCCATCCTAAGTCAACCAAAATATGATATAGGTCAATTCCATATGGTTGACTACCCTAGGGTTTTCCTAACCCTTAAGGATGGATTTTGGAACCCAAAATAAGTTCTTTTCTATTGGGTTCACTAAGTATTCCTTGGGGATCCATTTCCTAGCTATTACTTTCTTCTTATCTTGTCCCCTAGCAATTAGGCATTTATAGGCCTTTTCATTTTTCTTTTCTTTGTATCCTAGGCCCTTTTTGTTGAAGCTTGCCCTTTGGCTCCCTATAATCATGTTCAATGTGTTGGAGCCAATAGTGAATTTCTCTAGGGCTTTTGTCAAATAGTCTACCTTTTCCCTTAAAGCCCTATTTTCCTCTATGCATGCATCATTAACATCCAAAGGCATATAGTCATGTGAACATGCATCATTTAAGCTAGAAGAAATATCATTATTATTTAAGCATGCATTTTCTAGCTTATTTTCTAATGCCTTAATTTGATCAAGCATGCTTTTATTTTTCTTTTTCATTCCAAATAAGTCCCTAGTTAAACTAGAAATTATGAAAACTATTTTCTTAGGAGATGCATTCGTTACCATAGTTTCCATGTCTTCTTCTTCTTCTTCGGATGAGGAGGATGTAGAAGCTCCCCCTTCACTTGAGCTCTCTCCACTTGAGCTTGATTCTTCATTTGAGGAGGAGGAGGAGCAATCCGAGTCATGAAGAGCCATTAGTGCTAGGTTGGAATAGACATGCTCTTCTTCTTCGGATGAGGATGAGGAAGCAAGGTCATCCCATGTCTTTGCTTTGAGAGCCATGGCTTTTCCTCTTTCCTTGGCCTTCTTTTCTTCTTCCTTTTTCTTCTTGCTCCCCTTCTTCTTCTTCTATTATTCTTTATTTTTCTTCTCTTTGTTTCTCTTGTTTAGGATAGGACAATTGTCCCTTATGTGTCCCTCCACTTGACAATTGTAACAAATGATCTTCCCCCTTGGTCTTCTATTCCTATCATGAGATTTATCAAATCTAAAATTCTTAAATGCACGCCTTACCTTCCTTACCATGTAGGCTTCTTCCGTGCTATCCATGGAAGAGATAGAGGCTTCATCATCGGAGGAGGAGGGGATCTCTATCTTCTTCTTCCCCTTATTTGCCATCAAGGCTACTCCTCTTGAGGGTTGAATTCTAGGCTCTTCTTGTATTCCTTCAAGCCTAGTTTCGTGGAGCTCCATTGTTGAGAAAAATTCCTCCAAGGTACTTACTTCCAAGTTCTTGGAGATGTAAAACGAATCCACCATGGAGCTCCATCTTGAGGACCGGGGAAAGGCATCTATGGCCTTCATTACCATATCCCGGTTGGAGAGCTTTTCTCCTACACTTGTTAGCCCAATTAATATTTCTTTAAATCTAAAATGTAGGGAAGTTACCTTTTCTCCCTTTTCAAGCTTAATATTTGATAGTTGGGAGCGGAGGAGATCCCTTCCTGCTAGCTTGGCTTCCGAAGTGCCTTCATGAAGTTCAACTAGCTTCTCCCACATCTCCTTAGCAGTAGAACATTCCCCTATCCTATTGACTTTTTGTTGGGGGAGTACATTGTATAGGTGGTGCTTGGCCTTTGAATTTGCCAAATATTCTTCTCTTTGCCTCTTGCTCCACCTTGATTTCTCCAATGGCTCCCCATTTTCGTTCCTAGGCAACTCGAAACCGTTTTCCATTATTAATAGAATTTCAAAGTCGGTTTCGAAGAATACCTCCATTCTCTTTTTCCACCAAGAGAATTCGCCGTCGAACTTCAGTGGGTGGATGTTTGAGCCGGCCATTTGAGATGTAGAGCTTGTTGCGGCGGTTAGTCCGGTGACAAGCAACCTTGCTCTGATACCACTTGTAGGGAATCAATTGGCCGGCTAGAGGGGGGTGAATAGCCCTCTTTCGTTTGATGTCGTATTTTACTCGTCTACAAAATGTTAGCGCAAGCGGAATATACAAAAAGAAATAAAAACAACACAAAAGATAGACAAGCAATACAAACACGAGATGTAACGTGGTTCACGGCTACACCGCTAATCCACGGTCCGATTCGTCCACAGTGAATCACTCCGCAATCTATCCACTAGATCTCTCCTTTGCACAAAGTTAGGTGGAGGTAACCTCTTTTACACAAAGATTACTCTTCTACAATGGGATGAAGATTAGAGCAAGTAGAAGAGTGGGAAATCGTTTAGGGAACTTTGGGAGTAGTTGGGTGTTCAAGCATTAACCTTCCAAAGCCCCATCCCCTTCCTTTTTATAGAGGAAGAGGGTTTCTTCCCGTTGACACAGGATCAGTCGACTGATGCCCTCGATCAGTCGACTGGTCCTGTAGCCGTTGCCCAATAACGGCCGCTTTCCACGTTGGATACCATCCAACGGTACTGGCATCAGTCGACTGATCCTACCATCAGTCGACTGATGCTCGATCAGTCGAGTGCTCAACTGAGTCAACTCCATTCTCGCGCTGCGCAGTATCGATCGATCGCCATTCTCGGTAGCGATCGTTGTCGGCATCGATCGACTACCGATCCATGGCAATTATCGCCAAACATTAAACTGGTATTATACCAGTCGATCGACCCATCGACTCAGATCAGTCGACTGATATTCCCTGGCAGTCGACTGGTGTCGGGAAAACCCATCCGACACTTAGCCAAATGGCCAAGTTTCACCTAAGAGCTACCCCTTCCCGGGTTACATTCGCTCACTCTCATCTCTCGGAGTCCCTTGCCTTCGAAGTTCTCTTCGTTCTCGGCCACGTCCCTCGGCAGCATCAGGCGCACGGCTCTGCAATGCTCCTTCGCATCTCTTGCCTCGAAGTCTACTTCCTCCGGCTTCACTCCAAGCTTCTCGTCCGGCGGTCCCTCGGATGCTCCAAGCGCACGACTTCCGCAAAGCTATCCTTCACCGACTCAAGGCACGAGTCGTGAGATGTGAAACTCGTCACGGCTCCATGTGCGAATTACTAAGTCCTGCACGACTTCAATGCACATATCAAATCAACATAACACACTAACTTAAACCCTTTGCCACACACATTAAAACCTTATCATGGCAAGAGATTGACCTAACAACTTGTGGTGTCTCCTCTTGTACCGGTGGTACTGAAGTCGGGACTTCCCCTGTTAACTCCTCAAGAACAATCCTACTCGTGGGCTTGTGGTTCATCACATAGTCCTCCTCTAGAAATCTGGCATTCGTACTCACGATCACCTTCTGATCTCTAGGACTATAGAATAAACCACCCTTCGTTCCCTTAGGGTAGCCAACAAACAAGCGTACTTCTGTACAAGATTCCAACTTACCAGCATCTCCCTTCAGCACATCTGTTAGACTCCCCCATATCCGAATATGTCTTAGACTAGGCTTTCGCCCAGTCCACAATTCTACAGGGGTAGAAGGTACTGATTTGGATGGAACCAAGTTCAGAGTATACATTGTCGTATCCAGTGCATACCCCCAGAATGAAACAGGTAACTCAGAATAACTCATCATCTATCCTTTTCTATAAACTAGGAGCCCAATAGCCATTACAAGTCAATTCCTTCCTCCTTTTATAGGGGATGCTTCATCTTCCTTTCTTTTGTTATCTTCATCCCTTCCGCCTTCTCGTCTCCTTTTTCTTCGTCTGTTCTTCTTTCCGCCGCCACCCTCCGGTGCCCCAGTCACCTACCTTAGCCATTTTCTTCTTTCTCCCATGGGCAGGATGCATTCCTCTTTCTTCCGAGAAATAGCAAGTCGTTACCCACACATCAAACGGGGTGATGGTCAGCTGCCAGCTTCATCTTCGCCCTCACCCTCCTCTATTGCCATCCCACTTGCCTCATCTCTCCTTCCCTCTTCGCCTCCACCTGAAACCCTTGTTACATCCGCACCAGATGAAACCTGGAGTAACCAGCCCCTCCTCATCTCCTCTGTTACTTACAAACCCTAACTCTCCCATTTTCTCCCCCTCCGCCTTAGGTATTCAGAAGTCGCCCCCTCTTTCATCACAACCTGAAGATGAATTCAGGGAGGTAGTGCGTCCACACCAGTCGACTACAGATGCTTCTGCATCCACGCCTTCTCTTTCTCCAAAATATGGCACCACCCCTGAACCCATGGTAATTGATATTCCTTCACTTTCTATCTCCCCTTCTGCTCATCGCTTGGAGAGCCCCTCACCTTCTATGGGCACTATCCCATGCCCCTCCATTTCTCACATTCCCAACAAAGAGTTTTCCATTCCGATGCTCTCTATACCATCCTCTCCAGATTCTTCACCGAACCAATCCCCTTCCGCAACTTCTGGTGTACCCACCTCGCAGCCAGCCATAGTACACCTTCCCCCTCTGGCTCTTGATTCTTTGACCCCAACTTCTACCCCTTTGATCCTCCTGATCAGTGCTCCTTCTTCTTTTCCCTTTGAACCTCTGTCGCAGCCTATGGCTACTACCCATATTCTTCCTCTTATAAGTGAACCTCCACCGCGGGTGTCATCCATCCCCTCTTCTTCTTCTTCTCCCCGAGGCCTTCGAATCTTAAATTTGGAGGAACTGATCCCTCGGATGGAAGGTTGCGCCATGCTTTAGAATTGGTATGTTTCTCTAATCAACTTCTTTAATTTCCCTTACTGAATGACTTCCTTTCAACAAACGGCTTACAAGCCCTGACAAACTACCAAGAATTGGATCGCTCCCTCCAACAATATCAAGCTCAATCTCTGAAGTTGGAACAACAACAACGGGAGGATCTGGCGGCTGCTCAAAATTGAGAGCACCTCTTATCGCAACAACTGCAGCAATGTCAGGAGCAACTGACAGAAGCTCGCCACCGACACCAAAATGATGCCAAGACTATAACGGCATTGCAAGAACAACAGTGAGTTGGCATGGAATCACCCTCACTCCGGCGGGATGTTCAGCCGACATAACTTAACAAGGAGGCCTCCCCCTCTCAGAAATCGATACGTCTTCAAGAGCAGGTAACAGAGCTCCTTCAAGAGAAACAACAAGACTCTAACCTTATCGCCCGCCTACGGGTTCAACACCAGAAAGCAGAGGACAAAATAGGGGACCTCCGCACTCGCTTGTGCAAGGAGGTACAAGAAAACTCCTCCCTCATAAGTTCTAGGGCACATGCTCACGCCCGTATACGCAGGCAAGAAACCTCCCTCCAAAGGCTGGGCACTGAGCTTATCTGCACCAGATCCTACTCTGAGGCGGTAGAGGGAATTTCAGCCTCAATGCGCCAGAATATGATGGACATGACGAACTTTATCTAACAAGATCAAACTTCCCGAGCCGATGATATTTCTGTCCTGACACATGCTATTATGGAAGTATCTCGGTGTTATAGTGACATACACCGAGCCGTTCGGGAGCAACAAGATAAATATCACAGGCTTCATCGGGACCGGAGCCCTGACCGCCCGAACTGGCAGAAGTGGCTAGCCATCCTGATGCGCGCCACCTATCAAGATGGGTTTATTGAGGTAGTTCGACAGTACGCTGATCAAGGGCTTCCTCTGGTGAACCATCCTACTTTCTCCTTAAATTGGGAGGCCGACTTCCGACGCTATCCTTCCGATCGGTTTAAGTTATAACCTGATGTATTTCTTCGGGACGTTGTCCCTTTGTTATCTTCTTTTCTTTTTCATGGTTCGCTATAAGGACTACAACACTATTGTGAATCAATCAAACACAAATGCACTATATATCTAATTAATACAACAAATTATCAAGTACATCCCCTCGAGAGCCCCTCAACTCCTTTTCTCTTATCCATCCTTTCTTATACAGTGTGAAAAGGTTTCAAGTGAATAGCATTCCACGGTCGGGGAAATTCCTTGCCCTGGTCGTCCTTTAGATAATACGCTGACCCTGCTATGCGACACGTCACTTCATAGGGCCCTTCCCAATTTGGAGCTAACTTTCCATGATCTCCCGTAGGATTAACTTTACGCAGAACCCAATCTCCCTCCTGAAATCTTCGGGGCATCACCTTTTTATTAAAGGCTTGTTGTACTCTCTGCTTGTAAAACTCCGCTCGTCTTCGTGCCGTCTCCCTCTTTTCTTCCACCAAGTCCAACTCAGTGCTTCGAATAATTTAGTTCTGCTCCGGCTCATACATTTCTATTCGGGTGCTACTTAAGCGGCCTTCGACCGGAATAATGACCTCCGTCCCATATACCAGACTGAACGGAGTTTCTCCCGCTGCAGTTTTTGGTGTGGTTCGGTAGGCCCACAAGATTCCAGGCAACTCTTCTACCCAGTTCCCCCTCTGAGCCCGTAATTTAGTCTTCAACCCTTGAATGAGAATTCTATTAGTGACTTCAACTTGCCCGTTGGCTTGAGGGTGGGCTACTGAAGTAAAAGCTTGCTGGATATTGAGACTTTGGCACCAGTCTTTAATTTTCTTGCCCTGGAATTGTCGTCCATTATCACTAACTATCCTCCGAGGAATACCATATCGACAAATGATATTCTGCCATAGGAATTGTATTACAACATTCTCAGTAATTTTGGCAAGAGACTCTGCTTCCACCCACTTAGAGAAGTAATCTACGACCACTAGTAAAAATTTCTTCTGCAAAGGTGCCACAGGCAATGAACCCACTATATCCATTCCCCACATATCAAAAGGGCAAGAAGCAACCACAACCTTCATTAATTCAGCCAACCGTTCGGACCAATTGCTATGCTTTTTACAAGATGGGCAAATTTGCACTATACGAGCGACATCTTGTTGAAGGTAGGCCAAAAATATCCTGCTAACAGGGCCTTCCTTGCTAAAGCTCTTCCCCCAGATGATTACTACAACAACCTTCATGAATTTCCCGGAGTACCCATTCAGCATCTTCACTTCCTAAACACTTCAGTAAGGGTCGTCCGAAAGATGTCTTATATAAGTCTCCGTTCAAGAGGGTGAATCGTCTGGCTCTACACATTAAAGCATATGTCGCCCCTTTTTCTTCAGGAACCTTTCCATGCTGTAGATAAGTTATGATGTCGGTCCTCCAATCAAGGATCGGATCCGATTCGGGCGCAGCCTCCTTCACATTGTATATCGCTAGGGAAGTAGGGAGTTACACGCAGATCGTTTCCAACGACTTCACTCCTTCCATAGCGCTAGCCACCCGAGCCAATTCATCGACCCCCGCGTTGTTCTCCCTTGGAATTTGCTTCAAGAGGACTTGCTGAAAATGATCTTTTCCTTTCTCGAAAGATTTCAAATACTTCTGCATCCTTTCTTCCCGAACCGCGAAAGAACCTTGAAGCTGTGATATCGCCAGCTGGGAGTCCGAGTGGATTATAATGGAAGAAGCCCCTATAGCTTTGGCAGCCTGCAATCCCGCTAGAATAGCTTCATACTCTGCTTCATTATTAGATGCCCGATACCCCAAGCGAACGGCTATGCGAGTCTCCTCTTTATCAGGGGAAATTAACAAAACACCAACGCCACTACCCGTAGATCCTGAAGAGCCGTCTACAAATATGTTCTATGCGTCTGACCATTCCTCCTTTGTTGGCGAGCCATTTTCCGAACCAAAAGGTACTTCCACCAAAAAGTCAGCAAGCGTCTGGGCCTTGATAATGGTTCGGGGTTGGTAATGAATGTCATATTCACTTAGTTCTACCACCCATTTAGCCAATCTCCCCGAAAAATTGGGCTTAGTGACAACCTTACCCAATTCACTATGAGTTAAAATAGTGATGGGATGAGCCAGAAAGTACGGTCTCAATTTGTGGGCGATCAGGACTAGAATATATGTCAGCTTCTCTATCTCGGTATAATGGGATTCAACCCACTTCAGAATATGGCTAGTATAATAAATAGGTTGCTAATGAGAGCCTTCTTGTTTTAGCAAAACTGAACTCATAGCTCCCTCCGAGACGGCCAAATACATTCACAATGGTTCTCCTGCCACTGGCTTGGCTAACA
This sequence comes from Wurfbainia villosa, assembly GCA_025175895.1. Taxonomy (NCBI): domain Eukaryota; kingdom Viridiplantae; phylum Streptophyta; class Magnoliopsida; order Zingiberales; family Zingiberaceae; genus Wurfbainia; species Wurfbainia villosa. Next base: position 63,523,885 of record CM045997.1, read on the forward strand.
GCGGAAGTCCGACTAAATATTTCTTCAACTCTTGGAAAGCCTGCTCGCATTGATCGTCCCATTGAAATTTGGTAGCTTTGCGCAGAATCTTGAAGAAAGGTAACCCCTTGTCCGTCGATCTGGATATGAATTGGGATAAGGAAACAATCCTCCCCACTAGCTTTTGAGTCTCTCACAAATTAGTGGGTGACTTCATATTACACATTGCTTGCACCTTCTTGGGGTTAGCCTGCAGCCCCTTCTCAGTCACTATATACCCCAAGAATTTGCTGCTTTTTACCCCGAACAGACATTTTTTGGGGTTAAGCTTCATATTATACTGTCTCAATGTAGCGAAGGTTTCTCTTAGATCCTTAACCAAATCCCGAGTGGTTTTTGATTTGACTAGGATATCGTCCACGTAAACTTCCACATTTTTCCCTTTCTGCTCAGTGAAAATCTTATCCATGAGCCATTGGTAGGTGGCCCCTGCGTTCTTTAGGCCGAAGGGCATTACCACATAAGCATACAACCCTCCTGCCATCACAAAGCTAACCCTCTTCTGATCCTCCTTAGCCAAGGGTATTTGAAGGTATCCTTGGTATGCATCAATTAAAGACACCACTTCATATCCTATAGTAGAATCTACCAACTGATCAATACGAGGCAAGGGGTAGCAATCTTTAGGGCACGCTTTAATCAAATCGCGAAAGTCAATACACATCCTCCACTGCCCAGAAGGCTTGGGGACCAGGACTACATTGGAGACCCACTCGGGAAATTGGATTTCCTTCACATGACCTGCCTTTAACAATTTATCTACTTCCTCGGCTATGACCTTGTCCTTCTCAGGCCCAAAGTGTCGCCGCTTCTGCTGGATGGGTCAGACTCCTCTGGTTATGTTGAGACGGTGTTCAGCAACACGAGGGTCAATCCCTGTGAAGTCATGCACATCTCCTGCGAAGATATCTTCGTTCTTCTTCAGGCAGGACACCAACTCCTCCTTGGCCTCCAGCTACTGCGCCACTCGTGTGGTCTTTCCCGGAGCTATTTCCACCAGCTCCCCTTCCTCTATCTTGTCTGCTTTGGGGGGAGATTCTTCCAGGATGCAGACATTAGAAATGATGATGGCTTTTCCTTTGAGATCATCGGTTCAGGCCTTCTTCTGGTCATCCCGAACCATCTGCACATAACAGCTCCTGGCGGCTTTCTGTTCGCCTCGGACTTCCCCCACCAACTGTCCGACTGAGAATTTCACCTTCTGGTGGTACGGGGAAGCCACCGCCTAAAAAATGGCAAGGAAAGGGCGACCAAGAATGGCATTATAAGTGAACGGAGCATCAACGATGAGGAAAGGGACTATACTGGTTTTTTGGCTGGGCTTTACGCCCAGAGTCAGGGGCAATGAAATCTGCCCTATGGGGTAGACCACATGCCCTGCGAACCTGAAGAAGGGTGTGGCCACATCTTCTAGCTGGGCATTTCCCAGCTGCATCTGTCCAATGGCCTCCTGGAAGAGGATGTTGACAGAGCTTCCTGAGTCGACCAGTACCTTGGCCACTTCGTAATTTGCTAGGGATATGAGGATAACTAAAGCGTCCGTGTGGGGCAACAGGACACCTCAAAGATCTTCCGGCCCGAACGAAACGGGCGACGCGGTTTGGACAGTCTGGTCGGTGATGATGGCCAGACTCTCCATGAGGCAGGCGTATGACTTCCGCGCCTAGTTAGAGTCCCCGTCAGTGGGTCCTCCTACAATGACATGAATAACCCCCCGTGTGGGAGCGTTATTTGGATTAGATGAGGGGCCCTCACCTGATGGGCCTTCCTGAAAAACAACCTCCTGGGACGGCGTTTCGGGGAAAGTAACTTGCGGTTGTTGGTTATATTGTCCTGGGCAGGCCACATTGGGTCATTGCCCTCGCTGTGTTGGCCCTCCCGTTTGAAGCCGCAATTGCGGGTATGCGGCTCGGAGGCGCTCCAACTCCTCCTGTAGCTTGAAACATCAGCCACTGGCGTGGCCGTACTCCAAATGATATTGGCAGAAAAATGGGGCGGCGGCGACGGCGGCCGGGGGGGGGGGGGTTACGTGGTACCCCCCTATATCTTGAGGGTCGCTGTAGTAGACCCTATTGATCATAGAATTCCATCTCCCACTCCTTCCAAGTCCTCGTGGGAGGAAGTGCAACAGCGACCATAATCTGTAATGGCGGCACAGGGTGAGCGCCCTGTAGCAATAACCGAGGCCTAGGAGCCTCCAGTAGAAGGGGTCGCACATATCCCCGACGAGGGGGTGCTTAAGGGGTGGCGGGGTGAGTTCTTTCGGCTGGGACTGCTGCGGCAGCACGTTCGGCTCTCCGCACTTTCAGTCCTTCCTCCTCGTTGATGAATTTTTCTGCATGACTTAGCAGCTCTTCGTAGTTGTTAGTGTTGGGATCTCTTTATGCAAAATAGCAGATGCGCAACGGAAAAATTAGGATCTCTTCCAAGTGATCCTTGCGAAAGAAAAACTCGTACAAAAATAAATTTCTCAAAAGAAAGCCTATCTTATAGGAGAATTCTACCTTTGTTGCGTGCCCTTTGTAATCCCGCTTTTCCTTGGATGTGTTGGATCTTTTAGCACGTTCAAATGTCCGTGCCTCTATATGTATCCACACGAGCAAGCTCTTGTCTCACAAAAGAAAACTAGAAGATCTCTCCTTTACTTCTTGCTAGAGAAGTCCCTAAAGGAGAGGAAGGTAGGGAAGAAGAGAAAGGAAGAAGAAGACTACTCTTCTTGCTAGCTTATACTCACAAAACCACACAACAAAAGCCTCTCCCACCAAGCTCTCACCAAGCCTTAAGCTCCAACTCAACTCCTTTGGCCGGCCACCCCATGGGGTGTTTTATAGGATTTGAAAAACCTTTCATCTCCTATCACATTCAATGCAATCAATGGCATTGAAAGTTAATTAAACAAGGAGTTATCCTCCTTGTTTTGGCCGGCCACATGTGGAGGAAATCCAAGGGTCAAAACCCTTTGTCTCCTTCCAACTCATCAAGCTTAGGTGGCATGCTTATGTGGCATGCTTAGGTGGCATGCTTATGTGGCATTCATGGATGTTGAATTAATCTTATTAATTCAATAACCTTATGTTATCATATTGAATTAATCTCATTAAATCAATAAGGTAACATATTGAATTAATCATATTAAATCAATTAAGCTTAGCATATTGAATTAATCTCATTAAATCAATAAGCTAAAATTCTCATTAAGCTTAAAGTCCAAAAACCATTTTGTACTTAAGCTTATTCCCAAATTATTCTAGTCAAACTAGAATGCACTAATTCTTCTAATCATCATGCTCTTTGTGTGTGACCCTATAGGCTCTCATCACGTTGGCGGTGGATTTAAACTCTTTTAGATACACAAGCAACGAGCGCATCTAGCAATACATCATTGCTACCCAAGTTAGCAGATAAGTCAAGATCCGACTAACCTTCCGTGACTACTATAATGTATGACCGTGTCCTTCTATCCTTGATATCGATTGATCAATGAGGCATAGACCGCGGTCATCCTCGATCAATCTATGTGTTTCTTGATCCCTGAGTAAACTAACTCAAACAAATGAGCTCAATATCTCAGATTGACTCATTCGAGCATGGCCATGCGTTTTAGTAGTTCTACTCAATCAAGGGGCCCACAGATATCACTCCCGTCATATGGGAGGGATAGATCCCATCTACATCACTCACATCCCTCCGCATAATTTGTTATATACCCAGTAATCGCCTTTATGGTCCACCCTGTTACGGGTGACGTTTGACGATACCAAAGTACATAACTCCTCATGTAGGGAACCGTAGTGACTTCGTTGAGGACTATTCATACCAATAGTCACATGAGAAAGTTTATGACACTCATATAACGATCCATGAAACTTTCTCATGGCGGGTCAGCTTCAAGATATATTCTCTAATATATACCCATGTGTCAACTTGATATCATATATCCATGACTTGTGAGATCAAGTCATCAATTGACCTACATGCTAGTCTTTATGTATTAATATTGCCCTTGCATATTAATACTTGACTAGGAACATTTAGGAAAGTGTTCTCATAGCCTCATAATCAATTCTTCCAATTGATGTGTCAGAGATAAGAACCTACTTTTCTAGGGCATTATTATATATTTAATTTAATTTGGCACAAGCAAGACGTAAATATAATAACCAATCCTTTGCCTTTATAGAATATGATACAAAATGTTCCCTATTCAACCATCACATGATTGGTTCTAGGGCTATAACTAACAATCTCCACTAGCACTAGTACCAATCACTATGATATCTAATACCTAGTGACCTAGTGTGACCATCATGCTTCCTCGTACAAAGCCTTGGTCAATGGATCGCGATGTTAGCTTCGCTTGGTGACTCAGATATCCTCACATCTCCTCTATCGATGATCTCTCGAATGAGATGGAAGCGCAAAGATGTGTTTGGTCCACGATGTGATCGAGGTTCCTTAGCTCAGGTAATAGCCCCATTGTTGTCACAATAGAGGTCTATTGGATCTGCAATGCTTAGGAACTACCCCAAGTTCACGATGAACTATGAGCCAACATTCGCATCGACGCAGCAATATACTCGCTTCTGTTGTAGAATCAAGAATCGTGTCTCCGCTCAACTTTTCCACACTCCACCATTCAGCAAAACACGCACTCGATTGCGATCTATAGTCATCCTTGTCTGCTTGGAAGCTTGCATCAACGTAACCCTTTACAGCTAGCTCCTCATTGCCTCCAAATATCGTGAAATATTCTTTCGCTTCTTCGTAAGTATTTAAGAATATTTTGATCGCTATCCAGTGACTTTCACCGATCCGATCGGGTATCTACTCGTCATGCTCAAAGCATACGAGACGTCAGGACGAGTACAAAGCATGGCGTACATGATAGACCCTATAGCAGATGCATAAGGGATCTTATCCATGTGATCTCTCTCCTCCTTAGAAGAGGGACATTGAGTCTTCGAAAGACTCACACCATGTGATAAAGGCAGAAATCCTTTCTTGGAATTTTGCATAGCAAAACTATCTAGCACTTTATCAATGTATGTACTCTGACTTAGGCCAAGTAATCTTTTAGATATATCTCTATAGATCTTGATGCCTAAAATATAGGCAGCTTCACCTAAGTCTTTCATCGAGAAACAATTCCCTAACCACATCTTCACAGACTGGAGTGAGGGAATATCATTTCCGATGAGAAGTATGTCATCTACATACAAGACAAGAAATACAACTGTGCTCCTACTATTTCTCTTGTAGACACAAGGTTCATCTTCATTCTTGATGAAACCAAACTCTTTGATTGCATCATCGAATCGAAGATTCCAGCTTCGAGAGGCTTGCTTTAGTCCATAAATGGACCTTTGCAGTTTGCATACCTTTCCAGGATGCTTTGGATCTTCAAAACCCTCAGGCTGTGTCATGTACACATCCTCGAGTAGCTTTCCATTCAGAAAAGCGGTTTTGACATCCATCTGCCAGATCTCATAATCGTGGTAGGCTGCAATAGCAAGTATGATCCGAATGGATTTAAGCATCGCAACTGGTGAAAAGGTTTCATCATAGTCAATACCATGAATTTGTTTGAATCCTTTAGCCACCAATCTACCTTTATAGGTATGCTTATTACCATCCATGTCAGTCTTTACTTTAAAGACCCACTTACACCCAATGGGTTTTACCCTTCGTGGATCAACCAAAGTCCATACTTGGTTAGTGTACATGGATTCCATTTCGGATCTCATGGCCTCTAGCCATTTCTCGGAATCTGGGCTCATCATAGCTTCTTGATAGGATGTAGGCTCGTCAAGATCGACAAGCAATACTTCACCATTTTCAGTCAAGAGAAAAGAATATCTCTCGGGTTGACAACGGATCCTATCAGATCTACGAAGAGGTTGGTCTACTTGAACAGGTGTTTGCTCCACAACTCTTTGGGCAACAATTTCCTCATCCACAACACTTTGTGGTGCCTATTCATTTTCCATCGAAGCCTTAGTGTTATCTTCATCCTGAATTTCTTCAAGATGAATTTTACTCCCACTAGTTTTTCTAGAAATAAATTCTATTTCTAGAAAGACAGCATTTCTGGCAACAAACACCTTGCCATGTGTGGGATTGTAAAAGTAATATCCCTTAGTTTCCTTGGGATATCCTACAAAATAACACTTATCTGATTTGGGTCCTAGTTTATCTGAGACTTGACGTCTAACATAAACTTCACAACCCCAAATCTTTATAAAAGACATTTTGGGACTCTTCACAGTCCATAACGTGTATGGTGTCTTTTCTAGGGCTTTTGATGGGACGCGATTAAGTGTGAAAGCGGTTGTCTCTAGAGCTAAACCCCAAAAGGAAGTAGGTAGATCAGTCTGGCTCATCATTGATCTTACCATATCTAATAGAGTACGATTTATCCTTTCAGATACACCATTCCATTGTGGTGTTCCAGGTGGAGTGAGTTGGGATATTATCCCACACTCAGCCAGGTGATCACGAAATTCTTGACTAAGGTATTCACCACCTCGATCTGATCGAAGTAGCTTAATACGCTTACCAAGTTGGTTTTGTACTTCATTCTTGAATTCTTTGAACTTTTCAAAAGATTCTGACTTATGTCTCATCAAATATAAGTAGCCAAATCTACTCATATCATCAGTGAAAGTAATAAAGTATTTATAGCCTCCTCTGGCTTCGACATTGAAAGGGCCACATACATCAGTATGTATGAGTCCTAACAAGTCCGTTGCTCTCTCGCCATGTCCACTAAATGGAGTTTTAGTCATCTTTCCTAAAAGACAAGATTCGCATATCTCATATGATTCAAAATCAAATGAGTCCAATAATCCATCTTTATGGAGTTGGGATATGCGTTTTTCATTTATGTGACCTAGGCGACAGTGCCAGAGATATGTTTGGTTCAAATTATTCGATTTGAACCGTTTGATATTTATGTTATAAATTGGGTTTTCTAAATCTAGAACATAGAGACCATTCATAAGTGGTGCATTACAATAGAACATTTCATTCAAATAAATGGAACAACATTTGTCCTTTATTATAAAAGAGAAGTTTTTCTTGTCTAAACAAGATACAGAGATTATGTTCTTTGTTAATGCAAGTACATAAAAGCACTCCTTTAGTTCTAAGATAAGCCCAGTGGGCAAAGACAAAGAATATGTTCCTACAGCTACAGTAGCAACTTTTGCGCCATTGCCTACTCGTAAGTCCACTTCGCCTTTTGCCATTAGTCTACTATTTCTCAGTCCCTGCACATTAGTACAAATGTGAGATGCACATCCGGTATCTAATACCCATGTAGAAGAAATAGATAGATTAACTTCTATAACGTGTATACCTGAGGCAGAAGTCCCACTTCTTTTATTCTTTACTTCCTCAAGGTAGACTTTGCAGTTCCGCTTCCAGTGTCCAGTCTCACTGCAATGGAAACAGTCCCCTTCCTTAGGTACTTTACCTTTACCCTTTGAAGTGGATGAATTGGCCTTGGGCTTGGGTCTTACCCTTGCCTTTGCGCTTACCTTTGCCCTTCTTGACCATTAGTACATTACTAACTTTCTTTTTGAGATTCGGTTCAGCAGTTCTTAACATGCTGAGAATCTCAGGCAAAGGTTTATCAATTTCATTCATGTTATAATTCATGACGAATTGATTATATGCTTCCAACGCGATTGCAGGATAACATCGGTTGCCAATTCTTGGCTCAATGGAAAACCTAGTCTTTCAAGGTTCTCAACGTACCCAATCATTTTAAGTACGTGAGTTCCTACAGGTGTTCCTTCTTGCATCTTGCATGCAAAAAGAGCCTTAGACACTTCAAAATGCTCATGCCTAGCTTGTCCTTGATATAGTTGTTTTAAATGCTCAACCATATCATAAGCATCCATGTTCTCGTGTTGCTTCTGAAGCTCAGAGTTCATGGTGGCAAGCATAAGACATGACACATCTAATGCGTCATCTTGATGCTTCTTATAAGCATCCTTTTCAGCACGAGTGGCCGCAGGGGCGTGTGTTTCAGGGATAGACTGCTCTAGGACATACAGTTTACGTTCTTGCTTGAGGATAATCCTCAAGTTCCTATACCAGTCTAGAAAGTTAGCTCCATTGAGCTTGTCTTTCTCAAGGACAGATCGCAAGTTGAGGGGGTGTGTCGTGTTAGATGACATGGTGATCTACAACATTAAAATGCAAAATTAAGTATCATACCTAAGTCATTTAATTAGGCCTTTAATTAAATGAGGCTCCCACTAAATTTTCATAGCTTTGATATGAGCTAATTATTGATGTAGGCAAACACATTTTGCTTACATCATTAGCTTCTATTTAGCTATAAATTTATATGGGATAAAGATCCACATCATAATTCGTCTTGAGTTAGCTTTGGCTAATCGCCCAAGACGTAGTATGATTAGGTAGGCAATCTTTTGCCAATTACATCTGATGTAACTCTTTAATAGCTTTGGTTAAGTTTAGATTAGTTTAGTGCTTATTCCTAAACCAGCTTCCAGGCTGTGGCGAGGCACAGAGGCCTTCTTTGATATCGGAGCAATGACCATTTCTAAGAAAAAGCTGATGTTCGGAAATCACACAAAACTAATTTTTTAAAACTTATGTTCAAAGCTAATATATGCCTCTACTTTCTTAATTAAGTCTTAACCAAGTTTGATAGCGGGACATCACGATTGTCCACTCGCACTCTTCCAAGATAAAATGCATTGCTTTGCTTTGGCAAACCCAATAACAAATGATCGAGGAAGTAGTGAGTACCAAACTTTGGTAGGCATATCGTTTAGACTTATGAAGAGATAAACTTAAACATGCATCACATACATATTAGCATACATCACATATAAGCTAAATTAACATGCATCACATACATATTAGCATACTAAGCGTGTCATGGTTATGACCCTTATTCTACAATCTTCTCAAGCCAATGAGAAGATTGATTGGTCAACCTAGGGATAGCATCTTCTCCCAAGTGCTTCCTTTTGGTTGTCGTGTGTTGTTGACTTCCTCCTTGTAACATCATCTTCCAATGGACCCTCCATCTTTATTTTGTATATTACAAAAGGATAAATACTCGATTTACATTAGATTCTAAAACTAATTTTAAAACAAGATTTTTAGGAGAAAGGCACGACTACAGCCGTATTAAGAATTACAACACACATTCACAAACTTTTTTGGATTAGGCCATAACCATGCACCATGTCATTTTTAACTTTTAAAAGACATCGGATATTTTATTATGTTTGAAAAATTGCTAATGCAATTATCAACTCATAATAAAATTTATCCTACTTCTATATCATATATAAAATAGAGAAAACCTATTTTTATACGATCTTTCGCAAGTGGCTCTGATACCACTGTTGGGTTCTCTTTATGCAAAATAGCATATGCAAGAACGGAAAAATTAGGATCCTTCCAAGTGATCCTCATGAAAGAAAAACTCGTACAAAAATAAATTTCTCAAAAGAAAGCCTATCTTATAGGAGAATTCTACCTTTGTTGCGTGCCCTTTGCAATCCCGCTTTTCCTTGGATGTGTTGGATCTTTTAGCACGTTCAAATGTCCGTGCCTCTATATGTATCCACACGAGCAAGCTCTTGTCTCACAAAAGAAAACTAGAAGATCTCTCCTTTACTTCTTGCTAGAGAAGTCCCTAAAGGAGAGGAAGGTAGGGAAGAAGAGAAAGGAAGAAGAAGACTACTCTTCTTGCTAGCTTATACTCACAAAACCACACAACAAAAGCCTCTCCCACCAAGCTCTCACCAAGCCTTAAGCTCCAACTCAACTCCTTTGGCCGGCCACCCCATGGGGTGTTTTATAGGATTTGAAAAACCTTTCATCTCCTATCACATTCAATGCAATCAATGGCATTGAAAGATAATTAAACAAGGAGTTATCCTCCTTGTTTTGGCCGGCCACATGTGGAGGAAATCCAAGGGTCAAAACCCTTTGTCTCCTTCCAACTCATCAAGCTTAGGTGGCATGCTTATGTGGCATGCTTAGGTGGCATGCTTATGTGGCATTCATGGATGTTGAATTAATCTTATTAATTCAATAACATTATGTTATCATATTGAATTAATCTCATTAAATCAATAAGGTAACATATTGAATTAATCTTATTAAATCAATTAAGCTTAGCATATTGAATTAATCTCATTAAATCAATAAGCTAAAATTCTCATTAAGCTTAAAGTCCAAAAACCATTTTGTACTTAAGCTTATTCCCAAATTATTCTAGTCAAACTAGAATGCACTAATTCTTCTAATCATCATGCTCTTTGTGTATGACCCTATAGGCTCTCATAACATTGGCAGTGGATCTAAACTCTTTTAGATACACAAGCAATGAGCAGCATCTAGCAATACATCATTGCTACCCAAGTTACGAGATAAGTCAAGATCCGACTAACCTTTCCGTGACTACTATAATGTATGACCGTGTCCTTCTATCCTTGATATCAGATTGACCAATGAGGCATAGACCGTGTCATCCTCGATCAATCTATGTGTTTCTTGATCCCTGAGTAAACTAACTCAAACAAATGAGCTCAATATCTCATATTGACTCATTCGAGCATGGCCATGCGTTTTAGTAGTTCTACTCAATCAAGGGGCCCACAGATATCACTCCCGTCATATGGGAGGGATAGATCCCATCTACATCACTCACATCCCTCCGCATAATTTGTTATATACCCAGTAATCGCCTTTATGGTCCACCCTGTTACGGGTGACATTTGACGATACCAAAGTACATAACTCCTTATGTAGGGAACCGTAGTGACTTCAGGTTTGAGGACTATTCATATCAATTGTCACATGAGAAAGTTTATGACACTCATATGACGATCCATGAAACTTTCTCATGGCGGGTCAGTTCAGTATATATTCTCTAATATATACCCATGTGTCAACTTGATATCATATATCCATGACTTGTGAGATCAAGTCATCAATTGACCTACATGCTAGTCTTTATGTATTAATATTGCCCTTGCATGTTAATACTTGACTAGGAACATTTAGGAAAGTGTTCTCTACAGCCTCTCATAATCAATTCTGCCAATTGATGTGCTGTAGATAAGAATCTACTTTTCTAGGGCATTATTATATATTTAATTTAGCTGGCACAAGCAAGACGTAAATATATAATAACCAATCCTTTGCCTTTATAGAATATGATACAAAATGTTTCCTATTCAACCATCACATGTTTGGTTCTAGGGATATAACTAACAGTTAGCAGGCTTCCTCTAAACGGAACTGAGGAAAGGGCCCTCCTTCAGCCCGTGCGGGATAGCGACTTTGAAAGCTTCTGATCTTGCGAAAGGAATACCCCTAGCTGCAGAGGTGAACCGATGAAGATACCCTCTGAGTGATTCTGAGGGCCCCTGTGTAATGTGCATCAGGATAGAGGCGTCATACTTATACGCCTTACTGCTGGCGAACTCCTGGCGGAACATCCCCTGAAAATCAGCAAAATAGGTAATATACCCCATTTTTGTGCCAAACCAGTTAAGGTGGTTCGGAAGACTCGGCACTTGAGGGCGTCGGTATAGCAGTGGAGCGAGGCCGCTCCATCGAATTGCGATAGATGTTATTCGGGATCCGTTGAATCATCGTACTTGTCTACTTGGGGATTCCGAAAGTATGATGGGAGGATTTCAGAGAGGATGTCCATGGTAAAAGGACTGGGCTCATAAACTTCTGGGGCCCGGGTCGACCGGCTTTCACCCTGTTCTTCCCGTCGAGTCTGGGTTAAGGGTATAGTATTCTGATGTGCTCGCCCTCCAATCCCCTCTCTAGGAACTACTTCAATATTAATGGCTGCATGAGGTGGGGGAAGCATTTCAAGGGGTGGGCCTCGAGAAGAAGGTTCACCAGAGTGAGGATGAAGGTATCCTATCCTTCTTTCTCTAGCGAGGGCCTCAGTTACAGCGTCGTCAACTAGAGCCCTCAGTTGTGATGGCAGTATGGTAATGGGGTTTTCCTCCGCTGTTGAGGCACCTGGGTGTTTTATATCTTCTGGCTGCATCTCGACGTCTAGCTCAAATGTCCCCACAGATGGCGCCAACTGATGCGGCGAGGAAGATTTATTCACCTCCTTTCGATGCGATGAAGCACGAAGGGAGCTTTGAGGGGGTTCTCACAGGCCGCAACAGTAAAGATGAGAAAGTGAAGCAGAGAAACGCAAAACCAACAAAGTCAACAAAACTAAGACAGGATGTAACGTGGTTCGGAATAAGGATTCCTACTCCACGGAGGTGAGCTCCCTCACCGGATGCAGTGCCAAAGCACTTTCACTATGAACATCCTCCTTCACGGAAAGGAAAATTCTGGAGGTGGAGGAGAAAACCTCTTATAGTCAAATCACAATACAAGAAAGAGTACACACAATGTAAAAGCAAAGATCGCTACTCTCCTTCTCCGACGTGGTGGTAGCTCTCCTTCTCCTGATGCGTCTTCGTTTCTTGCTAGTTGGACTGATGCGGATTCCTTTCCTTCTGTCCTCCTCCTCCCTTTTATCCACCTTCTCTGATCCAGCGTTACCTCACGGGTTGTCCCCATCGTACACGTGCCCACCACGTCCACCTGGAGAATAATTCTGTTACAGATATAAGGAGCGAAGGCTCCTCGGAATATTATGTGGGGACCCCTCCTTCTGTTACATAACACCTCTTCATCTACATTTCGGGAAACTAGGTTATCCTGTTGTTGGGTTTCCGGCACCGCGGCGTGTGTGTGTTCGATCATGTTTCGTAAACATGAGCACAGCGGAAGCAATAAAAAATAATAAATACTCCTATTTATTACAACACACACAACACACGCATGCTATTACAACAAGTGTAGACATAACCGTAAATTAAAATTGCAATAAAAGAAATTAAACTACGTTATACCTTCCGTATGACGTGTAGCGGGAACGGCATCAACCGGAACGATCCTCGTAAGAATCGTCTCTATCCGTATCCACGCCGAGCTCCTCGGGATGACTTCGCCAAGCCACGATCTTCGTCTTCGTACGGGTTACTAGCCTCGTGTTGAAGACGACGTGATCGAGAGATGATCACGATCCGAATCCAAATTCGGACCTAAAACAAGTCCTCAAGACTTGCTTCTCCGGAGAGGTATTCGTCAACCGATTGACGAATCCTTCGTCCTCCACCTCAGAGGATTACCGGAGATCAAATCCCCGGTATGTTAGCCGCTGTCGAGCACTAACCGCTGTCCAAACGACGCTCGATGAGAGAAGAAGCTGTCCAGAAAAACTGGACAGCTTGGTGGAGGAGATAGGCGCCGGCCAACAAAGGAAGCCAAGTGCTTACCTTGATGCCAAACCTAAGGAGGATCGCCGGAACTCTTCCGGCAGCAGCTCGACGCCGGCGAGGAGGAAGGAAGCCGCCTTCTGGACGCCGGTTGGAGGAGCTGTGGGCTGGGCGGCAACTTTGTGTTGGGCGGCTAGGGTTTGGATGATTGGATTAGTTAGGGTTTAACAATCCCTTAAGCCCACTTTTATAGAGAACTAATTCTCTTAATGGTTAATGGATCATATCCATAAAGCCCGTTAACCCGCTCCATTAAGATAAGTTAAAATAAACCAAACCATGATGGTTTATTTTAAGTTAAAACGAACCGAACCAACCTTTGGTTCATTCGTTTAATATAAAACAAACCCTTTGGTTTATTCTCATCCATTGGATTAGAACCAAACCATTTTGGTCCATCCATTATGTCTTCATAAGACATGGCCCATCCACGCTTCCATTGCGACTGAAACAATTTCATGCTCGCTTTATGTTTGGTCCAACCAAACATAGTTTCTCTCGGTCTAAGAATCCCATTCTCAAGCTCGTTTTAAATCCTTTGGATTACACTCGTTGTGCGTGTGACCAAATAGGTTTTTGGTTTATGTTGGCCGTCTATAATTAACCATTAATTATAGAACGATCATGAGTGGCACCTAGTAGTACATCATGATCCCCAATTAACCGAAAAGATCAACGGTTGATCCAGAACTATTTCTGAAACCCTTCAAGCTGAATGAATCGTGCCCCATTCCCTTCACTCATCTTATACCCACTTGGTTGGACATGGTCTATTGTGTCACCCTCACTAGGCCGATTTCACGCCACACCTAGCCCAAGTATCATTTCCTCGTCCTACGGATTCTAGTTACTCCACATGTATCGAAGAGTACCTTACTCTAAACATGTATTGCTTTGGCCAAAGACTTTAGTAACAATCCGACGAGAGGCCATGGGTATACATCTCCTCGCAAGGAGTGGTGAATCCTTTATAGGCTATTCAAACACCTTCGATCACTTCGACTTATACCCAATCATCCCGGGTCCACATCTCCTTAGAGATGTTTGCTTAAGATGTCAAAGCATAAGTCTCCATGATCAAGATGACTTGAATACCGCAAGTCAAAGGAACATCGCACTTAAGCCACAGTAAGAACTTCATTGACATATCTATATATGCAGAGAACCATATGAAGTCTTACGGCTGGTCACTCCAATGAACTAGTTACCATAACTAGCATCCACGATCAACTCCGGACATCACTATGTCTCTAGCCAGTGAGAATCAGCTGCTTGGATACACCAAGGAGTATACCTCGTGCTAGTCTCGACAGATTTGATGGTGTCCAAATCCATCAATTCATCGACTAGGGATAATTCCGATACATCACAATTACACATGTAGAGATACTCACTAGTTGTGATCCAATCACAAATTCTCTCATGCTGTGAATCGTATCGTGGACATTCAATAAATGAGTTTAAGATCCAATCAAATACATAAAACATGTATACTCAAATAGTGAATCTTCATTTATCATATAAATGGTTCATACATAAGGCGATTGCCTTAGGACATCTCTCATATATTACTAACAGACTCCCACTTGGCCTAATGCCAATCGCTACGGTATCCAATACCATAAGCACCAACATGACCCTCAAACTTACTTTGAGGTAATGCTTTAGTCAAAGGATCCGCTAAGTTCCTTTCAGTGGGAATTTTCTCGATTTGTATTTCATTCCTACTGATGATCTCTCTGATAAGATGATAGCGGCGAAGCACATGTTTGGATCGTTGATGAGACCTTGGCTCTTTCGCCTGTGCAATTGCTCCATTGTTGTCGCAGTAGACCGGTATTGCTTCAACAATGGCCGGAATCACACCAAGTTCATGAACGAACTTCTTGATCCAAACCGCTTCCTTTGCTGCGCCGCTGCAATATATTCTCGCCTCGTGGTAGAATCCGCTCCTCTTGTTTGGAACTTTTCCAACTCATGCGCCCCATTCAAGGTGAACACGATCCAGACCGAGACTGGAATCATCCTTGTCCGGTTCGAAGCCGCATCTGTATACCCGCGTATCACCATGTCCCCTTCTCCATATATTAGGAACACATCCTTAGTTCTTCTTAAGTACTTAAGGATCGTCTTAACAGCCGCCCAATGATCCATTCCTGGATCAGACTGGTATCTGCTCGTGACACTCAGAGCATACGATACATCGGGCCTCGTACATAACATAGCATACATGATAGATCCTATTGCGGATGCATAGGGAATCTTACTCATGCAAATCCTCTCGTCTTCTGTGCGCGGACACATAGACTTCGAAAGGTGTACCCCATGCTTGATGGGTAGATAACCTTTCTTGGATTCCGACATGCTAAACCTCTTTAGCACTCGGTCTATATATGTAGACTGCGAAAGACCAAGCAACCGTTTCGATCTATCTCTATAGATCTTAATCCCAAGGATGTAGGTTGCTTCTCCCAGGTCTTTCATGGAGAATGTCTTGGATAACCAAACCTTAACTGACTGTAAGATGGACACATCATTTCCTATAAGTAATATGTCATCGACATACAATACTAGGAACACGACTGCACTCCCACTAACCTTCTTGTACACACAAGGTTCGTCTGGATTTTGTGAGAAATCAAACCTTTTGATCGTCTCATCAAAACGGATATTCCAGCTCCTGGATGCTTGCTTCAATCCATAAATGGATCGCAATTTGCATACCTTGGTTTTATCAACCGATGTGAAACCTCAGTCGTATCATATACACGCCCTTGAGCAGTGTTTCCATTAAGGAAAGCCGCTTTCACATCCATCCGCCATATCTCATAATCATAATGAGCCGCTGCCGGAGAATCGAATGGATTTAAGCATAGCTACAGGCGAATAGGTTTCGTCATAATCAACACCTTGTTTTTGACGATATCCTTTCGCCACCAATCTAGCCTTATAGGTAATCACATTACCATCCATGTCGTTTTTCTTCTTGAAAACCCACTTGCACCCGATAGGCGTTATGCCGTCAGGTGGGTCAACCACGTTGCAAACTTAGTTTTCCTACATGGAATCCATTTCCGACTTCATGGCACCAAGCCACTTATCCCTTCGAACTTGGACTTCTTCATAACTGGTAGGCTCCTCATCATCAATGAGTAACACGTCGTTCGATTAAACGCTACGAGAAATCCATATCTCTGTGAATGTTGCGTGTTCTACGGATCTACGAAGATGTGGTGTTACAATAGGTCCAAATGATTGCTCATCACTATGAGTTATCTCACATTGGCTTCACCGGTATCTCATCAATGTCTATTTGAGTCTCTCGAGCCTCCTCGGCTCGACGACACTCCCACGCTTTTCTTGCAAGAGAAACTCTTTCTCTAGAAACACAACATGCCTTGAAACAAACACCTTTTGTTCCACGAGGATGATAGAATTGGTAACCCCTTGTTTCCTTAGGGTATCCAATAAATAGACATTTATCGACTTAGCATCGGTTTATGCGTCTGATCCGCTTCACATAAGCGAGACAACCCCATATCTTCAAGTAAGATACATGAGGTTTCTTACTATTCCATATCTCATATGGAGTAGTTGAGACTACCTTGGTAGGCATTACATTTAACAAGTAATATGCAAGTGCATAGCCCCAAAAGGACTTGGGAAGAGTCGCATGATTCATCATTGACTGACCATGTCCAACAAGGTCCTACATTCGCCTCTCGGATACACCATTATCTTTGTGGTGTATAGGGCGGAGTCCATTGAGACAATATGCCATTGTCTCTTAGATAATCAAGAAACTCTTGACTTAAGTATTCACCACCTCGATCCGATCGAAGTATTTTAATACTTTTGTCATGTTGTTTCTCTACTTCATTTTTGAATTCTTTGAACCTTTCAAAGGCTTCAGACTTGTGTTTCATCAAGAACACATACCCAAACCGTGAGTGATCATCGGTGAAGGTAATGAAGTAGCTATAGCCTCCTAATGCTTGAGTTGACATAGGTCCACATACATCAGTATGTACTAAACCTAGTAACTCTCCCACTCGTTCACCTTTTCCAGTAAAAGGTAACTTAGTCATCTTGCCTTTTAAGCATGATTCACATGTATCGTATGAATCCAATTCAAACGATTCCAGAATTCCACATCGGTGTAATTCGGACATGCGTTTTCTGCTTATATGGCCAAGACGACAATGCCACATATAGGAGTCTATGTGATTATCCTTTCGAGCACGCGTGTTGCTCGCTTCGATATTGAAAATGTCACTGGATACGTCCAACGTATAAACACCATTGCTTAAAGTTCCAATCCCATAAAGAACTCCATTCAAAGTTATGTAACAACAATTGTTACTAAAAGTCAAATGGTACCCATTTCTATTTAAACAAGAAATAGAAATGATGCTCTTTATCAACGAAGGAATCATAAAAGCAATTGTCCAGTTCTAAGACAAGTCTTGCAGGGAGTTTCAACAAATACGTTCCGATGGCGAGTGCAGCAACCTTTGCTCCATTCCCAACACGTAAATTTGACTCTCCCTTGACGAGTCTTCTTCTATTCCTTAGCCCATGTATGTCATTACATATATGTGAGCCACACCCAGTATCCAATACCCAAGTGTTTGAGGAAATAGAATGACAATCAATAACGAAGATTTCTGAAGAAGATGGGGCATCCGATGCCTTATCCTTCTTCACGAACTCAAGATAAATCTTGCACTTTCTTCACAAATGGCTCTCCTTGCCATAATGATGGCAAGTTTCCTTTTGTGCTAGTTCTACCTTCTTAGCCTTTCTCTTCTTTCCCTTCTGAACATTCTTTTGACCTCCTCTTAGAACCTTTCTTGAGGAATCAACTAGAATCAAGATCGCCCCCTGCTCATGCTTCTCAGAAGACTCCACAATCTTCAGCATGTTGAGCAGTACCACAGATGAACCTTCTTGCATCTCAGAGGTGAAGAGGAGCTTGGAGACTTCGAACCTTTCGAATCTCACTTGCTCATCAACCAACTCATAAAGATGAAGAACTACGATATGAGCATCCATATGCTCATGCTGCTTTCGTAGCTTGGGTTCCATCGTGGCTAGCATGATGCAACTCATTTGTTCAGAATCACTCACATGTTTCTGATAGGCCAACAATTGGTCCAAAGTTGCATCGTCACTAGGACGGGCGGGAAGAGGCGCTTCGAGGACATACGCAAGCTTTTCCACTTTGAGAACAATTCTCAAGTTTCTAAGCCAGTCCAAGAAGTTCGGCCCAGTCAATTTATTTGAATCCAAAATGGAACGCAAATTCAAACACATCATGATCAATATATTAACCTAGAAATACAAAACGAGCATATATGAGAAAATGATTTTAAAATGCATCAATATACATTTATAAATCCCATTCATTTTTCGAATTTCAAAAACCCCAAAATCACTTCGGGAGATTGTAGGTCCATCTCCGAATGGGCTGATATCCATCATAGTTATGAACAACCTTGGAGAGAGTCCAACAAGCCATTCATAACTACGACGGTAGGTATCATCTATACCGATTGCATATCCCGTATATGCAACTATCACAATGTGCTATCAACTAATTGAATGTTCACACATACATCGGGTTGTTAACACATTAACAAGTATGCATCATATGCATAGCACCCAACTTCACCTCCCTTTACATCGACCTTGGAGAGAGTCCAACAAGCCGATGCTCCAGGTTAAAGCCAACCCATTAATCGGGACATAGTTTTAATATGGTTAGAGTGCATTCAACCAATTAGCCCAGCTTGGAGAGAGTCCAACAACCAAAGCTAACGATTGACCTCTGACTCTTACCATATTAGTATTAAACTATTCCATGGTTTGAACATATTCAGTTCGAGCCCTTGAGAGAGTCCAACAACCCAAACAAGAAACAGAACTCTGGTTCTAACCATATTAATGGAAGGTGTAGGCTTTAATATTGATTAAGGGTTTTTATGTCTCATCCTCTTTGCATGCAAATAACTATTATCTACATGGCATACATCTACATGTCACGACACGCATGGCATAATGTTATGCATCTAATGCAATTACATGGCATACAATTATGTCATGTATATAATTTCCTTATATGTCATAACTATTTATGGAAATAAAATATGTTTAAGATTTGATTCTCCAAATCAAATCATAATTAAATTAGGAAACAAATTTCCAAATCTAATCACATATTTTATTCATGGAATTACTTGATTAAGGAAAATCTATTTAGGAAACCAATTTCCTAAATCTTTAAAACTACTTATGGAAATTAAATATTTTAAGATTTGATTTCCCAAATCAAATCATGATTAAATTAGGAAACAAATTTCCAGAATCTAATCAAATATTTTATTTATGGAAAATATCAATTTCCATAAATACTTCCAACTTTCCAAAAGTGGAAGATTTCCATAAATACTTCTAGACTTTCCAAAATTGAAAAATTTCCATAAATACTTATAAATTTCCAAAATTTAGAAAATTTCCAGAAATACATTATGACTATCGCAAAACCATTTTACGATTATGTCGAAACACAACCTGGGCTCTGATACCACTGTTGGGTTTCCGGCACCGCGGCGTGTGTGTGTTCTATCATGTTTCGTAAACATGAGCACAGCGGAAGCAATAAAAATAATAAATACTCCTATTTATTACAACACACACAACACACTCATGCTATTACAACAAGTGTAGACATAACCGTAAATTAAAATTGCAATAAAAGAAATTAAACTACGTTATACCTTCCGTATGACGTGTAGCGGGAACGGCATCAACCGGAACGATCCTCGTAAGAATCGTCTCTATCCGTATCCACGCCGAGCTCCTCGGGATGACTTCGCCAAGCCACGAGCTTCGTCTTCGTACGGGTTACTAGCCTCGTGTTGAAGACGACGTGATCGAGAGATGATCACGATCCGAATCCAAATTCGGACCTAAAACAAGTCCTCAAGACTTGCTTCTCCGGAGAGGTATTCGTCAACCGATTGACGAATCCTTCGTCCTCCACCTCAGAGGATTACCGGAGATCAAATCCCCGGTATGTTAGCCGCTGTCGGAGCACTAACCGTCGTCCAAACGACGCTCCGACGAGAGGAGAAGAAGCTGTCCAGAAAAACTGGACAGCTTGGTGGAGGAGATAGGCGCCGGCCAACAAAGGAAGCCAAGTGCTTACCTTGATGCCAAACCTAAGGAGGATCGCCGGAACTCTTCCGGCAGCAGCTCGACGCCGGCGAGGAGGAAGGAAGCCGCCTTCTGGACGCCGGTTGGAGGAGCTGTGGGCTGGGCGGCAACTTTGTGTTGGGCGGCTAGGGTTTGGATGATTGGATTAGTTAGGGTTTAACAATCCCTTAAGCCCACTTTTATAGAGAACTAATTCTCTTAATGGTTAATGGATCATATCCATAAAGCCCGTTAACCCGCTCCATTAAGATAAGTTAAAATAAATCAAACCATGATGGTTTATTTTAAGTTAAAACGAACCGAACCAACCTTTGGTTCATTCGTTTAATATAAACCAAACCCTTTGGTTTATTCTCATCCATTGGATTAGAACCAAACCATTTTGGTCCATCCATTATGTCTTCATAAGACATGGCCCATCCACGCTTCCATTGCGACTGAAACAATTTCATGCTTGCTTTATGTTTGGTCCAACCAAACATAGTTTCTCTCGGTCTGAGAATCCCATTCTCAAGCTCGTTTTAAATCCTTTGGATTACACTCGTTGTGCGTGTGACCAAATAGGTTCTCGGTTTATGTTGGCCGCCTATAATTAACCATTAATTATAGAACGATCATGAGTGGCACCTAGTAGTACATCATGATCCCCAATTAACCGAAAAGATCAACGGTTGATCCGTAACTATTTCTCAAAACCCTTCAAGAGCTTGAATGAATCGTGCCCCATTCCTTCACTCATCTTATACCCACTTGGTTCAGACATGGTCTATTGTGTCACCCCTCACTAGGTCGACTACGTCACACCTAGCCCAAGTATCATTTCCTCGTCCTACGGATTCTAGTTACTCCACATGTATCGAAGAGTACCTTACTCTAAACATGTATTGCTTTGGCCAAAGACTTTAGTAACAATCCGACGAGAGGCCATGGGTATACATCTCCTCGCAAGGAGTGGTGAATCCTTTATAGGCTATTCAAACACCTTCGATCACTTCGACTTATACCCAATCATCCCGGGTCCACATCTCCTTAGAGATGTTTGCTTAAGATGTCAAAGCATAAGTCTCCATGATCAAGATGACTTGAATACCGCAAGTCAAAGGAACATCGCACTTAAGCCACAGTAAGAACTTCATTGACATATCTATATATGCAGAGAACCATATGAAGTCTTACGGCTGGTCACTCCAATGAACTAGTTACCATAACTAGCATCCACGATCAACTCCGGACATCACTATGTCTCTAGCCAGTGCGAATCAGCTGCTTGGATACACCAAGGAGTATACCTCGTGCTAGTCTCGACAGAATTGATGGTGTCCAAATCCATCAATTCATCGACTAGGGATAATTCCGATACATCACAATTACACATGTAGAGATACTCACTAGTTGTGATCCAATCACAAATTCTCTCATGCTGTGAATCGTATCGTGGACATTTAGTAAATGAGTTTAAGATCCAATCAAATACATTAAACATGTATACTCAAATAATGAATCTTCATTTATCATATAAATGGTTCATACATAAGGCGATTGCCTTAGGACATCTCTCATATATTACTAACACCTGTCCCCCTCAACCATACGCTTTTGGTGAAACTAACTTAGGTCTATAGCTCACGGGTGGCATAGCCCTTGGGCTCCACACCAGCCCAAACCAACTTCCCTTCTTCCTCCACCGAACTACCTCCGGACTGACTAGGCTGAGTTGATTCTTATCCATCCCATCTGCTTCTAGGCCTATCTAGCCGAACCGATTCTTGCTTATTTCCTAGCGAAGCGCCTCCCCCGCCTCTGCTTTATCGTG
Source organism: Wurfbainia villosa (assembly GCA_025175895.1). NCBI lineage: Eukaryota > Viridiplantae > Streptophyta > Magnoliopsida > Zingiberales > Zingiberaceae > Wurfbainia > Wurfbainia villosa. Next base: position 63,546,319 of record CM045997.1, read on the forward strand.
TCGATTACCTTCACTAGCTCTCCCGTGCCAATTATTTCAGGCGCTTGTGCCCAAACAGGTCCTCTCCTCTTTCTCCGATGAACCAATTATTTGGTTCGGGTAACACCTTACATGTGAGCCCTCCTATCTGGTTCATAGAGAAGAGGTAACAGCAGTATCACATATATTATATGTGCTGGATAATAGTAGGATATGCGTAGGTTAACTCTTTGGTTGCAGGCATAAGATCTGACTATTATGGCCATAGTGTGTATGTGATTGTATGTGTATATTTTGTTGAATCCTCGGGGTTGACGAGGCTAGTATTTAATTTTTTGTAAATTAGATATGACATTGTTTAGCCACTCTTTTTATTTTAGTTTACTTTCGATCTAAATTTCATGTACACTCCCTTGTGGAGTATAGGATCGATGGATGTAAATTAAAATAGATTTTAGTCTCGGCTCGGATCTCCGAATGGCTCGTACATGGCGTAGGAGGAGCGAACGAGAAGGCGATGCGACGGGAGACATATTGAAGACAAAAGCCATAATAGTTGGAAAATAATTTATTTTTCATATTTATTGCTTTTTGTTTGATATGCAAGTCATAGGCTAGGAAAATTCCTCAATTTCAAATTACTAAGTGGGAGAGGTAAATTTTTATAAATTCCCACGGCCTCCATTACGATTTGACAAGTGATGCAAACAAACTTGCGCGTCGACTCTGAGTGCCTTCCTCCCCATCGGATGAGTTTGTTTGCAGATCACAAGGTCAAATATGGTTATAGGGAATTATTAAGGAGTGTGTGCACTTCCCCATCGGAAGGCACATAACCCGAGATAATTACCTTGGTACCGAGTAATGGTGAACACTTAGATACAAATATAAGTATCCTCCCCATCGGAGTCACTGCTTTTATTTGTAGGGTCAAAGAGGAACCAACTAGTAATTTTACTTGTCAAAAAGTTAGGTTGACAAGATAGTAAAATTAATGGGTAAAACCTCCTCTTACAAATGTAGAATTCGTATACATCCACACTATCGTGGCATACGATATTCTCGATGTTTTGAGGTGCTGATTGATTTTAAAATTTTATTGTTTGAGGAATCAATAATTTTTTGAAATCTAATGTTTTGATTTATGTGATTCTTAGGTTTTCTTTCAAAATGACTTTCAACCCACTTGTTGTTATACTGAAAGAGAACAAACTTACTGGACCCAACTATGTTGATAGTTAGCCTAGACAGGTGAAGTGACACATCATACTAAGCCTTGAGTTAGCTTTGGCTAAAACGCCCAAGACTTAGTTTGATCGGTGGGTAACACATTACCAATTACATCTCTATGCAACTCTTGTTTATAGGATCAAGATCCACATTTACAAAAGACCTTGAGTTAGCTTTGGCTAAATCGCCCAAGATTTAGTGTAAATGCGATCTTATCCTATCTTTCCAACGGTTGGAATATGTCTATAGTTCTACTCGATCCAATTGAGTTAACTAGTTTTACTCAATCTAATTGAGCTTACTCTAACCCAAGCCATGATAGGCGGGACCAAGATTATCCCTCCGCACCCTACCAAGATAATATGTGTTTCTCTTCTTTGGCAGATTCAACAACTACAAATGATCGAGGTAGTGATGGGTATCAAGGACTTGGTAGGCATTTTCTAGTTGATTCAATTAAGATCTAATCTAATCATAAGGCCTTTATTATCCTATACTAGCATGCATCACATACATACAAGCATTATTCTAGCATGCATCATATACATACAAGAAAAATATCCTAGCATGCATATATATATATATATATATATATATATATGGTCATGGCCCTACTACGATCTTCTCAAGCCAATGAGAAGATCGGACGGTCAACCTAGGGTTAGCGGCTTCTCCAAGCGCCTCCTTTGACCGCCATGTGTCGTCGGCACCCTTCTCGTATCTCCGTCTAGAAGTGGACCTTCCACCACTCCATTTTGTACATTATAAACATGAAACTCGAGTTACATTCGAGTCTAAAACTATTTACAACTATAATTTTAAAAAGAAGAGGCATGATGCGCAGGTCGCATACCCTATACAACAAGCACAATCACAAAAATGGCACGCAGGTCGTATTATGAATTACAATTCATTAACATCCAATCATATTGGGGTTCTTGGGTCATGACTATCACAGAATTATACATAATACTAAATTATGTATTTTACAGAAAATTTCTATAATTTTTCCTATTTTTGTTTCAATTTTATGAGTCACCTCTCCGTAACGATCCCGCTAAGCAGTTTCCGGGCGCGATCGCGGGACAAGGCCCCTTTCAGGGATAGGGGCAGTGCCCCTACTCACAAAAATAAACTTTGAGAGTGTCCCTACTAGATCTTACAGAAACTTAAGTTGCTGTCCCAAAAACCTAAAGCGAGAACTCGCCGTTTCGGAGAGTTTTTCTCTGTGGTTGAAGCCTACAAGTGTCCCAACACTCGTTGCTTCGACTCTTTGAGAAAAATACCCAAAAATTCTATAAAAATAGGAAATTTACAGAAACTTAAAAATATGTAATTTTTATATCTAATACAAAAACTACAAATATAAAACACATACATCTTCGCACGTGGCTCTGATACCACTGATGGACTTTCCGAGCTGCAAAAACCGCTTTTTGCATTGCGGAAACCTCGGAAGCTCGGCCACGGATCTGTTCGAAGATATATAAAAATAAAACATGTATGTTCTTAAGTAAACCTAGATCTACCTTAGATCTAGAAGGTGAGAGCATTACCCTCGTAGTGACGCCCTTCGCTTATCCCGCTCGTCCAAACGCTTTGCCGGAACTCAAGAGTGTCAAGTGTACACTCTTCTATTGGTATCTACACGGACAAATGGTGGAGAAAAACAACCTAGAGTGTGCTAGCACTCATGGAAGTTTCGGCCAAGGAGGTTGGGAGAGGTTGAGAGAAAGAAGATCCAAGGAAGAAGAAGATGGAGTTACTCACCAAATCAATTCCATCTAATGGAATAAAGTGGTCGACAACCATATCTTGGGGGGGGGGGGGGGTTACAGGCATGCATGTAACTCCAAGAGCCAATGACTCTTGGTCTCCCTCATGAGGTGGCACCACATGATAAGTCCATGATGATGTGGAAAATCATCACTTGCGGGTCCCCATGCCAAGTCACCATGACATGGCAATTGGTCAAGTCAAAATTGACCATTCATCTTCCCTCTCAAGTCAAGTCAAACTTGACCTCTTATCTCCCATGGTCGATCAAATCTAACCACTTGATTCAAGTCAATTTGATTTAATGAATCTCTATTCATTAATTTAAATTGACTCAATGAATCAAATCTAAATTAGACTCATTCAACACTTGAATCAAATTGAGTCTAACTCAATTAGTCTAATTTGGATTACTCTTAATCCAATTTGGTTCATCCCATGAACCTAATCCTCATGGTTCATCATATGAACCTAATCTCCAACTAATTTCCCTTTTTGTGTGACCCTATAGGTTCTTGTAACGTTGGCAATGCTTTTAAACCGATTTAGGAACATAAGCAATGAGCTGTATCTAACAACAATCATTGCTACCCAAGTTACAAGAATGTTGTGCTCCAACATCACCTTTGTGACTACTAATTGTGACTCTCACAATATGTGACAATGTCCTTCTATCCTTGACATCTAGATTGACTAATTGAGGTATAGACCGTGTCATCCTCGGTACAATCTATATCTTGAACTCCAAGTAGACTCACTCTAATCAAATGAGCTCAATATCTCATATTGACTCATTTGGGCATGGCCATGCACTTCGTGGTCTTACTCTATTAAGAATAATGATGTCACTCCCATCATATAGGAGGGATAGATCCCATCTACATCACTCACATCCCTCCGCATAATTTGTTACATACCCAGTAATCGCCTTTATAGTCCACCCATTTACAGGTGACGTTTAACGAAGCCAAAGTATGCAACTCCTTATGTAGGGAACCATGGTGACTTTAGGTCTAAGGACTAATAGTCATACTAATAGCCAGATGAGAAAGTATATGACACTCATATAACGATCCATGATACTTTCTCATGGCGGGTCATTCAGTATACATTCTCCAATGCATACCCATGTGTCAACTTGATATCTCATATCCATGACTTGTGAGATCAAGTCATCGTGTTGACCTACATGCTAGTCTCTATGCATTAACATTGTCCCTGAATGTTAATACTTGACTAGGAATGATTAAGAGTAGTGTTCTTTATATCATCTCATTATCGATTCTACCAATCGATTGATATAGATAAGAACCTACTACTCAAGGACGTTATTATACTTAGTTATTTGGCACCAATACAAGTAAATATAATAACCAAGCCTTTATAAATAGGAATATGATACAATAAAGTCCATACAACAATCATCACATGATTGACTCTAGGGTTTTCACTGACAACTTGGTCTTCCATCCTCTTCTCTTCAGCTCTCCTGCGATGGTAGGTTCTTTCAATTTCTAGATCTATCAGAATCAGGCCTTCTGATCCTAAATGTCTATGCATACGAAGAACCGAGCCACAAGGATTCTACCTAATGCTTAGATAAATAAAAAATAGCCTAATTAATACTAAATCAAATGCAAAAAATTCAAATAAAAGGTTAATGCAATGTAATTACTGAAATTAATCTAAACTTACTCTAGATATTAAAAATATAAAACTAAAGTAAATCAAATAAAAGTGAAAAATAAATCAAGTAAATAAATTTATCATAAGTCCGATCCAATTATCCACCTCTTGATTCGATATCGAATCAACAGTCTTCGGTAATGGTGCCAAAAACTTGATGCACGCGAATACGACCTCAAATCTCGGGATGGGAACCATCGAGGACTCGAAGCACGCGCTCGTGCTCAACGCTCGTAAGTGCATGGATGTCGTAAAGTAATAAAAAGATTATTGATCCCACAAGGACTGAGATTTAAGTATCGATTGTTCAGTGGGCGTTATTGTTCGAAGTTTAACATTAAGGATTGTGCTTATGAGGTTTGTCAGAAGTCCTAACTCTAGTACGGTGTCACACAGAAGAAGAGAAGGGTAACTACAAGTCATTTAAGGGAATTCTAGAATTTCAGTTTCGCTTGTGTATCACAGAACACTCTATCAATTGGGTATTATCTAGATGTCAAACTATGGTCTTGTGGAAGAGGCATCATACACTTCCCCGATGAGCCTTCGCATCTATCGGGAACTACCTCTACCATACCAGGTCAACCTTTAGCTTCGGGACAGGATAGGCGGTATGAGGATGCCAAATCAATCCCTATGACGAGTCGGAATGTGTCCCATTTCCGACTCTATCACACCCTTCTATCCACGGTTACCAAAGATGAGGCCAACCCCTATGTTCCTCCTTAATTCTCCTAAATCTTTGATACGAGAGTTGTCACCCCTCGTATCGGCTACGCACAGTAAATAGAAGACAAAAACAAACAGTTATCAATCTAAACCATCACCAATTTCAAATATGAAATCACGAATAGAAGTATATTTGAAATAACATGTTCTACGCCCACAAACTGCTCCCTAATCCTAGAATCAAAGTATCTACTCAATAAACGAAAGAGAAGAAACATAAGGCATGATTGAATTCATCATTACAATGCAGAAGATGTATAGAAAATAAATTACAGTGCTCTTTTGTTATTCTCTCTGGTGTTGGAGCGTAGAATTTGATCCTCGAGTGGCTTCCTTCCTCCCCGTTGTAAGTTTCTGAAGCTTTTTAGGGCGTCGGAGTGCTATCCTGGCCGTCGTGCCTCCCCCCTAGGGTTTGGGCGTAGCTTCCTTTATATAGAAATAAGGTCGGATCTCCCCGAAACTTGGATAATAATAGAATTGTGTAGAAATTGCCCAGCACCACATGACCATGTGGATTAACATGGCCAGGCCATGTGTGGTGCTGGGGTGTGAGCCATGTGGATTCACAGGGTCAGGGCGTGTGTCCTTCTGTTCTAGCTACCAAATGCCTTCTTTTTGCTCCAAAAATGTGCCATTTCCTTCGTAGAAAGTTATCCTGCACACAAGAATACAAAGAGCAGATCTCCGAACTAGAAAATAGAAAATGCATGCAAAATAAAGTAAAATATGCAAGAATCAAATATACAATGCAACAGGATGTGAGTGAAAACTACTCCTAAAACCCTATATGTTTTGCTCACATCATTATTCTTACTAAACCGCTTCAACCGCTAAGACCTCAGGAGAGTTTGCTCCATCTCAGCAGTTAGTTTGTAGTTTGACTTAGTTTAATTTGTAATTAGTTGTAGTTTAACTTAGTTTAATTTGTAGTTAGTTGACTTGTAGTTTGACTTGTAGTCTAATTGTAATCAGTTGTAGCTTATCTTGCAGTTTAAATTGTAGTTAATTCATAGTTGTCTTAGAGTTAATTCAGTAGTTTCATTTGGATGTTTATTTTGTAGTTTAATTAGGTTGCTTAGTTTCGAGTTAATCATGTTTTCCTTTGCACTCATGTTATTTTGCTTTTGCATTGTTGTTTAATTTCCTACATTGTCTTTATTTTTTGAATGCTCTTCTTTGAATGCTTAGTTTATATCTTCTTTAATTTCATTGTCATCATAGTTTAGTTAGATTAATGCTTTAATTACTTGCTGTCTTTTATTCAGTAGAATTAGTCTTGTAAATTCCAAACCACCATTCAGTAGGATTAGCAATAATTAGAAATTCTAAGTTTACTATTTTATCGATTACACTCATTGGGAAATGATCCGGGTCGTTCACTATGTTATATTTGTGTAGAGGGGGGTCGATAATTAATTTGAAACGGTACCACGACACAATTTATTACCGCTCATCAGTAACCCCTCGTTTCTTTAGGGTAATAAATAAATAGACACTTATCAGACTTAACCTCCAGCTTGTCTGATATTGTCCTCTTCACATAAGCAGGACAACCCCATATCTTCAAATAAGATAATTGAGGTCTTTTACTATTCCACATCTCATATGGAGTAGTAGAGATTGCCTTAGTCGAGACTCTATTTAACAAGTAAATAGCAGTCTCGAGTGTGTAACTCTAAAAGGTTTTTGGAAGACTAGCATGCTGCATCATTGACCTAACCATGTCCAACAAGGTTCGGTTTTGCCTTTCAGCCACACCATTATGGTGTAGCATGTAAGGTGGAGTCCTTTGGGACAAGATGCCAATGTCCCTTAGATAATCTTGAAACTCTTGGATCAAGTATTCACCACTTCGATCCGATCGAAGTACTTTAATACCATTTCCAAGTTGTTTCTCTACTTCTTTTCTGAAATCTTTAAACCTTTCAAAGACTTAAGATTTGTATTTTAACAAATACAAATACCCATATCGTGAATAATCATCGATAAAGGTAATGAAGTAGCTATAACCTCCTATGACATGAGTTGACATTGGTCCACATACATCGGTATGTATAAGGCCTAATACCTCAACTGCTCGTTCATCTTTTCCACTAAAAGGTAACTTAGTCATCTTTCCTTTTAAGCATGAAACACATGTGTTTAATGAATTTGATTCATAAGACTCCAAAATGCCAAGCTTATGCAGTTTGGACATGCGTTCGTTGCTTATGTGGCCAAGACGACAATGCCATAATTGTGAGGTTAACTTATTATATAACTTAGCATATTTGTTATTTGTTTCGAAATTGAATATCTCGTTGAACATATCAAATGTGTAGATTCCATTATTTAACATTCCATTAACATAAAGAACATCATTTAACGTAATGTAAGAACAATTATTACTAAACGTCAAATGATAACTTTTCTTATTCAAACATGAAATAGAAATAATGTTCTTTATTAATGCAGGAATATAAAAACAATCATCGAACTCTAAAACTAGTCCCGTAGGAAGTTGCAACATATAAGTTCCTTTTGTTACAATAGCAACTTTTGCTTCATTGTCAACCCTTATATTTACTTCTCCCTTAACCAGTCTTCTTATATTCCTTAGCCCCTGTATGTCATTACATATATGTGAGCCACACCCGTTATCCAATACCCAAGTGTTAGTAGAAACATAATTGAGTTTATTCTCACCCAAGCTGTGATAGGCGAGACCAAGATTGTCCCTCCGCACCCTACCAAGATAATATGCATTGCTCTGCTTTGGAAAATTCAACAACAACAAATGATCGAGGTAGTGATGGGTATCAAAACTTGGTAGGCATTTCGAGTTGATTCGATTAAGATCTAATCTAATCGTGAATGTGTATCATATACGCATTAAGGACTTAATTACCCTACACTAGCATGCATCACATACATACAAGCAAAATATACTAGCATGCATCACATACATACAAGCAAAATATACTAGCATGCATCACATACATACAAGAAAAAAAACAATATTTTTTTCATCAATATGAGAAGATCGGACGATTAACCTAGGGTTAGCGGCTTCTCTAAGCACCTCCTTTGACCGCTATGTGTCGTCAGCACCCTCCTCGTAACTCCATCTACTAGTGGACCTTCAACCGCTTCATTTTGTACATTACAAATATGAAACTCGAGTTTCATTCGAGTCTAAAATCTATTTACAATAGGAATATAAAAGGAGAGGGACGACGCGCAGGTCGCATACCATATACAACATGCACAACACAAAAACGGCGCACAAGCCGTATTATGAATTACAACATAATTTATCCAATCACATTGGGGTTCTTGGGCCATGACCATCACAGTATAATACATAATTCTAAATTATATATTTTACATAAATTTCTATAATTTTTCTATCTTTTTTTTTTCAATTTTATGAGTCATATCTCCACAACGGTCCTGCTAAGCGATTCCCGAGTGCGATCGTGGGACAATGCCTCTTGCGGGGTTAGGGGCAGCACCCCTACTCACAAAATGAATCTCGCGAGTGTCCCATCTTGATATTACAGAACCTTAAGTCTCTGTCCCAAAAGACTAAAGTGAGATTTCACCGTTTCGGAGAGTTTTTATCGGTAGTTGAAGCCTACAAGTGTCTAAACATTTGTTGCTTCGACTCTACGAGAAAAATACTCACAAAATCCATAAAATTAGGAAAATTACAGAAACTTACAGATCTGTAATTTTTCATATCTAATACAAAAATTACAAAACTAAACACGTACATGCTTTGCACATGGCTCTTATACCACTGTTGTACTATCCGAGCTGCAAAAACCGCTTTTTGCATTGCGGAAACCTCGGAAGTCGGCCACGGATCCGTGCGAAGATAAATTAAAACTTGAATTTATGTACATGTTAAGAAAACTTAGATCTACCTTAGATCTACATGAGAATAGCATTACCCTTCTAGCGACGCCCTTCGCTTATCCCGCTCGTCCAAATGCTTTGTCGGATCTCGATGAGTGTCAAGTGTACACCCCTCTACAAGTATCCACACGAACGATAGGTGGAGAAGACAACTTAGAGTGTGCTAGCACTCTTAGAAGGGCATGACAAGAAGGATGAGGGAGAGAGCTAGAGAGGAGGAAGGAAGAAGATGAAGTTAATCCACTTCAATTCACCACTAATGAACCCATAATGTGGCCGACCACTTCATAGAGGGTTAAATACCTCCATGTAATACCAAGAGTCATGGCTCTTGGTCTCCCTCATGAGGTGGCACACCATAATGTGTCCATGATGATGTGGAACATCATCATTGTCCGGTCCCATGCCAAGTCACCATGATGTGGTATTTGGTAACTTGATCTTTCATCTTCCCTCTCAAGTCAAGTCAACCTTGACCTCTTATCTCCCATGGTTGATCAAATCCAACCATTTGATTCAAGTCACTTTAATTTAATGAATCTCTATTCATTAGTTTAAATTGACACAATGAATCAACTCTAAATTAGACTCATTCAACACTTGAATCAAATTGAGTCCAACTCAATTAGTCTAATTTGGATTACTCTTAATCTAATTTGGTTCATCACATGAACCTAATCCTCATGGTCCATCATATGAACCTAATCTCCATCTAATTGCCCTTTGTTTGTGACCCTATAGGTTCTTGTAATGTTGGCAATGCTCCTAAACCAATTTAGAAACATAAGCAATGAGCGGTATCTAGCAACACATCATTGCTATCCAAGTTACAAGAATGTTGAGATCCAACATCACCTTTGTGACTACTAATTGTGACTCTCACAATATGTGACAATGTCCCTCTATCCTTGACATCTAGATTGACCAATTGAGGCACAGATCATGTCATCCTCTGTACAATCTATATCTTGAACTCCAAGTAGACTCACTCGAATCAAATGAGCTCAATATCTCATATTGACTCATTTGGGCATGGCCATGCACTTAGTGGTCTCACTCTATCAAGAATCATGATTTCACTCCTGTCATATAGGAGGGATAGATCCCATCTACATCACTCACATCTCTCCGCATAATTTGTTACATACCCAGTAATCGCCTTTATAGTCCACCCATTTATGGGTGACGTTTGACGAAGCCAAAGTATGAAACTCCTTATGTAAGGAACCATGGTGACTTCAGGTCCAAGGACTAATAGTCATATGAGAAAGTATATGACACTCAAATAACGATCCATGATACTTTCTCATGGCGGGTCATTCAGTATACATTCTCCAATGCATATCCATGTGTCAACTTGATATCTCATATCCATGACTTGTGAGATCAAGTCATCGAGGTGACCTACATGCTAGTCTCTTCGCATTAACATTGTCCCTAAATGTTAATACTTGACTAGGAATGATTAAGACTAGTATTCTCTATATCATCTCATTATCGATTCAACCAATCGATTGATATAGATAAGAACCTTCTACTCAAGGACGATATTATACTTAGTTATTTGCCACCAATACAAGTATAATAACCATAAAGAAATACCATTATATATATAGGAATATGATACAACAAGTTCATACAACAATCATCACATGATTGACTCTAGGGCATTCACTAACAAGTTTGTCGATCCAAAGAAAAACGGACAGTATCTGTTGGATCGAGAAGCGTCGCTAGAGGGGGGGGGTGAATAGCGATCGTAAATCTTTTCTTTTTCGTTCGTTCAATATGCAAAGTAAGCACAGCGGAAAATAAATGAACACGTTTATTTTACTTGGTTCACAACCCAGCGGTTGCTACTCCAAGGCCCTATCGGTCCTAGACCGCGTACGGAGGGCAAAGCACTAAAACGTCTCCTCCTCGTTGGAGGTAGGAGACAACGATTACAAAAACCGAATACACGAGGATGAGGCAACAAGCCTACCTCACCTCGTTATGAAGATAAAAAACACAGAATATAATATCAAAAATATTACTTGAATCTGCTGCCGACGAAGAAGATCTGAGGTTGTCGTCGCGTCGGCGTTATGACGGTGTTGAAGCGTTGGCGTTGTAGGAGCACTTGATGAATAATTGATGTGATTTGGAGATGAATCCTCCCCTCCTTTTATAGACTTTAGCCTCTGAATTTGTCTCCTATTTCTTTGGAACGGATCATGGATTTTTCCAAATTTTATCTGAAGTGGCGCGTCACAAACGTTATCCGTTTTGACCTAGCGCAAAAAGTAATCGCCGTCATCTCGATCGATGCCTCTCATCGATCGATGACTGATCGATGCATCTCATCCGTGATAACGCGATCGCCTAATGTCCGAATGATCCTGCCCAGACCACTTCCTGCATAAGAGATTAGCTCGGAAAATGATAAATACGACGGTTTCTAACCGTCCGATCTCGACCTAGACCTTCCACAGGAAGTCTTAGTCGAATCGTCGCCTACGGTCGTCCCAGTAAAGAGGACACGACCTTACAATCTCTCACTCACACGAGCTTACCTCGATAGTAGCTCTTGCTTACGGCCTTCCAATCGATTCCTTCGGCTCCCTCAGAATTCACTCAAGAGTCGCCCGACCAACACTGCTTCCTCCGGGTTTCGCTAGCCTTCACTCCACTTTAGTACTTTTACGCACACTTGATTTAGCTCGTGAGATAACAATATAAACTTAACTTTGTGTCTTTGCCATAATCAAAACACAGGTTCGATTATCTAGTGCCCCTGCACCAACAATCTCCCCCTTTTTGATCTATGGCAAACCAACACAAAGTTAAGGGAAATTAAAGCATAAAACACATATAGTAGATGATGAATGCCATTCCCAAAAACTCCCCCTTAACCAAAACTCCTCCTTAACCCTAGGTGAGTTTTGAAAGAGATACTTTAGTTTTCAAAAGCAAATTTTGTGTTTCAAAATGAAATTTTGTGCTACTCCCCCTTAACTTTTGCTCTTCTCCCCCTTTTGCCATAAATCAAAAAAGAGTGTTGGGGTTTTTGTATAAAATAGGGGTTTAAAACAATGTCGTTTATGAATGCATCTAGATAAATCAAATATGAGTCCAAGCATGCGTCTAGCAATAGTTAGATAGATTGGTTCGAGGTGTGTCCCTCTGCACCAATAATCTAAAGATTTATAATATAACCCTTAAGATTAGTTTGCTCTCCCCCTTAGTCAAATATATGAAGTATAAGAGATGTAGGGGGCGCTAAACTTTGGCCTCAGAGTTGTTAAGTACAATAGTTGAGAAAATAAGTAGTATTTTGAAGGGATTGTTTCAAGTATATTTCAATTATCCTTAACATCTCACCCATTCTATGTGTCTCATAATTTGTTCACCTTATATGTTTTGTGAGATGATTTTAAATTGATTAAAGATAGTCAACCTTGGGTTAGATTCAGATTTAACCTTTAGATCGTTAAGTAACTTTTCGAGAAACTGGCTTCCAGGTCGTGGCGAGACACAGGGGCCTTCTTTGATCGGAACAACGACCACTTCCTTAGACAAAGCCAAATTCAAGAAAATATTACTTAAGTCACTTAGGGTTACTTCCTGGTCTAACTAGTTTAGGATACGGCGAGGTAGCTTCAGCTAGTTCCACTCGGTCAAGTGCACCAAGCTAGATACGCCTTATCTAGCTCGAATACACGAGACTTTGTCTCCCTAACGTACTATCATCTCGCCGCGTCCTGATACTATATTATCAAGAGTTGACTAACTAGTTATTTATGAAAAGAGGCTCCCCGAGGCTCAATCTTTTCGAAGGATTTTAGTTGGTTATGTACGTATTCTAAGTAAGTTCACAAGTTAAAAGAAATTCTAAGCATGCAATGGTTTTGCTAAGTAAGCGGGTATACTATTTTAGTGTTAGCTCCCCCTAGACCATTGAACCAATAAGGTCTATTCAAATAATGAACTTGATCCTGAGGAATCCAATACTTATTAGTCCTTATATGTGAATTTAATAAAACCTTTGGGACCCATGCTTGGACTCTTTGATGACTACGATTTACGATAGACATATAAGACCTATTCGTAGTCTTTGACTTAAATCCGAGTCCGGCTTTGTTGTACACGGCTCTTTGGGTTCCAAGTAGTCGGTTAAGGTTCTTAGATCCCAACGTGAACTTTTCCAACCTAGCCTCGACCTCTTGAACTTGGTCTTTCAAGAGAGAATTCTCCTTCTCAAGTTTTTCAATTTGGGTTGAGTTTCTCTCTTGAACTTGACTAGTTGAAGAGGTTAGAGTAGCCTCTTGCTTGAGGGTTTCAACCTCCTCAAGTAACGACTCAACCCTAGACTCCTGACTTAGTTAATTTCCTATTAGCTTTAATTGTACGTAAAGTGTACTAATTAAAGAGAAATCAACCTTAACTTTCCCTTTGGTCCGGCTTTGAGTTTTCTCTCGAAATAATCTTGGTCGAGTCGGAGTTGTAGTTGGACTCGGCCGGATTGACTCGGACTCCTCCGTTCTTGCCATGTAAGCTATGTCTTCTCTGTTGTCCCAAGTTGCATGGAAGGCTTTCCTTGCTCCCTTTTCTTTGGTTCTCATTCTTCAATTTCCTTCTTTCTTGTCGAACTATTCTCCGCACAATATTGACTATTATGGCCTCCTCTTGGATTCGGATTCGTCTTCGGGTTCGAGTTCATCTACTTGCCTAGTAGGTGGCTTGCTTCTTTGTCCTGCAAGTAGAGCAATACCTCTCTCGGCCCGAATCACGTTAGTTTGCTCATGAAGTTCAAACTCGGAAAATAATTCATCTAACCTAAGCTTCGATAGGTCCTTAGAGACCTTGTAGGCATCGACCATGGATGCCCACAAGGTAGTCCTAGGAAATGAATTAAGAACGTACCTTAATAGGTCACGGTTTTCGACCTTGTGTCCGATGGTGTGTAGGCCGTTGACAATGTCACGACGCGGGCGTGTAGTTGTGTTGCCGTCTCGTGTTCCTGCATCTTGAGGTTATACAACTTATTGAAAAGAAGGTCACGTTTACATACCTTAGCATCGGGTGTTCCTTCGTGTAGCTCAATTAATTTATTCCATAGGTCCTTGGCACTAATGAATGGTCCGATGCGGTTGAGTTCCTCCTTGGACAAGCCGCATTGCAATATTTGGGTTGCTCTTGCATCGGCTTCGATTTGCCTCTTGGTTGCATTTGTCCACTTGTTGAAATCCAAGGGCTCTCCTTGATCATTGGTAAAGCAAAGCCGGTTTGGATTATTATCCAAGTCTCGACTTGTGTTTTCAAGAAACACTCCATCCGACCTTTCCAATAACGGAAATCATCTCCGTTAAAGAACGGAGGTCGGGTGGTGCTATATCCCTCAATGTGAGCCATTAAGTATCTTGCAAAAACACAAATAAAAACCAAAGAGAATTCCAAGACTTGGTCTTGGATTAGTAATGCGGGAAATAATAGGAAAAAAAACAGAAATAAATAAGGAGGATAAAAAACTAAAAAAATTTTGAAACTTACGACCTTCGATGTCCCCGAAAGGGTACTAAACGCTGGATTTTGGAGCTGGAAACAGCTTGTTACGGGGGTAAACCCCCCGTAAAAAGTGTAGATCTTTCAGAGAGCTTCGATTTGGTGGGTAGATCGTTTCGTGAGTCCACTCGTAGCAAAAGTTATGCTCGTTTGATCGTGAGGTACTCCGAAGGAGATTAGTACTAGCAAAAACACAACCAAAAACTATGTACCAAGACTTGGTCTTGGATTAGTAGTGCGGGAAACAAAACCTAAGAAATATACGAATCGAAAAATACGAAAAGAAAACCAAAACGTGCTAGATTGGTGGTTTCACCAAATCTTAGCGCCCCCGCTCTGATACCAATTGTTGGATCGAGAAGCGTCGCTAGAGGGGGGGGGTGAATAGCGATCGTAAATCTTTTCTTTTTCGTTCGTTCAATACGCAAAGTAAGCACAGCGGAAAATAAATGAACACGTTTATTTTACTTGGTTCACAACCAATCGGTTGCTACTCCAAGGCCCTATAGTTCCTAGACCGCGTACGGAGGGCAAAGCACTAAAGCGTCTCCTCCTCGTTGGAGGTAGGAGACCGCGATTACAAAAACCGAATACGAGGATGAGGCAACAAGCCTACCTCACCTCGTTATGAAGATAAAAAACAGAATATAATATCAAAAATATTACTTGAATCTGCTGAAGCGAAGAAGATCAAAACGGTTGTCGTCGCGTCGGCGTTATGACGGTGTTGAAGCGTTGGCGTTGTAGGAGCACTTGATGAATAATTGATGTGATTTGGAGATGAATCCTCCCCTCCTTTTATAGACTTTAGCCTCTGAATTTGTCTCCTATTTCTTTGGAACGGATCATGGATTTTTCCAAATTTTATCGCGAAGTGGCCGCGTCAAACGTTATCCGTTTTGACCTAGCGCAAAGCGAATCGTCGCCATCCGGTGATGCCTCTCATCGGATCGGTGATGTGATCGGCGATGCATCTCATCGATCGGTGATAATGATCGCCGCCCAATGTCGCGATCATTGCCGGCCCACTTCCCTGCAGTAAGAGATTAGCTCGGAAAATGATAAATACGACGGTTTCTAACCGTCCGATCTCGACCTAGACCTTCCACAGGAAGTCTTAGTCGAATCGTCGCCTACGGTCGTCCCCGTAAAGAGGACACGACCTTACAATCTCTCACTCACACGAGCTTACCTCGATAGTAGCTCTTGCTTCCGGCCTTCCACTCGATTCCTTCGGCTCCCTCCGAATTCACTCAAGTGTCGCCCGACCACCACGGCTTCCTCCGGGTGTCGCTAGCCTTCAGCTCCAGCTTTAGTACTTTTCTGCACACTTGATTTAGCTCGTGAGATAACAATATAAACTTAACTTTGTGTCTTTGCCATAATCAAAACACAGGTTCGATTATCTAGTGCCCCTGCACCAACAGTATCTCCCCTGTACGTGGCAACATATCCTGTTTATACAAGCCTTTCGGCCACAACCACAATAACATATACAAATATAAATATAACAATACACAACAGAAACTAACACAACGACATAACAAACTACACACAGTGCCTACCGGTATGACTGACACCAAAACATAAAGGAAACATCGGCAAAACTCGAATCCACAAGTGTGTACATGAATAATGTCTAACACACATCCACCATATAAATCTGGATCGATATAAGAAACATCCGAAAACAACGGAAACATAAAACAAAGTCGGGACCCTCAGAAGTGAGATGAGAGGTTACTAGCCAGCGTTGCTCCAAGCCCATCACGGAGTCGAGTATCTGTTACCTGGGTGACAGAAAAACCCAGGGTCTGTGGTGATGAATACAAAACTCAACGGTAATAAGAATAAAGGTGCATGCATATTATATACATATATATATCACATTCGAGTCAACAATATACTGTCTAAAGGTATAACAGGTATACACCAACATGAAATAACAACTGTAAAACTAAACTAATAAAAAATAACGACATAAGGTACTAACATACCTAAAGATCGGCAACGATGTAACTCATACAACCTGAGTATAAGTACTATAACACAACACCTACAACATGGTAGAGTAAATACTAACTCTATAAACAACAAAACCAACATACTACCGTTCTATGTCAAATACACAATGAACCGGGTCCATCCCGTATCACCTCAAGGTACTAGTCAAAGGTATACAACAATCTAACCAACTCAACTCTGGTAATCCACACACGACCATACAGAATATGCAAGTAGAATGCAAGATGATGAACAATCAAATGCAACAAGAATAGTTCAAACAAATGCAACATCCAACGATCATATATATAGACTCTATCTATATATATTCTCATTACACTCAACTATATATAGACTCTATCTCTCTCTCTCTCTCTCTCTCTCTCTCTCTCTCTCTCTATATATATATATATATATATATATATATATATATATATTTAAATATGTTTATATATATATATATATATATATATATATATATATATATATATATATATATATATATATATATATATGCTAACGCCATCTACCATGACAATGTGCAGATGCATGGCCTGCGCACCCCTACTCGCTACCACGACTCTAGTGTGGCAACATATCCTGTTTATACAAGTCTATCGGCCACAACCACAATAACATATACAAATGTAAATATAACAATACACAGCGGAAACTAACACAACGACATAACAAAATACATAGTGCATATCGGTATGACTTACACCGAAACATAAAGGAAACATCGGCAAACCCGAATCCACACGTGTGTACATCAACAATGTCTAACACTTCCACCATATAAATTTGGATCGATATAAAAAACATTCGAAAACAACGGAAGCATAAAACCAAGTCGGGACCCTCGGAAGTGAGATGAGAGGTTGCCAACCAGCTTTGCTCCAAGCCCATCACAAAATTTTAAACCCTAAACAACTTGTACAAGATCTAACTAACCATATGTTAATCTCCATTACCTATAGATCATGGCATGGAAGATCATGGGTGAGCATGGACAATGTTTGGCCGAAATTCCAAGGGGAAATCTTAAGAATTCAAACCCTAATTCAACTTGTACAAGGTCTAACTATCAACATGTTAACATCAATATAAAACATGACAAGGGGAAAACATTGGTAGCCCAAACATGGTTTGGCCGAAACCCTAATGGAGGTTTTTTAGGGATTCAAATGATCCACAACTTACACAAAGCCTAACTAACATCAAATTAACATCTTATATACATGTAGCATGGCATGGAGGATTATTAGATGGCATGAACATGGGTTGGCCAAAACCCTAAGGGAGGGTTCTCAAGAATTCAACCACTAAAACAACTTGTACAAGGTCTACCTAACATCATATACATATATAGTATGGCATGAAACATCATTAACAAGCATAACATGGGTTGGCTGAAACTTCATGGGGGTTCTAACAAAATTCAAACCCTAAACAACTTGTACAAGGTCTAACTAACAACATGTTAACATCAAACACTCAATCAAGCCTATCTATCAACATTTTATCTTCATATACATACAAAACATGGCATGGAAACATATAGATCATGACATGGAAGACCATTAGGAGCATAAATAGGACTTGGCCGAAACTTCAAGGAGGGCTTTGGAATCAAACACTCAATCAAGCCTATCTATCAACATGTTATCTTCATATACATATAAAGCATGACATGAAAACATATAGATCATGGCATGGAAAATCATTGGAAGCATGAATGGGGTCTTGGCCGAAAGTTTCAAAGAGGATTTAACAATCGAAACAACTTGTACTGCAGGGGTGGGGATACTTACATCCTTTTGCTTGTTTAGGTATTAGAATATACCCTAGGTTGTGATGCCAAGACTAGAGCTTTCTTCTTGCTTGGTTGGTTTTCGGAAATGGAAGAAGGGGGAGATAGGGTTTCGGTGGGGAAGAAGAAGAGAAGAAGAGAATGACAAGTTGTGGTTCTCTTGTCTCCTCATACTCCTATTTATTCACTTGAAGGTGTCCCTTAGCCTCCCCTACCCTTATCTATCATTTCCCCTACCCTTCTAATAGCACAACCCTGCTGGGCTTCTGGTTATCGGATGCATCCTAAGGTTTAGTTATCTACTTGGAGGTTCAGGGTTCAAACCCTGGGCCATGCATCCCTTTTTGGCTCTATTTTCTTTTATTTTTGAAAGAGCCAACATAAAAGCACATTATGATCATGAAAAAATTCTTATAAAATTTTCGAGAAAATTTTATGGGCATTACAGTCCTTCATACCTTTTAAAATTTTCGTCCTCAAAACTTAGAACAACTCTTGATACTTCTGTTTCATGTCCTCCTCACATTCCCAGGTGACTTCTTCGTACTGTTGACTTTGCCACAGGACCTTCACTAAGGGCACATCTTTATTCCTTAGTCATTTGACTTCTCGGTCTAGTATCTGGATAGGCCAACTTTCATAACTCGGGTCCTTTTGAACTTGCACTGTTTGTGGCTCAATCACTTGGTTTGTACTGGAAATGCACTCCTTGAGCATCGAAATATGGAACACATTGTGTATAGCCGACATCTCTTGAGGCAGCTCTAGCTCGTAAGCTACCTTACCGACTCTCTTCAGTATCGGATACGGTCCCACATAGCACAGACTCAGCTTACCCTTCCTTTCGAATATCATCACTTCCTTCATAGGGGCTACCTTGAGGAATACTAGATCCCCAACTTCGAATTCCAACGGTCTACGCCGCATATCTACATAGCTCTTTTGCCGACTCTGAGCAGTTTCAATTCTTTGGCGGATGTTCTTTATAGCTCGGGTGGTGTCGTCAATGATATCTGTTTGGAGTCTCATCCCCTTCTTTTCACCACCCTCGTACCAGCATATAGGAGATCTACATCTCCTCCCGTATAGAGCCTCATAGGGCGCCATTCCAATAGTAGCTTGGTAGCTATTATTGTAGGTGAATTCTGCCAAGCATAAGTATTGGCACCAACTCCCTTTGAAATCCAAGGCGCAAGCTCGTAACATATCCTCCAGTGCTTGGTTCACCCTTTCTGTCTGTCCGTCGATCTGAGGATGAAAGGCAGTACTGAATAATAGCTTTGTGCCAAGGGCCTTCTGAACACATTCCCAGAAATGGGAAATAAAGCAACCATCTCTATCAGAAATGTTGGTTTTAGGAATCCCATGTAATCTGATAATTTCCCTAGCATATAATTAAGCCAGTTGCTCAGTCGAGTAGGTCATCTTGATTGCTAAGAAGTGGGCAGACTTCATCAATCTGTCCACGATCACCCATATAGCGTCATATTCGTTCGTCGTCTTGGGTAGTCCTAAGATGAAATCCATAGATATATCTTCCCATTTCCATTCTAGAATTTGGATTGGCTGCAGCGTTCCTCCAGGTCTCTAGTGTTCTGCTTTAACCCTCTGGCAGGTCAGGCAGGTACTGACATACTGAGCCACATCTCTTTTCATACCGAACCACTAGAACTTCCCTTTCAGATCTTGGTACATCTTGCTGGATCCAGGATGCATCGCATAGGGGGTTCCGTGGGCTTCCTCAAATATCTTCTTCCGTAATTCTGGATCATTGGGAATACATAAGCGATCCCTGAGGTATAGTACTCCACTATCAGAGATACGAAATCCATCATCCTTTCCTTCTAGGACCTCTTGCTTGATCCTTTGAATGCTCAGGTCATGGGCTTGCTTTTCTAATATATCGTCGAACAGCGTCGATGCTATCGTCATGGTAGAGAGCTATCTGAAAATGATTTCAACCCCGTAACACATAATTTCCTTTTCTAGGGGCCGAGATAATACCGATAGAGACATCAAGGTGACACAGGACTTCCGACTGAGTGCATCGGCCACTATTTCACTTTTCCTGGATGGTAGAAGATCTCGCAGTCATAATCCTTGACGAGCTCGAGCCATCTGCGTTGTCTCATGTTTACGTCTCTCTGTGTGAAGAAATATTTCAGACTCTGGTGATCTGTATAAATCCTACACTGAGCTTCATATAGATAGTGCCTCCATGTTTTGAGAGCAAAGACCACGACCGCTAGCTCTAGATCATGAGTGGGATAATTCCTTTCATGTTCCTTGAGTTGCCTAGAGGCGTAGGCAATGACCTTGCCATTCTACATGAGTACAGCTCCGAGTCCCAACTTGGAAGCGTCGTTGTACATGTCGAAGCCTTCGTTACTATCCAGAAGAGCAAGGATTGGAGCACTGGTCAGTCTCCTTTTCAATTCTGTGAAACTCTTCTCGCAGGCGTCCGTCCATTCATACTTTTTGTTCTTTCTGGTGAGAACTGTCATAGGGGCTGCAATTCAAGAGAATTCCTCTACAAACTTCCCGTAGTAGCTTGCTAGTCCGAGAAAGCTTTTGATTTCGCTAGCATTCTTTGGCCTGTTCCAGTTACTCACAACTTCAATCTTTATTGGGTCTACCATCACTCTGTGCTTGGATATAACGTGACCCAAAAATGATACTTGATCGAGCCAGAACTCGCATTTGGAGAAATTTGCATACAACTGCTTTTCCTGAAGAATCTGCAATACCATATTTAGGTGTTTGGCGTGCTCTTGTTGGGTTCTCGAATATATCAGTATATCGTCGATGAAAACGATCACAAATTTGTCGAGGAATGTCGAGAATACCCGATTCATCAGATCCATGAACATAGCAGGTTCATTCGTCACTCTGAAAGGCATAACTACGAACTCATAATGTTCGTATCTTGTTCGGAAAGCCGTCTTTGGTATATCATCTAGTTTCACTTGATGATAGCCAGATCTCAGATCAATCTTAGAGAAGACGGTGGCACCCTTTAACTGGTCGAACAGGTCGTCAATCCATGGTAAAGGGTATCTGTTCTTGATCGGCACATTATTTACCGCTCGGTAGTCTATGCATATTCGCATAGACCCATCTTTCTCCTTTACCAACAGTACTGGAGCTCTCCATGGAGAGCAACTTGGGCGTATAAGTTCCTTGTCGAGTAACTCCTATAGTTGTCCCTGAAGTTCCTTCAATTCAGTCGGCGCCATATGGTAAGGGGCTTTAGAGATCGGGTTAGTACCAGGAATCAATTCGATCTCAAATTCAATTTCTCTATCAGGGGCTAACCCTGGTAGTTCATCTGGGAATACCTCTGAGTAGTTGCATACAACTCTGACATCTTCTAGCTTCTGGTCCTCGGCTTGACTTGTATCAACCACATGTGCTAGAAACCCAGTGCATCCACTGTCTAACATCTTGCGTGCCTTTAGAGCTAATAGAAATTTATCAATTCTTTTCCTTGGCTCTCCAATAAATTCAAACATAGGTTCTACCTCCGGCTGGAAGACCACTTTTCTTTTACGGCACTTGATCGAAGTACTGTACTTACTTAAGAAATCCATGCCCAATATGATATCATAATCCTGCATGTCGAGGACTATTAGATCATAGTAGAGTTCTCTGTCTGCGATTCTGATGGGTGCGGCTCACAGCATATGAGTAGAGGGCATCACTTCTCCCGAGGGCAGGGTCGTTAAGAACTTGCGATCCAAAGCTTGTGGTGGCATGTCCATCTTCTTCGTGAAAGGTGTAGAGACAAACGAGTGTGTTGCCCCAGTATCAAATAATATAGTAGCATGCTGACAGAAAATAAATATCTGACCTGTGACAACTGTAGAAGCACTCGCCACATCTTCTTTGGAGAGAGAGAATACCCTGGCATTCGTCGTAACTAGCGGGGCTTCCAATCTCCCTTGGCTTATCGGAGTACCTTCGATCGCAGCCTGCATCTGGTGTAGTTGTGGAGGGGCACCCCTGTACTGGGTATACTGCTGAGGAGGTGCCTGAACCTGAGTAGGGCAATCCTTGACTCTATGCCCTTCCCGTCCACAGTTGTAGCATCTATTCGTGGCCCTGAAGCACACTCCGGGATGTATCTTCCCGCATGTAGTACACTGAGGGATCTTGGGATGCTTGTTCGCTGGACCACCTTTAGAGTCATCCCATTGCTTTCTCTTGCCAGTGTGGTTCCCTTTCCAAGTACTCTGGGTTCTCTAACCTCCTGATTGGGCTTGACTCTTGCCTTCATTCAGTGCCTTCTTTTGCTGGTTAATATTGTTCAGGTAGTGCTCGGTGATCAGGGCACTACTGAACAGCTCCTCTGCAGTGTGCGATCTATTAACTCCGCCGGCCATGTTCAGAGCTATCTCAGGTCGGAGCATCTTCAGCATGAGTCTGACCCTTTCTCTTTCTTTACTGACCAACAGTGGGCATAGGCATGCGAGTCGGTTGAATCTCTTCACAGCTTCACTAACTGATAGGTCACCTTGCCAAAACCCGGTGAACTCGTCGTAATGCTTGTTTGTCACCCACATATGGAAGAATTCTTCGAAAAATTCATATTCGAAGTCCGTCCATCTCATCTGATTCACTAGCCTCTTTGCTTTAACCCTTTCCCACCACATTCGGACATCTCTCGAAAGATAAAATGATGCGCACTTAATCTTCTCATATTCGGGCCAATTCAGTAGCTCTACGATGCTTTCTGTTAGTTAAAGCCCTAGAACCAATCATGTGATGGTTGAATAGGGAACATTTTGTATCATATTCTATAAAGGCAAAGGATTGGTTATTATATTTACATCTTGCTTGTGCCAGCTAATTTAAATATAATAATGCCCTAGAAAAGTAGGTTCTTATCTACAGCACATCAATTGGCAGAATTGATTATGAGAGGCTGTAGAGAACACTTTCCTAAATGTTCCTAGTCGAGTATTAATATGCAAGGGCAATATTAATACATAAAGACTAGCATGTAGGTCAATTGATGACTTGATCTCACAAGTCATGGATATATGATATCAAGTTGACACATGGGTATATATTGGAGAATATATACTGAACTGACCCGCCATGAGAAAGTTTCATGGATCGTTATATGAGTGTCATAAACTTTCTCATGTGACTATTGGTATGAATAGTCCTTAGACCTGAAGTCACTACGGTTCCCTACATAAGGAGTTATGTACTTTGGTATCGTCAAACGTCACCCGTAACAGGGTGGACCATAAAGGCGATTACTGGGTATGTAACAAATTATGCGGAGGGATGTGAGTGATGTAGATGGGATCTATCCCTTCCATATGACGGGAGTGATATCGGTGGGCCCCTTGATTGAGTAGAACTACTAAAACGCATGGCCATGCTCGAATGAGTCAATATGAGATATTGAGCTCATTTGTTTGAGTTAGTTTACTCAGGGATCAAGAAACACATAGATTGATCGAGGATGACACGGTCTATGCCTCATTGATCAATCTGATATCAAGGATAGAAGGACACGGTCATATATTATAGTAGTCACGGAAAGGTTAGTCGGATCTTGACTTATCTCGTAACTTGGGTAGCAATGATGTATTGCTAGATGCCGCTCATTGCTTGTGTATCTAAAAGAGTTTAGGTCCACTGCCAACCTTATGAGAGCCTATAGGGTCACACACAAAGAGCATGATAATTAGAGGAATTAGAGTATTCTAGTTTGACTAGAATAATTTGGGAATAAGCTTAAGTACAAAATGGTTTTTGGACTTTAAGCTTAATGAGAATTTTAGCTAATTGATTTAATGAGATTAATTCAATATGTTACCTTATTGATTTAATAAGATTAATTCAATATGATAACATAAGCTTAATTGAATTAATAAGATTAATTCAATATGATAACATAAGCTTAATTGAATTAATAAGATTAATTCAACATGCATGAATGCCACATAAGCATGCCACATAAGCATGCCACCTAAGCATCCACCTAAGCTAGATAAGGTGGAAGGGGACAAAATGGTTTTTGTCTCCTTAAGTGGCCGGCCAAAACAAAAGGGGTCTCAATGCAATGGATTGCATTAAATTGTAGGAGGTGAAAGGGTTTTGCCAACCCTATAAAAGGCCCCATGGAGTGGCCGGCCAAAGCATCATTTGGATTGTGATTGTGGTGTGGTTGTGAGAGAGAGCTTGAGAAGCTTGGTGGAAGCTTTGGTTGTGTGGCTTTGTGAGTGTAGGCTAGCAAGAAGAGTAGTCTTCTTCCTCCTTTCTCTTCTTCCCTAGATTCCTCTCCTTTAGGGACTTCTCTAACAAGAAATAAAGGAGAGCTCTTCTAGTTTCTTTTGTGAGACAAGAGCTTGCTCGTGTGGATACATATAGAGGCACCTGGACACTTGAACGTGCTAAAGATCCAACAAACCGAAAGGAAAAGCGGGATTAACAAGGGCACGCAACAAAGGTAATCCTCTCCTATAAGATAGGTTTGGTTTAGAGAAATTTATTTTATACGAGTTTGCTGCATGGATCACTTGGAAGGGATCCTATTTTCCGTTCCAAGATATGCCATTTGGCATACGAGATTTCCTACAAAGGGTATCAGAGCCACTTGCGAAAGATCGTATAAAAATAGGTTTTCTATTTTATATGTGATATAGAAGTAGGATAAATTTTATTATGAGTTGATAATTGCATTAGCAAATTTTCAAACATAATAAAATATCCAATGTCTTTTAAAAGTTAAAATGACATGGTGCATGGTTATGGCCTAGTCCCAAAAAGTTTGTGATTGTGTATTGTAATTCTTAATACGGCCTGCGTGTCCTGCCTTTCTCCTAATATTCTTGTTGTAAAATTAGTTTTAGACTCGAATGTAACTCGAGTATTTCTCCTTTTGTAATGTACAAAACAAGGATGGAGGGTCCATTGGAAGATGAGGTTACAAGGAGGAAGTCAACACACAAGACAACCAAAAGGAAGCACTTAGGAGAAGATGCTATCCCTAGGTTGACCAATCAATCTTTTCATTGGCTTGAGAAGATTGTAGAATAAGGGCCATAACCATGACACGTTAGTTTAATATGTATGTGATGCATGTTAGTTTAGCTTGTATGTGATGCATGATTAGTTTAGCTTATATGTGATATATGCTAATATGTATATGATACATGTTTATTTCTTAATAAGTCTAAACGATATGCCTACCAAAGTTGGTACTCACTACTTCCTCGATCATTTGTTATTGGGTTTGCAAAAGCAAAGCAATGCATTTTATCTTGGAGGGGTGCGAGTGGACAATCGTGATGTCCCGCTATCAGTCTTGGTTAAGACTTAATTAAGTGTTTTCTTAATTGGTTAAGAAAGTAGAGGCATATATTAGCTTTGAACATAAGTGTTAACATTAGTTTTGTGTGAATTTCGAACATCAGCTTTGTCTTAGAAGTGGTCGTTGCTCGATATCCAAGAAGGCCCTGTGCCTCGCCATACCGAAGTCGGTTTAGGAATAAACACTAAACTAATCTAAAACTTAACCAAAGCTATTAAAGAGTTACATCAGATGTAATTGGCAAAAGATTGCCTACCTAATTATATACTACGCCTTGGGCGATTAGCCAAAGCTAACTCAAGACAATTATGATGTGGATCTTTATCCCATATAAATTTATAGCTAAATAGTAGCTATGAGAATTTAGTGAGCCTCATTTAATTAAAGGCCTAATTAAATGATTTAGGTATGATACTTAACTTTGCATTTTAATGTTGTAGATCACCATGTCATCTAACACGACACACACCCTCAACTTGCGATCCGTCTCGGAGAAGGACAAGCTCAATGGAGCAAACTTTCTTGATCGGTATAGGAACTTGAGGATTATCCTCAAGCAAGAACGCAAACTATATGTCCTAGAGCAGGCTACCTGAAATACCCGCCCTACGGCCACTCTCGAAAAGGATGCTTATAAGAAGCATCAAGATGACGATTAGATGTGTCATGCCTTATGCTTGCCACCATGAACTCGAGCTTGAAGCAACATGAGAACATGGATGCCTATGATATGGTTGAGAATTTGAAACAACTATAACAAGGACAAGCTAGGCACGATCATTTAGAAGTGTCTAAGGCTCTTTTTGCATGCAAGATGCAAGAAGTAACACCTGTAGGAACACACGTAATCAAAATGATTGGGTAAGTTGAGAACCTTGAAAGACTAGGATTTCCACTGAGCCAATAATTGGCAACCGATGTTATCCCGCAATCGCTAGGAAGCATACAATCAATTCGTCATGAATTATAACATGAATGAAATTGATAAACCTTTGCTCGAGATTCTCGATGTTGAGAATCACAACCGAATCTCAAAAAGAAAGTTAGCAAAGTACTATTGGTCAAGATGGGCAAAGGTTAGCGCAAAGGCAAGGGTTAGACCCAAGACTTAGGCAATTCCAATTCATCCACTTCAAAGGGTAAAGGTAAAGTACCTAAGGAAGGGGTGCTTCCATTGCGGTGAGTGGACCTTTGGCGGAGGCAGCAAAGTCTACCTTGAGGAAGTAAAGAACAAGAGAAGTGGGACTTACCTCGTATACACGTTATAGAAGTTAATCTATCTATTTCTTCTACATGGGTATTAGATACGGATGTGCATCTCACATTTGTACTAATGTGCGTGGATGAGAAATAGTAGAATAATGGCAAAGGGTGAAGTGGACCTACGAGTAGGCAATGGCGCAAAAGTTCACAGAGTCAGGGAACATATTCTTTGTCTTTGCCCACTGGGCTTATCTTAGAACTAGAGGAGTGCTTCTATGTACCCGCATTAACAAAGAACATAATTTCTGTATCTTGTTTAGACAAGAAAAACTTTTCTTTTATAATAAAGGACAAATGTTGTTCCATTTATTTAAATGAAATGTTCTATTGTAATGCACCACTTATGAATGGTCTCTCTGTTCTAGATTTAGATAACCCAATTTATAACGTAAATACCAAACGGTTCAAATCGAATGATTTGAACCAGACATATCTCTGGCACTGTCGCCTAGGTCACATAAATGAAAAACGCATATCCCAACTCCATAAAGATGGATTATTGGACTCATTTGATTTTGAATCATATGAGGTATGCGAGTCTTGTCTTTTAGGAAAGATGACTAAAACTCCATTTAGTGGATATGGCGAGAGAGCGACGGACTTGTTAGGACTCATACATACTGATGTATGTGGCCCTTTCAATGTCGAAGCCAGAGGAGGCTATAAGTATTTTATTACTTTCACTGATGATGTGAGTAGATTTGGCTACTTATATTTGATGAGACATAAGTCAGAATCCTTTGAAAAGTTCAAAGAATTCAAGAATGAAGTACAAAACCAACTTGGTAAGCGTATTAAGCTACTTCGATCAGATCGAGGTGGTGAATACCTTAGTCAAGAGTTTCGTGATCACCTGGCTGAGTGTGGGATAATATCCCAACTCACTCCCCCTGGAACACCACAATGGAATGGTGTATCTGAGAGGAGAAATCGTACTCTATTAGATATGGTACGATCAATGATGAGCCAGACTGATCTACCTACTTCCTTTTGGGGTTTAGCTCTAGAGACAGCCGCTTTCACACTTAATCGCGTTCCATCAAAAGACGTAGAAAAGACACCATATACGATATGGACCGGGAAGAGTCCCAAAATGTCTTTTATAAAGATTTGGGGTTGTGAAGCTTACGTTAGACGTCAAGTCTCAGATAAACTAGGACCCAAATCAGATAAGTGTTATTTTGTAGGATATCCCAAGGAAACTAAGGGATATTACTTTTACAATCCCACACTAGGCAAGGTGTTTGTTGCCAGAAATGCTGTCTTTCTAGAAAGAGAATTTATTTCTAGAAATACTAGTGGGAGTAAAATTCATCTTGAAGAAGTTCAAGATGATGATAACACTAAGGCTTCGATGGAAAATGAACAGGCACCACAAAGTGTTATGGATAAGGAATTTGTTGCCCAAAGAGTTGTGGAGCAAACACCTGTTCAAGTAGACCAACCTCTTCGTAGATCTAATAGGATCCGTCGTCAACCCGAGAGATATTCTTTTCTCTTGACTGACAACGGTGAAGTATTGCTTGTCGATCTTGACGAGCCTACATCCTATCAAGAAGCTATGATGAGCCCAGATTCCGAGAAATGGCTAGAGGCCATGAGATCCGAAATGGAATCCATGTACACTAACCAAGTATGGACTTTGGTTGATCCACCTGAAGGGGTAAAACCCATTGGGTGTAAGTGGGTCTTTAAAGTAAAGACTGACATGGATGGTAATAAGCATACCTATAAAGGTAGATTGGTGGCTAAAGGATTCAAATAAATTCATGGTATTGACTATGAAGAAACCTTTTCACCAGTTGCGATGCTTAAATCCATTCAGATCATACTTGCTATTGCAGCCTACCATGATTATGAGATCTGGCAGATGGATGTCAAAACCGCTTTTCTGAATGGAAAGCTACTCGAGGATGTGTACATGACACAACCTGAGGGTTTTGAAGATCCAAAGCATCCTGGAAAGGTATGCAAACTGCAAAGGTCCATTTATGGACTAAAGCAAGCCTCTCGAAGCTGGAATCTTCGATTCGATGATGCAATCAAAGAGTTTGGTTTCATCAAGAATGAAGATGAGCCTTGTGTCTACAAAAGAAATAGTGGGAGCACAGTTGTATTTCTTGTCTTGTATGTAGATGACATACTTCTCATCAGAAATGATATTCCCTCACTCCAGTCTGTGAAGATGTGGTTAGGGAATTGTTTCTCGATGAAGGACTTAGGTGAAGCTGCCTATATTCTAGGCATCAAGATCTATAGAGATAGATCTAGAAGATTACTTGGCCTAAGTCAGAGTACATACATTGATAAAGTGCTAGATCGTTTTGCTATGCAAAATTCTAAGAAAGGGTTTCTGCCTTTATCACATGGTGTGAGTCTTTCGAAGACTCAATGTCCCTCTTCTAAGGAGGAGAGAGATCGCATGGATAAGATCCCTTATGCATCTGCTATAGGGTCTATCATGTACGCCATGCTTTGTACTCGTCCTGACGTCTCGTATGCTTTGAGCATGACGAGTAGATACCAGTCAGATCCAGGTGAAAGTCACTGGATAGCAGTCAAAAATATTCTTAAGTACTTACGAAGAACGAAAGAATATTTCCTAATATTTGGAGGCAATGAGGAGCTAACTGTAAAGGGTTACAGTGATGCAAGCTTCCAAACTGACAAGGATGACTTTAGATCGCAATCGGGGTACGTGTTTTGCCTGAATGGTGGAGCTGTGAGCTGGAAGAGTTCGAAGCAGGACACAGTTGCTGATTCTACAATGAAGCGAGTATATTGCAAAGATCCGATGCAGAAAGGAGGTGTTTGGCTCGCAAGTTCATCGCTGAACTTGGGGTAGTTCCTAGCATTGCGCAGATCCAATAGACCTCTATTGTGACAACAATGGGGCTATTGCACGAGTGCTAAGGAACCTCGATCACATCCGACCAAACACATCATGCGGCTTCCATCTCATTCGAGAGATCATCGATAGAGGAGATGTGAGGATATGCAGAGTACCGACAGAAGCTAACATCGCAGATCCATTGACCAAGGCTTTGGCACAGAGGAAGCATGATGGTCACACTAGGTCAATAGGTATTAGATATCATAGTGATTGGTACTAGTGCTAGTGGGGGATTTGTTAGTTAAAGCCCTAGAACCAATCATGTGATGGTTGAATAGGGAACATTTTGTATCATATTTTATAAAGGCAAAGGATTGGTTATTATATTTACATCTTGCTTGTGCCAGCTAATTTAAATATAATAATGCCCTAGAAAAGTAGGTTCTTATCTACAGCACATTAATTGGCAGAATTGATTATGAGAGGCTGTAGAGAACACTTTCCTAAATGTTCCTAGTCGAGTATTAATATGCAAGGGCAATATTAATACATAAAGACTAGCATGTAGGTCAATTGATGACTTGATCTCACAAGTCATGGATATATGATATCAAGTTGACACATGGGTATATATTGGAGAATATATACTGAACTGACCCGCCATGAGAAAGTTTCATGGATCGTTATATGAGTGTCATAAACTTTCTCATGTGACTATTGGTATGAATAGTCCTTAGACCTGAAGTCACTACGGTTCCCTACATAAGGAGTTATGTACTTTGGTATCGTCAAACGTCACCCGTAAATGTGGACCATAAAGGCGACATCGGGTATGTAACAAATTATGCGGAGGGATGTGAGTGATGTAGATGGGATCTATCCCTTCCATATGACGGGAGTGATATCGGTGGGCCCCTTGATTGAGTAGAACTACTAAAACGCATAGCCATGCTCGAATGAGTCAATATGAGATATTGAGCTCATTTGTTTGAGTTAGTTTACTCAGGGATCAAGAAACACATAGATTGATCGAGGATGACACGGTCTATGCCTCATTGATCAACTGATATCAAGGATAGAAGGACACGGTCATATATTATAGTAGTCACGGAAGGTTAGTCGGATCTTGACTTATCTCAGAACTTGGGTAGCAATGATGTATTGCTAGATGCCGCTCATTGCTTGTGTATCTAAAAGAGTTTAGGTCCACCGCCAACGCGTTATGAGATCCTATAGGTCACACACAAAGAGCATGATAATTAGAGGAATTAGAGTATTCTAGTTTGACTAGAATAATTTGGGAATAAGCTTAAGTACAAAATGGTTTTTGGACTTTAAGCTTAATGAGAATTTTAGCTAATTGATTTAATGAGATTAATTCAATATGTTACCTTATTGATTTAATAAGATTAATTCAATATGATAACATAAGCTTAATTGAATTAATAAGATTAATTCAATATGATAACATAAGCTTAATTGAATTAATAAGATTAATTCAACATGCATGAATGCCACATAAGCATGCCACATAAGCATGCCACCTAAGCATCCACCTAAGCTAGATAAGGTGGAAGGGGACAAAATGGTTTTTGTCTCCTTAAGTGGCCGGCCAAAACAAAAGGGGTCTCAATGCAATGGATTGCATTAAATTGTAGGAGGTGAAAGGGTTTTGCCAACCCTATAAAAGGCCCCATGGAGTGGCCGGCCAAAGCATCATTTGGATTGTGATTGTGGTGTGGTTGTGAGAGAGAGCTTGAGAAGCTTGGTGGAAGCTTTGGTTGTGTGGCTTTGTGAGTGTAGGCTAGCAAGAAGAGTAGTCTTCTTCCTCCTTTCTCTTCTTCCCTAGATTCCTCTCCTTTAGGGACTTCTCTAGCAAGAAGTAAAGGAGAGCTCTTCTAGTTTCTCTTGTGAGACAAGAGCTTGCTCGTGTGGATACGTATAGAGGCACGGACACTTGAACGTGCTAAAGATCCAACAAACCGAAAGGAAAAGCGGGATTAACAAGGGCACGCAACAAAGGTAATCCTCTCCTATCAGATAGGTTTGGTTTAGAGAAATTTATTTTATACGAGTTTGCTTTCGCATGGATCACTTGGAAGGGATCCTATTTTCCGTTGCGCATATGCCATTTGGCATACGAGATTTCCCTACACTTTCCACAGTCTTGAACTAGGCCTGGGCATCCCATGGTTCACCAGTACCAGAGAAATTTTCCAACTTCAGCCTCTGCCACTGGATTAGGTAAGCTTCTTGTCGAACTATCGGGCTAGGGCTTGCTGGGGGGGGGGTAGGGTTTCCTCGCTAGTTCATTAAAGCATTTATCACTTGTTGTTGCTCTGTGACTTGACGCTGGAGTTCAGTAACCACGTGTGTAAGGTCAGGTGAGGGTGCTATCTCATCAACTCTATTACTGAATCTCCCAGCCATGTTTATCTATATATATTATAATGAGGCTAGCATAAGATTATCATACATCTATTCATGCATATTTAAAATAAAGGCTAGCATAAGATTATCATACATATATTCATGCATATTTAAACTAAAAGCATTTCTTATCATTCATGAAAGAAATAGAGTAGGCATAGAATTTCTTACTTGGAGCGGCAGGATTTGGAGCTTGATGTGTGTGTAGTGGAAAGGCATATCTGCTCTGATACCAACCTGTCACGCCCGCCCTTTTTCCTCGTAATCTATAGGGGTTGGAAGGGCGGTGCGATGCGATCATACATACATGCATTTAAAGCGGAAGACTACATACATGCATTTATAGCGGAAGACTTTAGACTTCTTTTTTTTTTCTTTTTAAACATAGAACATGAAACATGGAGCATGCATCATCATTTCATAAGTACTTAGTTCAAGTTCATGATAATCAACTTAAGGACATCAAGTAGCAACCATCAACATCAAGTAGAGTTCGACTCTTATCAGCTAACATGCAAACTTAAAGGAAAACATGCATAAGTTTGGGAACATAAACAGATGTCCTCCACCATGCCACTACCACACACACTTTGCCCCTCCTGCTGCTCCCTTTAGCTTAGTCATTCTTTACCCTTATCTGCAGTACAAGGGGACATAAAACTATAAGCACATAGGCTTAGTAAGATCCTTTCCTACTCAGAAAAACCATACATCAAGAACTAGACATAGAGTAGTGACACGATCATTTAAGCACATATAAGCATAACATTCATATAAACATTCAAGAACATATAATCATAGCATTCATATCATCATACAAGAACATATAAGCATAGCATTCATATCATCATATAAGAACATATAAGCATAGCATTCATATAAACATACAAGAACATATAAGCATAGCATTCATATAAACATCATAATCACATAGACATGGAAATAAGGGTATATGCAAGATGCTCTTTGAAAACATATATCTTATAGGTACTTAAACATAATCTCAACATATTGGGCCCGACATTGTACTACATACATCATCATCATAGCGCACATCCCTAATAGACCTAGGTAGCTAATCCCGAACCTACTAGAGTACTAGGCCCGTACTATGTCTGTCGGCCTAGGGGCAACATAACATAGAAGCCCATACTAGGCCCGTACTTATGACCGTCGACCTAGGGCAACTAGGAGCCCATCCCATACTGGGTTCGTACTACGACCGTCGACCCAGAGGCACGTAGGAGCCCATCCCTTGGACCTTATTAGGGTCCGGTACAAGTCATGCAAAAAGTAAAATAGCATATCATGTTCCTTATCATAACATATCATATTTCTTTTCATAACATATCATGTTCCTTATCGTAACATATCATATTTCTTTTCATAAACATAACATGTTCCTTATCATGGCATATAACATTTCTTTTCATATACATATCATGTTCCTTATCATGACATATCATGTTCCTTCTTCATAGCATATCATGTTCCTTTTCATAACATAAAGAGTGCTCTTAGTCCCCAGTCATAGGGAAGCATCTCTTAGGCATTCATCATACATACTTCTTCATCATGATGCAATGAGCATAACATAATCATACATTCATACAATTAACATGGACATAAGGTAGTGACATAAACCAATCATGCTATCATAAAGTCTAGCTAACATCATATTTGCATTTTATCTACATGTAGCATGGCATGGAGGATTAGTAGAGGGAATGTACATGGGTTGGCCGAAACCCTAAGGGAGGGTTCTTAGGAGATAACATGCTAAAACAACTTGTGCAAGGTCTACTTAACATCATACCATCATCATACACATATAGAGTATGGCATAAACATCACGAATAAGCATAACATGGTGTGGTCTAAACTTCATGGGGTTCTAACAAAATTTTAAACCCTAAACAACTTGTACAAGATCTAACTAACCATATGTTAATCTCCATTACCTATAGATCATGGCATGGAAGATCATGGGTGAGCATGGACAAGGTTTGGCCGAAATTCCAAGGGAAAATCTTAAGAATTCAAACCCTAATTCAACTTGTACAAGGTCTAACTATCAACATGTTAACATCAATATAAAACATGACAAGGGGAAAACATTGGTAGCCCAAACATGGTTTGGCCGAAACCCTAATGGAGGTTTTTTAGGGATTCAAATGCTCCACAACTTACACAAAGCCTAACTAACATCAAATTAACATCTTATATACATGTAGCATGGCATGGAGGATTATTAGAGGGCATGAACATGGGTTGGCCGAAACCCTAAGGGAGGGTTCTTAAGAATTCAACCACTAAAACAACTTGTACAAGGTCTACCTAACATCATATACATATATAGTATGGCATGAAACATCATTAACAAGCATAACATGGGTTGGCCGAAACTTCATGGGGGTTCTAACAAAATTCAAACCCTAAACAACTTGTACAAGGTCTAACTAACAACATGTTAACATCAATTACATATAGATCATGGCATTGAAGACCATTAAGAGCATAAATAGGACTTGGCCGAAACTTCAAGGAGGGCTTTGGAATCAAACACTCAATCAAGCCTATCTATCAACATTTTATCTTCATATACATACAAAACATGGCATGGAAACATATAGATCATGGCATGGAAGACCATTAGGAGCATAAATAGGACTTGGCTGAAACTTCAAGGAGGGCTTTGGAATCAAACACTCAATCAAGCCTATCTATCAACATGTTATCTTCATATACATACAAAACATGGCATGGAAACAGATAGATCATGGCATGGAAGACCATTAGGAGCATAAATAGGACTTGACCGAAACTTCAAGGAGGCCTTTGGAATCAAACACTCAATCAAGCCTATCTATCAACATGTTATCTTTATATACATACAAAACATGGCATGGAAACATATATATCATGGCATGGAAGACCATTAGGAGCATAAATAGGACTTGGCCGAAACTTCAAGGAGGGCTTTGGATTCAAACACTCAATCAAGCCTATCTATCAACATGTTATCTTCATATAAATACAAAGCATGGCATGAAAACATATAGATCATGTTGGATCGAGAAGCGTCGCTAGAGGGGGGGTGAATAGCGATCGTAAAACTTTCGTTTTCGTTCGTTCGATACGCAAAGTAAACGAGTAAACACAGCGGAAAATAAAATGACACGTTTATTTTACTTGGTTCACAACCCAGTGGTTGCTACTCCAAGGCCCTATCGGTCCTTGACCGCGTACGGAGGGCAAAGCACTATAACGTCTCCTCCTCGTTGGAGGTAGGAGACAACGATCACAAAATCCGGAAGTACGAGGATGAGGCAACAAGCCTACCTCACCTCGTTACAAAAAAAACAACGAATACAATAATAAAAACTATTACTAGATGCTGCTGCCGACGAAGAAGATCTGAGGTTGTCGTCGCGTCGGCGTTATGACGGTGTTGAAGCGTTGGCGTTGTAGGAGCACTTGATGAATAATTGATGTGATTTGGAGTGGAATCCTCCTCCTTTATAGACTTTGGCCTCTGAAATTGTCTCCTATTTCTTTGGAGCGGATCATGGATTTTTCCAAATTTTATCGCTGGCGGCGCGTCCAAACGTTATCCGTTTGACATAGCGCAAAAAGCAGTCGTCGCCATCGATCATCGATGCCTCTCATCGATCGATGATACGATCGATGCATCTCATCACCAATCGATAACGATCGCCCAATGTCGGTGATCATGCACCGGCCACTTCCTGCGAAGAGATTAGCTCGGAAAATGATACATACGACGGTTTCTAATCGTCCGATCTCGACCTAGACCTTCCACAGGAAGTCTTAGTCGAATCGTCGCCTACGGTCGTCCCCGTAAAGAGGACACGACCTTACAATCTCTCACTCACACGAGCTTACCTCGATAGTAGCTCTCGCTTTCGGCTTTCCACTCGATTCCTTCGGCTCCCTCCGAATTCACTCAAGTGTCGCCCGACCACCACGGCTTCCTCCGGGTGTCGCTAGCCTTCAGCTCCAGCTTTAGTACTTTTTTGCACACTTGATTTAGCTCGTGAGATAACAATATAAACTTAACTTTGTGTCTTTGCCATAATCAAAACACAGGTTCGATTATCTAGTGCCCCTGCACCAACAATCTCCCCCTTTTTGATCTATGGCAAACCAACACAAAGTTAAGGGAAATTAAAGAATAAAACACATATAGTAGATGATGAATGCCATTCCCAAAAACTCTCCCTTAACCAAAACTCCCCCTTAACCCTAGGTGAGTTTTGAAAGAGATACTTTAGTTTTCAAAAACAAATTTTGTGTTACTCCCCCTTAACTTTCGCTCTTCTCCCCCTTTTGCCATAAATCAAAAAGAGTGTTGGGGTTTTTGTATAAAATAGGGTTTAAAACAATGTCGTTATGAATGCATCTAGATAAATCAAATATAAGTCCAAGCGCGTCTAGCAATAGTTAGATGGATTGGTTCGAGGTGTGTCCTCTGCACAATAATCTAAAGATTTATAATATAACCCTTAAGATTAGTTTGCTCTCCCTTAGTCAAATATATGAAGTATAAGAGATGTAGGCGCTAAACTTGGCCTCAGAGTTGTTAAGTACAATAGTTGAGAAAATAAGTAGTATTTTGAAGGGATTGTTTCAAGTATATTTCAATTATCCTTAACATCTCACCCATTCTATGTGTCTCATAATTTGTTCACCTTATATGTTTTGTGAGATGATTTTAAATTGATTAAAGATAGTCAACCTTGGGTTAGATTCAGATTTAACCTTTAGATCGTTAAGTAACTTTTCGAGAAACTGGCTTCCAGGTCGTGGTGAGGCACAGGGGCCTTCTTTGATCGGAACAACGACCACTTCCTTAGACAAAGCCAAATTCAAGAAAATATCACTTAAGTCACTTAGGGTTACTTCCTGGTCTAACTAGTTTAGGATACGGCGAGGTAGCTTCAGCTAGTTCCACTCGGTCAAGTGCACCAAGCTAGATACGCCTTATCTAGCTCGAATACACGAGACTTTGTCTCCCTAACGTACTATCATCTCGCCGCGTCCTGATACTATATTATCAAGAGTTGACTAACTAGTTATTTATGAAAAGAGGCTCCCCGAGGCTCAATCTTTTCGAAGGATTTTAGTTTGTTATGTACGTATTCTAAGTAAGTTCACAAGTTAATGTAAATTCTAAGCATGCAATGGTTTTGCTAAGTAAGGTATACTACTATTTTAGTGTTAGCTCCCTAGACCATTGAACCAATAAGGTCTATTCAAATAATGAACTTGATCTGAGGAATCCAATACTTATTAGTCCTAATATGTGAATTTAATAAAACCTTTGGGACCCATGCTTGGACTCTTTGATGACTACGATTTACGATAGACATATAAGACCTATTCGTAGTCTTTGACTTAAATCCGAGTCCGGCTTTGTTGTACACGGCTCTTTGGGTTCCAAGTAGTCGGTTAAGGTTCTTAGATCCCAACGTGAACTTTTCCAACCTAGCCTCGACCTCTTGAACTTGGTCTTTCAAGAGAGAATTCTCCTTCTCAAGTTTTTCAATTTGGGTTGAGTTTCTCTCTTGAACTTGAATATTTGAAGAGATTAGAGTAGCCTCTTGCTTGAGGGTTTCAACCTCCTCAAGTAACGACTCAACCCTAGACTCGGACTTAGTTAATTTCCTATTAAGCAGTTTAATTGTACTGTAAAGTGTACTAATTAAAGAGAAATCAACCTTAACTTTCCCTTTTAGTCCGGCTTTGAGTTTTCTCTCGAAATAATCTTGAGTCCTGAG
The DNA here is from genome assembly GCA_025175895.1 of Wurfbainia villosa. Taxonomy (NCBI): domain Eukaryota; kingdom Viridiplantae; phylum Streptophyta; class Magnoliopsida; order Zingiberales; family Zingiberaceae; genus Wurfbainia; species Wurfbainia villosa. Next base: position 63,584,637 of record CM045997.1, read on the forward strand.
TCGGAGTTGTAGTTGGACTCGGCTTCGGATTCTGACTCGGACTCCTCCGTTCTTGCCATGTAAGCTATGTCTTCTCTGTTGTCACAAATTGCATGGAAGGCTTTCCTTGCTCCCTTTTTCTTTTGGTTCTCATTCTTCAATTTCCTTCTTTCTTGTCGAACTATTCTCCGCACAATATCGACTATTATGGCCTCCTCTTCGGATTCGGATTCGTCTTCAGGTTCGAGTTCATCTACTTGCCTACTAGGTGGCTTGCTTCTTTGTCTAAGTAGAGCAATACCTCTCTCGGCCCGGATCACGTTAGTTTGCTCATGAAGTTCAAACTCGGAAAATAATTCATCTAACCTAAGCTTCGATAGGTCCTTAGAGACCTTGTAGGCATCGACCATGGATGCCCACAAGGTAGTCCTAGGAAATGAATTAAGAACGTACCTTAGTAGGTCACGGTTTTCGACCTTGTGTCCGATGGTGTGTAGGCCGTTGACAATGTCCTGGACGCGGGCGTGTAGTTGCGTTGCCGTCTCGTGTTCCTGCATCTTGAGGTTATACAACTTATTGAAAAGAAGGTCACGTTTACATACCTTAGCATCGGACGTTCCTTCGTGTAGCTCGATTAATTTATTCCATAGGTCCTTGGCACTAATGAATGGTCCGATGCGGTTGAGTTCCTCCTTGGCCAAGCCACATTGCAATATTTGGGTTGCTCTTGCATCGGCTTCGATTTGCCTCTTGGTTGCATTTGTCCACTTGTTGAAATCCAAGGGTTCTCCTTGATCATTGGTGGGTAAAGCAAAGCCGGTTTGGATTATTATCCAAGTCTCGACTTGTGTTTCAAGAAACACTCCATCCGACCTTTCCAATAACGGAAATCATCTCCGTTAAAGAACGGAGGTCGGGTGGTGCTATATCCCTCAATGTGAGCCATTAAGTATCTTGCAAAACACAAATAAAAACCAAAGAGAATTCCAAGACTTGGTCTTGGATTAGTAATGCGGGAAATAATAGAAAAAAAACAGAAATAAATAAGGAGGATAAGAATCTAACAAAAATTTGAAACTTACGACCTTCGATGTCCCCGAAAGGGTACTAAACGTTGGATTTTGGGGCTGGAAACAGCTTGTTACGGGGGTAAACCCCCCATAAGAAGTGTAGATCTTTCAGAGAGCTTCGATTTGGTGGGTAGATCGTTTCGTGAGTCCACTTGTAGCAAAAGTTATGCTCGTTTGATCGTGAGGTACTCCGAAGGAGATTAGTACTTGCAAAAACACAACAAAAAAACTATGTACCAAGACTTGGTCTTGGATTAGTAAGGAAACAAAACCTCACAAATATCCGAAACGAAAAATACGAAAACAAAACCAAAACGTGCTAGATTGGTGGTTTCACCAAATCTTAGCGCCCCCGCTCTGATACCAATTGTTGGATCGAGAAGCGTCGCTAGAGGGGGGGGGGGTGAATAGCGATCGTAAAACTTTCGTTTTCGTTCGTTCGATACGCAAAGTAAACGAGTAAACACAGCGGAAAATAAAATGACACGTTTATTTTACTTGGTTCACAACCCAGTGGTTGCTACTCCAAGGCCCTATCGGTCCTTGGCCGCGACGGAGGGCAAAGCACTATAACGCGTCTCCTCCTCGTTGGAGGTAGGAGACAACGATCACAAAAAATCCGAAATACGAGGATGAGGCAACAAGCCTACCTCACCTCGTTACAAAAAAACAATGAATACAATAATAAAACTATTACTAGATCATTCTGACGACGAAGAAGATCTGAGGTTGTCGTCGCGTCGGCGTTATGACGGTGTTGAAGCGTTGGCGTTGTAGGAGCACTTGATGAATAATTGATGTGATTTGGAGTGGAATCCTCCCCTCCTTTTATAGACTTTGGCCTCTGAAATTGTCTCCTATTTCTTTGGAACGGATCATGGATTTTTCCAAATTTTATCGCGAAGTGGCCGCGTCAAACGTTATCCGTTTTGACATAGCGCAAAAGCTGAGTCGTCGCCATCAGTCGACTGATGCCTCTCATCAGTCGACTGATGGCAATGATCGATGCATCTCATCGATCAGCGATAACGATCGCCGCCCAATGTCCGTGATGATTGCCCGGCCACAACCACTTCCCTGCAGTAAGAGATTAGCTCGGAAAATGATAAATACGACGGTTTCTAACCGTCCGATCTCGACCTAGACCTTCCACAGGAAGTCTTAGTCGAATCGTCGCCTACGGTCGTCACCGTAAAGAGGACACGACCTTACAATCTCTCACTCACACGAGCTTACCTCGATAGTAGCTCTCGCTTCCGGCTTTCCACTCGATTCCTTCGGCTCCCTCCGAATTCACTCAAGTGTCGCCCGACCACCACGGCTTCCTCCGGGTGTCGCTAGCCTTCAGCTCCAGCTTTAGTACTTTTCTGCACACTTGATTTAGCTCGTGAGATAACAATATAAACTTAACTTTGTGTCTTTGCCATAATCAAAACACAGGTTCGATTATCTAGTGCCCCTGCACCAACAGATCATGGAATGGAAAATCATTGGAAGCATGAATTGGGTCTTGGCCGAAAGTTTCAAAGAGGATTTAACAATCGAAACAACTTGTACTGCATGTGAGGCGATACTTACATTCTTTTGCTTGTTTAGGTATTAGAATATATCCTAGGTTGTGATGCCAAGACTAGAGCTTTATTCTTGCTTGGTTGGTTTTCGGAAATGGAAGAAGGGGGAGATAGGTTTTCAGTGGGGAAGAAAAAGTGAAGAAGAGAATGACAAGTTGTGGTTTTCTTGTCTCCTCATACTCCTATTTATTCACTTGAAGGTGTCCCTTACCCTCCCCTACCCTTATCTATCATTTCCCCTACCCTTCTAATAGCACAACCCTGCTGGGCTTCTGGTTATCGGATGCATCCTAAGGTTTAGTTATCTACTTGGAGGTTTAGGGTTCAAACCCTGGGCCATGCATCCCTTTTTGGCTCTATTTTCTTTTATTTTTGAAAGAGCTCACATAAAAGCCCATTATGATCATGCAAAAATTCTTATAAAATTTTCTAGAAATTTTACGGGCGTTACAGCCCTAGAGCCAATCATGTGATGATTGTTGTATGGACTTTATTATATCATATTCCTATTTATAAAAGCATGGTTATTATATTTACTTGTATTGGTGCCAAATAAACTAAGTATAATAACGTCCTTGAGTAGAAGGTTCTTATCTATATCAATCGATTGTTTGAATCGATAATGATATGATATAGAGAACACTACTCTTAATCATTCCTAGTCAAGTATTAACATTGAGGGACAATGTTAATGCGTAGAGAGTAGCATGTAGGTCCACTCGATGACTTGATCTCACAAGTCATGGATATGATATATTAAGTTGACACATGGGTATGCATTGGAGAATGTATACTGAATGACCCGCCATGAGAAAGTATCATGGATCGTTATATGACTGTCATATACTTTCTCATGTGACTATTAGCATGACTATTAGTTCTTGGACCTGAAGTCACCATGGTTCCCTACATAAGGAGTTGCATACTTTGGATTCGTCAAACGTCACTCGTATATGGGTGGACTATAAAGGCAATTACTGGGTATGTAACAAATTATGCGGAGGGATGTGAGTGATGTAGATGAGATTTATCCCTCCTATATGATGGGAGTGACATCGTTATTCTTGATAGAGTGAGACCACGAAGTGCATGACCATGACCAAATGAGTCAATATGAGATATTGAGCTCATTTGATTAGAGTGAGTCTACTTGAAGTTCAAGATATAGATTGTACCGAGGATGACACGGTCTATGCCTCAATTGGTCAATCTAGATGTCAAGGATAGAGGGACATTGTCACATATTGTGAGAGTCACAATTAGTAGTTACAAAGGTGATGTTGGATCTCAACATTCTTGTAACTTGGGTAGCAATGATGTGTTACTAGATATCGCTCATTGCTTATGTTCCTAAATCGGTTAAGGAGCATTGTCAATGTTACAAGAACCTATAGGGTCACACTCAAAGGGCAATTAGATGGATATTAAGTTCATATGATGAACCATGAGGATTAGGTTCATGGGATGAACCAAATTGGATTAAGAGTAATCCAAATTAGACTAATTGAGTTAGACTCAATTTGATTCAAGTGTTGAATGAGTCTAATTTAGATTTGATTTATTGAGTCAATTTAAATTAATGAATAGAGATTCATTAAATCAAATTGACTTGAATCAAGTGGTTAGATTTGATCAACCATGGGAGATAATAGGTCAAGTTTGACTTGACTTGAGAGAGGAGATCAATGGTCAATTTTGACTTGACCAATTGTCATGTCATGGTGACTTGGCATGGGGCCGGCCAATGATGATGTTCCACATCATCATGGACTTATCATGTAGTGCCACCTCATGAGGGAGACCAAGAGCCATTGGCTCTTAGAGTTACATGCATACATGTAACCTCCCAACTTGAAGTGGCCGGCCACTTTTATTCATTGTGTGAAGTTATTTTGTGATTAACTTCATCTTCTTCCTTGCTTCTTCCTCTCAAGCTCTCCCAATCCTCCTTGGCCGAAACTTCCATGAGTACTAGCACACTCTAGGTTGATTTTCTCCACCATTTGTTCGTGTGGATACCAATAGAGGAGTGTACACTTGACACTCTTGAGTTCCGACAAAGCGTTTGGACTAGCTGGATAAGCGAAGGGCGTCGCTACGAGAGTAACACTCTCATCATATAGATCTAAGGTAGATCTAGGTTTCCATAACGTACATACATGAATTTATTTTTGTTATACTTCGTACAGATCTGTTTTCGGGCTTCCGAGGTTTCCGCAATGTAAAAAATAGTTTTTGCGGCTCGAAAAGTCCAACAGTGGTATCAGAGCCACGTGCGAAGCATGTATGTGTTTTAAATTTGTAGTTTTTGTATTAGATATAAAAATTACATATTTTTAAGTTTCTGTAAATTTCCTATTTTTATATATTGTTTTGTGTATTTTTCTCAAAGAGTCGAAGCAACAAGTGTTGGGACACTTGTAGGCTTCAACCACCGAGAAAAACTCTCCGAAACGGCAAGTTCTTGCTTTAGGTTTTTGGGACAGCGACTTAAGTCGTTGGAAGATCAAGTAGGGACACTCGCAAAGTTTATTTTTGCGAGTAGGGGCGATGCTCCTATCCCTGAAAGGGGCCTTGTCCCGCGATCGCGCCCGGAAACCACTTAGCGGGACCCTTACGGAGAGGTGACTAATAAAATTGAAAAAAATTAGGAAAAATTATAGAAATTTCTGTAATATACATAATTTAGAATTATGTATAATTCTTGATGGTCATGGCCCAAGAACACCAATATGATTGGAGTATAAATGTGTTGTAATTCATAATACGGCCTGCGTGTCATTTTTGTGGTTGTGCATGTTGTAAATAGTTTTAGACTCGAATGTAACTCGAGTTTCATGTTTGTAATGTACAAAATGGAGCGGTGGAAGGTCCACTACTAGACGGAGTTACAAGAAGGGTACCGACGACACATGGCGGTCAAAGGAGGTTCTTAGAGAAGCCGCTAACCCTAGGTTGACCGTCCGATCTTCTCATTGCCTTGACAAGATCGTAGTAAGGCCATGACCACATCACAATTAATTTATATATATATATGTGTGTGTGTTTGTGTGTGTGTGTGTGTGTGTGTTTTGCTTGTATGTATGTGATGCATGCTAGTAAGTTTTGCTTGTATGTATATGATGCATGCTCGGATATTTTTCTTGTATGTATATGATGCATGCTAGAATAATGCTTGTATGTATGTGATGCATGCTAGTGTAGGGTAATAAAGGCCTTGATGCGTATATGATACACATTACGATTAGATTAGATCTTAATCAAATCAACTCGAAAATGCCTACCAAGTCTTGATACCCATCACTACCTCGATCATTTGTAGTTGTTAAATTTGCCAAAGTAGAACAACGCATATTATCTTGGTAGGGTGCGGAGGGACAATCTTGGTCACGCCTATAACGGCTTGGGTTAGAGTAAGTTCAATTAGATTGAGTAAAACTAGTTAACTAAATTGGATCGAGTAGAACTATAGGCGTATTCCAACCGTTGGAAAGATAGGATAAGATCGCATTTACACTAAATCTTCGGCGATTTAGCCAAAGCTAACTCAAGGTCTTTTGTAAATGTGGGTCTTGATCCTATAAACAAGAGTTGCATAGAGATGTAATCGGTAATGTGTTACCTACCGATCATACTAAGTCTTGGGCGATTTAGCCAAAGCTAACTCAAGGCGTAGTATGATGTGGATCTTGTCCCGCAAGAATTATATCTAATTTGTATGAATCTAGTAAAGTGGTTTGACCACATCCATAACTCGATTCTATAAAAGTCCTATAATTCAGTGGGAGCATCATTTGATTAAAGGCCTAATTAAATGATAAAAGGAATATGATATTAATTTTCTGTATTGTGTATGTTGTAGATTACTATGTCGATAAACACGAACACTCTCTCCCTGCGTTCTGTCCGTGAGAAGGGCAAGCTTAATGGAGTAAATTTCCTGGACTGGTACAGGAACCTGAGAATTGTTCTCACCCAAGAAAGTAAACTGTACGTCCTGGATCAGCCCATTCCGGAGGAACCTCCTGCCACTGCCCCACGAACTGACAAAGATGCTTACAAGAAGCATCAAGATGATGCATTAGATGTGTCATGTCTCATGCTAGCGACCATGAACTCTGAGTTTCAGAAGCAACACGAGTTCAATAATGCTCATGATATGATTGAACATCTTTATCAACTATATCAAGGACAAGCAAGGCATGAGAGATATGAGATCTCTAAGGCACTATTTCAGTCCAAGATGCAAGAAGGGACTCCCATAGGTCCATATGTACTCAAGATGATTGGGTACTGATAGTCGCATTTTTATCGCGTGATTTTTATTTACATTTGAGGATTTTAGGCTCTTTGATTTAGGTAATTACGGCTATTCATGACGTCTTTTGCATATTGGATTTAATTGAAATTAATTGTTATTCCCTATAATTTCAGTATTATTTTTCATGGGTGAATGTGATTTTGTAGGGAACATGAAAAGAGCTAAATCGGAGCAATCGCAGCCATCGATCCAGGGCGGTCTTCAACAGCAGCTGGTGTTGGTGCAGGGGCACTAGATAATCGAACCTGTGTTTTGATTATGGCAAAGACACAAAGTTAAGTCTACATTGTTATCTCACGAGCAAAATCAAGTGTGCAGAAAAGTGTTAAAGCTGGAGCTGAAGGCTAGCGACACCCGGAGGAAGCCACGGTGGTCGGGCGACACTCGAGTGACTTCGGAGGGAGCCGAAGGAATCGAGTGGAAGGCCGAAAGCGAGAGCTACTATCGAGGTAAGCTCGTGTGAGTGAGAGATTGTAAGGTTGTGTCCTCTTTATGGGGATGACTGTAGGCGGCGATCTGACTAAGACTTTCTGTGGAAGGTCTAGGTCGAGATCGGACAGTTAGAAACCGTCGTATTTATCATTTTCCGAGCTAACCTCTTATTGCAGGGAAGTGGCCAAGCTAGCAGTCGACTGTTGGAAAATGGAGCAGTCGACTGATGCCCATCAGTCGACTGATGGGAGGCATCAGTCGACTGATGGCGACGATTCAGCTTTTGCACTAGGTCAAAATGGATAACGTTTGACGCGGTCACTTCGCGATAAAATTTGGACAACTTCATGATCCGTTCCAAAATAAGAGGAGACAAATTCAGAGGCCAAAGTCTATAAAAGGAGGGGAGGATTCCATCTCCAAATTAACATCAAGTTTATTCATCAAGTGCTCCTACAACGCCAATGCTCCAACATCGTCATAACGCCGACGCGACGTCAAGTTTCGATCTTCTTCGTCGGCAGCAGAATCAAGTAATATTTTTGATATTGTATTCTTTGTTTTTCTTCATAACGAGGTGAGGTAGGCTTGTTGCCTCATCCTCGTATATTCGGTTTTGTGATCGTTGTCTCCTACCTCCAACGAGGAGGAGACGTTATAGTGCTTTGCCCTCCGTACATGGTCTAGGACCAATAGGGCCTTAGAGTAGCAACCACTGGGTTGTGAACCAAGTAAAATAAACGTGTTCATTTATTTTCCGCTGTGCTTACTTTGCGTATCGAACGAACGAAAAAGAAAAGATTTATGGTCGCTATTCACCCCCCCCTCTAGCGACGCTTCTCGATCCAACAGCTGGTGGCGACCATCATCAGTTCCCAGATCCGATTCCATCCACATTGATTGGTCATGGTCACGGCAGTCCCGCATCCAACATCGGAGCTTTGAATTGCCGCATCGATCCAACTCTCGTCGGAATCCGACAAGAGATCCGTACCCTGAGAACCTTGGAGTGTTCGGTATTGTTGAAGGTCACCGGAGAGGGTGGTACCTTTCCGGTGTTTGTAGATGACTGTGTTTACTTTATTAATTTACTGTTGATTCAGTATTGTATTTCTTATTGGTTTACTGCATTGTTCACTTTGGGTATTTTAGTATTTTTACATTGTTGGCTCACTAATGTGCACTATATTTTATTAGTATTGTTCTAGTATTGATTTCTTAGTGTGCAGTAGTGTTTCACTGATGTTTAGTCGTATTTTGTCTGTGTGGTAAATCGTGCACGTGGTAATTTGGTTTGATAGCTTAGTGAGTCTTGTTAGTCATTTACAGTGTTTAGTGATTAGATTTATTTACTTTAGTGTAATTGTTATTTTCCTGTTTTTAGTTAATCTTCAGCCAGTGTGTCGTATAGTGACAGTGCAGTGCTCAGTTGAATTGCATTCATCGTTAGTTTAGGTTTTATTTACATTTGGCTAGTGCACCGTATAGTGACAGTTCGGTGCTTGGTTGAATTGTTTTCGTTTATTGCAGTTTTTAGTGACTGTTTGACTACTCTGTCGTATCGTGACAGTGCGGTGTATGATTAAATTGTTCACATTTATTTGATTAGTGTACCGTATAGTGAGAGTGTGGTGCTTGGTCGATTTCTTTTCTATCTGTTAGTTTAGTTTTTCAGTGGTTGTTTGATCACTGTGTCGTATAGTGACAGTATAGTGCTTGGTTGAATGGTTCACATTTGTTTGATCATTGTACCGTATAGTCACAGTGCAGTGTGTGATCACTTACTTTTGCACATTAGGATAGTTGCTTGTGTTAGTGAAAGCCCTAGAGTCAATCATGTGATGATTGTTGTATGGACTTTATTGTATCATAGTTCTATTTATAAAGGTATGGTTATTATATTTACTTGTATTGGTGCCAAATAACTAAATATAATAACGTCCTTGATTAGTAGGTTCTTATCTATATCAATCGATTAGTTGAATTGATAATGAGATGATATAGAGAACACTACTCTTAATCATTCCTAGTCAAGTATTACATTCAGGGACAATGTTAATGCATAGAGACTAGCATGTAGGTCAACACGATGACTTGATCTCACAAGTCATGGATATAAGATATCAAGTTGACACATGGGTATGCATTGGAGAATGTATACTGAATGATCCGCCATGAGAAAGTATCATGGATCGTTATATGAGTGTCATATACTTTCTCATGTGGCTATTAGTATGACTATTAGTCCTTAGACCTGAACTCACCATGGTTCCCTACATAAGGAGTTGCATACTTTGGCTTCGTCAATCGTCACCCGTAAATGGGTGGACTATAAAGGCGATTACTGGGTATGTGACAAATTATGCAGATGGATGTGAGTGATGTAGATGGAGTCTATCCCTCCTATATGACGGGGTTGACATCGATATTCTTGATAGAGTGAGACCACGAAGTGCATGACCATGCCCAAATGAGTCAATATGAGATATTGAGCTCATTTGATTAGAGTGAGTCTACTTGGAGTTCAAGATATAGATTGTACCGAGGATGACACGGTCTATGCCTCAATTGGTCAATCTAGATGTCAAGGATAGAGGGACATTGTCACATATTGTGAGAGTCACAATTAGTAGTCACAAAGGTGATGTTGGAGTTCAACATTCTTGTAACTTGGGTAGCAATGATGTGTTGCTAGATATCGCTCATTGCTTATGTTCCTAAATCGGTTTAGGAGCATTGCCAATGTTACAAGAACCTATAGGGTCACACACAAAGGGCAATTAGATGGAGATTAGGTTCATATGATGAACCATGAGGATTAGGTTCATGGGATAAACCAAATTGGATTAAGAGTAATTCAAATTAGACTAATTGAGTTGGACTCAATTTGATTCAAGTGTTGAATGAGTCTAATTTAGATTTGATTCATCAAATCAATTTAAATTAATGAATAGAGATTCATTAAATTAAATTGACTTGAATCAAATGGTTGGATTTGATCAACCATGGGAGATAAGAGGTCAAGTTTGACTTGACTTGAGAGGGAAGATGAAAGGTCAAGTTTGACTTGACCAAATGCCATGTCATGATGATGACTTGGCATGGCCGGCCAATGATGATGCTCCACATCATCATTGCCTTATCAATTGGTGCCACCTCATGAGGAAGACCAAGAGCCATTGGCTCTTGGAGTTACATGCATGCATGTAACCCCCCAAGTCATGAAGTGGTCGGCCACTCCATTTGATGGTGTAATTGATTTTGGTGAGTTACTCCAACTTCATCTTCTTCCTTGGATCATCCTCTCAAGCTCCCCTCTCCTCCTTGGACGAACCATCCTAAGGGTGCTAGCACACTCAAGCTTGTGTTTTCTCCACCTATTGCTTGTGTGGATACCAATAAAGGAGTATACACTTGACACTCTAGAGTTCCGGCAAGCTATTTGGATGAGTGGGATTTGCGAAGGGCATCGCATCGAGGGTAACACTCTCACCTTCTAGATCTAAGGTAGATCTAGGTTTACTTAGCACATACATGTAGTTATTTTTATATATCTTCGCACGGATCCGTGGCCGGACTTCCGAGGTTTTCGCAATGCAAAAAGTGGTTTTTACAGCTCAGAAAGTCCAACAGCTTGTTACTTGTTATTTGGTAGTTAGATTTACTTCTTGCAGATTTAATTCTCAGGTTTGTAATTTGATTTTGCATTTTAATTGTTTTGATAATTATAAAAATCCCCAGTGTTTACTTCTGTTTAAAAACAAACGTCCAGCCATTAGGTTCGTTGGGAGATGATCCGAGTCAGTCCTATACTGCATTAGTGTAGTTAGGGGGTCCAGTAAATAATTTGGGAACGATATCATGACATAAATCATCGTTTATCAAATTTTAGCGTCATTATCGGGGACTCTAATGGCATTCGTTTGTCTTTAAACTGTAGTTTGTTTGTTTGTTTTCTTTTCTTTTGTTATTACTGTCTTTCTTATCATTTTTATTTGTTTCTCATTGTATTTGTTTGTGTGGATGACTAGGTCTTCAGGTGATAATCTACTTGAGTTTTATGCAACAGTTTTTCTCTTCCCTCAGAGGCCCAGCCTAGGAAGGGGGTTGTTGAAGAAAAGGCTAGGGAATTCCAAGAGCTAACAGATTCCCAAGTATGCCAAGTTTTTTTTAATGATCTGTGTGTTCATGAGAAGTTGTACTCTTTCTATGGAGGTAGGAGATACTGTAGTTCAGTTCAGTATTTTGGACGCTATGAGGTACCCGATGGAGAATCATTTTATTCTTACCGTGGATATAGCTGATGAGCTGAACTGCATGAACTTTATTTCTCAGTCTATTTTTTTCATTTGGATATCTCTGCACCTTCTACATTTTGTTGTGATTTTAGTGATTTTTTTGATTCTAATGTTGATAATGATTTGTTGTTATGACCTATCTGTGGGCCCTCTTTATTGTAGACAGGGATATGGAATGTGTAAGGACTTGCATGCTTCAGGTGACTCCCCAAGGATCACTTCCATCAAATGTTTGTGAGAAATGTCATTTCATGGTCGAGTATGGGATATCTTAGGTCATATTATCTTTGTGTATGGTATTGAAGTAGATCCTGCTAAAATTCATGTTATATCTTCTTTATCTTACCCCGCTTCTGTGCAGGAAGTTTGTGCTTTTCTAGGTCATGCAGGTTTCTATAGACATTTTATCAGAGACTTCAGTAAGATTGCCCTACCCTTGACCAACTTGTTGCAGAAGGAGGTGGTATTTCAGTTTGACCAGGATTATGGTAGAGATCGAGCACACCCCATAGCAGATTCTTTTCCAGATGAGCAATTTTTTTCACTTGTAGGGTAAGACACCATGGTATGTAGATCTTGCTATTTATTTAGTTGTCATGTTGTACCTTCACATTTTACTTATGGACAAGTCCAGAAATTGAAACGTGATGTTAAGTACTATGTATGGGATGATCTCTATCTTTGAAAATTTTGTAGTGATCAGATCATTAGACGATGTGGACTTGATTATGAGTTTCATTCCATACTTACTTATTTTTTGTCATTCTCTGGCTTGTGGGGGGCACTTTGGACCCCAAAGGACTGCTAGGAAAGTTTTAGAGTCTGGTTTGTATTGGCCACCCTATTTTATGATGCCTCTGAATTTTACAAGTCTTGTGAGTGATGTCAACGAACAAGGAACATAGGACATAGAAATGAAATGCCTCACCAATCCTTGTTATTCTGTGAGATTTTTTATGTTTGAGGTATTGATTATGTTTCCAAATGGGTGGAGGCCATCCCCACCAGGACTGATAATTCTCTAGTTGTTGTGGATTTTGTTAGGTCTCACATATTTTGCAGGATTTGGAGTACCCAGGGCGATCATTAGCGATTAAGGGTCTCACTTTCATAATAGACGCAGGCCATTTTAAGGAGAGAGATCAAGTCTATACTGGAGAATACGGTGGAGCCAGACATGATGATGCTTCTTCTCCGACATGACAGGGGAGTGTGTTCTTTTACTTACTGTATTTTCTTCCTTCCTTTCATGTTCGGAATAAACTGGTTGTTTGTTTGTTTGGTGTTTGCCTATTGACTTAGGTTTGTTTGTTTGTTGGTTTGTGTTGAGTCAAATAATTTTCCCTTTTGCATACCTTAGTATCATGTCAGAGACGGTTAAAATTAGTTAAGTTTGATCATCAAATTATGGATTTTTGGTGTATGATAGGAGACTTCACTTTCATACAGTCACTTATTATGGTGGTGAACTTTTTATTGATAGACTAAGCTTGATATTTTTTTTCACCTAGTGAGGTTGTAAGCCATTTTCATCGTTTACCCACTTTGGTGTGATACACATGTGATACTTGTTGCTCTAGAACTTGCTTTGAGTCTTTTCAAAACTGCAATAGCATTTATTTGCATGAATATGATGAAGGATTTCACTCTTGATTCTTTTCCTCACTTGTATTGCTTGTCTAATCCACTTGATACTTCCATGTTGTCTTACATGTCATATCCTTACATTTACCATTTATTGTCTTTGTTATCTTTGTGGATTATCTTCTCTCGTATCTTTTGTTCCCATATTGGAAGAATAACTTGATAAGTTGTTTGTCCGAGACGGACAAAATTCTTAAGTGTGGGGGAGGATATATTGTTTTGTTGGGCAGCACTGAATCAGAAATGTTTTCAAACAAGATGATGAAATTGGTTCACAGTTGAGAGAGGGCATAGAAATAGAGGCAGATTCCAACTGAATCTGAAAATCCAGAAAAAAAAAGAGAACTTGTTCATTGTAGCTATGTTCTGATCTGAATGGATTGCACTGGAAATTGCAGCGTTATCAGAATTGTGCCAGTACCAATAGCAACCTTACCTATACGTGCAACCCAATTTCAACCTCAACAAGGGTGCAGCAGAATTTCTGAAAATAGTAGTTGTAGAACATTCTGAACCAAGCAACTTAATGCAGTTCCTGTTGCTGTGACATTCTGATAAGCTGGTAGATGAAGCTTGGGTTTTGGAGACTGCAGATCGGGTTTCTGCTGAGAGCATAATAGAAGTTCAAAATGCTCAATGTGAAAGGACCAGGGAAAAGTAGTTCAAAATGCTCTGCCAATCACAAGGCCAACAAGTTAAAATTCTGCTTATGGAGTCAGAACTTAGGAATGGATTGAATGTGTTTGGTTGTATCAGATTTTCAGGAGTTGTACGTGCAAGATCTGGATTGAATTGGGTTTAGTGTTGGACATTGTTACGACGAACAAATAAAAGGATGAACCTGGTGATTGATGTTAATTTCCAGTATTCTTACTACATAACAGTTTTCTGAATCTGAAATTGGCATCCACTGTTCTAAATCTGAAAATCCAGTAGTAGGCAGATGAGGGATTTTAGGAAAATTGATGCCTACTCAAAACCTTCAACCAGAAAAGATTTGAGCATCATGTTTCCAGAAAGGAGCAACATGCAAATACCAAGGAAGGAAGTGATTGGCAGCAAGTTATGTTAGTGAAGTTCATGAACTCATTTAAATGGTTTTACCATTTTACTTCTCTTCTTCTTGTAGTAGGAAGGGAAGAGCGTGAATTTAAGTTATTATTCTAAGACAAATGTTGGTTAGCTGGATACTTGGAGCAAACATGCAAAATCTCAAGAGGATTAAGCTGGAAGATCCTGACACGGGATTGAACATTTCTGCAATAAATAAAAAAAATACAAAAACTGTTTCTGAATCTGAAAATCCAGAAACAGCAACTCAAATACAGAAATAGTAGTCCATCGATACAATAGCTTTGGGCTCAGCTGTTAATTGGATACAGAGGTTGAAAGTGCAGCTTGAAATAGTTAAGTCAGAAATTTATCGAAGAAAGCACAAGTGCTGAATGAATTGGAATTGAAAATTTTGAAATCATCTAATTAAATTTTCGAATTGGAGGAGGAAGAGACTAAGATGCAGAATATTCTGGAGGATTCAATACATTGACAAACAAGTTTTGCTTCATGAATCTCGTGTGTGCCAAATCAGAGATCCTGATAAGAAATAGCATGGTTTTCAATGAAGTTAGAGCAAGCAGTGGTAGGGTGCGACAATAGGTGAAAGGCTTCATAGTTTGGAAGTCGAAATTGAAATTCTATGGATGCTATAGCTGGTTGAAGCTGCTGAAAAAAGGGTTTCAGAAAGTTGTTTGAGTTTCAAAGAGTGGTTACTGGTCGGCTGCAGAATATTCTGAGCATTCAATTTCTGAAAAGAGAAAAGATGATAGATGCAATTCTTAAAAATGCATGAGTCATCAAAGATCCAAGAGGTTGTGCTTACACGTTGATTGGATATTTTTGCCAAGTGCAGCACTTGCAGTGTAGAGATACCCTGCATGTTCACTTCATGAAAAAGCTGCAAAATGTCAAGGAATTGTAACTTTGGAGAAGCTGCACGTGTAAGTATAGAGGAGTTAGTTACAGTCTGAAAAAAAATTATGGGAAAATGCATGAATCACCAAGCTATAAAAGGCTGGGCTTACACGTGGATTCAAGGAATATCTATTGGAGGTTGGATCAAATTTTTAGAATTCAAGGACATTTGCGATGGCTCTACTTAAATCTGGGCAGCTGCTGTCAGTTTTAACACCACAATCACTTCAATCTAAAGGCCTATAACTCATGCCGAGGCCATCAAACTGGATCAGATCAAGGCTGATTAAGGGAAGTTTCTGAAATTTTATCTGATACAGCAGCTGTTGAAGTTGCTGAATTTCCACAGCTGCTCGACAGTGTATCAGCAGCAACAGATAGTTGATGGAAGTATCAAGGTCAATTGCAAGATGGTGTACCTGAAACTATGGAATCTATTCGGTGAGCTGGATTAAAAGTCTAGGTTCTTACTGGGGATAAACAGGAAACTGTAATCTCAATAGACCTCTCATGCAAAGCTTTAAGAACAATGCATTAGTCACTTCTGACAAAAAAAAAATAGAATTGGAAGTAACTTCTATAGCTGGGATGAATTTAGAATTGAGAATTGAAAGTAAGCTCAACAGTTGATAGTAAGTGCAGCAGCTGAAGACAGAAATTCATGCAATTCAGATTTAAGGTTAAGGAAGTGAAATTTGTCAATGAGCTTAGTGAATTACTAGAATTTGTCCAGGTTGAGGAGTCTACTGATGAGTTGCAGAGCTTTAAGGAGAGAATTAAAATTTTAGTGTCTGTTATCCCATCCCACACATCTCCGTACCTGCAGAAATTCCTTACCTGCTGATGCCACAACACAAATTGCTGCAGCTGGACATGTTCTACCCCAGAATTATCGAAAGCTGTTCTGCAATGTTCAGATTTGCAGAAATTGAAAACACCTGAGATATAAATTGAAACCAGATTGCAGGATGCTTGTTTTCCTACTTTGATACGCTGAAAGTGCAAGCTTAGAGGAGCTAGATACAATCTGGACAGAATGCTATGATTAAGATCATTAACAAGCCTTGAAACATTCTTGCTTATGAAAACAATGGAGACCAATTGGAAGAAGTACCAGGTGCTGCAGCTTTGACGGATATGTTGTTACAGGTATGCTTATGGATACCTTTGGAGCTCTACTGATTTTAATGGATGTATGTAATGCTTAGCACCAGAAACATACTCGTTGTAATCTTGTTTTCTTGCCTTTGAAGCTGCACGCGTAAGCTTAGATATCCTTTTCAGTCTGGACAAACTACAATTTCAGATTTGAGATATCCTCAATTTGGTGATTACCCCAGCTAGCTAAAGTTGTGGCTTATGAAAATAGAATGGAGATGTTGTGAGTGTTATTTTCCTTTTCTTGATCGTTATTGGACTATCTCCCTCTACACTTCTAAATGCAACGAATCAGGTTTATTCTTTCAATTCTTCTGTTGTTGCTTGTTCATTGTGTTGGGTTTCCGGCACCGCGGCGTGTGTGTGTTCGATCATGTTTCGTAAACATGAGCACAGCGGAAGCAATTAAAAATAATAAATCTATATCTATTACAACACACACAACACACGCATGCTATTACAACAAGTGTAGACATAACCATAAATTAAAATTTGCAATAAAAGAAATTATCTACGTTATACCTTTCGTATGACGTGTAGCGGGAACGGCATCAACCAGAACGATCCTCGTAAGAATCGTCTCTATCCGTATCCACGCCGAGCTCCTCGGGATGACTTCGCTAAGTCACGAGCTTCGTCTTCGTACGGGTTACTAGCCTCGTGTTGAAGACGACGTGATCGAGAGATGATCACGATCCGAATCCAAATTCGGATCCTAAACCGAGTTCTCAAAACTCGCTTCTCCGGAGAGGTATTCGTCAACCAATTGACGAATCCTTCGTCCTCCACCTCAGAGGATTACCGGAGATCAAATCCCCGGTAAGTTAGGCGCTATCGGAGCACTAACCGTCGTCCAAATGACGCTCCGACAACAAAGAAACAAGCTGTCCATAAAAACTGGACAGCTTTTGGTGGAGGAATAGAGGCCGGCCAAGGAGAGATGGAAGCTCACCTTATCACCGAACCTAGAGGAGATCACCGGAGGGTCGCCGGAGATTCACCGGCTGAAGCTTGGTCGCCGGCAACAAGTTGGACGGCGACACAAGAGGTTGGGCGGCGGCACACTAGGGTTGGCGCCGAAATCCTCCTTCAAGGGGTGGGCGGCAACTCCAAGGGCTAGGGTTTGGATTAGAGCTTAATTATCCATTAAGCCCTCTTTTATAGAGAACTAATTCTCTTAATGGTTAATGGATCATATCCATAAAGCCCGTTAACCCGCTCCATTAAGATAAGTTAAAATAAACCAAACCATGATGGTTTATTTTAAGTTAAAACAAAACGAACCAACCTTTGGTTCATTCGTTTAATATAAACCAAACCCTTTGGTTTATTCTCATCCATTAGATTAGAACCAAACCATTTTGGTCCATCCATTATGTCTTCATAAGACACGGCCCATCCACGCTTCCATTGCGACTGAAACAATTTCATGCTCGCTTTATGTTTGGTCCAACCAAACATAGTTTCTCTCGGTCTGAGAATCCCATTCTCAAGCTCGTTTTAAATCCTTTGGATTACACTCGTTGTGCGTGTGACCAAATAGGTTCTCGGTTTATGTTGGCCATCTATAATTAACCATTAATTATAGAACATGAGTGGCACCTAGTAGTACATCATGATCCCCAATTAAGAAAAGATCAGCGGTTGATCTAGAACTATTTACGAAACCCTTGATGCTCGAATGAATCGTGCCCCATTCCCTTCACTCATCTTATACCCACTTGGTTGGGACATGGTCTATTGTGCCGTCCCACTAAGTGACTTCACACCTAGCCCAGTATCATTTCCTCGTCCTACGGATTCTAGTTACTCCACATGTATCGAAGAGTACCTTACTCTAAACATGTAATGCTTTGGCCAAAGACTTTAGTAACAATCCGACGAGAGGCCATGGGTATACATCTCCTCGCAAGGAGTGGTGAATCCTTTATAGGCTATTCAAACACCTTCGATCACTTCGACTTATACCCAATCATCCCGGGTCCACATCTCCTCGGAGATGTTTGCTTAAGATGTCAAAGCATAAGTCTCCATGATCAAGATGACTTGAATACCGCAAGTCAAAGGAACATCGCACTTAAGCCACAGTAAGAACTTCATTGACATATCTATATATGCAGAGAACCATATGAAGTCTTACGGCTGGTCACTCCAATGAACTAGTTACCATAACTAGCATCCACGATTAACTCCGGACATCACTATGTCTCCAGCCAGTGAGAATCAGCTGCTTGGATACACCAAGGAGTATACCTCGTGCTAGTCTCGACAGAATTGATGGTGTCTAAATCCATCAATTCATCGACTAGGGATAATTCCGATACATCACAATTACACATGTAGAGATACTCACTAGTTGTGATCCAATCACAAATTCTCTCATGCTGTGAATCGTATCGTGGACATTCAGTAAATGAGTTTAAGATCCAATCAAATACATAAATCATGTATACTCAAATAGTGAATCTTCATTTATCATATAAATGGTTCATACATAAGGCGATTGCCTTAGGACATCTCTCATATATTACTAACAGACTCCCACTTGGCCTAATGCCAATCGCTACGGTATCCAATACCATAAGCTCTAACATGACCCTCAAACTTACTTTGAGGTAATGCTTTAGTCAAAGGATCCGCTAAGTTCCTTTCAGTGGGAATTTTCTCGATTTGTATTTCGTTCCTACTTATGATCTCTCTGATAAGATGATAGCGGCGAAGCACATGTTTGGATCATTGATGAGACCACATCAAGTTCATAGATGAACTTATTGATCCAAACTGCTTCCTTTGTTGCTTCCAAAGCTGCAACGTATTCTGCCTTAGTGGCAGAATCCGCTATAGTGTCAAGCTTGGAACCTTTCCAACTTATTGCGCCTCCATTTTAGGTGAATACATACCCAGACTGAGACATGGAATCATCCTTGTCTATCTGGAGCTGGCATCCGTATACCCACGTATCACCATGTACCCTTCTCCATATATTAGGAACGCATCCTTAGTTCTTCTCAAGCACTTAAGGATCGTCTTAACAGCCACCCAATGATCCATTCCTGGATCAGACTGGTATCTGCTCGTGACACTAAGAGCATACGATACATCGGGCCTTGTACATAACATAGCATACATGATAGATCCTATTGCGGATGCATAGGGAATCTTACTCATGCAAATCCTCTCGTCTTCTGTGCGCGGACTGTTAGTTATAGCCCTAAGAACCAATCATGTGATGGTTGAATAGGGAACATTTTGTATCATATTCTATAAAGGCAAAGGATTGGTTATTATATTTAAGTCTTGCTTGTGCCAGCTAAATTAAATATAGTAATGCCCTAGAAAAGTAGGTTCTTATCTACAGCACATCAATTGGCAGAATTGATTATGAGAGGCTGTAGAGAACACTTTCTAAATGTTCCTAGTCAAGTATTAATATGCAAGGGCAATATTAATACATAAAGACTAGCATGTAGGTCAATTGATGACTTGATCTCACAAGTCATGGATATATGATATCAAGTTGACACATGGGTATATATTAGAGAATATATACTGAACTGACCCGCCATGAGAAAGTTTCATGGATCGTTATATGAGTGTCATAAACTTTCTCATGTGACTATTGGTATGAATAGTCCTCAGACCTAAAGTCACTACGGTTCCCTACATAAGGAGTTATGTACTTTGGTATCGTCAAACGTCACCCGTAACAGGGTGGACCATAAAGGCGATTACTGGGTATATAACAAATTATGCGGAGGGATGTGAGTGATGTAGATGGGATCTATCCCTCTCATATGACGAGAGTGATATCGGTGGGCCCCTTGATTGAGTAGAACTACTAAAACGCTTGGCCTTGCTCGAATGAGTCAATATGAGATATTGAGCTCATTTGTTTGAGTTAGTTTACTCAGGGATCAAGAAACACATAGATTGATCGAGGATGACACGGTCTATGCCTCATTGATCAATCTGATATCAAGGATAGAAGGACACGGTCATATATTATAGTAGTCACGGAAAGGTTAGTCGGATCTTGACTTATCTCATAACTTGGGTAGCAATGATGTATTGCTAGATGCCGCTCATTGCTTGTGTATCTAAAAGAGTTTAGGTCCACTTAGCGTTATGAGAGCCTATAGGGTCACACACAAAGAGCATGATGATTAGAGGAATTAGAGTATTCTAGTTTGACTAGAATAATTTGGGAATAAGCTTAAGTACAAAATGGTTTTTGGACTTTAAGCTTAATGAGAATTTTAGCTAATTGATTTAATGAGATTAATTCAATATGTTACCTCATTGATTTAATAAGATTAATTCAATATGATAACATAAGCTTAATTGAATTAATAAGATTAATTCAATATGATAACATAAGCTTAATTGAATTAATAAGATTAATTCAATATGATAACATAAGCTTAATTGAATTAATAAGATTAATTCAACATGCATGAATGCCACATAAGAATGCCACATAAGCATGCCACATAAGCATGCCACCTAAGCATCCACCTAAGCTAGATAAGGTGCAAGGAAACAAAATGGTTTTGTCTCCTTAAGTGGCCGGCCAAACAAATGTCCCAATGCAATGGATTGCATTGAATGTGTGGAGGTGAAAGGGTTTTTCCAACCCTATAAAAGACCCCATGGAGTGGCCGGCCAAAGCAATTGTTGGTGTGGTTGTTGGGAGCTTGAGGCTTGGAGATAGCTTGAGAGCTTATTGTTGTGTGGCTTTTGTGAGTGTAGCAAGAAGAGTAGTCTTCTTCTTCCCTTCTCTTTTTCCCTAGCTTCCTCTCCTTTAGGGACTTCTCTAGCAAGAAGTAAAGGAGAGCTCCTCTAGTTTTCTTTTGTGAGACAAGAGCTTGCTCGTGTGGATACATATAGAGGCACGGACACTTGAACGTGCTAAAGATCCAACAAACAAAAGGAAGAAGCGGGATTAACAAGGGCACGCAACGAAGGTAATCCTCTCCTATAAGATAGGCTTGGTTTAGAGAAATTTATTTTATACGAGTTTGCTTTCGCATGGATCACTTGGAAGGGATCCTAATTTTTCCGTTGCGCATATGCCATTTGGCATAAAGAATTCCCTACACGGACACATAGACTTCGAAAGGTGTACCCCATGCTTGATGGGTAAGAAACCTTTCTTGGATTCCGACATGCTAAACCTCTTTATCACTCGGTCTATATATGTAGACTGCGAAAGACCAAGCAACCGTTTCGATCTATCTCTATAGATCTTAATCCCGAGGATGTAGGTTGCTTCTCCCAGGTCTTTCATGGAGAATGTCTTGGATAACCAAACCTTCACTGACTGTAAGATTGAAACATCGTTTCCTATAAGTAGTATGTCATCGACATACAATACTAGGAATACGACTGCACTCCCACTAACCTTCTTGTACACACAAGGTTCATCTGGATTTTGTGAGAAATCAAACTTTTTGATTGTCTCATCAAAAAAGATATTTCAGCTCCTGGATGCTTGCTTCAATCCATAAATGGACCGTCGCAATTTGCATACCTTGGTTTTATCAACCGATGTGAAACCCTCAGGCTGTATCATATACACGTCCTCGAGCAGGTTTCCATTAAGGAAAGCTGTTTTCACATCCATCCGCCATATCTCATAATCATAATGAGCCGCTATGGCCAGGAGCATCCGAATGGATTTAAGCATAGCTACAGGCGAATAGGTTTCGTCATAATCAACACCCTATTTTTGACGATATCCTTTCGCCACCAATCTAGCCTTATAGGTAATCACATTACCATCCATGTCGGTTTTCTTCTTGAAAACCCACTTGCACCCTATAGGCTTTATCCCTTGGTGGGTCAACCAAGTTCCAAACTTGGTTTTCATACATGGAATCCATTTCCGACTTCATGGCACCAAGCCACTTATCCCTTTCTGAACTTGTCAGCACTTCTTCATAACTGGTAGGCTCCTCATCATCAATGAGTAACACGTCGTTTGATTCGCTTACGAGAAATCCATATCTCTCAGGAATATTGCATGTTCTACCATATCTACAAAGATGTGGTGTTACAATAGGTCCAGCCGATTGCTCATCACTATGAGTTGTCGGCTGTTGTGCTTCACCAGGTATCTCATCAATGTCTATTTGAGTCTCTCGAGCCTCCTCAAGCTCGACGACACTCCCCCTGTTTTCTTGCAAGAGAAACTCTTTCTCTAGAAACACAGCATGCCTTGAAACAAACACCTTTTGTTCCACAGGATGATAGAATTGGTAACCCCTTGTTTCCTTAGGGTATCCAATAAATAGACATTTATCAGACTTAGCATCCAATTTGTCTGATACAGTCTGCTTCACATAAGCAGGACAACCCCATATCTTCAAGTAAGATACATGAGGTTTCTTACTATTCCATATCTTATATGGAGTAGTTGAGACTACCTTGGTAGGCATTCTGTTTAACAAGTAAACAACTGTCTGAAGTGCATAGCCCCAAAAGGACTTGGGAAGAGTTGCATGATTCATCATTGACCTGACCATGTCCAACAAGGTCCGGTTACGCCTCTCAGATACACCATTATGCTGTGGTGTATAGGGCGGAGTCCATTGAGACAATATACCATTGTCTCTTAGATAATCAAGAAATTCTTGACTTAAGTATTCACCACCTCGATCCGATCGAAGTATTTTAATACTCTTGTCATGTTGTTTCTCTACTTCATTTCTGAATTCCTTGAACCTTTCAAAGGCTTCAGACTTGTGTTTCATCAAGAACACACACCCAAACCGTGAGTGATCATCGGTGAAGGTAATGAAGTAGCTATAGCCTCCTAATGCTTGAGTTGACATAGGTCCACATACATCAGTATGTATTAGACCTAGTAACTCTCCCACTCATTCACCTTTTCCAGTAAAAGGTAACTTAGTCATCTTGCCTTTTAAGCATGATTCACATGTATCGTATGAATCCAATTCAAACGATTCCAGAATTCCACATCGGTGTAATTCGGACATGCGTTTCTTGCTTATATGGCCAAGACGACAATGCCACATATAGGAGTTTATTTGATTATCCTTTCGAGCACGCGTGTTGCTTGCTTCGATATTGAAAATGTCACTGGATACGTCCAACATATAAACACCATTGCTTAAAGTTCCAGTCCCATAAAGAACTCCATTCAAAGTTATGTAACAACAATTGTTACTAAAAGTCAAATGGTACCCATTTCTATTTAAACAAGAAATAGAAATGATGTTCTTTATCAACGAAGGAACATAAAAGCAATTGTCCAGTTCTAAGACAAGTCCTACAGGGAGTTCCAACAAATACGTTCCGATGGCGAGTGCAGCAACCATTGCTCCATTCCCAATACGTAAATTTGACTCTCCCTTGACGAGTCTTCTTCTATTCCTTAGCCCATATATGTCATTACATATATGTGAGCCACACCCAGTATCAAATACCCAAGTGTCTGAGGAAATAGAATGACAATCAATAAAGAAGATTTCTGAAGAAGATGAGGCATCCGATGCCCTATCCTTCTTCACGGACTCAAGATAAATCTTGCACTTTCTTCGCAAATGGCTCTCCTTGCCATAATGATGGCAAGTTTCCTTTTGTTCTAGTTCTACCTTCTTAGCCCTTCTCTTCTTTCCCTTATGTTGTTCCTTTGACTTCCTCTTAGAACCTTTCTTCGAGGAATCAACTAACAGCACCGTCCCCTGCTCATGCTTCTCAGAAGGCTCCACAGTCTTCAGCATGTTGAGCAGTACCACAGATGAACCTCCTTGCATCTCAGAGGTGAAGAGGAGCTTGGAGACTTCGAACCTTTCGAATCTCACTTGCTCATCAACCAACTCACAGAGATGAAGGACTACGATATGAGCATCCATATGCTCATGCTGCTTTCGTAGCTTGGGTTCCATCGCGGCTAGCATGATGCAACTCATTTGTTCAGAATCACTCACATGTTTCTGATAGGCCAACAATTGGTCTAAAGTTGCATCGTCACTAGGACGGGCGGGAAAAGGCGCTTCGAGGACATTTGCAAGCTTTTCAATCTTGAGAACAATTCTCAAGTTTCTAAGCTAGTCCAAGAAGTTCGGCCCAGTCAATTTATTTGAATCCAAAATGGAACGCAAATTCTAACACATCATGATCAACATATTAACTTAGAAATACAAAACGAGCATATATGAAAAAGATGATT
This sequence comes from Wurfbainia villosa, assembly GCA_025175895.1. Taxonomy (NCBI): domain Eukaryota; kingdom Viridiplantae; phylum Streptophyta; class Magnoliopsida; order Zingiberales; family Zingiberaceae; genus Wurfbainia; species Wurfbainia villosa. The sequence continues at coordinate 63,609,275 of CM045997.1, forward strand.
TTAAAATGCATCAATATACATTTATAAATCCCATTAATTTTTCGAATTTCAAAAACCCCTAAATCACTTCGGGAGATTGTAGGTCCATCTCCGAATGGGCTGATATCCATCATAGTTATGAACAACCTTGGAGAGAGTCCAACAAGCCATTCATAACTACGACGGTAGGTATCATCTATACCGATTGCATATCACGTATATGCAACTATCACAATGTGCTATCAACTAATTGAATGTTCACACATACATCGGGTTGTTAACACATTAACAAGTATGCATCATATGCATAGCACCCAACTTCACCTCCCTTTACATCAACCTTGGAGAGAGTCCAACAAGCCGATGCTCCAAGTTAAAGCCAACCCATTAATCGGGACATAGTTTTAATATGGTTAGAGCGCATTCAACCAATTAGCTCAGCTTGGAGAGAGTCCAACAACCAAAGCTAACGATTGACCTCTGACTCTTACCATATTAGTATTAAACTATTCCATGGTTTGAACATATTCAGGTTCGAGCCGGGCTTGGAGAGAGTCCAACAACCCAAACAAGAAACAGAACTCTGGTTCTAACCATATTAATGGAAGGTGTAGGCTTTAATATTGATTAAGGGTTTTATGTCTCATCCTCTTTGCATGCAAATAACTATTATCTGGCATACATGGCATACATCTACATGTCACGACACGCATGGCATAATGTTATGCATCTAATGCAATTACATGGCATACAATTATGTCATGTTTATAATTTCCTTATATGTCATAACTATTTATGGAAATAAAATATGTTTAAGATTTGATTCTCCAAATCAAATCATAATTAAATTAGGAAACAAATTTCCAAATCTAATCACATATTTTATTCATGGAATTATTTGATTAAGGAAAATCTATTTAGGAAACCAATTTCCTAAATCTTTAAAACTACTTATGGAAATAAAATATTTTAAGATTTGATTTCAAATCAAATCATGATTAAATTAGGAAACAAATTTCCAGAATCTAATCAAATATTTTATTTATGGAAAATATTGATTTCATAAATACTTCCAACTTACCAAAAGTGGAAGATTTCCATAAATACTTCTAGACTTTCCAAAATTGAAAAATTTCCATAAATACTTCTAAATTTCCAAAATTTAGAAAATTTCCAGAAATACATTATGACTATCGCAAAACCATTTTACGATTATGTCGAAACACAACCTGGGCTCTGATACCACTGTTGGGTTTCCGGCACCGCGGCGTGTGTGTGTTCGATCATGTTTCGTAAACATGAGCACAATGAAGCAATTAAAAATAATAAATCTATATTTATTACAACACACACAACACACGCATGCTATTACAACAAGTGTAGACATAACCGTAAATTAAAATTTGCAATAAAAGAAATTATCTACGTTATACCTTTCGTATGACGTGTAGCGGGAACGGCATCAACCGGAACGATCCTCGTAAGAATCGTCTCTATCTGTATCCACGCCGAGCTCCTCGGGATGACTTCGCTAAGTCACGAGCTTTGTCTTCGTATGGGTTACTAGCCTCGTGTTGAAGACGACGTGATCGAGAGATGATCACGATCCGAATCCAAATTCGGATCCTAAAACGAGTTCTCAAAACTCGCTTCTCCGGAGAGGTATTCGTCAACCAATTGACGAATCCTTCGCCCTCCACCTCAGAGGATTACCGGAGATCAAATCCCCGGTAAGTTAGCCGCTGTCGGAGCACTAACCGTCGTCCAAACGACGCTCCGACAACAAAGAAACAAGCTGTCCAGAAAAACTGGACAGCTTTTGGTGGAGGAATAGAGGCCGGCCAAGGAGAGATGGAAGCTCACCTTATCACCAAACCTAGAGGAGATCACCGGAGGGTCGCCGGAGGTTCACCGGCTGAAGCTTGGTCGCCGGCAACAAGTTGGACGGCGGTACAAGAGGTTGGGTGGCGGCACACTAGGGTTGGCGCCGAAATCCTCCTTCAAGGGGTGGGCGGCAACTCCAAGCGCTAGGGTTTGGATTAGAGCTTAATTATCCATTAAGCCCTCTTTTATAGAGAACTAATTCTCTTAATGGTTAATGGATCATATCCATAAAGCCCGTTAACCCGCTCCATTAAGATAAGTTAAAATAAACCAAACCATGATGGTTTATTTTAAGTTAAAACGAACCAACCAACCTTTGGTTCATTCGCTTAATATAAACCAAACCCTTTGGTTTATTCTCATCCATTGGATTAGAACCAAACCATTTTGGTCCATCCATTATGTCTTCATAAGACACCCATCCACGCTTCCATTGCGATCAAACAATTTCATGCTCGCTTTATGTTCGGGTCTAACCAAACATAGTTTCTCCTTGGCCTCGAGAATCCCATTCTCAAGCTCGTTTTAAATCCTTTGGATTACACTCGTTGTGCGTGTGACCAAATAGGTTCTCGGTTTATGTTGGCCGTCTATAATTAACCATTAATTATAGAACGATCATGAGTGGCACCTAGTAGTATATCATGATCCCCAATTAACCGAAAAGATCAACGGTTGATCTAGAACTATTTCTGAAACCCTTCAGTAGCTCGAATGAATCGTGCCCCATTCGCTTCACTCATCTTATACACACTTGGTTCAGGACATGGTCTATTGTGTCAGTCCTCACTAGGCTGACTACGTCACACCTAGCCCAAGTATCATTTCCTCGTCCTACGGATTCTAGTTACTCCACATGTATCGAAGAGTACCTTACTCTAAACATGTAATGCTTTGGCCAAAGACTTTAGTAACAATCCGACGAGAGGTCATGGGTATACATCTCCTCACAAGGAGTGGTGAATCCTTTATAGGCTATTCAAACACCTTCGATCACTTCGACTTATACCCAATCATCTCGGGTCCACATCACCTTAGAGATGTTTGCTTAAGATGTCAAAGCATAAGTCTCCATGATCAAGATGACTTGAATACCGCAAGTCAAAGGAACATCGCACTTAAGCCACAGTAAGAACTTCATTGACATATCTATATATGCAGAGAACCATATGAAGTCTTACTACCGTCACTCCAATGAACTAGTTACCATAACTAGCATCCACGATTAACTCCGACATCACTATGTCTCCAGCCGGAGAATCACCGCTTGGATACACCAAGGAGTATACCTCGTGCTAGTCTCGATGAATTGATGGTGTCCAAATCCATCAATTCATCGACTAGGATAATTCCGATACATCACAATTACACATGTAGAGATACTCACTAGTTGTGATCCAATCACAAATTCTCTCATGCCGTGAATCGATCGTGACATTCAAGAAATGAGTTTAAGATCCAATCAAATACATAAAACATGTATACTCAAATAGTGAATCTTCATTTATCATATAAATGGTTCATACATAAGGCGATTGCCTTAGGACATCTCTCATATATTACTAACACATTGTATCTCTCTTTGGCAGTCCACTTCTGAATTTTTTTTTATTTTCGATAAATCCTTTTGATTCATGTATGGAATGTATTGATAGCGGTGGAGAAGTAAATGATAAGCAAGCATATGGTAGGACAATATTACATAGTGTTTTGAGGGTACCCCACTCCTACAACCATTATGTGAGCATGAGTGCAAATATCCATTTTGAGAGGTTTTGTATCATGCTTGGTTTATTTGATTTGACTGTAAATCATTATACATGTTGACTGCTGTAGGAGTCGAATCTTTTGACTACCCGGGATCCGGATCAATTTGGTGATCCTAAGTAATTGATTTTTTCTGTCTTTGAATTATTGATCTAGACATTGTTTGGGGAAATTAGTTAGGGAGTCAGTACTTCTTTGTTTTTTATTATTGCTCGGGACGCGCAAAAATAAGTGTGGGGGAATTTGATTGTTGCATTTTTATCACGTGATTTCTATTTACATTTGAGGATTTTAGGCTCTTTGATTTGGGTAATTACGGCTATTCATAACGTTTTTTTCATATTGGATTTAATTGAAATTAATTGTTTATTCCCTATAATTTCAGTATTATTTTTCATGGGTGAATGTGATTTTGTAGGGAACATGAAAAGAGCTAAATCGGAACAATCGCAGCCGTCGATCTGGATCAAATCGATCGCAACCATTGGTTTTGATTGATCAGCACTTAGGGATGATTAATTGGATTCATTTAACCCTAGCTCTAAATGGGAGGCTGAGATCAGAGATGGCTCGATCGAACGGCTGAGGAAAAGCCATTTAAAAACATAACATTTTCCCATCGCATAAACAGAACACAAAACCACGCGACACAGAACAGAAGCGGCACCTTCTTCCTCGCGAGCGCGGCGACAGCTCTACTACAGCACTCCAGCGACAATTTCGACAATCCCAAGTTCTTCCTTGATTCCATTTCATCGGGCGTCCTCTCCTTCCTTTGGTCCGGCAGAGCTCGCAGCTGCATTTGGGCAGCGGCAGTCCATCGACCGAGCGGTGGAGTTCATCTATCTTCACCGGAGATCCTCAGATCCCTCACCGGCGGAGCTGAGTTGCCCTAGTGGGACATGGTCACACGAAGCTAGGGGTGACTTGCTATTATCGAGATCCCACATAATCTGTTTCCAGCTCCAGCGGCAGCGCTTCTTCCAATCCAGGGCGGTCTTCAACAACAGCTGGTGGAGACGATCATCAGTTTCCATATCCGATTCCATCCACATTGACTGCTCGTGGTCACGGTAGTCCCGCATCAAGTATCGAAGCTGTGAACTACCGCATCGATCCAACTCTCATCGAAATCCGACAAGAGATCCGTACCCTGAGACCCTTGGAGCGTTCGGTATTGTTGTAGGTCACCGGAGAGGGTGGTACCTTTCCGGTGTTTGTGGATTACTGTGTTTACTTTATTGATTTACTGTTGATTCAGTATTGTATTTCTTATTGGTTTACTGCATTGTTCACTTTGGGTATTTTAGTATTTTTACATTGTTGGCTCACTAATGTGCACTATATTTTATTAGTATTGTTCTTGTATTGATTTATTAGTGTGCAGTAGTGTTTCACTGATGTTTAGTCGTATTCTGTCTGTGTGGTAAATTGTGCATGTGGTAATTTGGTTTGATAGCTTAGTGAGTTTTCTTAGTCATTTACAGTGTTTAGTGATTAGATTTATTTCCTTTAGTGTAATTTTTCTTTTCTGATTTTTTGTTAATCTTCAGCCAGTGTGTCGTATAGTAACAGTGCGGTGCTCGGTTGAATTGCTTTCATCGTTAGTTTAGGTTTTATTTACATTTGGTCAGTGCACCGTATAGTGACAGTGCGGTGCTTGGTTGAATTGCTTTCGTTTATTGCATTTCGTTTATTGCAGTTTTTAGTGACTGTTTGACTACTGTGTCGTATAGTGACAGTGCGGGGCATGGTTAAATTGTTCACATTTGTTTGATTAGTGTAGCGTATAGTGACAGTGCGGTGCTTGGTCGATTTCTTTTCTATCTGTTAGTTTAGTTTTTCAGTAGTTGTTTGATCAATGTGTCGTATAGTGACAGTGTGGTGCTTGGTTGAATGGTTCACATTTGTTTGATCATTGTACCGTATAGTGACAGTGCGGTGCGTGATCACTTACTTTTGCGCATTAGGATAGTTGCTTGTTACTTGTTATTTGGTAGTTAGATTTACTTCTTGCAGATTTAATTCTTAGGGTTGTAATTTGATTTTGCATTTTAATTGTTTTGATAATTATAAAAACTCCCAGTGTTTACTTCTGTTTAAAAACAAATGTCCAGCCATTAGGTTCGTTGGGAGACGACCCGAGTCAGTCCTATACTGCATTAGTGTAGTTAGGGGGTTTGATAAATAATTTGGGAATGGTATCACGACATAAATCATCGTTTATCAGGTACATCGAGAACCTATAGAGGCTGGGATTCCCACTTGGCCAAGAGCTGGCCCCTGACTTGATCTTGCAGTCTTTACCACAAGGCTACAATCAATTTGTCATGAATTACAACATGAATGAAATTGATAAGCCACTGCCTGAGATGCTCAGCATGTTGAGAACTGCGGAGCTCAACCTTAAGAAGGGAAAATTTGACTCCATTTTGACGGTGCAAAAGAAGAAAGGCAAGGGCAAGCCTAAAGGTAAGGGAAATTCCCAAGCCAAGGGCAAAGGCAAAGAACTGAAACCCAAAGGAGGGGTGGCCAAAGAAGGGGCTTGCTTCCACTGTAAGGAAGCTGGACACTGGAAGCGTAACTACAAAGCATACCTAGAAGATCTTAAGAATAAGAGAAGTGAGACTTCTACTTCAGGTATAAATGTTATAGAAGTCAATCTATCTATTTATTTATCATGGGTATTAGATACCGGATGTGCATCTCACATTTGTACCAATGTGCAAGCGCTGAGAAATAGCAGGGCATTGACAAAGGGCGAGGTGGACCTACAAGTAGGCAATGGAGCAAGAGTTGCTATTGTTGTTGTAGGAACTTATGATCTATCTCTGCCCACTGGGCTTGTACTAGAACTAGATGAATGTTGTTATGTGCCTACTTTAACTAAGAACATAATTTCAGTTTCTTGTTTGGACAAGAAAGGATTTACATTTATAATAAAGAACAAATATTGTTCAGTTTATTTAAATGATATGTTCTATTGTAGTGCACCTCTAATGAACTGACTCTACTTTTTAGACTTAGAGAGCCCCATCTATAACATAAGTAACAAAAGTTCAAGTCAAATGAGTTGAACCAAACCTATCTCTGGCATTGTCGCTTAGGTCACATAAATGAGAGTCACTTATCTCAGCTCCATAAGGATGGGCTGCTGGACTCATTTGATTTTGAATCATATGAGACATGCGAGTCTTGCCTTTTAGGCAAGATGACCAAGACTCCCTTTAGTGGACACAGCGAGAGAGCAACAGACTTGTTAGGACTTATACATAGTGATGTATGAGGTCCTTTCAATGTTGCTGCTAGAGGTGGTTACAGGTACTTCATTACATTTATTGATGACTTCACTAGATATGGTTATGTGTATCTGATGACACAAAAATCTGAATCCTTTGAAAAGTTCAAAGAATTCAAGAATGAAGTACAAAACCAACTTGGCAAGAGTATTAAGATACTTCGATCAGATCGAGGTGGTGAATACCTTAGCCATGAGTTTCGTGACTATCTAGCTAAGTGTGGGATTCTATCCCAACTCACTCCTCCTAGAATACCACAGTGGAATGGTGTATCCGAAAGGAGTAATCGTACCATATTAGATATGGTACGATCTATGATGAGTCACACAGATCTTCCTATATCCTTTTGGGGATATGCTCTAGACACAGTAGCCTTCACACTTAACCGTGTACCATCCAAGGTTGTGATAATGACACCATATACGATATGGACAGGGAGAAATTCCAAGATGTCTTTCATGAGGATTTGGGGTTGTGAGGCTTACGTTCGACGTCAAGTCTCAGACAAACTGGGACCCAAATTCGATAAGTGCTATTTTGTTGGATATCCCAAGGACACGAAGGGATATTACTTCTACATTCCCAGTCAGCACAAAGTGTTTATGGAAAAGACTAGAGTATTTCTAGAAAGGAATTTTATTTCTAGAAAAACTAGTTAGAGTACGTTCGATCTTGAAGAAATTCAAGATAAGGACCATAGCACTGAGGCCTTGATGGAGGTTGAACAGGAACCACAAAATGTTATGAGTGATGAGATTGTTGCACAAAGAGTTGTGAAACAACAACCTGTTCAGGTAGACCTACCTCTTCGGAGGTCTGAAAGGGTACGTCATCAGTCTGAGAGATACTCATTTCACTTGTCTGACCATGATGACGTTATGCTCATTGAGAATGAGCCTACCTCCTATAAGGAAGCTTTGATGAGCCCAGATTCTGAGAAATGGCTAGAGGCCATGAGATCCGAGATGGAATCCATGTACACCAACCAAGTATGGACTTTTGTTGATCCACCTGAAGGGGTCAAACCCATTGGGTGTAAGTGGGTCTTTAAGAGAAAGACTGACATGGATGGACTTACGCATATCTATAAGGGTCGATTGGTGGCTAAAGGTTTCAAGCAAATTCATGGTATTGACTATGATGAAACCTTTTCTCCAGTGGCGGTGTTTAAGTCCATTCGAATCATGCTTGCTATTGCAGCATACCACTATTATGAGATCTGGCAGATGGATGTCAAAATCGCATTTCTGAATGGAAACTTTCTCGAGGATGTGTACATGACACAACCTGAGGGTTTTGTAGATCCACAGCATACTGAGAAAGTATGCAAGCTGCAAAGGTCCATTTATGGGCTAAAGCAAGCTTCTCGGAGCTGGAATCTTCGATTCGATGATGCGATTAAACAGTTTGGTTTCATCAAGAATGAAGATAAACCCTGTATGTACAAGAAGGTTAATGGGAACACAGTTGTCTTCCTTGTATTATATATGGATGACATACTACTCATTGGGAATGACATCCCCTTGCTACAGTCTGTGAAGACTTGGTTGGGAACGTGCTTCTCAATGAAGGACTTAGGTGAAGCAGCCTGTATTCTAGGCATCAAGATCTATAGAGATAAATCTAAGAGATTGTTTGGCCTAAGTTAGAGTACATATATTGACACGGTATTACTACGGTTTACCATGCAGAATTCCAAGAAGGTACTTCTGCCGATGTCACATGGTGTGAGTCTTTCGAAGACTCAAAGTCCCTCTTCTAGAGAGGAGAGAGACCGCATGGATATATATATATATATATATACGAGTCAACAATATGCTATCTAAAGGTATAACAGGTATACACCAGCATGATATAATAACTGTATAACTAAACTGATCAATAATAACGACATAAGGTACTGACATACCTGAGGATCGACAACATTGTAACTCATACAACCTGAGTATAAATACTATAACACAACACCTGCAACATGGTAGAGTAAATACTAACTCTAAAAACAACAAAATCGACATACTACCATTCTATGTCAAATACACAATGAACTGGGTCCATCCAGTATCACCTCAAGGTACTGGTCAAAGGTATACAACAATCTAACCAACTCAACTTTGGTAATCCACACACGACCATACAGAATATGCAAGTAGAATGCAAGATGATGTACAATCAAATGCAGCAAATATAGTTCAAACAAATGCAACATCCAACGATCATATATATAGACTCTATCTATATATATTCTCATTACACTCAACTCTCTCTCTCTCTCTCTCTCTATATATATATATATATATATATATATATATATATATATATATAGATGAAAAAGTCATCTACCAGTAAAATGCAGATGCATGGTCATGCCTTCGCACCCATACTCGCTACCACGACCCCAGTGTCGCCTAGGTGGTATGACATGACAACTGTCCCAACTCAACACCAACCACTACTCTCGAGTGGCCGAGTGGGCAATATGAAGTAGCATATAAGCATAAAGAGCTATCTAGACAATGGGGGCCCCTGCTCCTGGCCTCTCCGACTGTCACTATCCATGAGTGGTCGAGTGCCATGCACCCAGGATAACTGCACTCAACTCCAACTACCACCATCTATAGTTGTAGAGTGTGCCACAATAAATGCTCTACCCTCACACCAATTACTCCACCACGAGTAACCTTGGAGGCAAGATGACTGACGACCCTCTCAACCACAAGGGAGACCATGTCATCAGCATGCATGCAAATGACATGAATGCACAGTCACACATACAAACATCCACCACATACTCTCTATTTTATAGAGAGTCATACCGATCTGATCAATACACTCTCTATCATGTAGAGAGTCATACTCAACTGATCATAACACTCTCTATCCTACAGAGAGTCATACTCGACTGATTACAACAAAGCTAGGACCATCTGTCCGTAGCGACACATTATCCCCATCCTTTTAGTGAAAGCCCTAGAGACAATCATGTGATGATTGTTGTATGGACTTTGTTGTATCATATTCCTATTTATAAAGGCATTTCTTTATGGTTATTATACTTACTTGTATTGGTGCCAAATAACTAAGTATAATAATGTCCTTGAGTAAAAGGTTCTTATCTATATCAGTCGATTGGTTGAATCGATAATGAGATGATATAGAGAACACTACTCTTAATTATTCCTAGTCAAGTATTAATATTCAGGGACAATGTTAATGCATAGAGACTAGCATGTAGGTCAACTTGATGACTTGATCTCATAAGTCATGGATATGAGATATCAAGTTGACACATGGGTATGCATTAGAGAATGTATACTAAATGACCCACCATGAAAAAGTATCATGGATCATTATATGAGTGTCATATACTTTCTCATGTGACTATTATTATGACTATTAGTTCTTGGACCTGAAGTCACCATGGTTCCCTACATAAGGAGTTGCATACTTTGGCTTCGTCAAACGTCACCTGTAAATGGGTGGACTATAAAGGCGATTACTTGGTATGTAACAAATTATGTAGAGGGATGTGAGTGATGTGGATGGGATTTATCCCTCCTATATGATGGGAGTGACATCATGATTCTTGATAGAGTGAGACCACTAAATGCATGGTCATACCCAAATGAGTCAATATGGGATATTGAGCTCATTTGATTAGAGTGAGTCTACTTGGAGTTCAAGATATAGATTGTACCGAGAATGACACAGTCTGTGCCTCAATTGGTCAATCTAGATGTCAAGGATAGAGGGACATTGTCATATATTATGAGAGTCACAATTATTAGTCATAAAGATGATGTTGGATCTCAACATTCTTGTAACTTGGGTAGCAATGATGTGTTGCTAGATACCGCTCATTGCTTATGTTTCTAAATTGGTTTAGGAGCATTGCCAATGTTACAAGAACCTATAGGGTCGCACACAAAGGGCAATTAGATGGAGATTAGGTTCATATGATAGACCATGAGGATTAGGTTCATGTGATGAACCAAATTGGATTAAGAGTAATCCAAATTAGACTAATTGAGTTGGACTCAATTTGATTCAAGTGTTGAATGAGTCTAATTTAGATTTGATTCATTGAGTAAATTTAAACTAATGAATAGAGATTCATTAAATTGAATTGAATTGAATCAAATGGTTGGATTTGATCAACCATGGGAGATAAGAGGTCAAGTTTGACTTGACTTGAGAGGGAAGATGAATGGTCAAGTTTGACTTGACCAAATGCCATGTCATGATGACTTGGCATGGGCTGACCAATAATGATGTTCCACATCATCATGGACACATCATGGGGTGCCACCTCATGAGGGAGACCAAGAGCCATGGCTCTTGGTATTACATGCATGTATATAACTTCCATGAAGTGGCAAGCCAACATTAGATGTGCATTCGTGAAAGTGAGTGGGAGTTGATTAGATCTTCTTCTTCCTCCTTTCCTCTCCTCTCAAGCTCGATCTCCCTCTTCCTTTCTTGCCGTCGGTTTCTTGGAGTGCTAGCACACTCGAAGTTGCCTTCTCCACCTATTGTTCGTGTGGATACTTGTAGAGGAGTGTACGCTTGACACTCTCGAGTTCCGGCAAATCGTTTGGACGAGCGGGATAAGCGAAGGGCGTTGCATCAAGGGTAAAGCTCTTCACATGTAGATCTAAGCTTTTTAACACGTACATGTATATTTTTGTTTATGTTCGCATGGATCCGTTGCCGACTTCCATGGTTTCCGCAACGCAAAAAGCGATTTTTATGGCTCGGATAGTCCAACACATCCACATGACCATACATATGTCCACAACACACTCTCTATTCTATAGCGAGGCATACTCACTTATCAACACCCAAGCTAGGGCCTCCATTCCTTAGCGATGCTGTATTGACAAATCACATGTCCATACCCGACTACATGATTCATAGTGGATATGTACACGACATCAAGATCTAACATGAAAACTCAACTTTACTTCTAGAATCATCCACCCCTGGATGATTTATCTAACTTGCACAATTCAGTTTTACAACTGAATTTACCTATGTACACATAGGTAAACCACTACAGGTCCACTTACCATAATATCTATAATTCATAACAAAGATGAATGAATAGATAACAACAATAATAGAGTATTTAAGTGCAAAGGCAAGTATCAAGCATAAAAAAAACTAGAGTGGAGTCAAGGTCAAAGTGATAACAATATAAAGTTATATACTTTAGGGTTTAGCTACTACCTGACTAGGGTAGGAAATATTACCCACCTCTTAAATAGTTCCGCTATCTGTCCATGCATACAAGCATCTGTCACTTACCAAAATCCTGCAAGACAACATGAACTACGATTAAGTTCTAACATAACCAAATCAAATCCTACATCGATCTCATATTCAAATCTATTATTCAAATACTAATTAAAGTCTCGATCACACATTCTACATGACCTTTATATCTCGATCAGCTAACTGAACAACTTCCTTCATTAGCTCTTAATCAACAAACAAATAATACGCTAGCTATAGATCAAACACTCTCATCCATAGCACTTAAATCACAACTCACCTTGATTTGTTTCACCAGTACAACTTCTTGGCCCAATTCCAGGATCCCATATATCAATCCCATAGTTGAATCAAAGGCAAATGCCCCCAACTAGCAGGCTTCACAAGTAATCTGCCGTAACAACAACACTAACAAGATAAATGGTAAAATCAATCCCCAATCACAAAACTTAACTTTCCAACCTTATCTACACTTGCACAACTTCTTGATCTCAAGTGGAGATATCACACCCAACCATTCATAGAATAATTTCACAACCCAAAACAGCTCTCTAACCATTTAAATCACTGATCACAGCTCCATCCACAACCATCACAACCTTTACAGCCATTCACAGCCTTATTCACAGCCTCCCAACAACACACTCACAACCCCTTCATGGCCAAGAACAACCCTATTCACAGCCCTCCACAACTTCACAGAACACACACAACCCCTCCATAGCCTAGAACAGAAATCACCCTTCACAGTCGGCCATTCTCCAACACCAACCCACTCCACAGAACACGCACAGCTGCTCAACCGGCATCAGACCCATTCACACCCGGCAAATCCTTGCTCACAACCAACTCCATCGACAGGAAAAACCACTCCACATATCACACAACCCAAATTTAGCAATTTACAACAAAAAGAGAGGGGATAGAACAAGCTTACCAGCCCCGGACTCCACCGACAGCAAATCCCCAATTCTGCCTTGTTCGCCAGAAAAAAGCCACTCACTTCGATGATGCTCGGCTAGAAGGCCAGCCTCAAAATCTCGCAGCGTGAAGTCGCTGTCGATCCCTCCACTCCCACGGGCTCTCCCTACCCGACGGAGCTGTCGACAGTCACTGGATCGCGGAGAAGCAAGGGCATCGTCTTGCTTCCCTTCCATCGGCCAAGCGTCAGCCACAAGGCAAAGAGGTAGATGTCCGAAAGAGCGGCGAGAGGCAGAGAGAGGGCAGGGAGGTGTCATCGGCAAGAGGAGGAAGGAAAGAGCTTGGCAGATGTGCATTTTAGAAGGGAAAAGAAGGACCGCACTGTGAGGAGGAAGAAGAGTCGCGCGGTGAGAAGAAAAGTCGGGCTTTAATCCACGATGAGAAACCGTCGATAATGGAAGGAAACAGTTGGTGGCTCACGTTAAAGGAAGAGACGAGTGGGTTACGACTGATATAAGTGGTTGAGTTAGCCTAGATCAAATCCAAGTTAACCCTACTTGAACCCAACACCTAATTAAAACCCAATCAGCTAATTAAAGAATTAATCCACAATATATATATATATATATATTTCGAATTTTTATTTGTGGTTTTTTAAATTCTCCCCTACTTAATAAAATTTGGTCCCCAAATTTTGTACTAAAATGCAAGAACCAATACAAGAAATTTTCAAAATCATCACATACCTCAGGTGAACAGATGAGGGTATCGAGCTCGGATAGTATCTTCCATCTCCCACGTAGCCTCCTCATTAGTATGATGCTGTCATCCAACCTTTATGAGTCGGATGGTTTTGTTTTGCAACAGAAGCTCCTTGCGACCAAGAATCTACATTGGAATTCCTCATAAGTCGCATTAGACTGAAGTGGAATAGGTGCCTCCTTCAGAACATGATCAGAACGCGGCACATATTTCCTCATCATAGAAACATGAAATACATTGTGAACACTCGCAAGTGTTAAAGATAGAGCCAATCGGTAAGCTACACCCCCAATCCGCTCCAATATCTCAAATGGACCCATGTAGTGTGGAGCTAATTTTTCTTTCAACCCAAATCTTTTGGCTCCTTTGGTGGGTGAAACTCATAAAAATACATGATCCCCGACTGCGCATTCCAAAGGTCTTCACCTCCGGTTTGCGTAACTCTTCTACCAATCCAGTGCCTCGAATAACCGTCATCTGATGACTTGAACCAACTCTGTATCATGCTGGATACTCTGTGGCCCCAGCAACTGTCGCTTCCCAACCTCCTCCCATAACACAGGAGATCTATAGGGACTACCGTATAAGGCCTCAAAAGGAGTCATCTGAATGGAGGAGTGATAATTGTTATTGTAGGCCAATTCCACTAAAGGAATGTGATCCTCCAATGTCTGAATGGTACGCTTAGACTGTCCATCTATCTACAGATGAAATGTTGTACTAAGTCGAAGCTCTGTGCCCATGGCCTACTGTAGACTTTGCCAAAATCATGAGGGGAACCGCGGGTCTCTATCGGATATAATACTCAAAGGCACTCCATGCAGCCTGATAATCTATCGACAGTACAACTCCGTCAGACGATCCAATGAGTCTGTCCCATGAATAGGAAGGAAATGGTCGGATTTGGTTAATCGATCCACAATCACCCAAATTGCATCATGCCCTTTACGGGTTCTGGGCAATCTCGTAACGAAATCCATAGTGATACGCTCCCACTTCCATTCTGGAATCGGAAATTCATGAAGCAACCCAGTGGGTTTCTGATGTTTAGCCTTCATCTACTGGCATACTAAACATTGAGAAATGAAGTCTCCAATATCTCTCTTTATACAATCCCAACCAATATAAACATTTCAAATCTCGGTACATCTGAGTACTACTAGGATGTATAGTAAATCTCGAATGATGTGCTTCCTGTAGCAACTCTTTCTTAAACTAATGCAACTCCGGAACCCACTATCTTTATCAGAGACGGGGAGTTATCTTCTCACAAGAGAAGTACATTTACCGTTCAAAATCCACTCCACCACACACTCTGTAAGTGCATGGGAGACTATAGCGACCAATCTCCTTTGTTGCAATTGTCCATGTTCTAGCAGCTCTATAGTAGATACCCAGTAGCTAGTCAAAATTCCATGAGCATTCCTGCTCCATACATCTACAAATCAGGATAACATCCACTAAGTCTACGTCATGTGTATGACAGCTTGTCTCACAGTTCCTCAACTATCGTAAGCTTAAGATATGCCTCATTCAATTGCATCGGGATCGCTCCGATCCCTGAAACAATGCATCTGCATACAACATCTTTCCATCTATCCCGGACGGATTAACTAATACTCGTGTAAAAGTTAACCACCATCTAGGTCCTATAAACTAGTTTAACCAACTTCCGACTAAGTGAATTCCATCACCTTCTTGGTCAAACAAGTCCGTGTTATAGTAATGCCAAACATTCTATCCACATCTACAGTAATAACCAAATCATACAAGAAAACCACCAACTACGATGACCAAGTGCGCAACTTCCAACTACCACCCTCAACAGTGGCCCAGTTACGAAACTCCAACAACTACAAACTGATCCAATCATGTCCAGAACACACGATTCTCAAATCCATGGGTGACTAAATCGTTAAATACGTCTAACAACATTATCAACCGCTCATAAAATTCATACTAAGTATGAAATGTCATCCTCTATACACTTGCATCCTCTTTACTCTAAGCTGATGATATATCAATCATCACAACAATAATGATAATTATATGTCATGTAACTACAATATCACTGCTCCAGTCGTAAACCAACCCTAGGGTAGACACAGGTGTCCTTAGCTGATCTTAACAGATCATCTATCCACAATGAAGGATATTTATTTTTCAACAACTATCGCATTCCATCATCGATAATCGATGCATAATCTCAAAGGTCCATCTCTCTTTTAACAAAGAGTTCCAGATCCTCTCTAGAAGAAATACTGGGACAGATAAATATCCCATCCAACGCCTCCTATAATCGCAACTTATGTACTTCCAATTTCCATTGTGTTTAACAACACTGTTACCCATAAAATTATCTCCCGATATGAGGTCTTCAATATCGAAACTATTTTCAAAATCTCTTCGACCGCATACTCCACTTGCCTATACAGTGGTAAGCCTAGAAGTGTATCGAAAACTACATCCGAATACTCTCGGATTATACGCACATCCGAGAGACATATTATACCATCATTTCAATAATTTAACTATCCGTAAGGATATATCTATAGTAAAAAATTATGTCTATTAAAGTCCAAGGGCATCCTTTGACTTATAAATTGTTGGTCAACATCTCACCTGATGGTAAAGATACCACCGATCCACATAATCTAAAAATAGAAATCCTTCTCATCCTATCTCAGAGTGTTCTAGACATAGATACTTGTAAACTACCAGTATCTCTCAATTTATCATCAAGTAAGGTAAACTATAGTAATAACCCAAATGATAATCCTTCAACCCACTACATCTCCACTCGAGTAAAGATGTAAACTCCTCCAACTTCTGCTCTTGGCGACTGAGCTCATGTAGGTGCAAAAGACTACTATGGAGAAACTAAAGTCAACTGTCAAAACGGAGATGCAAATCAGAACAGCTCATAACCCATGACTCCGATCTTGCTCCTTTTTTTTCAACTTTTGGAGACTTCTTATTTTTAGTAATTTGACCCACAATATCTGCTTATCGGTCTCCTACTCTTACAACACTTGTACGGAGTCATTTCTAAACTCCTGACTCGATCCAATGTCTTTTGGTAGGAATTGATAAAAGATCCAGATATCCTAATCCAAAAGTAAGCCAATAACCGTGGGTGGCTTAAAACATCCATTCATATTCTTGAGCTATTAGGTGGTCATAACCTTGGCAAGTCTAACGACTCTGCACGGTACTCCCATTATCAAATGATCACCCTACTTGAAGCTCAAGAATTCCTTGACAATGAGTCAAAGAAAGTGACGTGGGGAAATACTCTCTCTCAACATCACTAAACCATGATCAAGTGATATATTTTTCCCCGAAGGTTTTTTCCTGCATCTACCTATTGGAATGTATACTGAAAGCCTAGCCTTTGTATGAACATCTTCATTTTGAAATAAGAATCACATTACATTGTTTGCATTTTATATTTGTTATATGTGTGCATTTTGTCTAATACTTTACATTATAGATAACATGGTGTGTGGTGTCACACAGAGGATCGTGTTATCAGTTCCTTGTAGAGTATAAGTAGAGGCTCACAACCAAGATGGTTTTGGACAAACCATTGGCATGGTTGTAGTGTAATTTGGTATTGGTTTATCTTGACCATAGAATTACACCAGTGCACTTTGTGTGTATTGAGCAGGACTGACTTAGAGGTGATTCAATTTATACTGACTATATAATTGAATCGGGCCTCGATTATTATGGTGTACATGCTCTTAATCCCGATATAATAACGGGCACATGTACTTAATATTTATTTTTTTAATTTACCAATGGGCGAGATTTATGTGTTAAATCGATAAGCCCGATAATTTGGAAAATGATATTATTTACATGGTGTGCCATTGATTATAGGAGGAAATCGTGTCCTATGTATTAGGATGATGATGTCCCCTTGAGGATCTCATAAGGATCATCATGTAAACCCTACAGGTGGACTTAGTCTAGCATGATGATAAGGTTGAGTGGTACTATTCATGGAGTTAGATGTTAATTAATTAATTGTCAGTAAATTAATTAATTAACGGACATTCAATATCTTAAACATGGGGAGATATTTGTACAATTAATATATGGAGCCCATATTTAATTATGGGAGTTGGTGAGGTAGATCAATGATAATCCTTTAGTGGAATGGATTATCATTAATGGATCGGATTTTATGTGGGACGGATCCATTAGGTAGCCAAGATCCAACTCCTCCTCATGGTCCCTATTGTAGCCTATTAAAACCCTCATGAAGCCTAGATCCAACAGACATGATTAAATGGAGGCTTGGGCGAAATCTATAAATAAGGTTCCAAGGCTTGGACGACAACTTAATTTTTGGAAGCTAGGGTTTTTGGAGTTGGTGACAAAGGGTTTGGGCGGAAAGCAAGTTGAGGGAGGCTAGGGTTTTGGTGGCTCTTCTCCTAGAGCCGGCGGCAACACAAAGAAGCAAGGGTTTTGATTTTTCCTTCCCTTCCCTTCACTTGGACGGCACCCTTCACCCTCTCTCCTTGGTCGGCGGCAAACTCTTTCATGCTCTAAACATCCTACTAAGTGCCCCACAAAGCTCAAACTCCTTCTTCTAGTTTTCTTTCATATTTATTGTCAAATAAGGAGTGCTCTCATTGGTGTAAAGGTTTACCTCCACCTTGCTTAGGCTAAAGGGAGAGACCATTAGTGGTTTGGTTTCGAAGTGATTCACTGAAGACAAATCGGACCGTAGCGGCGAGGCCGTGAACCATGTTATATTGTTTGTAAGCATTGTTTATTGTTTTTCTTGCTTAATTGCTTGTTTAGTTTTTGTTTTCGTTCATACGACAAAAGAGGGCTATTCACCCCCCTCTAGCCGGCCACCAACGTTCCTACAAGTGGTATCAGAGCCAAGGAAGCTTGTCGAGGACTAAGTGCCGCAACAAGCACAATCAAAGATGGTCGGCTCTAACATTCACCCACCGAAGTTTAAAGGAGAATTCTCTTAGTGGAAGAAGAGAATGGAGGTATTTTTCGAAACTTATTTTGAAAATTTATTAATAATGGAAAATGGTTTCGAGATACCTAGGGATAAAAATGGAGAGCAAATAGAGAAGACAAGATGGACCAAGAGACAAAGGGAGGAGTACTTGGTGAACTCAAAGGAAAAGCACCACCTCTACAACGTACTCCCCCAACAAGAAGTAAACCGGATAGGAGAATGTGCAAGCACCAAGGAAATGTGGGAGAAACTCATAGAACTCCATGAAGGCACTTCCGAGGCCAAGCTTGCAAGGAGAGACCTTCTTCGCTCCCAACTAACAAATATCAAACTTGAAAAGGGAGAAAAGGTAACCTCTTTACACTCTAGGTTTAAAGAAATTTTAATTGGGCTAACAAGTGTAGAAGAAAGACTTTCAAACCGAGATATGCTTATGAAAGCAATCGACGCTTTTCCCCGGTCATCGAAATGGAGCTCAATGGTGGACTCCTTCTACATGTCAAAGAACCTAGAAGTGACCACCTTGGAGGAGTTCTTCTCAACCATGGAGCTCCATGAAACAAGGCTTGAGGGAGTAATTGAAGAATCAAGCATCAAGCCATCAAGAGGAGTAGCCCTAGTAGCAAATAAGGGGAAGAAGAATAAGATAGAGACTCCTTCCTCCTCCGATGAAGCATCCTCCTCATCCTCCATGAATAGCAATGAAGATGCTTATATGGTAAGGAAGGTAAGACATGCTTTAAAGAATTTAAAATTTAACAAATCTTATGATAGGAGAAGGAACAAGAGGAAGATCATATGTTACAATTGCCAACAAGAGGGACATATAAGAGATGATTGTCCCCTCTTGAACAAGAGCAAAAAAGAAAGAAGGAGGAAAGAAGAAAAGAAGAAGGGGAGCAAGAAGAAGGAAGAAGAGAAGAAGGCCAAAGAAAAAGGAAAGGCCAAGGCACTCAAGGCAAGAACATGGGATGATCCTTCCTCATCATCATCATCGGAGGAAGAAAATGCCTTTGTCACAAACCTTGCATTGATGGCATTTGATGATCTAGACACCTCCTCCTCTGAACAAGAAAGATTAAGAACAAGTGAGGAGAGCTCTAGTGAAGGGGGAGGCTCATCACCATCCTCATCCGAATCTGAAGAAGAAGACATGGAAACTATGGTAACAAATCTAACTCCCAAGAAAATAGTTTCCATGATTTCTAGCTTAACTAGGGATTTATTTAGGGCCAAAAAGAAAAATAAGAGCATGCTAGATCAAATCAAGGCTTTAGAAAATAAATTAGAACAAGCATGTTTAAATGTTAATGATGATGATGCATGCTGACATGATAATTATATGCCCTTTGATGTTAATGATGCATGCATTGAGGAAAATAGGGTTTTAAGAGAAAAGGTAGACCATTTGACCAAAGCCCTAGAAAAATTTACAATTGGCTCAAACACCCTTAATATGATTATAGGGAGCCAAAGGGCAAGCTTCAATAGAAAAGGCCTAGGTTATAAGGGAAAGACAAATGAAAAGGCCTATAAATGTTTGATTGCTAAGGGTCAAAGCAAAAATAAGACAATTGCTAGAAAATGGATCCCTAAAGAATATTTAGTGAACCCTATAGGAAAGAACTTGTATTGGGTTCCAAAATCCATCCTCAAGGGTTAGGAAAACCCTAGGTTAGTCAACCATAGTGGACTTGACTTATATCATATTATTTGGTTGACTTAGGATGGCAGGACTAAATTTTTGAAATAGTGTTGGGTGATGATAATGTACCCATAAATAAATAAAATCATGCTTTGGTTGATATTTGACTTGTTATCATAATTTTATACCTAATGAATGATTATAAATTGATTGATACATGTGTTTCATGATCATAATGTGAAATTAATTTATATATATTTTTATGATCATGTGGTATGTTAGGATGATACTTAACCATGGGTAGAATTGCATGAAATTGATGGTTAAGTACATAAATATCTTTAGGAACATCTCACATTCACCATAAGGATAACCTTGATTGAAAACATAGTATGGGTGAGATGATAGGATGATACAAATGGTCCACTAATGCCTATGGCATTTAGATGGTCATTTTAAGTATCAAAATAGCAATAATAGACCAATCATGGGGAAGGCTTATGTTTAATTAATAGACATATTGCCAAAAGATCATGGTTAAATATTTCATATGTTTTCAAAACAATTTCTTACTTTAAAATCTGTTCTTTCATGTTTTGAAATAATCTAAAGCAAAACTAGGTATTAAAATTGATACAAACTTGATCAAAACACTAGTTGTTTTTGAAACTTTTGGATTTTTGGCAAATCATTAAAAGTATAAGTAATTTTCATGAAAACTCATTTTTCACTGATAAAGGACTTTAAAAGAAATGTGTTTTCAAAATTTTATGATTTTTTTATTTTTTTAAAATTTCTAATGCTTTTCTAAATTTCGTCCAAAAAAATCCGAAAACCTGAAACTTGCGTGTCAGTCGACTGGTAGTCTGAACCAGTCGACTGATGTACTGTGAACGAGCATAGTAACCTGATTTCATCAGGTTTTTGTTTTGGTTTTTGATATTTTTCCTTCTTAGAGATGATGTCATGTGTGTATAACATTTAGAAAATGTTTTTAATGGTGTCAAAGGGGGAGAAATAGGGAGGTTTAAGTTAATCATGCTAATAGGGAAATTTAGCATGTCTTATGGGGGAGTTGCATGTTTAAGGAGGAGTTGTTATACTCATGTTTTTAGTTGCATGCTTTCCTTGCTTATGCTTATTATTATTTGTTTACCTAACTTAAACGGATTGCCACACATCAAAAAGAAGGAGATTGTTAGGCCAATCAACCCATGTGATATGGTTTTGATGTGTACGGCAAAGGGTTTAAGTTAGGATGATTGGATTTGATATGTGCGTTGGAGTCTTGCATGACTTAGTAATTCGCACATTGAGCTTAGGCAAATGTCACCACTCACAACCTCATACTTGAGTTGGTGAAGGAGCATTACAGAACTATGCGCTTGATGCATCCGAGGGACTGCCGAACGAGATGACTTGAAGCAAAGCCAAGGAAGCAGACTTCAAGGGCAAGAGATGCGAAGGAGCATTGCAGAGTCGTGCGCCTGATGCTGCTGAGGGACGTGGCCGCGAACGAAGAGAGCTTCGGCAAGGGACTTCAAGTGAGATGAGAGAATGAGTGAATTGTAAGTAGCTCATTAGGTGAACTTGGTCGAATGGCTGAGTGTCGGAGGCTCAACTGCAAGGGTTGAGGTTTACTCGACTGCCGGACGCTCAAACAAATGTTAAGTTTGAGGTTTACCCCAGCACCTATCGACTTCTCCAAGTCGATCGACAATCGACTGGTGTGGCTGATGGATCAAGTCGACATCAGTCGACTGCTTAAGGGAAGTCGACTGCTTAAGGGAAGCAGTCGACTAATAGCACTGTGCACGGGCACAGAAGCTAGTCTATCTCCCGGGTCACTTGACTGGAAGTCGACATCAGTCGACTAATGAAAGCATCAGTCAACTAATCATCCGACTATTGGAGAAAGCGACCGTGGATCCCGTGAAACCAGCCTGGTCAGAAGCCGTTAGAGTCGACATCAGTCGACTGATGAAAGCATCAGTCGACTAAGAGTGTCCAATAGGAAGAATTGCTTCCTCTCTATAAAAAGAGAGGGTGGGGGCTTGTAGATGGTTAATGCGCATGCTCTAAACATCCTACTTAGTACCCCACAAAGCTCAAACTCCTTCTAATTTTCTTTCATATTTATTATAAAAGAAGGAGTGCTCTCGTTCGTGTAAAGGTTTACCTCCACCTTGCTTGGGCTAAAGGGAGAGACCATTAGAGGTTTGGTTTCGGAGTGATTCAACGGAGACGAATCGGACCGTGGATTAGCGGCGAGGTCGTGAACCATGTTATATTGTATGTTAGCAATGTCTATTGTGTTTCTTTCTTAATTGCTTGTTTAGTTTTTGTTTTCGTTGCGCTAATTGTATTTGTAGACAAGCAATTCGTTCATACGACGAAAGAGGGCTATTCACCCCCCTCTAGCCAGCCACCAACGTTCCTACATTTCCTTATATTACTTTTGTAATCCTTGTACGAGGTTTCTCCTCCTCCAACTTGTTAGGAGGGTTTTTTATTAGTAGTGGTATTGGCATCGCTAGAGCTCATTGGAGCTCAATTCATGGAATAGGAACCCTAAGGTTCCGAACCACGTTATATCGGCGTGTTCTTGTGTATTGTGTGTTTGTATATTTTGTTTATGCTTCATTATTATTTCCGCTGCGCATATTAACAAGAATTGTAAACAAACACATCAAGTGAATGAATTCCATCTAGTGGATGAAGACGCGCCATTCACCCCCCTCTAGTGCTCACTGATGTTCCTTTAATCCACAGGTGCTGGGACAGGTGGAGCGTCACCCGCCTGCTGCCACCCATCCTCCCAGATCATGGAGCTGGTGGAGGGCTTCAATCCTGCTAAAGAAAGGGTCCTGGCATTCATGCGATCATATTTGGTGGTCATGGGTTTGATGACCCCCTTGGTTACGTCGATGCCGACGGAACCAAGTCACTCACTAATCACATGACCGTATGGCATGTGGACCTTGCCATTATTTAGCTTAATGAAGTGGACTATGCAATGAAATGTGTTAAGACTAATATTTATGTCTAATGCTTGATAGAATGTATGCATAAGAAAGAAGTGTGAGGGCTGAACTAAGACCAACCCACGGGTAACTATAGGAAGGATGCAATGAACAATGACCTTGTAAAGGACATTGTTAGAAGCAGAAAGGTCATTGGAAGGGAAAAGATTTACTCCTAATGGATGAGGGCTATAGTAAAAGTGATCATGCAGTGAGTTTAAAGAGATGACCTCAAAAGGGGATGGGAGTGGCTCAATGAGAGATGGATAGAACACAAACTCACTCTCGGATTGGCGACATCCGAGGAAGTCCGCCCAGATCTGGGGAATGAAGTTCAAATCACGTTGAGCAATGTGAGTCCGATACCTTAGCCCATCTCTAACCGAGCGTAAATTATTGAAGAATTCAGAAAGCAAGGTAGAGTTTATTGGGTGTTCACAAAAGACCAAGGACTCTAGTTTGTAATATTGGATGATTTGGACAATGTCAAAATAGTTGGATTGGAAGAACTTAGGATCCAAGGATTGGGGAGGGATGAGCTGAAATTTGTTAGAGTTAAAAGCTAGCTCATGGCCCGGAGTGGGAAAACGGGCATCCACAGATGGAGTGGGGTCAGACTGGCCCTCATCGAAAGGTGGAAAGCGAGTCTTTGATGCTAAATGCTAAAGTCTAAACATGCATGATGAAAAAGAATGCATGACAATGAATACACAAAATTAAACAATGATTAGTGTAAGCATTGAATAAACAACTTATCCAAGATTAGGTTATAGGGTTTACCTAGGTGGCATGGTTGAAGCTTGCAGAAAGAGGAACCAAGGGGAACCCTAGCCGTAAGGTTGATTGCGGCGGAGATTTGAGCGCAAGATCCTCGTGAAGAAGAGGATCTCAAGCCGAGGAAGACACGGACGGTGTAAGAATTGGTTGTTGGAGCGCTGGAAGAAGGGAGAAAATGACGAGAGGGTGTCGGCAGAGGAAAAGCGAGAGAGAAGAAAGGAGGAGAGCTCGGGTTTTTGTGAGCCGAATTTGGTCGGATAGCCCTAACAACCATGACAATAGTTGACTGCCGTGATGCACCAGTCGACTGCTAAAGATCTGTCGAACTGATTAGTTGGCTACGAGAGATTCTGTGGATGTGGCCAACAACGGTAGTCGATTGTCGATTATCGCCAATCGACTACTGTAGATCAGTCGAACTAGTCAGTCGACTACCAAGGGTTCTGTGGAGTGGCAGTGGACTGCCCAGTGGACCGGGATGAACCTGGTCCGGGGCAAGCTTACCAGTCAACTAGTGACAAATGCCAGTCGATGACTATTAGTCTGATAGGTTTTTTGACCAAGTTTTGAAATGTGTAACTAATTCAAAAGAAGTCAAAAATTCACGAAACTTTGGGGGAAGTCATTTCCTAACAAAGAAAAATAGGTTAAAAAATATATCCTTTCCACATTTTGATATTGACACAAATTTGAAATCTAGCAAAAGCTTTAAAAATTTTCACAACCTTGTACCACTTTTGCTGATCAAGTGAAATTTGTTTTTCAAAATGTGATAAACATAGTTTAAAGGTTATTTGATTTGACATTTCCAATCATGTTCTTTGAGCTATGTGCACATCAATTGTACACAAGCCTTCCCAATGATTGGTCCATTTAAGGATTAATGTCTCTAGATGTCATATTGGTTTATAGTAATGTATCATAACAAGCATGATGAATAATGTGAGCAAAACATATACGCTTTTAGGAGTAGTTTTGCTCACATCTCATTACATTTCATACTTGTTTCATGTATATTTCGCTTTGTTTTAGATGCATTCCTTGTTTTCTAGTTCAGAGATATGCTAATTGTACTTTTGTGTGCAGGACAATATTTTACAGGGAAAATGACATGTTTTTGGAGCAAAAGAAAGAAATTTAGCAGGTGGAACGGAAGGGGACACGACCTAGCCGTGTGAATCCATACGGTCATGTCCAAACCACAGATTTGATTGTTAGGACCTATGCGCCCGCTAGAGGGGGGGATGAATATCATTGTCGTCGATTCGATGGAATTAATTGTGTGCTTTCAACAAAACTTGTTATACACAGTGGAATATATAATAATAAAATAAATACAACAAGAGCACAAGCACAACATGACAATATAATGTGGTTCGGAACCATACGGTTCCTACTCCACAGAATGGGCTCAAACGAGCCCTGGCGATGCAAACACCACCACTAATCACAAATACTCCTCGACAATAAGTCGGAGGCGGAGAAACCTCGTACAAGTATTCTTACAACAATAAAAAACAAATACAAGCAAATACAAAGTGAAATATAAAGAACACTTTACAAACTAGGATTTTGAGCACTTGCTTGTTGGTTGCTTGGAAGAACTTGAAGGACCCTGAAATGCACTTGCACTTCGCCTTCAAATAGCCTCAAGAAAATTCCTAAAGAGCCAATGCCAAAATCTCCCAAGAGCTGCTCCTTTTGACCTACAACGGGCTGATTTCGCGCCTGGCAGTCGACTGCCATAAGGCCCCAATCGACTGCCAACAGTATCGTTGTGAGACAACAGCTTGATACACCCTAGAAAAACTCCAACGGTTCAGTTGGCAGTCGACTACCAACATCATCAGTCGACTGCCAACGCCGTAGTCGACTGCCCAGTCGGCTACCGAGCATTCTGTGCTCATAAACTCAACCATCAGTCTATTGCCATCCATGCCTGTCGACTACTCAGGCCATCAGTCAATTACCCAATGCTAGCAGTCGATGGCTAGGCCATTTTGCCATAGTCGAATCCTAGTCGACTCACGGCAGTCGACTGGTTATAATCCCAGTGGACTGCTGAGTGTTGACTCGGCTGCCAAGCATCAAAATACTTGACCAGTCGATTGGTCATAATCTCAGTTGACTGACAAACCTCAACCATGAGGTTTAACACCAAGTATGATGTCCTCATACTTGCTAGACCACCCATAGCCTAGACCTAAGCCTTCTAGTCACCTACGTCAGCCTCACACCTATTGGATCCCTCCAAGTCATCCATGACTTGTTCATCCATACGCTAGCATTCAGGTGCTTCCATTAGCTATTGTCATGCTAATGTGGTCTACACTGCCAAGGCACATTGGACTTACGCTGCCAAGACTCGGCTTGGACTTTACACCACCAACCATTGGACTTATGCTGCAATGACTCCACCCTTGGACTTTATGCCGCCAATATCACCCCTTGGACTTCCCAATTGCCAAGTACCCATGACTTGGACTTTCACTGCCAAGACTACATACTTGGACTTATGTGGTCAAGATTGCACCCTTTGTCTTTCCTTGCCAACACATGTTGGACTTTCCATTTGCCAAGACTCAAGCTTGGACTTTCCCTTGTCAAGACCCATGCTTAGACTTTCCATGCCAAGTACTCAAGACTTGGACTTTCCCATTACCAAGTGTCCCACTTGGACTTCTCCATCATATGGTCAACCCCAAGTCAACCATATAGTCAAACAATGGTCAAACCATCGTCAAACAGTAAATCATATCCTGGGTCGATTACACTAACAATCTCTCCAACACATTGTCAAACATCAATGTCAAACATCAAAACACTACTCGAGTCAAACTCGAGTCTGGTCAATCATGAACTGGGTTGATTGCACCAACAATCTCCCACTTTTAGATGTCTGACAAAACCACATGCCTTTGAGTTAGAACACTAACTCAATCCAATTATCCCAATTGTCTAAATTGGGAATCTTAACTTCTCCCCCTTTTTGACATACATCAAAAAGGTTCTTCCCAAGGAGGTCAATGTCTTATATCCCAATGAGATCTTACAATCTCCCCCTTAGTCCAAAAACACCTAGGATGTCTTCACTCTTCCTAGTGATAAGTCTCATATCACTTAAGAGAGGCTTCCTATAAACTCTCCCAAATTCCAAATTGGGCATCTCACATTCCCATTTCTCCCCCTCATGAGGAAGAATACATCCATCATCCCATGATGGATACCTCCCCCTAAAGACTTGCTCCCCCTTGACCATTGCACCAACAATGTCCTTGGAGAGTCCCTAAGACAATAGGAACACTAAACCATCAAAATTAAAGGTAAAAGTTCAACCATGAACTTTCACACACCTTAAAATTGATACACACCCTAAACAACTCTCCTAATCCATATCTAATGATTTTTCACCCTTTCCAATGCTTTCCAAAGCATATCCTAGGGTTAGCAGCAGTTAGGGTACCCTAACATAGCTGAAACATAGGCTAAACATCCTTGTTTACCCGAAATCAGCTTTGGCAGTCGACTCTTATAGTTACCAGTCGATTGCTTTATGCATCAGTCGACTGCCATCAAGCGGCAGTCGACTAATATCTATAAAATGCAGATATCAGATTTCAAAAATGAAAAATAAAAATGCATAAGTAATTATACGTAACTTGAAAAATCATGAAAATTCATACGTATAATACTTATAACCAATACAATGGGTGAAAAATATTTGAAAAATAATTTACCCACAAAATAGTGAAATTGATACAAAGTTCAAAAATGAGAAAAACTTCATTGTTTGAGCTCACTTTGTATCAACATAATCAATGGCGATGACTATCAAAAGATAGACTTCACCAAGGTTTTTCAAAATGATTTTGAAATAGTTTTAAAACCTTATATTGAACCATGGTCTATGGGCTTGATGCACATGAGTTGTACATAAGCTTTCCTCATGATTCACCCATGGTTTTAGATGAGTTTGAGTTCATCTAGATGCAAAAACTATGCACCTTGAACTTAACTCATTTCCTAGCATCTCATATGTGTCTAGGGTGTTTGAAAACACACACATGTCAATTTGATGTAAGATGTGGGTTTTGTTCATCCTAATCTAAGGCCTCATGCATTTTCTAAGGCAACTCTACTTGATTCCCTTATATATGGGACTTCAAGTCATGTCATAGTCCTTGAATCAATTTTATTAATGCATGAATGATCATGGAATAAATGAAAACATAAATAAGCATGGCCAATGATCATGATGTCATGACATATGATTAATTCTTAAACATACATGACATTAAGACAAAAACCTAAGCATGATCATGACATATAAATGATTAAAAAGAATCATGATGTCATGACATGGTATATGGCAAACAAAGTATGAAAAATAAAATGTATAGGCATGACAATACCTAAATTTTAATATCAATTGTCATTTGTTATTATTAAATCCATTTTTCCATATTATTACTTATCTCCCAAGTGTGCCAAAAATCCAAAATGACACACTATGACTTTAAGACCTAAATTGTGCCAATTTGATCAATTTATCAAACTTCTTAAATAATATTGGCACATCCTAAAATCTTTTAGGATTATGTTCCAACCACATTTCTAAGGTACCCATAACCTTGAAAATGACCTAAGGGGTCACCTTTACCATGGTTAGGTTAACTATCCATCCATTTAAATTTGGCACCTAACCCATTTAGCGTGAATCGATCAGCTCCTAGGAACCCAATATATATTGGAGCTCCTTGGGTTTACTAAGTATTCCTTAGGGATAACCTCCCTAGACACCCTCCTAATGACCCTTCTAGGCTTGGTAGCCTTGTAGCCTTCTTAATGGCTTCCCTAGGTTTCCTTGAAACCTTAGCCACTAAGCACCTACCTTGGTCAACCTTAGGGATGACTTCCCTATCGACCTTGGTTTTCCTAGACCTAGATTGAGTTCCATAATCGAATGGAACATTGTTATAGGTCTTTTTGGGCTTAATCTTGCCCTTGGATGGTTCTTGTTTCCTAGGCCTTTGACTTTGACTCCTAGACCTAGATTTTTTATCACTTGGCCCTTGAAATTGATTTTGCATTTTCTTAAGGGTCTTCTCTAATTTCTCAAGTCTTGACCTTAAGACTTGATTTTCTAGCTCTAATTGCCCAATTTTTGAATTTTTATTTAATCTTTGGGCATTACCATTCCTTCTAGGCATATGCCTAGTCTATTAAGGGTTGATACATAGGTGATCCTCTATTTTCCTAATGGTCTCCCTAGGTAGAATAGGTCTAGTATTATTATTTCTAGATTTTCCCTTAGACCTAAAATTAC
This sequence comes from Wurfbainia villosa, assembly GCA_025175895.1. Classification (NCBI taxonomy): domain Eukaryota; kingdom Viridiplantae; phylum Streptophyta; class Magnoliopsida; order Zingiberales; family Zingiberaceae; genus Wurfbainia; species Wurfbainia villosa. The sequence goes on from CM045997.1 coordinate 63,638,922, forward strand.
AAGATTTGGCACCTAAACAAAGGATTTTGTTATTTCTATTCCTAACATGCTTTTCATGTACAATAGTAAGAGTATTAAAAGCATGCTTTTTATTATTAAAATTTGAAGGTGGATTATTGAAATATACCTTAGGGTTTGCTTTTAAAGCTCCCCCTACATGTGTGGCCCCTTCTTTGACCTTCTTGCTCCCCCTAGGGCATTGACCCCTATAATGGCCCTTTTGGTTGCATTTGAAGCACACCACGTGCTCCTTGCTTTTAATTGTTGGGGCTCTGACTTCCTTTGACTTTTCTTGGAATTTTGGTGTCGGTTGACTTTTTTTGACCTTTTTAGGGCACTTACTCTTCTAATGCCCAACTTCCCTACAGTCAAAGCAAATTATATGAATTTTATTTTGAACTAAATTGCTTGAGTTACCTAGAGTGGTGGTGGAATGAAATGGTTCTTCATCTTCTTCTCGACCGGAGGTAGATGGTTTCTCTTAAGTTTGCTCCGGTGTGGGAATCCTCTCCTCCCCTTCAATCCTAAAGGTGGAGGTCTCCTCCAATTCTTCCTCTTCCTTGGATGTTGATGGCCTCTCAACCTCCAATTCTTCACACTCTTCTCTTGACCTGAATGTTGACTCCTCTTTAACTTCCGAATCCTCACTTGCTTGTGAGGATGATGTGCTAGCTTCTTCAGTCTCCTCCGATTGAGCCGATGAGCATTCCTCTTCTTCCCCTTCTTCTTGGACCGATGATAGACTTTCATGAGACTTTGCCAATTCGCTCCAAAGCTCCTTGGTATCCTTATATTCACCTAAGCTACACAAGATATCATTAGGAATCAAATAAATCAAGAATTTAATTACCTTATTACTTCTTTTGAATTCTTGGAGTTGTTCCTCAGTCCACTTTTTCATTTTGAGGAATCCTCCCTTAGGCCCTCTTGGAAATTTGAATCCTTCCATCAATATGGCCCATTCCTCAAGGTCCCTCATCATCAAGAAGTTTTCAATTCTTGTCTTCCATTGGTTGAGGCCTTCTTGTCCATAGAAATTGTATGGAATTACAGTGTTGACGTCCCATCCCAATTTTTCTTCAAACTCCATCCTTTTTTTCTAGCACGCTTGCTCCCGGTTGTTAATCTGTTGAAGAGCTCCTTGCTTTGATACCACTTGTTAGGAACTATGCGCCCGCCAGAGGGGGTGAATAGCATTTTTATCGATTCAATGGAATTGATCGTGTGTTTGCTACAAAACTTGTTATACACAGTGGAATATACAATAATAAAATAAATACAACAAGAGCATAAGCACAATACGATAATATAACATGGTTGGGAACCGTACGGTTCCTACTCCATGGATTTGGCTCAAATGAGCCCTAGCGATGCAAACACCACCACTAATCACAAATACTCCTTCTCGACAACAAGTCGGAGGTGGAGAAACCTTGTACAAGTATTATTACAACAATAGGAAATAAATACAAGCAAATGCAAAGTGAAATGTAAAGAACACTTTACAAACTAGGGTTTTGAGCGCTTGCTTGTTGGTTGCCTGGATGAGCTTGAAGTACCTTGAAATGCACATGCACTTCGCCTTCAAATCGCCTTAAGAAAACTCCCAAAGAAACAATGTCGAAATCTCCCACGAGTTGCTCCTTTTAACCTACAACAAGCTGATTTCGCACCTAGTAGTCGACTGTCATAAGGCCCCAGTCGACTGCAAATAGTAGCATTGTGAGACAACGACTAGATCCATGCTGGAAAAACTCCAACGGATCAATTGGCGATCGGCGCCAACATCATCGATCATTGCCAATCGTGGTGACTACCGGTCGTCTAGAAGCGCTGGCTCGTAAACTCAACCATCACTCGACTGTCATCCATGGTCGTCGACTACTCAGGCCATCAGTCGACTGCCCCAATCCTGGCAGTCGACTGCGAGGCCATTTTGTCAAAATCGAACCCTAGTAGACTGCTGAGTGTCGACTCAGCTACCAAGCGTCAAAACACTTGACCAGTAGACTGGACCATAATCCTAGTCGACTGACAAACCTCAACCATAAGGTTTAACACTAAGTATGATGCCCTTATACTTTCTAGACCACCCATAGCCTAGACCTAAGCCTTTTAGCCACCTCCATCATCCTCACGCCTATCGGATCCCTCCAAGTCACCCATGACATGTTCATCCATACGCTAGCCTTTAGGTGCTTCCATCAGCTATTGTCATACTAATGTGGTCTACACCGCCAAGGCACATTGGACTTACGCTGTCAAGACTCCGCTTGGACTTTACGCCACCAACCATTGGACTTATGCTGCCAAGACTCCACCCTTGGACTTCCCACGCCGCTAATATCACCCCTTGGACTTCCCAATTTCTAAGTACCCATGACTTGGACTTCCACCGCCAAGACTACACACTTGGACTTACGTGGCCAAGACTACACCTTTGGTCTTTCCTTGCCAACCCATGTTGGACTTTCCATTTTCCAAGACTCAAGCTTGGACTTTTCCTTTCCAAGACCCATGCTTAGACTTTCCATGCCAAGTACTCAAGACTGGGACTTTCCTATTGCCAAGTGTCCCACTTGGACTTCTCCATCATATGGTCAACCCCAAGTCAATCATATAGTCAAACAATGGTCAAACCATCGTCAAACAGTCAATCATGACCTGGGTCGGTTGCACTAACAATCTCCCCAACACATTGTCAAACATCAAAACACTACTCGAGTCAAACTCGATTTTGGTCAATCGTGACCTGGGTCGATTGTACCAACATTGACCACCCAGTGCCACACACGACCAAGCTGTGTGAATCCACACGGTCGTGTGGCGCTGGATTATTTTGACGTGACTAGGGTTCTTTCATGGCTGTGGATAGTGTCAGCTTCAAGTCTATAAAAGGAAAGCCATACCCAAACCCTAGGAGGAGGTACGACGGCTGGGACGACATATCGATGACCTAAAAAGCATCAAAAACTCTCAACGAAGAGGAAGGAGATGGCGAGAGTATCGTAACCTATGCTCTGACATCGAAGAGAAGGACCAAGAGAATTGTAATTCAATTCCCATTCATCTTTTGCATTGTAATGATTAATTCTATTTTGCCTTGTGTCCCTTATTTTTCTTCTATGGAGTAAAATCTTCGATTCTAGGATTATGGAGTAGCTTGTGTAACATAGAACATGCTAGTCGAATGTTAATTCTGTTATTGGATTTTTGTTCGTAGTTATGTTGGTTTGATTTGATGAAGATTTATGTTTTGGTTTTCTATCTATTGTGCATAGCCGATACAAGGGGTGACAACCCTTGTATCAAAAATCTAGGAGAACTATGTAGGAACCTAGTGGTTGTCCTCATCTCTGGTAATCATAAATAGAAGAGTATGAAGGAGTAGGGAACGGGACACGTTCTAACTCTTCATAGGGATTGATTTGGCATCCTCGTACCATCAATCCTATCTTAACGAAAGGGTCGGCCTGGTTAGGTATAGATAGTTCTTGGTAGAAGCGAATGGTCATCAGGAAAGGGTATGATGTCCCTTCCATAAGACATTAATTAGAGAACCAGTCAACATTTAATTGATAGCATGTTCAATGTCGCACAAGTGAAACCGAAGTCCTAGAATCCCTTTTTGAACCTCAAACCAACCTTCACTTCCTTCGTGTGATACCGTATTTGAGTTAGGACCACCCTCAACCTTGCAACCACAACCCTTAGAATTTAAATCCGAACAACAACACCCAATGAATAATCAGTACTCAAATCTCAGTCTATGTGAGATCGATAATCTATTTATTACTTGACAACATTCATGCACTTGCGAACTTTGAGCGCAAGTGCACACTTCAAGTCCTCGGCTGTTCCAGTCGTAAGATTTGAGGTTGCATTCGCGTGCATCAAGTTTTTGGTGTCGTTGACGGGGACTGATTGATTCGATATCGAATCAAGAAGTGGATTGTTGGATCGGACTTAGGGTAGATTTTTTTTAATTCATTTTATCTCAGTTTTAGGTTTTTACTATTTAGATTAGGTTTAAATCAGTTTTAGTAATTATATTTTAGTTTAGTTCTTCTTCATTTAATTTCGTAAGTCAAACACTTTATTTCCTATTTTTCTTTAAGCAGTAGGTATACTCCTAATTAAGCGACTCGGTTCTTCGTATGCGTAACGTTTAGGATTGGAAAATATGTTTCCGATAGGTCTAGAAATCGAAAAAACCTACCATCGCAGGAGAGCTGAATAGAAAGGCATGGAGGATCTAGATGCATCTATGGTAAACTTAGGAAGTCGGCCTTTGCGAGATTGTGCAACCCCAAGCGCTAGTGGATATAGGCCAAGCATAATTGGACCATCAATCTCAGCCAACAACTTTGAATTAAAACCTGCACTTATACACATGGTCTAGTAGAGCCAATTCGGGGGTACTGCAACTAAAGACCCAAACTGACACCTAGAGACCTTTTTGGAGATATGCTCGACGATGAAACTCAATGGAGTACTAGCTGATGCAATCTGTCTGAGCCTATTCCCATTCTCACTGTGGGATAAGGCAAAGACATGGCTCCACTCCCTTCCTTCAGGAAGCATCACCACATGGGAGCAATGTGAGCAGCAGTTCTTAAATAAAATTTTTCCACCAAGTAAGACTGCTCACATGCGTCACTTGATCACTAGCTTTCGTGAGAAAGAAGGGGAGTCCTTGTTCGAAGCCTGAGATCGCTATAAAGGGCTGCTCCATGAATGCCCCCACATGGTTTAGAGAGGTGCTTGGTGATCCACATATTCTATAATGGGATCACGTATGCTACTAAGGTGTCCCTCAATTCTACTGCAGGAGGTGCCTTAATGAATAAGACTATCAAGGAAGCAGAGGAGCTTATCGAAGAAGTGGATTAGAACCACCATCATTGGGCTTTCGAGCGTAGTCACCCAGTGCTTGCAGGTGATTGATATGTTGTCAACTCCATCGACCACATGGCGGCAAGAATGGATGCACTAAGCAGACTATTTGAATCTCTAACCCCTACATCGGCATGTGCGGCCACTACTTTTGGAGAGGGAGTAGCAGCGTATCAGAAGAACTACTATGAAGGGCAGGGCAGCTAGGAAGAGCAAATTGAGCATGTTAACGTGGTTGACGATCACAACCAAAGGGCCAACAACCCATATTCAAGCACCTACAACCCCGGATGGAGGATCCATCTAAATTTTTCCTATAGGAATAATGCGGAAAATTTCCAACAATCGGGAGGATATGGGCAACAGCACGGCAACGGGCAACAGCAACCACCCAAATCTAGGCTGGAACTAATGATTGAAGACTTTATTGCTACCCAAACAAAGGTCAATGCAAAATTCCAACGCCAACATCCAAGATATGAAGAGGCACTTAGGGAGTTGAAGTCCTCTATCGATGAACTTACAAGCCGCACTAAAATGCTGGAAACGCAAGTGGCTCAAATAGCCCAGACCGTGTCACAAACCTTGAATAACTCTCCACCATCAACCGAGAAAAATCGGGTTAAGGAAGAAGGATTATATACAGTGAGGGAGTAGGAAAGAAAAACAGATTCACTCAGGGATGTGCGGCCATGATTTCGACTTTACCAAATCATGTTGAAATTGAAGATAAAATCCCACCCAAGCTGGAGGACCCTAGTGAATTTATTATACCCTGCATGATTTATTGTGAGAGCTTCGATGAAGCACTATGCGATCTAGGGTCATCAGTTAGCATGATGGCCTATGCATTCTACCTGGAGATGGGACTAAGTGGTATATAATCGACGGGCATAGGTATTCACATGGGGGACGACACGATCAAGGAGCCCGTTGGCATGTTAGAACAAGTACCTGTGGTGGTTGAGAATTTTGTCATACCCACAGATCTTATCATACTGGACATAGGACCAAACCCTCAGAATACCATCATTTTAGGAAGACCCTTTCTGGCAACTACGGGAGCATGCATAGATGTGAAGGCGCATAAAGTCTCCTTGGAAGTAGATGATGAGATCATCATATTCAACCTATCAGAGTGTAAGGCTCCCTTCGCAGACGGGTATACCTTGTGCAGGATGATGACCACTTTACCAGAAGATACAATTTTCGAAATGAATGAAGGCAGGTTTACGAAGCCTCCGGAGTCGAGTTGAAATAATGGAGTATGGTCGAGCTAAAAGACCTTAAACAAAGCGCTTCTTGGGAGGCAACCCAAGCTTATTTTATGCATTTTTTTTATTTGCATTCGTTTATGTATTTTGAACTTTGATTTATGTCAGTCAGCATTTTTTGAAAATAAAATCGGATTAGAAAGTACCTGCTAGATAGAAACAAAAATCGTTTCAAGCCTACAATAGGAGTACGGGTGGCCGTGTGGTTTCACACGACCATACCCCATGAGGAGAGGCTCACACGGCAAGTCATATGGGAGAATTCAGACCCTGATGTGCTTTGGGAGAAAAATATAGGGGCACACGACCTAGCCATGTGAATTCACTTTTGATCCTACACCTGCACATACCTCTTTTTCTACTTTTGAGCAGGATGCAGGTACATCCGCCTACGATTTCTCCGAGTTCCGATCGTGCCTCAACGACGTATACACCGAGCAGCAGATGCAGAGGCAGTGATGGGAGGAGCAGAGCACTTATACGTAGGTGGAGTTTCAGAGCTTATGGGAGCACTTCCAGCGGGTCGAGTTCTATGATGAGGCCCGTATCTATTTCTAGGAGGAGGTCGCATATTTCTAGGAGGTTCGGCAGCACATGCGTGCCCAGCAGGCCCAATGGGCCCGGGAGGAGGAGCACAAAGTAGCTGCTGCATCCACCAACTCTCAGATCAACCACATGTATATGTGGCATCAGCGGCTGAGCACCAGGTTTTCTCAGGAGCCCGACATGCCAAGACTGTCAGAATTCCCACCTTGGCCACCGTATTAGAGGTATTGTTTCACACAAGTCTGGGGGGACTCCAAGTTTTGATATGTTTTGTTGCTAGTAGTACTTTCTTTCTTGATACTTGCATTTTAGTTTTAGTTTACATTCATTTGTTCATGCATAGAGTATTCAGTTCAACACAAAGAGCATTCTTTATGATATGACAAGAAAGAAAGGAATTAAGTATTTTACTTTGTAAGAGGTTAAGTACCCGACCCGTCAGGTGGTCGTTAATCAAATCCATAGGGACATAAGAAGACGTAAGAGGTCTTGCCCTGGTAAGACATAAGAGGTCTTGCTCTAGTAGGTCTGGTGGCTCGCTACCCCAGCCTATTAGGGAACGCGCATTATGTGGTACTTAACCTGGGCCCCCCATTCAAGTTATGATTATGTTGAAGTACCTATATGTATATGTTTTGAAAAGAAAGGACTTGTATGAAATTATGAATGCTTAAGTCAAGTTTAAGAATGCTTATGATTATGTCCTTGATGCTTGTCTTTGATTTATGAAATTATGAATGCTCATGTCAAGTTTAAGAATGCTTATGATTATGTTCTTGATGCTTGTCTATGATTTATGAAATTATGAATGCTTAAGTCAAGTTTAAGAATGCTTATGATTATGTCCTTGATGCTTGTCTTTGATTTATGAAATTATGATTGCTCATGTCAAGTTTAAGAATGCTTATGATTATGTCCTTGATGCTTGTCTTTGATTTATGAACTTATGAATGCTCATGTCAAGTTTAAGAATACTTATGATTATGTCCTTGATGCTTGTCTTTGATTTATGAACTTATGAATGCTCATGTCAAGTTTAAAAATGCTTATGATTATGTCCTTGATGCTTGTCTATGATTTATGAAATTATGAATGCTTATTCAAGTTTAAGAATGCTTATGATTATGTCCTTGATGCTTGTCTATGATTTATGAAATTATGAATGCTTACGTTAAGTTTAAGAATGCTTAGGACTATGTCCTTTATGCATGTTAGGGTTGATGATATCATGAATGCTTATGTTTAATTTATGCCCTGCTTAGATTTAATTATGTTTAGCATGCTTATGTAAATTGTATGTCATGCTTATGTTTTCATTGCGTTGGTAAGTTGATACATAGTGTTGTTATGAAATACTTATGCTATTTATGCTAGTATGCTCCTGTTTTCTAATTGTTCGATGAGGTTTGTGGCTTTTGTGAGTAAGCAAGAATCTTACTAAGCTATATGCTTATAGTTTATGTTGTCCATATACTGCAGATAAAGGAAACATGAACTAAGAGGAAGTAGCAGGAGGGGCCAAGTGGTTGTGATAGTGGCATGGTGGAAAAAGACCCTATTACTATCTGCTTATATTTATATGCTCAGTGAACACCTTAAGACATTTGCTTCCGCTTATAAGACTTGAGATTTATTAGTACCATGTTGAATGTTGCTTAGTTATGTTACTGTTCAGTTACTTATAAAAGTTTGATATGCTAGAACTCATGAATGGATATTTTATGTTATGCATGTTATAAAAAGAGATAAGAGATGTTAACATGCTTATTACGAATATGATAGGTAATGCATGTATAAGAGAAGGTTTATGCCATGAAAGCACGTTAAGTACGTAGATTGTGAAATAATCCCTATATGTCATGTTATAAAAAAAAAAAAAAAAAAGTAGCGCCGCCCTGAGAGCAGATAAGGGCGGGCGTTACAGGTTGGTATCAGAGCGGGTTCACCTTTCCACTATCACACATCAAGCCTCCTTCCTGCTATTTCCAAGTAAGTAACTTTATGCATACCTAAGTTTCTTTTATAATGAAGAGTGTCTTCTATCTAGTTAGAAATAATACCTCATCATGTTTTAGTAGAATGGAATCACACTCGTGATTTAGATAGAAATAATACCTCGTCATGTTTTAGTAGAATAGAACCATACTTGTGACTTAGATAGTAATGATACCTTACCAAGCCTTATATGGTGGAAATAGGTCTCTCACCTAGAATTTCAACTAAGAAGGATACCTTACCTTGTTTATGATAAGGAATGTTTAGATGCATGTGTATGAGTAGAAATTTTAATAATACCTTAATTATTTATTTATCTCTAGATAACATGAATGGGAGACGTAGTAATAGAGGGAATGAATCGGCACCCCCACCAGATTTGATGCATGTGGTTACCGAGCTACAGCGTCAGGTCGCCGAACAACAGTTGGTTATCAATACTCTCATGAATCAACAAGGGAACCCTAGCACGACACTAGAGACGCAGAACGTGACTCCTAACACGACCACTATGGTGCAAGCACCACTAATCAATGCTGCCGCCAGGGTCCGACCCGAAGCTTATCTGATTCAGTGGCAGAGGCTAAAACCAGAAAATTTCTCTGGTGTCGGCGAACCATGGGATGCCCAAGCCTGGTTCAAAACAGTTGAGAGCATCGTGGAGCTGCTGGATTGGCCCGAGTACGAAAAGATAAAATGTGCCTCATTCTGTCTTTCCGGAGATGCGAGGATGTGGTGGGAGAGAGTCAAAGCAAAGAGACAAGTAAATCAAATGAGGTGGACAGACTTTGAATCGGAGTTCTTCGAGGAGTTCTTTCAGAGACGGATCACAAATAAACACTACGATGAGTTCCTCGAGTTCCGACAAGGCGATCTATCAGTTAGTGAAGCTATGAAAAGGTTCAACCGACCGCACGCTCTCGCCTGAGTTAGTTGATCGAAAGGGAGACGATCGACTCTCACAAAATGCGGCCAGGAGATAGCCCTGAATGTGGCCGGCGGAGTCAATCGACCCCAGACCGCCGAAGAGCTATTCAGTAGTGCCCTGGTCACCGAGCACTACCTGAACAACATCAGTCAGCAGAGTAAGGCATGGGCCGGAGATCCGAAATCTCAGAATACTAGCTGGAAGAGGGACCGCAGTGGCAAGAAGAAACAGTGGAATGGCCCAAAAGGGGGCCCAGGAAATAGCCAAACTGGGTATCCTGACTGTCCTACATGTGAGAAGAAGCATCCGGGGGAATGTCATCAGGGCACGAGGAAGTGTTACAACTGTGGACTGGAGGGGCACATAACTCGAGGCGCCCTACCCGAGTTCGTGCACCTCCTCGAAGAAGACGTCCGATGCAGGAGCTCCTCCACAGCTTCACCAGATGCAGGCTACGATAGAGGGTCCTCAGATAAGCCAAGGGAGACTGGAAGCCCCACCTGTTGGGACAAATGCCAGGGTGTTCTCCCTCACCAGAGAAGATGTGGCGAGTGCCTCAACGGTTGTCACAGGTCAGATATTTATTTTCAGTCAGTATGCTACTGTATTATTTGACACTAGGGCAACCCATTCGTTCTTCTCTACGCCTTTCACAAGAAAGATAGATAGGCATCCCCAAGTTTTGGACTATAAATTCTTAACAATGTTACCTTCGCGAGAAGTAATGCCATCCACCCATATTCTACGCGCCGCACCAATTAGACTCGCAGACAGGGAGCTCTATTGTGACCTGATAGTCCTAGATATGTGGGACTATGATGTTATATTGGGCATGGATTTTCTGCACAAGTACGGCGCTTCAATTGAGTGCCGTAAACGGAGGGTGACCTTCCGACCCGAAGAAGAGGTTTCATTTGAGTTTATCGGGGAGTCAAAGAAAGGAACCAGGAAATTTTTATCGGCGCTAAAAGCCCGAAAAATGTTAGAAAATGGATGCACCGGAAGTCTAGCACATGTGGTTGATACCATATCATCAAAGAACCAGAAGATAGAAGATGTCAGAGTGGTATGTGACCATCCGGAGGTATTCCCTGATGACCTACCTGGATTACCACCTGATAGAGAAATTGAGTTTGAGATCGAATTGATTCCCGGAACAAATCCGATCTCCAAGGCACCTTACCGTATGGCGCCGACTGAGTTGAAAGAACTTCAAGAACAGCTACAGGAGTTACTTAACCAGGGATTTATCCGCCCCAGTAACTCACCATGGGGAGCTCCAGTGCTGTTCATAAAGAAAAAAGATGGGTCTATGCGAATGTGTATAAACTACCGGGCACTGAACAACATGACCATCAAGAATAGGTACCCCCTTCCCAGGATCAACGACACTGCTCAATTAACCAAGGGAGCTCATGTTTTCAAAGATCGATCTAGGGTCTAGCTATCATCAAGTAAAAGTAAAGCCAGGCGATATTTCGAAGACGGCCTTCCGGACGAGATACAGACATTATGAGTTCGTAGTTATGCCCTTCGGAGTAACCAATGCTCCTGCGATGTTCATGGACCTGATGAATCGAGTATTCTCGGCCTTCCTCGACAAATTTGTAATCATTTTCATCCACGATATTCTTATCTACTCGAGAGACCGAGAAGAGCATGATGAACATCTGAAGACAGTACTATAGATTCTTCAGAAAGAGCAACTATATGCGAAATTCTCCAAATGTGAGTTCTGGCTCGATCAAGTGTCATTCTTGGGTCATGTCATCTCTAGAGAAGGAATCATGGTAGACCCAATAAAGATTGAAGCTATGAGGAACTGGAATAGGCCAAGGAATGCGAGTGAAATCAGAAGTTTTCTCAGGCTAGCAGGCTATTATAGAAAGTTTGTAGAGGACTTCTCCCTCACCCGAAAGGACCAGCAATACAAATGGACTAAGGACTGTGAGAGGAGTTTTACGGAACTGAAGAGGAGACTAACCAGCGCTCCCATTCTGACTCTCCCTGAAGATAATGAAAGCTTCGATATGTATAGTGACGCTTCTAAACTGGGGCTCGGAGCTGTACTTATGCAAAATGGCAAGGTTATCGCTTACGCCTCTAGACAGCTCAAGGAGCATGAAAGAAATTTCTATGGATTTCATTTCGGGATTACCCAGAACAAAAAATGGTTATGATGCTATATGGGTAATCATAGACCAGTTGACAAAGTCTGCCCATTTCCTGGCGATTAAGATGACCTATCCGGTTGAGCAGCTAGCTCAATTATATGTCAAGGAAATTATCCGATTACATGGAGTGCCTAAGGCTATTATTTCTGATCGTGATGGCCGTTTTACCTCCCATTTTTGGGAATGTGTTCAGAAGGTTCTTGGCACTAAGTTGAGGTTCAGCACTGCATTTCATCCTCAGACCGACGGTCAGACGGAAAGAGTGAACCAGGTGCTGGAAGACATGTTGCGAGCTTGTGCTCTAGACTTTAAGGGGAGTTGGTGTCGATATTTGTGCTTGGCAGAATTTGCTTACAACAATAGTTACCAGGATACTATTGGAATGGCACCATATGAAGCTCTATATGGGAGAAGATGCAAGTCTCCTATCTGTTGGTACGAGGGTGGTGAAAGGAGGGAAATGGGTCTTCAGGCTGATATTATTGACGATACCACCCGAGCTATCTGAAGATATCCGTCGAGAGAATCGAAGCTGCCAGGCCGACAAAAGAGCTATGCGGATATGGCGAGCAGATTAGAATTCGAAGTCGGGGACCTGGTATTCCTCAAAGTGGCCCCTATGAAGGGAGTGATGAGATTCGGAAGGAAGGGTAAACTGAGTCCACGCTACATGGGACCGTATCCGATATTGCAGAGGGTTGGCAAGGTAGCTTACAAGCTGGAGCTGCCTCAAGAGATGTCAGGTATACACAACGTGTTCCATGTCTTTGTGCTCAAGAAATGCTTATCCAGTGCGGACCAAGTGATCGAGCAACAAACTGTACAAGTTCAAGAGGACCTGAGTATGGAAAGTCGGCCTATCCAGATACTAGACCGAGAAGTCAAGAGGCTAAGGAACAAAGAGGTACCCTTAGTAAAGGTCCTGTGGCAGAATCAACGATACGAGGAAGCTACCTGGGAACGCGAGGAGGACATGAAGCAGAAGTACCCAGAATTGTTTTAAGTTTCAACGACGAAACTTTTACAAGGTATGAGGGATTGTAACGCCCGTAAAAATTTCTAACCATTTTACGAGAATTTTTGGCTTGACGATAATGGGCTTTATGTGGGCTTTTTCAAAAATAAAAGAAAATAAGCCAAAAAGGGGTGCAAGGCCTAGGAATTGAACCCCAAACCTCTAGAGATAGCCAAGCCCTATAGATGCACCCACTAAGCAGAAGCCCAATAGGATTATATCATTAGAGGAGTAGGGGAAGTTATGGTTAAGTGTAAGGGAGATCAAGGGGCTCTTCAAATGAATAAATAGGGGGGAATGAGGGGGCATGTGTATCCAAACTTCATTTCTCCTCTTCTCTTCTTCTTCCTCACCGAAAACCATCCCTCCCCCTCTCCATTTTCACCCTTTGGCTGAACCCCATCCAAGCAAGGAGAAGGCTAGTTCTTGGCTTCCATAAGGTCATCTACCAACTAAAAGAAAGCGAAGGATGTAAGATTCCCTCACCTGCAGTATATTAGTTTTGTAGGACATGTTACATGAAAGAAATATGAAGCTTTGAGCCCTACATGTTTCGGCCAACCAAGTTTTTGGGCTAGGGTTTCATGAAAATGCTACTAAGGAAATTTTTGTAGGTTGTAAGCTTCATGTAGGAATTTTTAGGTGACAAAAATCCAAGCTTTGATCCCTACATGTTTCGGCCAACCAAGTTTTTGGGCTAGGGTTTCATGAAAATGCTACTAAGGAAATTTTTGTAGGTTGTAAGCTTCATGTAGGAGATTTTAGGTGTCAAAAATCCAAGTTTATAGCCATACATGTTTCGGCCAACCTTGGGGTTAGGGTTATGGTTCCATGAAAATACCCCCTTATGAAGTTATGTTATGTAGTATGCCTTCATGAATGAATTTATGTGACAAGAATCAAATTTTAGTACCCCCTACATGTTTCGGCCAACCTTTGGGTTAGGGTTAGGGTTCCATGAAAATACCCCCTTATGAAGTTATGTTATGTAGTATGCCATCATGAATGATTTAATATGCCAAGAAATATGTTTATGAAATATGCCTATGTGATGAACATGTTGTATGATTTAATGTGCCAAGAAATATATTTATGAAATATGCCTATGTGATGAACATGTTTATGATGTAATATGCCATGAAATATGCCTACGTGATGAATATGCCTTATGATTTAGTATGCCAAGAAATATGTTTATGAAATATGCCTATGTGAGGAACATGTTGTATGATTTAATATGCCAAGAAATATGTTTATGAAATATGCCTATGTGATGAACATGTTTATGATGTAATATGCCATGAAATATGCCATTGAGATGAACATGTTTTATGATTTAATATTCCATGAATATGCCTATGAAATATGCTTATGTGATAAACATGTTTATGCTTTAGGACCCCTTTAGGGTACTCTTATGTTATGAATGCATGTATGCTATGAAATGCCTAAGATGGAGATGCTTCCCTTTCAAGTAGGGATTAAGAGCTCTCCTTATGATAAGATAAGATGGAGATGCTTCCCTTTCAAGTAGGGATTAAGAGCTCTCCTTATATTGAGATAAGATGGAGATGCTTCCCTTTCAAGTAGGGATTAAGAGCTCTCCTTATTATAAGATAAGATTGAGATGCTTCCCTTTTTATGTTGGGGATTAAGAGCATTCTTTATGATATGACAAGAAAGAAAGGAATTAAGTATTTTACTTTGTAAGAGGTTAAGTACCCGACCCGTCAGGTGGTCGTTAATCAAATCCATAGGAACATAAGAAGACGTAAGAGGTCTTGCCCTGGTAAGACATAAGAGGTCTTGCTCTAGTAGGTCTGGTGGCTCGCTACCCCAGCCTATTAGGGAACGCGCATTATATGGTACTTAACCTGGGTCCCCCATTCAAGTTATGATTATGTTGAAGTACCTATATGTATATGTTTTGAAAAGATAGGACTTGTATGAAATTATGAATGCTTAAGTCAAGTTTAAGAATGCTTATGATTATGTCCTTGATGCTTGTCTTTGATTTATGAAATTATGAATGCTCATGTCAAGTTTAAGAATGCTTATGATTATGTCCTTGATGCTTGTCTATGATTTATGAAATTATGAATGCTTAAGTCAAGTTTAAGAATGCTTATGATTATGTCCTTGATGCTTGTCTTTGATTTATGAAATTATGAATGTTCATGTCAAGTTTAAGAATGCTTATGATTATGTCCTTGATGCTTGTCTTTGATTTATGAACTTATGAATGCTCATGTAAAGTTTAAGAATGCTTATGATTATGTCCTTGATGCTTGTCATTGATTTATGAACTTATGAATGCTCATGTCAAGTTTAAGAATTCTTATGATTATGTCCTTGATGCTTTTCTATGATTTATGAAATTATGAATGCTTATGTCAAGTTTAAGAATGCTTATGATTATGTCCTTGATGCTTGTCTATGATTTATGAAATTATGAATGCTTACGTTAAGTTTAAGAATGCTTAGGACTATGTCCTTTATGCATGTTAGGGTTGATGATATCATGAATGCTTATGTTTAATTTATGCCCTGCTTAGATTTAATTTTGTTTATCATGCTTTTGTAAATTGTATGCCATGCTTATGTTTTCATTGCGTTGGTAAGTTGATACATAGTGTTGTTATGAAATACTTATGCTATTTATGCTAGTATGCTCCTATTTTCTAATTGTTCGATGAGGTTTGTGGCTTTTGTGAGTAGGCAAGAATCTTACTAAGCTATATGCTTATAGTTTATGTTGTCCATATACTGCAGATAAAGGAAACATGAACTAAGAGGAAGTAGCAGGAGGGGCCAAGTGGGTGTGATAGTGGCATGGTGGAAAAAGACCCTATTACTATCTGCTTATATTTATATGCTCAGTGGACACCTTAAGACATTTGCTTCCGCTTATAAGACTTGAGATTTATTAGTACCATGTTGAATGTTGCTTAGTTATGTTAATATTCAGTTACTTATAAAAGTTTGATATGCTAGAACTCATGAATGGATATTTTATGTTATGCATGTTATAAAAAGAGATAAGAGATGTTAACATGCTTATTACGAATATGATAGGTAATGTATGTATAAGAGAAGGTTTATGCCATGAAAGCACGTTAAGTACGTAGATTGTGAAATGATCCCTATATGTCATGTTATAAAAAAAAAAAAAGTAGTGCCGCCCTGAGAGCATATAAGGGCGGGCGTTACAATCTATCTACATATTATCATCATATTCATTCAAAACATGGCATGGAAAAATCATTGGAAGCATGAAGGGGTCTTGGCCGAGAGTTTCAAAAGAGGTTTTTAAACAACTATCAACCGAAACAATTTGTACTGTAGGTGAGGGGATACTTACATCCTTTCGCTTGTTTAGTAGTAGAATATACCCTATGTGATGCAAAGACTAGAGCTCCCTTCTTGCTTTGTTGGTTTTTGAAAATGGGAGAAGGGGAAGCTAGGGTTTCGGTGGGGAAGAAGAAGAGCTGGAGAATGACAAGTTGTTATTCTCTTGTCTACTCATACTCCTATTTATTCATTTGAAGGTGTCCCTTAGCCTCTCTTACCCTTATCTATTATTTCCCATACCCTTCTAATAGCACAACCCTGCTGGGCTTCTGGTTATTGGATGCATCCTAAGGTTTAGTTATCTACTAGGAGGTTTAGGGTTCAAACCCTGGGCCTTGCATCCTTTTTGGCTCTATTTTCTTTAATTTTTGGAAGAGCCCACATTAAAGCCCATATGATCATGCAAAAATTCTTATAAAATTTCTAGAAATATTACGGGCATTACACATGGCATAGGGAGGAGCGGACGAGGTGCCAAGACGACTGGAGGCATATTGGAAAACAAAAACCATAATAGTTGGAAAATTTGTTATTTTTCATATTTATTTCTTTTTATTTATATGCTTGTTGTGCTTGCAGAGATAAAATTCCTCAATTTTAAATTACTAAGTGGGAGAGGGATATTTTTTTAAATTCCCGCGGCCTCCATTACAATTTTAAATGTGATGCGAACAAATTGTGTGTTGGCTGTGAGTGCCTTGCTCCATATTGTGCGTTGGCTCTGAGTGCCTTCCTCTAAACAAAATTGTTTGTTTTGCAGATCACTAGGTCAAATATAGTTATAGGAAGTTATTTAGGAGAGTGTGTACTTTCCCATCAGAAGGCACATAATCCGAGATAATTGCCTTAGTATCGGGTAATGGTAAACACTTAGATGCAAATAAAAGTATCCTCCCCATTGGAGTCACTGCTTTTATTTGTAGGGCAGAAGAGGAACAAACTATTAATTTTATTTTTCAAAAAGTAAGGTTGATAGGATAATAAAATTAATGGGTAAAACCTCCTCTTGCAAATGTAAAATTCGTATATGTCCACACTATCGTGGCATACGATATTCTCGGTGTTTTGAGGTGTTGGTTGATTTTAAAATTTTATTGTTTGAGGAATCAATAATTTTTTGAAATCTAATGTTTTGATCTATGTGATTCTTATGTTTTTCAAAATGATTTTCAACCCACTTGCTGTTATTCTGAAAGAAAACAAACTTACTGGACCTAACTATGTTGATTGGAAAAGAAATCTGGACATTGTCTTAACTACGGAGGAGTACAAATATGTACTCTTCGAAGAGTGTCCTATAAGCCTACGGATGATTCTTGTGAAAAGGAAAAAGAGAGTTATAAGAAGTAGGTCAAGGCTGATGATATGGCGTGGTGTTACATTTTGGCTTCTATGTGAAATGTATTGCAACATCAGCATCAGGCCATGACTACTGCCTATGACATGATGCTCAATCTCAAGGAACTTTTCGGACACCAAAATCTGATTGCTAGGTAAGAAGTCATGAGAAACTTGATGACGACGACCATGGTTGAGGGAACACCTGTCAGGGATCATGTTCTCAAGATGATGGCTCATTTGAATAAGCAGGAAGTCCTTGGAGCTGAGATCGATGGTGAAACCTAGGTCGATATCATTCTCCAATCTCTACCTAGAAGTTTTAAGCAGTTTCGCCTCAACTACAACATGAATAAGAGGTTGTATTCTTTGGTGGAGCTTCTGACAGAACTCCAGGCAACAGAGGGACTTTTTCATTAGAGTTCTCAGGTTTTGGTTGCCTAGAAGGTTTCTACTTCTAAGCCAAAAGGCAAGAAGAAGAAGAAACAAGGTGCGACAAAGGTGGTGGGAGGATCTCAGGGAGGAGTGAAGAAGTCGAAAGTGAAGGTAGGAAACTTCGCTTCCCACTTCAACTTGGTCGCTTGTTCATGGTGATCCCGTCTACGTCCCCGGATTAAAAAAAAATAATTCATGACAAAAAAGGATTACCCAAGCAACCATTTCATCATCGTGCTATTCGATTAGAGTGGTCAGTTGAACAAACTTGTTGTTCAAGCAATCTACTTCTATTCTTCGAATAGCCATGGAATAGACGATGTACGGATCGCCGGTTTTTGCGTTTGTATTCGGGATCCAAGTAAATTTAGCCACATAACAAAACATACAACATGCATATAATTGAAAAAAATTATATACATAATACAAAAGAATATAAACAAGCATTATACCTCTCGATCTTCTATTGTATGTCCTTCCTCCTTTTGGACATCGTGTAGGCGACGATCTTTCAAAAGTCGAAGCCTCCTAGATCACCAATCTTCCTTTCTTTGTTCACCCTGAACAAAGGAAGATTATAAAACAAAACTCTACTCAATCTAGAATCGAGCACCAAGCCATCTTGCTTGGTGATTGCCATTGGCCAAAGAGAGAACAAGGAGTAGATGAATGGAGTGGGCGCCGACCAAGAGATCCAAGGGAAGAACCCTAACCCTAGTCACAGCCAACCAAGAATGGAGAGAAGAAAAGGATGAACACCGGCCAAGGTTAAGAAGAACAAGATGGGTGTTGGCCAAAGAGAAGAGAAGGAATCCTTGCCGCCCAAGGATTCCCCAAAACCCTAGCCGACCAAGCCTCCAAGCCCTAGCCACCCAAACCCTAATCTCCAAGCAATGCTCTTGCCGCCCACCCCTTAAGCCTCCTTTTATAGAGCTAGGTCTAAGCCTCCAATATTCTCCACCATTGGATCTAGGGATTTAATCTCAACCATCAGATCTAGAGATTTAATCTCAACCGTCGGATCTAGAGATTTAATCTCCATCGTCGGATCTAGAGATTTAACCTCCACCGTTGGATCTTTAGATTTAATCTCCACCGTCAGATTTAGAGTTTTATTTTCCACCATCGGATCTAGGCTCCATGAGGGTTTAATAGGCTACAATAGGGACCATGAGAAGGAGTTGGATCTTGGCCACCCAATGGATCAAGCCCACATAAAGTTCGATCCATTAATGATAATCCATTCGACTAGAGGATTATCATTGATCTACCTCACCAACCCCCATAAGTTAATATGGGCTCCATATATTATTTGTATATTTTTCTCCACGTGTTTAAGATCTCGAATGTCTGTCGATTAATTAATTTACTGACAATTAATTAATCAACATCTAACTCCATGAGTAGTATCACTCAACTTTATCATCATGTCGGACCAAGTCCACCTGCAGGGTTTACATGATGAACCTTATCAGCTCTTCAAGGGGACATCATCATCCTAATATATAGGACACGATTTCCTTCTATAATCAATGGCACACCTTATAAATAATATCATCTCCCAACTTATCGAGTCTATCGATTTACTTTATAAATCTCGCCCATCGGTAAATCAAAGAAATGAATACTAAGTATATGTGCCCGTTATTATATCGGGATTAAGAGCATGTACAACATAATATCTGAGGTCTGATTCGATTGTGTAGTCAGCAATAAATCGAATCACCTCTAAGTCAGTCCTGCTCAATACACACAAAGTGTACTAGTGTAATTCTATGGTCAAGACAAACCAATACCAAATCACACTCCAACCATATCAATGGTTTGTCCAAAACCATCTCGGTTGTGAGCCTTTACTTATACTCTACAAGGAACTGATAACATGATCTCCTGTGTGACACTACACACCATGTTATCTACAATGTAATGTATTAGACAATATGCATAACCATCAATATGCAAACAATGATCATGTGATTCTTATTTCAAAATAAAGATGTTCATACAAAAGATAGACTTTTAAGTATACATACCAACAAACTCCCACTTATACTAAAAGACTATGTTGTCCTCGAACTGCCATACATCTGATTCCCATTCCCTCCACATGTATAACTCAGTACAACTCAGTAACAAACTCCCACCTTGTTGTGATGTCCTCAAAAGTACTCTCAAAGTTATACAACTCAGTACGAACAACTCAGGGATGAAATCCCTATGAAACACCGTAACCTAGCCTTCTGCTATCTACATCAACAATAGCCAATTTGTCTTGTCCATTACCCAACGGCTAATGATCTGACTAGCATAATTAGTCAAAACCTCTAAGACTGCAATCTCTGATTTTTTACAAGAAATGTGACGACTTGACCCATATTTTTCCGACTCGGTATCAGTCAGCTCTCAAAGGTAAATCTCCTTTTCGACACAGATTCAAGACTCACAGACCTAACAGGTCATTCCCGTGGTCAATTAATACCACGATTACGTATAATAACCAGTATACTACAGGTTATCCCCTGTTATTAACATTAAATGTATAGTCAACTAAAACCGAGAGTATAAACCCTAAAGGCCACTCCGGTTGGTCGCCTCGGTGGACGACCTCTACTATAAGTCTACACAGGTGTCATAACTCTATTGTATATACCTACTGATCAAGTTTAGATAAATATCTACTAAACCATAAGTTATCAGGAATTCTTACCTCGTGCTGCTTGGAGCTCAGGTCGCTATCCATCTCATCTCAGAAACCAAAACCAAATAAATCGACTCCCGAGAATCCAAGACTCGATACAAAAACAACATCGTATGGCATCATAGAACCTAGGGCTCTGATACCACTAAAGTTGTCACGCCCCGAGAGCATGCGGAGCCAAAAATCAAACGGACGACATCTCCCCTGTACGTGGCAACATTTCGGGTTAATACAAGGCCCATAGGCCCACAATAACAACATAACATATACAGTATATACAACAACTACTCAAAGCACAACAAAAACATAATACAATAAGCTACACACATGTATACCGGTATGACTAACACATCACAACAACACGAAACTTCGACAAAATCCGAATCTACAACATAGTACATCAGGAAAACTCCAAATACATAACACCATGTACATAAAGCCCAAAACAAACACGGGAGCCTCGGAGGTGAGATGAGATGTCAGCCAGCAGTGCTTCAAGTCGTCGCGAAGACTTCTACCTGTTACCTGGGCGACAGAAAAACCCAGAGTCCGTTGGGGTGGTGAGTAAAACTCAGCAGGTAATAGAAAAACATGTATATATGTAATATCACATGTATTTCAATAACATAATCTAGAGGTACAACAGGTATATCAGCATAGTATATAAATAAAAGCATATACCGTCTAACCAAATGAACAACGCAAAATGCAGACAAACCTGAAGTTTGCTACGCTACTCTGATCCAACCTGAACATATATCCAACATATATATAACAGGAAGAGTAATACCAACTCATAATCTATTCATGCTACAGGTCAAGGTATCTAATGGTCTGTCCAACACATATACCAGTATCCGACACAACCGTATAACATATGCAAGAAGCATGCATGAATATGATGTACAAACAAGTGCAACAAGCATAATGCAATCAAATGCATCATCACAATAAGCATATATATATAGATTGCATCTATATATGTATACTAATCACAATCATCCATATATATATATATATACATGCATATATGTATATATATGACAATATGCAAAAATGCCATAAGTCGGCAATGCAGCATGCATGGTCATATCGGCTCACCCTAAAGGTACCACGACCCCAGTGTGTCCTCGGTGGCTCGAGCATGACAACTGTCCCAACTCAACACCAACCACTACTCTCGAGTGGCCGAGTGGGCAGTATGATCGAGTAGCATATAAGCGTAAAGAGCAAGCTACACGATGGGGGTCCCTGCTGTTGGCCACTCTGACAGTCACTACCCATGAGTGGTCGAGTGCCATACACGCAGTACTACGACACGCAAATCCAACTACCACCGTCTATAGTGGTAGAGTGCGGTACCACAATGATCTACCCTCACACCGGTTACTCCTCCTATGAGTAACCGTGGAGGTAGGATGACTTGCGACACTCTCAACCACAAGGGAGACCTCATCGCCAGCATGCATGCAAATGACATGAATGCAATGTATCACATACAGACATCCACCATAGACTCTCTATTCTACAGATAATCATACTAACCAGATCAACGCACTCTCTATCCTGCAGAGAGTCGTACTCAACTGATCATAATACTCTCTATCGTGTAGATAGTCATACCAATCTAATCGACACACTCTCTATCCTGTAGAGAGTCGTACTCAACTGATCATAATACTCTCTATCGTGTAGAGATTCATACCAATCTAATCGACGCACTCTCTATCCTGTAGAGAGTCATACTCAACTGATCATAATACTCTCTATCCTGTAGAGAGTCATACCAATCTAATTGACGCACTCTCTATCCTGTAGAGAGTCGTACTCAACTGATGGACACACTCTCTATCCTGTAGATAGTCGTACTCATCTGATTATAACAAGTTAGGACCACCAGTCCGTAGTGACACACTAAGTATCATTCCCTTGACCATTTACACAATACATGGTCGGTGGTAACATGTAACCTAAGGGTACTAGAACTAACCCTAGGTTCAAGACATTATCTACCTACGGATGACCTTTTTGCCCAATGTACAATCAGGTTGTCATCCAGACTTTACTATTTGCACTTAACTTAAACAATTTCTAAGTTACTTACATCACCTATATGTATAACTCCTAATCATTGTAAAATAAAAATGATAGCAACAATAGAGTTAATAGCCAACGGTAAAGTATCACGCATACAATAATAAGAGCAGGGTCAAGATAATATGAACATATAACATGCTCACATCTATGTCTAAATCTGAATGCAATTACATCTACCAGACCAGGTAGGAAATTACCCACCTGTCTTGATGACTTGTCTGAAGATACAAGTTGTCTTCACGTCCGTGAACCTGCCTCATATCAAAGTCCTCACGCGGTTTCCATCTAAACCACTTCTTAATCTGCTAAAAAGTCTTGTCTCAATTTAATCTAAATAAATCAAACATCACCATGTAATGAACAGGTACCATCATCACTACATAATTATAGCATATCCAGATCAGTTTACTAAACATAACTGATACACAACTATGAACAACCAAATCTATACTTACCACCATGTTTCAATCTGCTCAACTTCTTGATCCTTATCTGATCTGACTCCAACCTCATAATATCAAATCTAAATCACAATTCTTTGATCCCCACAAAGGCATCCAATTTGGATCTATCAAGTTAGTTTGGATTAAATCCCTAACCCAAAACATTTACCTAAAATCTCAATTCAAACCTTACCTTCTTTCTGTCACAATCCCGAACCATAGATTTTCATGTAGGATGTCGAACAACTGACCATCTCTACCAATCCAAATAATAATCTGACCTACTAATTTCCAATTCATAAACATCAAAAACAATATAAACAGACTTACCATGAATCAATAAGTCAATTCACACGTCAAACCCTCTTAACCCTTTCTGGCATAATCAAGGTGTAACACCCACCGAAGTCATAACTGTGCCAAGGATTGTTGCTGCAAATCGATAAAAAGGCAGTTGCGAATCTAGCTGGAGATCTGAGTTGTGGCAGAAGATAATGAGAATTCGATCGGTGCAGCAACAGGTGGCTAATCTAGGGTTCTCGGGAGGAGGTGCGGCGGCCTAAGCAGAGGGAAACCAATTCCTGCTCGCCTATGGAACAAGGCTAGACGATAAAGATCAGTCGCAGCGATGACATCACAGAGATGAACTCGCTCGAAGAAGCCAATGGAAGGAAGGAGATCGATCAGCTTACCAACACTAGGAACTCCACCGGCGGCAGCAACATAGGTAGGAAAAAGGCCATTGAATGGAGCTCATGAACTGCTGACTTAATGCATCTTCTATCTGCCACAATAGAGTGGTTGGTGAATAGGGTGTCCCGGTACCCACGATGCAACGACACAAATTAGGGTTGGGAGAAGGAGAAAATCGACAAGATCTGTTGTCGACAAAATCGTTCGACTGTTGTGGTAGAAATCCAAAGAAGTGATGGCTTGGTGCGGCTAGTGATCGACCAAGCAGAGATTGGGCCTCACTCACAGCGAGAAGACAAGTCATCGACAAAGGAAGGAAGAGGAAGGCAACGATGTTGGGCTCGCAACGAAGAAATCTAGAGGAGGAAGAAAGTTGTGGCTTGGGCTCTAGCGGCGTTGGCTCACATCGAACAGTCGCGTTATGCAAGCAGAAGAGTCGGCGACAATCCGAATAAACGATGACCGCCATAGGATCAGAGGAACTCAAGGAAGCCACCCACCGAGACTGCCCGTGGTGGCCGGAGACACATCGCCTGGCAGCGAAGAGGCGACGGTGCGAGTCAGGTGGCGACGAGAGATCGAGAGGGAGGAAGAAAAAGGGGAGCGGCGCTTGAATAGAATCGGGAGAATAGGGATCGGGCGGAGACGGAGAGAAATGGTCGATCGGTAAAAAAAAATGGAACGAATCAGGTTCGGATTCGAGGGTTAAAAACTGGCCAAATGATTGAGCTAGCTCAAGTCTAACTCTATCACCTATTTAAACCTTAATCTACCTCCTAATCAATCATATGAACTCCAATTAATTTCAGAAAAATTTCTAAAAACTTTTGAAAAATTCCACATGATAATTTATCAATTAACAAGGAATATATATATTTTATTTTATTTTATTTTTTCCAGTATTTTACAATACATTTACGTACGATAACACCTTGACATTGTTGCGAATTAACAAAATGTCATCTACGTATAATACAAGAAATACCACTATGTTTCTGTCATATCTCTTGTATACACAAGACTCATCCAGACTTTGAAAAAATCCATAAAACTGGATTACCTCATCAATGCGGATGTTCCAAGACCTCGAAACTTGTTTTAATCCATAAATGGACCGATTAAGCTTACACACAAGATGCTCTTTTCCCTTTACAATGAATCCCTCTGGTGGCTTCATATAGATGTTTTCCTCAAGACTTCCATTAAAGAAAGCTATCTTGACATCCATCTGTCACACCTCATAATCCATATGAGCAGCAATACATAAGAGAATCTGGATAGACTTAAGCATGGCTACCGGCGAAAAGGTCTCCTCATAATCGATGCCCTCTTTCTGAGTATATCCCTTCGCAACAAGCCTTGCTTTGAAGGTCTCAACCTTCCCGTCTATTCCTCTCTTTCTTTTGTATATCCACTTGCATCCAATGGCTTTTACACCATTGGGTGGTTCTACTAGCTCTCAGACCTGATTTGAATCCATAGATTCAATCTCAACATTCATCGCACTTTGCCAAGATACTACATCTTTATCTTGGATTGCCTCGTCATATGTCCAGGGATCAGGTTCATGTTCACCAGGGACCAAATCAGAAGATTCTCTCAAGAACATGAATCTATCAGGCTGTCTCCCAACCCTCCCACTACGACGAGGTATCACCTGTGTATCCTCTATGACATGCGGTGCAGTGATTAGTGGTATATCCTCTTGTACCAATGGTATTGAAGTAGTGACTTCCCCTTTCAATTCCTCCAGAACAATCTTACTCATAGGCTTGTGGTTCATCACATAGTCCTCCTCTAGAAATCTAGCGTTCGTGCTAACAATCACCCTCTGATCTCTTGGACTTTAAAAGAAATCACCTTTCGTTCCTCTAGGATAGCCAACGAATATGCGCACTTCTATATGAGGATCCAACTTACCAGCATCTGCCTTCAGCACATGTGCTAGACTCCCCCAAATCCGAATATGTCTCAGACTAGGCTTTCTCTCAGTTCACAATTCTGTGGGAGTAGAAGTCACTGATTTAAATGGAACCAAATTCAGAATATACACTGTCGTATCTTGAGCATACCCCAGAACGAATCTGGCAACTCAAAATAACTCATCATCGATCTGACCATCTCCATAAGAGTCATATTCCTTCTCTCTGTTCCACCATTATGCTGGGGTGTACCAGGTGCAGAAAATTGGGATTGAATCCCAGCCTCTAATAAGTAATTCATAAACTCTCCCAAGAGGTACTCACCACCACGATCAGATCGTAGTATCTTGATACTTTTACCCTGATGTTTCTCCACATCAGTCTTGAATTCTTTGAACTTGTCAAAGCATTCAGACTTGCGACGCATCAAGTAAATGTATCCATATCTCGAATAATCATCTATAAAGGAGACGAAATATTAAAAAACACCTCTAGCCTGGATAGACATAGGACCACACAAATCAGAATGAATCGATTCCAACACATCTTTGGCTCTATACCCCATGGCCTTAAAAGGCCACTTGGTCATTTTACCCTCCAAGCAAGATTCGCAGGTTGGGAAATCTTCCACCACTAACGAACCCAGAGGTCCATCAGCTATCAACCTTTGAATTCTGCTTAGATTAATATGACCTAGTCTTATATGCCAAAGATATATTTGGTTCATCTTCGAAGGTTCTTTTCTCTTATTGGAATTAGAAGATGAGTTATTCACTTCTATTTGCATCGTGGGAACTTTTGGTTCGAGTGTATACAAATTTCCTATCAATGCACCAGAACAGATAATCTCTCTATTCCTTTCTATAACAACTCTGTCATCAAAAGAAATAGAATATCTATCCATAAATAATTTAGAAATTGAAATCAAATTCTTTCTAAATAAAGGTACATAAAGGCAATTTTTAAGAACCAAAACTTTATTCTTCTCAAAAGATAAATAAACATCTGCCACTGGAACAACCGCCACCTTCGTGGCATCGCCCAAGTATATAGTAATCTCCCCCTCAGCCAGTCGTCTAGTTTCCTGGAACCCCTACAGAGTATTGTAGACATGATCAATGGCTCCCGTATCTATACACCAGGTGCCGGTAGATAACACCGCTAATCATGTTTCAACGACTAGACCAAAAGATATACCTTTGTTCTACTTCCGATTGGGGCATTCCTTCTTCCAGTGTCTAGTCTGCTTGCAAGTGAAGCACTTGCCTTTCGGCTTCTTCACTCCTCCCTGAGTTCCTCCTGCCACCTTTGCCCCAGCTTGTTTCTTCTTCTTCTTGGCTTTCGGCTTAGAAGTAGAAACCTTTTGGGCAACCATGGCCTGCGCCTGAGCACTCTGACGAAATAGCCCATCTGCCGCCTGGAGTTCTATCAGAAGCTCGCCAACGAATACAACCTTTTATTCATGATGTAGTTCAGGTGAAACTGCTCAACACTCTTAGGTAGAGACTGGAGAATGATATCAACCTGGGTTTCCCCATCAATCTCAGCTCTGAGGACTTCCATCTCATTCAAATGAGCCATCATCTTGAGAACATTATCCCTCACGGGTGTTCCCTCGATCATTGTGGTCGTCATCAAGTTCCTCATGGCTTCCTGCCTAGCAGCCCGATTCTGGTGTCCGAAAAGCTCTTTGAGATTGAGCATCATGTCATAAGCAGCGGGCATGACTTGATGCTGATGTTGCAGTACATTTGACATAGACGCCAAAATGTAACATCGCGCCATCTCATCAGCCTTATCCCACTTCTTATAACTCTCCTTCTCCTTTTCCTCAGAATCATCCGCAGGCTTAGAAGGGCACTCTTCGAGGAGTACATATTTGTATTCCTCAGCAGTCAAGACAATGTCAAGATTCCTCTTCCAATCAACATAATTGGGTCTAGTAAGTTTATTTTCTTTCAGTATCACAGCAAGCGAGTTGAAAGTCATTTTGAAAAACCTAAGAATCACATAGATAAAAACATTACATTTTAAAAAATTATTGATTCCTCAAACAATAAAATTTTAAAATCAACCAACACCTCAAAACACCGAGAATATCGTATGTCACGATAGTGTGGACGTATACGAATTCTACATTTATAAGAGGAGGTTTTACCCATTAATTATACTATCTTGTCAACCTAACTTTTTGAAAAATAAAATTAATAGTTGGTTCCTCTTTGGCCCTACAAATAAAAGTAGTGACTCCGATGGGGAGGATACTTATATTTGTATCTAAGTTTTTACCATTACTCTGTACCAAGGTAATTATCTCGTGTTATGTGCCTTCCGATGGGGAAGTACACACGCTCCTTAATAATTTCCTATAACCGTATTCGACATTGTGATTTGCAAACAAATTCATCTGATGTGGTGGAAGGCACTCAGAGCTGACGCGCAAGTTTGTTTGCATCACATGTTAAATCGTAATGGAGGTCGTGGGAATTTATAAAAATATCCCTCTCCCACTTAGTAATTTAAAATTGAAGAATTTTCTAGCCTACGACATGCATATCAAACAATAAGCAATAAATATGAAAAAGAAATATTTTCCAACTATTATGGATTTTGTCTCCAATATGCTTCCTGTCGTATCGCCATCTCGTCCGCTCCTCCCTACGCCATGTACGAGCCATCCGGAGATCCGAGTCGAGACTAACTATTTTAATTTACATCCATCGATCCTAAACTCCTCGAAGGAGTGTACATGAAATCTAGATCGAAAGTAAACTAAAATAAATGAGTGGCTAAACAATGTTGTACTTAAAAAAAATTAAATATTAGCCTCGTCAACCCCGAGGATTCAAAAAATATACAATTACACACATACAATCACATACACACATATGGCCATAATAGTTGGATCCTATGCCTGGAACTAAAAAGTTAACCTATGCACATCCTACTATTATTTGGCACATATAATATATGAAAAGTACATAAAAGTAACCGAATCGTAAACACATAAAACTGAAAACCGTGGCTTTGATACCATTTGAAGGTAGGAAACATCGCTTCCCACTTCAACTTTGTAGCTTGTTCATGGCGATCCCGTCTACGTCCCCGAATTAAAAAAAATTAATCCCAGACAAAAAGGGATTACCCAAGCAACCGTTTCATCATCGTGCTATTCGATTAGAGTGGTCACTTGAACAAACTTGTTGTTCAAGCAACCTACCTCTATTCTTCGAATAGCCGTAGAATTGACGATGTACGGATCTGTTGGGATGTATAGTGAAAAGTCTATCTTTTGTATGAACATCTTTATTTTGAAATAAGAATCACATGATCATTGTTTGCATATTTTTATGGTGATGCATATTGTCTAATACATTACATTGTAGATAACATGGTGTGTGGTGTCACACGGGAGATCATGTTATTGGCTCCTTGTAAAGTATAAGTAAAGGCTCACAACCGAGATGGCTTTGGACAAACCATTGGAATGGTTGTAGTGTGATTTGGTATTGGTTTATCTTGACCATAGAATCACACTAGTGCACTTTGTGTGTATTGAGTAGGACTGACTTAGAGGTGATTCGATTTATTGCTGACTACATAATCGAATCGGACCTCAGATATTATATTGTACATACTTTTAATCCCGATATAATAACGGGCACATATACTTAGTATTCATTTCTTTGATTTACCAATGGGCGAGATTTATATATTAAATCGATAGGCTCGATAAGTTGGGAAATGATATTATTTATATGATGTGTCATTGATTATAGGAGGAAACTATGTCCTATATATTAGGATGATGATGTCCCCTTGAGGAGCTCATAAGGTTCATCATGTAAACCCTGTAGGTGGACTTGGTCCGGCATGATGAAAAGGTTGAGTGGTACTACTCATGGAGTTAGATGTTGATTAATTAATGGTCAGTAAATTAATTAATCGATGGACATTCGAGATCTTAAACACAGGGAGAAAATGTACATATAATATATGGAGCTCATATTATCTTATGGGGGTTGGGGAGGTAGATCAATGATAATCCTTTAGTGGATTGGATTATCATTAATGGATCGGACTTTATCCATGGGTGGCCAAGATCCAACTCCTCCTCATGGTCCCTATTGTAGCCTATTAAAACCTCATGAAGCTTAGATCCAATGGATAGAAACAAAACTCTAGATCCAAAGGTAGAGATTAAATCTCTAAGATCCGACGGTTGAAATTAAATTTCTAGATCCGACGGTTGAGATTTAATCCCTGGAACCAATGGTGGAGATTAAAACAAGGCTTATCCCTAGACTCTATAAAAGGAGGCTTAGGGTTGGTGTGGAGAACAATTGAGAGAAGCTAGGGTTTTTGGAGGTTGGGTGCAAGAAGCAAGGGCTAGGGTTTGGAGCATTGGCGACACCAAATAAGGAAATAACTTCTTTATTTTTCTTCTTCCTCAAGCTTGCCGGCACCCATTGAAGCCCTTCTAGCCCTTGGTCGGCGTCTAAACTCCCTCTTCTTCTTCTCCTTGGCTAGTGGAAAAAAGATTTAGGGCTTTCCATTGGTGTCTTGGCTGGTTTCCACCCTAATCTTTTCTTCCTTCTTGGCCGGCGGCAAGCTCCAACATTGGATGTTGGTGGTTGGTTGAAAGAAGAAAAGGAGCTTTGTTTCTATTATTCCTCTTACTCAGAACGAGCAAGGAAGGAAGATTGGTGATCTAGGAGCTTCAACTTTTGGTAGATCGTCTCCCACACAACATCCGAAAGGAGGAAGGTCATACATTAGAAGATCGAAAGGTATATCAATTCTCTATTCTCTTTTGTAACATGTTTGTTTTTGTTTTTCAATTATGAGCTGATATATTCTGTTTGTGGCTAAATAATACTTGGATCCCGAACATAAACCCGAAAGTCGGCGATCCGGACATCGTCTATTCCGCGGCTACTCGTAGAATAGAGGTTGGTCGTTTGAACAAAAAGTTTGTTCAAGTGACCTCTCTAAACGAATAGCACGATGATGACTTGGTTGTTTAGGCAATCCCTTTTGTCTAGGATTAAATTTTTTTAATCCGGGGACATCGATTGGATTTCCATGAACAAATAACCCAGGTGAAGTGGGAAGCAAAGTTTCCCCTCACGGATCAACCCAACAATTGGTATCATAGCCACGATTTTAGGTTTTGTGCGTTTAGGATTCGGTTAATTTTTATGCACTTTTCATATATTATATGTGTCGGATAATAGTAGAATATGCATAGGTTAATTCTTTGGTTGCAGGCATAAGATCCGACTATTATGGCCATATGTGTGTAAATGTTTATTTTGTTGAATCCTCGGGGTTGACGAGACTAGTATTTAATTTTTTGTAAATTAGATACGGCATTGTTTAGCCACTCTTTTTATTTTAGTTTACTTTCGATCTAGATTTCATGTACACTCCCTCATGGAGTATAGGATCGATGGATGTAAATTAAAATAGATTTTAGACTCGGCTCGGATCTCCGGATGGCTCATACATGGCATAGGAGGAGCTGATGAGAAGACGATGCGACGGGAGACATATTGAAGACAAACGCCATAATAGTTGGAAAATAATTTATTTTTTATATTTATTGCTTATTGTTTGATATGCATGTCGTAGGCTAAAAAATTCCTCAATTGCAAATTACTAAGTGGGAGAGGGATATTTTTATAAATTCCCACGGCCTCCATTACGATTTGACAAGTGATGAAAACAAACTTGCGCATCGGCTCGGAGTGCCTTCCTCCCCATCGGATGAGTTTGTTTGTGGATCACAAGGTCAAATATGGTTATAGGGAATTATTAAGGACCGTGTGTACTTCCCCATCGGAATGCACATAACCTGAGATAATTACCTTGGTACCGAGTAATGGTGAACACTTAGATACAAATATAATTATCCTTCCCATCGGAGTCACTGCTTTTATTTATAGGGCCAAAGAGGAACCAACTATTAATTTTACTTGTCAAAAAGTTAGGTTGATAAGATAGTAAAATTAATGGGTAAAACCTCCTCTTACAAATGTAGAATTCGTATACGTCCACACTATCGTGGCTTATGATATTCTCAGTGTTTTGAGGTGTTGGTTGATTTTAAAATTTTATTGTTTGAGGAATCAATAATTTTTTAAAATCTAATGTGTTGATCTATGTGATTCTTAGGTTTTCTTTCAAAATGACTTTCAACCCGCTTGCTGTGATACTGAAAGAGAATAAACTTACTGGACCCAACTATGTTCATTGGAAGAGGAATCTAGACATTGTCTTGACTGCTGAGGAATACAAATATGTACTCCTTGAAGAATGCCCTCCTAAGCCTGTAGAAGATTCTGGGGAAAAGAAGAAAGAGACTTATAAGAAGTGGATAAAGGCCGATGAGATGGCGCGGTGTTACATTTTGGCATCTATGTCAAATGTACTGCAACATCAGCATCAAGCCATACCCACAGCTTATAACATGATGCTAAATCTCAAAGAGCTTTTCGGACACCAGAATCGGGCTGCGAGGCAAGAAGCCATGAGAAACTTGATGATGACCACCATGATTGAGGGAACACCCGTGAGGGATCATGTTCTCAAGATGATGGCTCATTTGAATGAGTTGTAGGTCCTTGGAGCTGAGATCGATGGGGAAACCCAGATCGATATCATACTCAGTCTCTACCTAGGAGTTTTGAGCAGTTTCGCCTGAACTACAATATGAACAAGAGGTTATATTCGTTGGCGGAGCTTCTGACAGAACTCTAGGCGGCTGAGGAGCTATTTCGTTAGAGTGCTCAGGCACATGCCATGGTGACCCAAAAGGTTTCTACTTCTAAGCCGAAAGGCAAGAAGAAGAAGAAAGAAAGTGGGACAAAGGCGGTGGGAGGTACTAAGGGAGGAGTGAAGAAGTCGAAAGGCAAGTTCTTCACTTGTAAGCAGACTGGACACTAGAAGAAGGTCTACCCCAACCGCAAGCAGAACAAAGGTATATCTTTTGGTCTAGTCGTTGAAACATATTTAGCGGAGTTATCTACCGACACCTGGTGTGTAGATACGGGAGCCACTGATCATGTCTGCAATACTTTGCAGGGGTTCCATGAAACCAGACGACTTGCTGAGGGGGAGATTACCGTGTACTTGGGCGATGCCACGAAGGTGACGGCTGTTGCAGTGGGAGATGTTCATTTATCTTTTGATAAGAATAAACTTTTGGTTCTTAAGAATTGCCTTGATGTACCTTTATTTAGAAAGAATTTAATTTTGGTTTCTAAATTGTTTATGGATGGATATTCTATTTCTTTTAATGACAGAGTTGTTATAAAAAGGAATAGGGACATTATATGTTCAGGTGCATTGATAGGAAATCTATACACACTTGAACCAAAACCTCCCAGAATGCAAATAGAAGTTAATAACTCATCTTCTAATTCCAATAAGAGAAAAGAACCTTCGAAGATGAATCAAACATATCTTTGGCATCTTAGGCTTTGTCATATTAACCTAAGCAGAATTCAAAGGTTGATAGCTGATGGACCTCTGGGTTCATTAGTGGTGGAGGATTTCCCAACCTGTGAATCTTGCATGGAGGGTAAAATGACCAAGAGGCCTTTTAAGTCCAAGGGGTATAGAGCCAAAGATGTGTTAGAATTGGTTCATTCTGATTTGTGTGGTCCTATGTCTATCCAGGCTAGAGGTGGTTTTGAGTATTTCGTCTCTTTTATACACGATTATTCGAGATATCGATACATTTACTTGATGCACCGCAAGTCTGAATGCTTTGACATGTTTAAAGAATTCAAGGATGATGTGGAGAAACGTCAAGGTAAAAGTATCAAGACACTATAATTTGATCGTGGTGGCGAGTACCTCTTGGGAGAGTTTAGAAACTACTTATCAGAGGTTGGGATTCAATCCCAATTGCCTGCACCGGGCACACCCCAGCAGAATGGTGTAGTAGAGCGAAGGAATAGGACTCATATGGAGATGGTTAGATCGATGATGAGTTATTCTGAGTTGCCAGATTCGTTCTGGGGATATGGTCTAGATACGGCGGTGTACATTCTGAACTTGGTTCCATCTAAATCAGTGCCTTCTACTCCTACAGAATTGTGGACTAGGCGAAAGCCTAGTCTAAGACATATTCGAATATGGGGGAGTCCTGCACATGTGCTGAAGGCAGATGTTGGTAAGTTGGAACCTTGTACAGAAGTACGCATGTTCATTGACTATCCAAGAGGAACGAAGGGTGATTTGTTTTATAGTCCTAGAGATCAGAGGGTGATCTTGAGCACAAACGCCAGATTTCTAGAGGAAGACTATGTGATGAGCCACAAGCCCAAGAGTAAAATTGTTCTGGAGGAATTAAAAGGGGAAGTCACTTCTTCAGTACCACCGGTACAAGAGGATATACCACAAGTCGCTGCACTGTATGTCACAGAGGATACACAGGAGATACCTCGTTGTAGAGGGAGGGTTGTTACACAGCCTGATAGATTAATGTTCTTGGGAGAATCTTCTGATTTGGTCCTTGGTGAACATGAACCTGATCCCTGGACATATGACAAGGCAATCCAAGATATAAATGCAGCATCTTGGCAAAGTGCAATGAATACTAAGATTGAATCTATGGATTCAAATCAGGTCTGGGAGCTAGTGGAACCACCCGATGGTGTAAAAAATATTGGATGCAAGTGGATCTACAAAAGAAAGAGAGGAATAGATGGGAAGGTTGAGACCTTTAAAGTGAGGCTTGTTGCGAAGGGGTATACTCAGAAAGAGGGTATCGATTATGAGGAGACCTTTTCGCTGGTAGCCATGCTTAAGTCTATCCGGATTCTTTTATGCAAAGCAGCTCATATGGATTATGAGGTGTGGCAGATGGATGTCAAGACTGCTTTCCTAAATGGAAGTCTTGAGGAAAACATCTATATGAAGCAACCAGAGGGATTCATTGCAAAGGGCAAAGAGCATCTTCTATGTAAGCTTAATCGGTCCATTTATGGATTGAAGCAAGCTTCGAGGTCTTGGAACATCCGATTTGATGATGTAATCCAGTCTTATGGATTTATTCAAAGTCCGGATGAGTCTTGTGTATACAAGAGATGTGACTGAAACGTAGTTGTATTTCTTGTACTATACGTAGATGACATTTTGTTGATTGGCAACAATATCAAGGTGTTATCGGACGTAAGGGTATGGTTGTCCAAACAGTTTGATATGAAGTACTTGGGAGAAGTGGGACACATCCTTGGGATCAAGGTTATAAGGGATCGCAGGAAAAGGATGTTGTGCTTATCCCAAGCTTCATACATAGACACGATTATGGATCGTTTTAGCATGCAGAACTCCAAGAAGGGTTTTCTACCTTTTAAGCATGGAGTTCCTTTATCTAAGGAGATGTGTCCTAGAACATCTGAGGAGATAGAGGAGATGAAGGTGGTTCTTATGCTTCGGCAGTAGGAAGCCTCATGTCTGCGATGCTATGTACGAGACCAGATATCTGCTTTGTCGTAGGCATGGTCAATAGATATCAGAGTAATCTAGGATAGAGACATTGGACTGTGGTAAAGTATATATTGAAGTACCTGAGAAGGACTTGGGATTATATGTTGGTTTACCAGGCAGCCCAATTACTCCCTGTGGGTTACACGGATTTCAACTTCCAATCTGATAGGGATAACAGTAAGTCTACTACAGGTTTTGTGTTTACATTGGGAGGTGGAGCCATTGTATGGAAGAGTGTCAAGCAGAAATGCGTGGCGGACTCCACCATGGAAGCTGAGTATGTGGCAGCCTTTGAGGCGGCCAAAGAAGTTGTGTGGCTCAGGAACTTCCTAATGTACTTGGATGTGATTTTTGGTTTGCCCAGAACTATCACAATTTATTGTGAAAATAGTGGTGCAGTTGCAAACTCGAAGGAACCACGAGCCCATAAGGCTAGTAAACACATAGAGCGCAAGTACCAAATGATACGAGAAATCGTAAAGAGAGGAGAAGTTGTTGTGGCCAAGATTGCATCGGAGGATAACCTGGCAGATCCTTTCACTAAGGCCCTTCCGGTGAGAGCTTTTGATAGGCATGTGGAGGGAATGGGGATCAGATGTATGGCAGTTTTAGGACAACATAGTCTTTTAGTATAAGTGGGAGATTGTTGGGATGTATACTGAAAAATCTATCTTTTGTATGAACATCTTTATTTTGAAACAAGAATCACATGATCCTTGTTTCCATATTTTTATGACTATGCATATTGTCTAATACATTACATTGTAGATAACATGGTGTGTGGTGTCACATGGGAGATCATGTTATCGGCTCCTTGTAAAGTATAAGTAAAGGCTCACAACCGAGATGACTTTGGACAAACCATTGGAATGGTTGTATTGTGATTTGGTATTGGTTTGTCTTGACCATAGAATCACACTGTGCACTTTGTGTGTATTGAGCAGGACCGACTTAGAGGTGATTCAATTTATTGCTAACTACATAATCTATTCGGACCTCAGATATTATATTGTAGATACTCTTAATCCCGATATAATAATGGGCACATGTACTTAGTATTCATTTCATTGATTTACCAATGGGCGAGATTTATATATTAAATCGATAGGCTCGGTAAGTTGAGAAATGATATTATTTATATGGTGTGCCATTGATTATAGGAGGAAACCGTGTCCTATATATTAGGATGATGATGTCCCCTTGAGGAACTCATAAGGTTCATCATGTAAACCCTGCAGGTGGACTTGGTCCAGCATGATGAAAAGGATGAGTAGTACTACTCATGGAGTTAGATGTTGATTAATTAATGGTCAGTAAATTAATTAATCGACGAACATTCGAGATATTAAACACGGGGAGAAAATGTACATATAATATATGGAGCCCAAATAATCTTATGGGGGTTGGTGAGGTAGATCAATGATAATCCTTTAGTGGATTGGATTATCATTAATGGATCGGACTTTATGTGGGCTTGATCCATGGGTGGCCAAGATCCAACTCCTCCTTATGGTCCCTATTGTAGCCTATTAAAACCTCATAAAGCTTAGATCCAATGGATAGAAACAAAACTCTAGATCCAAAGGTAGAGATTGTTGGTGCAGTAGGCACCTAAGTCGAACCTGAGTTTTGATTATAGCAAACGATATTCACCCTCCCTCTAGCGATCCGCTTTGATCCAACAGAGATTAAATCTCTAAGATCCGACGGTTGAGATTAAATCTCTAGATCCGACGGTTGTGATTAAATCTCTAGAACCAATGGTGGAGATTAAAACAAGGCTTATCCCTAAACTCTATAAAAGGAGGCTTAGGGTTGTCATGGAGAACAATTGAGAGAAGCTAGGGTTTTTGGAGGTTGGCGGCAAGAAGCAAGGGCTAGGGTTTGGAGCATTGGCGGCACCAAATAAGGAAACAACTTCCTTATTTTTCTTCTTCCTCAAGCTTGTCGGCGCCCATTGAAGCCCTTCCAGCCCTTGTCCGACGTCCAAACTCCCTCTTCTCCTTCTCTTTGGCAAGAATTAGGGCTTTCCCTTGGTGTCTTGGCCGGTTTCCACCCTAATCTCCTATTCCTTCTTGGCCGGCGACAAGCTCTAACATTGGATGTTGGTGGTTGGTTGAAAGAAGAAAAGGAGCTTTGTTTCTATTATTCCTCTTGCTCGGAACGAGCAAGGAAGGAAGATTGGCGATCTAGGAGCTTCAACTTTTGGTAGATCGTCGCCCACTCGACGTCCGAAAGGAGGAAGGTCATACATTGAAAGATCGAGAGATATATCGATTCTCTATTATCTTTTGTAACATGTTTGTTTTTGTTTTTCAATTATTAGCATGATATATTCTGTTTGTGGCTAAATAATACTTGGATCCCGAACATAAACAAGAAAGTCGGCGATTCAGACATCGTCTATTTCATGGCTACTCGTAGAATAGAGGTTGGTCGCTTGAACAACAAGTTTGTTCAAGTGACCTCTCTAAACGAATAGCACGACGATGACTTGGTTGTTTGGGCAATCCCTTTTGTCTAGGATTAAATTTTTTTAATCCGGAGACATCGATGGGATCGCCATGAACAAACGACCCAGGTGAAGTGGGAAGCGAAGTTTCCCTTCATGGATCAACCCAACAATGGAATCCCATTAGAGATAGGATTAGGGTTAAGGTGGGCGGCAAGCTTGGAGATTAAGGTTTGGGGTTGGCGGCACCAAATAAGGAAAGATTTTCCTTATCTTCTTCTCCTCCCTTGGTGGTCGGCACCCATAGAAGCTCTTCCCTCCTTTGGCCGGCATTCAAACTCCCTCAATCTCTTCTCCTTGGCCGGTGGGAACAAGGGCTAGGGTAATTCCTTGGAGTCCTTGGTCGGCGCCCACTTCCTTTCCTCCTCTTCTTCTTGTCCGGCAGCTAGCACCTAGCTTGGAGCTTGGTGGTTGGTTGAAAGTGGGAGAAGTGCCTTATTTCTACACTTCCTCTTGTTCGGAGCGAGCAAGGAAGGAAGATTGGTGATCTAGGAGCTTCGACTTTTGGTAGATCCTCGCCCACATGACGTCCAAAAGGAGGAAGGTCATACAATAGAAGATCGAGAGGTATATCACTTATCTATCTTCATATGTAACATGTTTGTAATTGTTTTTCAATTATATATGCATGATATATTCTGTTTTGAGGCTAATATAACTTGGACCCCGAACATAAACACAAAAGTCGGCGATCCTTACATCGTCTATTCCGCGGCTATTCATAGAATAGAGGTTGGTTACTTGAACAACAAGTTTGTTCAAGTGACTACTCTAATCGAATAGTACGATGATGAAACGGTTGCTTTGGTAATCGCTCTTGTCAAGGATAATTTTTTTTATCCGGGGACGTAGAAGGGATTGCCATGAACAAGCGACCAAGTTGAAGTGGGAAGCGAAGTTTCCTACATTCAGGATCGCCGATTTTTGCGTTTGTATTCGGGGTCCAAGAAAATTTAACCACATAACAAAACATACAACATGCATATAATTGAAAACAATTATAGACATAATACAAAAGAATATAAACAAGCATTATACCTCTCGATCTTCTATTGTATGTCCTTCCTCCTTTTGGATGTCGTGTGGGCGACGATCTTCCAAAAGTCGAAGCCTCCTAGATAACCAATCTTCTTTTCTTTGTTCACCCCGAACAAAGGATGATTATAAAACAAAACTCTACTCTATCTAGAACCGACCACCAAGCCACCTTGCTTGGTGATTGCCGCCGGCCAAAGAGAGAACAAGGAGTAGATGAATGGAGTGGGCGCCGACCAAGAGCTCCAAGGGAAGAAACCTAACCCTAGTCACCGCCGCCCAAGGATGGAGAGAAGAAGAGGATGAGCACCGGCCAAGGTTGAGAAGAACAAGATGGGCACCGGCCAAAGAGAAGAGAAGGAATCTTGCTGCCCAAGGATTCACAAAAACCCTAGCCGCCCAAGCTTCCAAGCCCTAGCCGCCCAAACCCTAATCTCCAAGCAATGCTCTTGTCGCCCACCCCTTAAGCCTCCTTTTATAGAGCTAGGCCTATGCCTCCTTTATTCTCCACCGTTGGATCTAGGGATTAAATCTCAACCGTTGGATCTAGAGATTTAATCTCCACCGTCGAATCTAGAGATTTAACCTTCACCGTTGGATCTTGAGATTTAATTTCCACCATCGGATTTAGAGTTTTATTTTCCACCATCCGATCTAGGCTCCATGAGGGTTTAATAGGCTACAATAGGGACCATGAGGAGGAGTTGGATCTTGGCCACCCAATGGATCAAGCCCACATAAAGTCCGATCCATTAATGATAATCCATTCCACTAGAGGATTATCATTGATCTACCTCACCAATCCCCATAAGTTAATATGGGCTTCATATATTATTTGTACATTTTTCTCCCCGTGTTTAAGATCTCGAATGTCCATCGATTAATTAATTTATTGACAATTAATTAATCTATTGGATCGAAGCGAATCGCTAGAGGGGGGGGGGGTGAATAGCGATAAACCTTTTTTTTCTTTTCTTTCGGTAGGCGATTCAAAAACACTTATACGCAGTAGAAATGTAAATGTAAAGTAAAAAGAGACAAGGGAATTTTACTTGGTTCGTAGCCTTCGGCTACTACTCCAAGGCCCTAGCGGTCCTTGACCACGTATGGAGGGCAAAAACACTAAAGAACTCCTCCCCGTTAGAGGTAGGAGTTTAATCGATACAAGTGAAGCACAAAGCTTGAGGTAGAGGGACACTCCCCCTCTCCTCGTTACGATAAAAGCTCCGAGAAATGAAAGTACTAAACTGAAATAAAAACTTTAACTGACGTAATAAAATGAAAACAAATAAACTTAGACGTCGGAGAAGAAGCACTTCGTTGTCGGAAGGTTGTAGCTTGGCGGAGGCTTTTGGAAGCTTAGAATTGATGATGAAGCCCTAGGATTGGCCCTCCTTTTATAGCCTTTGAGCCCCTTTTCGAGAGGAACTTCACCCAATAGAGTTTTGGCACATGGCTCCTTGAAAAATGGTGATAAGGCTTGACTCCTCGAGGCTGATCCTTGACCATCAGTCGACTGATAGCCATCATTAGTCGACTGATGGTAGCATCAATCGAATGCTGACCTCAGGCAGTCGGCTGATGGACGACAATCGAGTCCTCCAAGCTGGCAGTTGACTGATGCTAGCTACAAGGCAAAGTTAGCTTAACAAAAACATTATTTTGACGGCCTCCGACCGTCCGATCTCGACCTAGACCACCTATAGGATGTCTTTGGTTGGATCTACGCTTAAGATCATCCCCGTAATAAGGATACGACCTCACTTATGCTCCCACACACGAGCTTACCTCGATACTCACTGTGTTGCTTTTG
Source organism: Wurfbainia villosa (assembly GCA_025175895.1). Classification (NCBI taxonomy): domain Eukaryota; kingdom Viridiplantae; phylum Streptophyta; class Magnoliopsida; order Zingiberales; family Zingiberaceae; genus Wurfbainia; species Wurfbainia villosa. The sequence goes on from CM045997.1 coordinate 63,679,588, forward strand.
CTTTCGGCCCTCCACTCGATTCCTTCGGCTCCCTCTGAAGTCACTCGAGTGTCGCCCGACCACCGCGGCATCCTCCGGGTGTCGCTAGCCTTCAGCTCCAGCTATAGCAATTTTCTGCACACTCGATTTAGCTTGTGAGATAACGACATGAGCTTAACTTTGTATCGTTTGCTATAATCATAACTCAGGTTCGACTTAGGTGCCTACTGCACCAACATAATCAACATCTAACTCCATGAGTAGTACAACACAACTTTATCATCATGCCGGACCAAGTCCACCTACAGTGTTTACATGATGAACCATATGAGCTACTCAAAGGGACATCATCATCCTAATATATAGGACACGGTTTCCTCCTATAATCAATGGCACACCATATAAATAATATTATCTTCCAACTTACTGAGCCTATCGATTTACTCTATAAATCTCCCCCATTGGTAAATCAAAGAAATGAATACTAAGTATATGTGCCCATTATTATATCGGGATTAAGAGCATGTACAATATAATATCTGAGGTCCGATTCGATTGTGTAGTCAGTAATAAATCGAGTCACCTCTAAGTCGGTCCTGCTCGATACACACAAAGTGTACTAGTGTAATTCTATAGTCAAGATAAACCAATACCAAATCACACTACAACCATACTAATGGTTTGTCCAAAACCATCTTGGTTGTGAGCCTTTGCTTTTACTCTACAAGGAACTGATAACATGATCTCCCGTGTGACACTACACACCGTGTTATCTACAATGTAATGTATTAGACAATATGCATAACCATAAATATGCAAACAATGATCATGTGATTCTTATTTCAAAATAAAGATGTTCATACAAAAGATAGACTTTTTAGTATACATCCCAATAGAAAGGCAAGTGCTTCACTTGCAAACAGACTAGACATTAGACGGCAGACTATACAAACTGCAAATAGAACAAAGGTATATCTTATGGTCTAGTCATTGAAACATGTTTAGCAGTGTTATCTACCGACACTTGGTGTGTAGATATGGGAGCCACTGATCATGTCTGCAACTCTTTGCAGGGGTTCTAGGAAACTAGACGACTAGCTAAGGGGAAGATTACGATCTACATGGGCAATGCTACGAAGGTGGCGGCTATTACAGTGGGAGATGTTTATTTATCTTTTGATAGGAATAAAACTTTGGTTCTGAGAAATTGCCTTTATGTACCTTCATTTAGAAAGAATTTAATTTTAGTTTCTAAATTGTTTTTTGATGGATAATCTATTTCTTTTAATGAAAAAGTTGTTATAAAAAGGAATAGGAAGATTATCTGTTCTAGTTCATTGGTAGGAAATTTATATGCTTTTGAACCGAAAGCTCCCACGATACAAATAGAAATAAATAACTCATCTTTTAAATCTAATAAGAGAAAAGAACCTTCGAAAATGAACCAAACATATCTTTGGCATCTAAGGTTAGGTTATATTAACCTGAGTAGAATTCAAAGGTTGATAGCTGATGGACCTTTGGGTTCATTAGTTGTGGAAGATTTCCCAACCTGCGAATCTTGCTTGAAAGGTAAAATGACCAAGAGGCCTTTTAAGGCCAAGGGGTATAGAGGCAAAGATGTGTTGGAATTGGTTCATTCTGATTTGTATGGTCCTATGTCTATGCAGGCTAGAGATGGTTTTGAATATTTCATTTCTTTTATAGACGATTATTCAAGATATGAATACATTTACTTGATGCGCCGCAAGTCTGAATGCTTTTAGAGGTTCATAGAATTCAAGGCTGATGTGGAGAAACATCAAGGTAAAAGTATCAAGACACTACGATCTGATCGTGGTGGTGAGTACCACTTGGGAAAGTTTAAGAGTTACTTATCAGAGGCTGGGATTCAATCCCAACTATCTGCACCTAGTACACCCCAGCAGAATGGTGTGGTGGAGTGAAGGAATTGGACTCTTATGGAGATGGTTAGATCGATGATGAGTTATTTTGAGTTACCAAATTCATTATGGGGATATGCTCTGGATACTGCAGTATATATTCTGAACTTGGTACCATCTAAATCAGTACCTTCTACTCTGACAGAATTATGGACTTGTCGAAAGTCTAGTCTAAGAAATATTCGGATTTAGGGGAGTCCAACACATGTGTTGAAGGGAGATGCTGGTAAGTTGGAACCTCGTACAAAAGTGCATTTGTTCGTAGGCTTTCCTAGAAAAACGAAAGGTGGTTTGTTCTATAGTCCTAGAGATCAGAGGGTGATCATTAGCACGAATGCTCGATTTTTAGAGGAAGACTATGTGATGAACCACAAGCTCATTAGCAAGATTGTTCTAGAAGAATTAAGAGGGGAAGTCCCTACTTCAGTACCAACGGTACAAGAGGACATACCACTGTTGGAACGTATACTGAAAGCCTAGCTCTTTTTTGTTAGTAATATATGAGAGATGTCCTAAGGCAATCGCCTTATGTATGGACCATTTATATGATAAATGAAGATTCACTATTTGAGTATATATGTTTTATGTATTTGATTAGATCTTAAACTCATTTACTGAATGTCCACGATACGATTCATAGCATGAGAGAATTTGTGATTGGATCACAACTAGTGAGTATATCTACATGTGTAATTGTGATGTATCAGAATTATCCCTAGTCGATGAATTGATGGATTTGGACACCATCAATTCTGTCGAGACTAGCACGAGGTATACTCCTTGGTGTATCCAAGCAGCTGATTCTCACTGGCTGGAGACATTGTGATGTCCGGAGTTAATCGTGGATGCTAGTTATGGTAACTAGTTCATTGGAGTGACCAGCCGTAAGACTTCATATGGTTCTCTGCATATATAGATATGTCAATGAAGTTCTTACTGTGGCTTAAGTGCGATGTTCCTTTGACTTGCGGTATTCAAGTCATCTTGATCATAGAGACTTATGCTTTGACATCTTAAGCAAACATCTCTAAGGAGATGTGGACCCGGGATGATTGGGTATAAGTCGAAGTGATCGAAGGTGTTTGAATAGCCTATAAAGGATTCACCACTCCTTGCGAGGAGATGTATACCCATGGCCTCTCGTCGGATTGTTACTAAAGTCTTTGGCCAAAGCATTACATGTTTAGAGTAAGGTACTCTTCGATACATGTGGAGTAACTAGAATCCGTAGGACGAGGAAATGATACTTGGGCTAGGTGTGACGTAGTCAGCCTAGTGGGGACTGACACAATAGACCATGTCCTGAACCAAGTGGGTATAAGATGAGTGAAGAGAATGGGGCACGAATCATTCGAGCTGCTGAAGGGTTTCAGGAATAGTTCTGGATCAACCGTTGATCTTTTCGGTTAATTGGGGATCATGATGTACTACTAGGTGCCACTCATGATCGTTCTATAATTAATGGTTAATTATAGATGGCCAACATAAACTGAGAACCCATTTGGTCACACGCACAACGAGCGTAATCCAAAGGATTTAAAACGAGCTTGAGAATGGGATTCTCAGACCGAGAGAAACAAGGTTTGGTTGGACCAAACATGAAGCGAGCATGAAATCGTTTCAGTCGCAATGGAAGGGTGGATGGGCCGTGTCTTATGAAGACATAATGGATGAACCAAAATGGTTTTGTTCTAATCCAATGGAGGAGAATAAACCAAAGGGTTTGGTTTATTTTAAACGAATGAACCAAAAGTTGGTTCGGTTCGTTTTAACTTAAAATAAACCATCATGGTTTGGTTTATTTTATCTTATCTTAATGGAGAGGGTTAACGGGCCTAATGGTTATGATCCAATAACCATTAAGAGAATTAGTTCTCTATAAAAGAGGGCTTAATGGATAATTAAGCCCTAATCCAAAACCCTTGCCCTAAGGTTGCCGCCCACCTCATCCTTGGAGATTTTGGTGCCAACCCTAGGTGTGCCACCCAGCTTGTTGTGCCGCCGTCCATCTCCTTGCCGGTGTCCAAGCTTCAGCCGGTGAACCCTCCGGCGACCCTCCGGTGATCTTCCTAGGCCTCGGTGAAAAGGTGAGCATTTGGCTTCCTTGTTTTGGCCGGCGCCTACTCCTCCACCAAGCTGTCCAGTTTTCTGGACAGCTTCTTCTCCTCTCGTCGGAGCGTCGTTTGGACAATGGTTAGAGCTCCGACAGTGGCTAACTTACCGGAGATTCGATCTCCGGTAATCCTCTGAGGTGGAGGACGAAGGATTCGTCAATTGGTTGACGAATACCTCTCCGGAGAAACGAGTTTTGAGAACTCGTATTAGGATCCGAATTTGGATTCGGATCGTGATCATCTCTCGATCACGTCGTCTTCAACACGAGGCTAGTAACCCGTACGAAGACAAAGCTCGTGGCTTAGCGAAGTCATCCCGAGGAACTCGGCGTGGATACAGATAGAGACGATTCTAGCGAGGATCATTCCGGTTGATGCCGTTCCCTCTACACGTCATACGAAAGGTATAACGTAGATAAATTTCATTTTATTGCAAATTTAAATTTACGGTTATGTCTACACTTGTTGTAATATGCATGCGTGTGTTGTGTGTGTTGTAATAAATGTACATTTATTATTTTTATTGCTTCCGCTGTGTTCATGTTTACGAAACGTGATCGAACACACACACGCCGCGGTGCCGGAAACCCAACATTTTTGTATGAACATTTTTATTTTGAAATAAGAATCACATGATCATTGTGTGCACTTTATATTTATTATATGTGTGCATATTGTCTAATATTTTACATTGTAGATAACATAGTGCTTGGTGTGGCACAGAAGATCATGTTATCAGTCCCTTGCAAAATATAAGTAGAGGCTCACAACCAAGATGATTTTGGACAAACCATTGGCATGGTTGTAGTGTAGCTTGGTATTGTTTTGTCTTGAACATAGAGTTACACTGGTACACTTAGGTGTATTGAGCAGGACCGACATAGAGGTGATTCAATTAATTGCTGACTACATAAATGAATCGGACCTCGGATATTATGTTGTACATGCTCTTAATCCCGATATAATAATGGGCACATGTACTTAGTATTTATTTCTTTGATTTACCATAGGGTGAGATTTAGATGGATTAAATCAATATGCCTGGTAAGTTGGGAAATAATATTATTTACATGGTGTGTCGTTGATTATAGGAGGAAACCGTGTCCTATATATTAGGTTGATGATGTCCACTTGAGGAGCTCATAAGGTTCATCAGGTAAACCCAGCTGGTTGACTTAGTCAACATGATGATAAGGTTGAGTGGTACTACTCGAGGAGTTAGATGTTAATTGATTGATGGTCAGTAAATCAATTAATTAACGGACATTCGATATCTTAAACACGGGGAGATGGATGTACAAATAATATATGGAGCCCATATTAATTTATGGGGGTTGGTGAGGTAGTTAAATGATGATCCTCTAGTGGAATGGAATATCATTGATGGATCAAGTTTGTGTGGTTCCAATCCATCGGGTGGCAAAGATCCAACTCCTCCTCATGGTCCCTATCGTAGCCTAATATAATCCTTAAGAAGCCTAGATCCAAGGATGTAAAACAAAACTCTAAAACCAACGGTTGGGATTAAATCCCTAGAACCGACGGTTGAGATTAAATCTCTAGATCCGACGGTTGGGATGAAACCCTAGAACCGATGGTTGAGATTAAATCCCTAGATCCGACGGTTGGGATTAAATCCCTTGATCCGATGGTTGGGATGAAACCCTAGATCCGACGGTTGGGATGAAACCCTAGATCCGACGGTTGGGATAAAACCCTACATCCGACGGTGGAGATTAAATTCCTATATCTGATGGTGGAGATTAAAGGAGGCTTAAGCCCAATTCTATAAATAGAGGGCTAAGACTTAGGTGGCAAGTGTGGTTTTTTGCATTAGGGTTTTGCCTCTCAAGAGTTTAGGCGGCTAGGGTTTGGTTAGTGGTTTGGGTGGCAACAAGGTAGGAGATTAGGGTTTCCTCCTTTTCTCCTTGGTGGCCGGCGCTCACTCCATCTTCCTCCTTGCTTTGGCCGGCCCTCTTCCTCCTCCTTTTCTCCTTGGTGGTCGGCGGTTCTCCAATCCATTGGTGGCCGGCGCTTCTCCCATTCCTTGGTGGCCGGTGGCAACATTGTTACAAAGGGTGGCCGACGCTCAACCATCTAATCCTTGGCCGACGATTATATCAAGCTCCTTGGTTTGGTGGCCGGTTCTAGAAAGGAGAAGGAGTTTTCTTTGGTTCTTCTCTTTGTTCAGAGCGAGGAAGGAAGAGAAGAACGTGATCTAGGAGGCTTCTACTCGTGGAGGATCTTCGCCCACACGACGTCCACGAGGAGGATAGGCCATATGGTAGAAGATCAAGAGGTATAAAAGTTTTACAACTTTCTTTTTCTGATCATAGCATGTTTTTTATGTGTTGATTATACTAGTTTACATTTTTATGTATTTTGTATAATCATGGACCCCGAAGACAAACACAAAAACCGGCGATTCGTCCGTCGTCTCTTCCGCGGCTAACCAACTAGAAGAGTTGTGTTGCTTGAACAACTAGTTTGTTCAAGCGATCGCTCAAGTTGTTAGCACGACGACGAACTGGTTGTGCTAAGGAAACTCATCCCATCCGGATTAGTTTTTTCATTAGTGAAAATTTTAATCCGGGGACATGGGAGTCAATGAGCCTCCGAAGCAATTACCAACAAGTGGTATCAGAGCCACGGTTTCCGATTTTGTGTGTTTTGGATTCGGTTACTTTCATGCACATATCATATATTGAGTATGTCGGATAATAGTTGGATGTGCGTAGGCTAACTTTTTGGTTGCAGGCATAAGATCTGACTATTATGGCTATTTGTGTGTATGTGATTGTTTTGTGTGTGATTGTATGTATATTATTTGAATCCTCGGGGTTGACGAGGCTAGATTAGTATTTAATTTTTGTAATTAAATACGGCATTGTTTAGCCACTCATTTTAGTTTACTTTCTATCTAGATTATTTGTACACTCCTTCGTGGAGTATAGGATCGATGGATGTAAATTAAAATAGTTTATCTCGGCTCGGATCTCTTTGGTGACTTGCGCACGGGAAAAGATGGAGCGGACGAGGTGGCGACACGACGGGATGCGTATTGGAGAACAATGCCATAATAGTTAGGAAAATTCTATTTTTTCCATATTTATTGCTGATTTGTTTTATATGCATGTTGTGTATGCTTGAAAATTCCTCATTGTCAATTTACTAAGTGGGAGAGGGACATTTTAATTAATTCCCGCGGCCTCCATTACAATTTGACGTGTGATGCAACAAACTTGCGCGTTGGCTCTGAGTGCCTTCCTCCCCATAGGATGGGTTTGTTTACGGATCACTAGGTCAAATAATGGTTATAGGAAATTATTTAGGAGCGTGTGTACTTTCCCATCGGTAAGGCACATAATCCGAAATAATTCCCTTAGTATCGTGTAATGGTGCACACTTAGATGCAAATAAAAAGTATCCTCCCAATCGGAGTCACTGCTTTTATTTGTAGGGCCAAAGAGGAACCAACTATTAATTTTATTTGTCAAAAAGTAAGGTTGACAAGATAATAAAATTAATGGGTAAAACCTCCTCTTACAAATGTAGAATTCGTATACGTCCACACTATCGTGGCATGCGATATTCTCGGTGTTTTGAGGTGTTGGTTGATTTCGGAATTTTATTGTTTTGAGGAATCAATAATATTTGAAATCTAATATTTTGATCATTGTGATTCTTAGGTTTTTCAAATGGCTTTCAACCCACTTGCTGTGATATTAAGAGAAAATAAACTTACTGGAACAAACTATATTGATTGAAAAAGAAACTTGGATATTGTCTTAACTGTAGAGGAGTACAAATTTGTACTCTTCGAGGTCTGTCCTCCTAAGCCCACCGATGACTCTGATGAAAAGGAGAAAGAAAGTTATAAGAAATGGATCAAGGCAGATGAGATGGCGCGGTGTTACATTTTGGCATCTATATCAAATGTGCTGCAACATCAGCATCAGGCCATGGCCATAGCTTATGACATGATGTTCAATCTCAAGGAACTTTTCGGACATCAGAGTAGGGCGGCTAGACAGGAGGCTATGAGAAACTTGATGACGACCACCATGGTCGAGGGAACACCCGTTAGGGATCATGTTCTCAAGATGATGGCTCATCTTAATGAGATGGAAGTCCTCGGAGGTGAGATCGATGGGGAAACCCAGGTCGATATAATTCTCCAGTATCTGCCTTGGAGTTTTGAGCAGTTCCGCCTCAACTACAACATGAACAAAAGGTTGTATTCGTTGGCGGAGCTTTTGACAGAACTCCAGGCGATAGAGGGGCTTTTTTGTCAAAGCGCTCAAGACATGGTTGCTCAGAAGGTTTCTTCTTCTAAACCGAAAGGTAAGAAGAAGAAGAAGCAAGGTGGAGCAAAGAAAGTGGCAGTGGGACCTCAAGCAGGAGTGAAGAAGTCAAAAGGAAAGTGCTTCACTTGCAAGCAGACTGGACATTGGAAGGCGGACTGTCCTCGCCGAAAGAACAAAGGTATATCTTCTTGTTTAGTTGTTGAAACATGTTTAGCGGTGTTATCTACCAGTGCCTGGTGTGTAGATACAGGAGCCACTGATCATGTCTACAATACTTTGCAGGGGTTCCAGGAAACCCAACGACTAGCTGAGGGAGAGATTACCGTCTTCATGAGCAATGCTTCAAAGGTGGCGGCTATTGCAGTGGGAGACGTTTATTTATCTTTTCATACGAATAAAGTTTTGGTTTTGAGAAATTGTCTTTATGTACCTACTTTTAGAAAGAATTTAATTTCAGTTTCTAAATTGTTTATGGATGGATATTCTATTTCTTTTAATGACAAAGTGGTTATAAAAAGGAATAGGGAGATTATCTGTTCTGGTACATTGGTTGGCAATTTGTATACTCTTGAACCGAAAACTCCCACGATGCATATAGAAGTAAATAACTCATCTTCTAAGTCTAATAAGAGAAAAGAAACTTCAAAAATGAACCAGACATATCTTTGGCATCTAAGGCTTGGTCATATTAACCTGAGTAGAATTCAAAGGTTGATAGCTGATGGACCTTTGGGTTCATTAGTAGTGGAAAATCTCCCAACCTACGAATCTTGCTTGGAAGGTAAAATGACCAAGAGGCCTTTCAAGGCCAAGGGGTATAGAGCCAAAGATATGTTAGAATTGGTTCATTCTGATTTGTGTGCTCCTATATCTATCCAGGCAAGAGGTGGTTTTGAATATTTCGTCTCTTTTATAGACGATTATTCAAGATATGGATACATTTACTTGATGCGCTGCAAGTCTGAATGCTTTGACAGGTTCAAAGAATTCAAGGCTAATGTGGAGAACCGTCAAGGTAAAAGTATCAAGACACTATGATCTGATCGTGGTGGTGAGTACCTCTTGGGAGAGTTTAGGAGTTACTTATTAGAGGCTGGGATTCAATCCCAATTGTCCGCACCTGGCGCACCCCAGCAGAATGGTGTGGCAGAGCGAAGGAATAGGACTCTTATGGAGATGGTCAGATCGATGATGAGTTATTCTGAGTTACCTGATTCGTTCTGGGGGTTTGCTCTGGAAACAGCAGCACACATTCTGAACTTGGTTCCATCTAAGTCGGCCTCTACTCCTGAGTTGTGGATCACAAAGCCTAGTCTAAGACATATTCGGATTTGGGGTAGTCCAGCACATGTGCTGAAGGGAGATGCTGGTATGTCCCGACTTCAGTACCACCGGTACAAGGGAAGTCCCGACTTCTGTTAGTAATATATGAGAGATGTCCTAAGGCAATCGCCTTATGTATGAACCATTTATATGATAAATGAAGATTCACTATTTGAGTATACATGTTTAATGTATTTGATTGGATCTTAAACTCATTTATCAATGTCCACGATACGATTCACAAAGATGAGAGAATTTGTGATTGGATCACAACTAGTGAGTATCTCTACATGTGTAATTGTGATGTATCGGAATTATCCCTAGTCGATGAATTGATGGATTTGGACACCATCAATTCTGTCGAGACTAGCACGAGGTATACTCCTTGGTGTATCCAAGCAGCTGATTCTCACTGGCTGGAGATATAGTGATGTCCGGAGTTGATCGTGGATGCTAGTTATGGTAACTAGTTCATTGGAGTGACCAGCCGTAAGACTTCATATGGTTCTCTGCATATATAGATATGTCAATGAAGTTCTTACTGTAGCTTAAGTGCGATATTCCTTTGACTTGCGGTATTCAAGTCATCTTGATCATGGAGACTTATGCTTTGACATCTTAAGCAAACATCTCTAAGGAGATGTGGACCCGGGATGATTGGGTATAAGTCGAAGTGATCGAAGGTGTTTGAATAGCCTATAAAGGATTCACCACTCCTTGCGAGGAGATGTATACCCATGGCCTCTCGTCGGATTGTTACTAAAGTCTTTGGCCAAAGCAATACATGTTTAGAGTAAGGTACTCTTCGATACATGTGGAGTAACTAGAATCCGTAGGACGAGGAAATGATACTTGGGCTAAGTGTGATGTAGTCAGCCTAGTGGGGACTGACACAATAGACCATGTCCTGAACCAAGTGGGTATAAGATGAGTGAAGGGAATGGGGCACGATTCATTCGAGCTACTGAAGGGTTTCAGAAATAGTTCTGGATCAACCGTTGATCTTTTCGGTTAATTGGTGATCATGATGTACTACTAGGTGCCACTCATGATCGTTCTATAATTAATGGTTAATTATAGACGGCCAACATAAACCGAGAACCTATTTGGTCACACGCACAACGAGTGTAATCCAAAGGATTTAAAACGAGCTTGAGAATGGGATTCTCGATCGAGAGAAACTATGTTTGGTTGGACCAAACATAAAGCGAGCATGAAATTGTTTCAGTCGCAATGGAAGCGTGGATGGGCCGTGTCTTATGAAGACATAATGGATGGACCAAAATGGTTTGGTTCTAATCCAATGGATGAGAATAAACCAAAGGGTTTGGTTTATATTAAACGAATGAACTAAAGGTTGGTTCGGTTCGTTTTAACTTAAAATAAACCATCATGGTTTGGTTTATTTTAACTTATCTTAATGGAGCGGGTTAACGGGCTTTATGGATATGATCCATTAACCATTAAGAGAATTAGTTCTCTATAAAAGTGGGCTTAAGGGATTGTTAAACCCTAACTAATCCAATCATCCAAACCCTAGCCGCCCAACACATTGTTGCCGCCCAGCTTGTGTTGCGGCCCAGCCCATAGCACCTCCATCCGGCGTCCAGAAGGCGGCTTCCTTCCTCCTCGCCGGCATCGAGCTGCTGCCGGAAGAGTTCCGGCGATCCTCCTTAGGTTTGGCATCAAGGTAAGCACTTGGCTTCCTTTGTTGGCCGGCGCCTATCTCCTCCACCAAGCTGTCCAGTTTTCTGGACAGCTTCTTCTCCTCTCGTCGGAGCGTCGTTTGGACGACGGTTAGTGCTCCGACAGCGGCTAACATACCGGGGATTTGATCTCCGGTAATCCTCTGAGGTGGAGGACGAAGGATTCACAAAGCGGTTGTGAATACCTCTCCGGAGAAGCGAGTTTTGAGAACTCGTTTTGGATCCGAATTTGGATTCGGATCGTGATCATCTCTCGATCACGTCGTCTTCAACACGAGGCTAGTAACCCGTACGAAGACAAAGCTCGTGACTTAGCGAAGTCATCCCGAGGAGCTCGGCGTGGATACGGATAGAGACGATTCTTACGAGGATCGTTCCGGTTGATGCCGTTCCCGCTACACGTCATACGGAAGGTATAACGTAGTTTAATTTCCTTTTATTGCAATTTTAATTTACGGTTATGTCTACACTTGTTGTAATAGCATGCGTGTGTTGTGTGTGTTGTAATAAATAGGAGTATTTATTATTTTTATTGCTTCCGCTGTGCTCATGTTTACGAAACATGATCGAACACACACACGCCGCGGTGCCGGAAACCCAACAGTGGTATCAGAGCCCAGGTTGTGTTTCGATATAATCGTAAAATGGTTTTGCGATAGTCATAATGTATTTCTGGAAATTTTCTAATTTTGGAAATTTAGAAGTATTTATGGAAATTTTTCAATTTTGGAAAGTCTAGAAGTATTTATGGAAATCTTCCACTTTTGGAAAGTTGGAAGTATTTATGGAAATTGATATTTTCCATAAATAAAATATTTGATTAGATTCTGGAAATTTGTTTCCTAATTTAATCATGATTTGATTTGGGAAATCAAATCTTAAAAATATTTTATTTCCATAAGTAGTTTTTAATGATTTAGGAAATTGGTTTCCTAAATAGATTTTCCTTAATCAAATAATTCCATGAATAAAATATGTGATTAGATTTGGAAATTTGTTTCCTAATTTAATTATGATTTGATTTGGAGAATCAAATCTTAAACATATTTTATTTCCATAAATAGTTATGACATATAAGGAAATATAGACATGACATAATTGTATGCCATGTAATTGCATTAGATGCATAACATTATGCCATGCGTGTCGTGACATGTAGATGTATGCCATGTATGCCATGCCATGTAGATAATAGTTATTTGCATGCAAAGAGGATGAGACATAAAAAACCCTTAATCAATATTAAAGCCTACACCTTCCATTAATATGGTTAGAACCAGAGTTCTGTTTCTTGTTTGGGTTGTTGGACTCTCTCCAAGCCCTGGCCAACTCGAATATGTTCAAACCATGGAATAGTTTAATACTAATATGGTAAGAGTCAGAGGTCAATCGTTAGCTTTGGTTGTTGGACTCTCTCCAAGCTGGGCTAATTGGTTGAATGCGCTCTAACCATATTAAAACTATGTCCCGATTAATGGGTTGGCTTTAACCTGGAGCATCGGCTTGTTGGACTCTCTCCAAGGTCGATGTAAAGGGAGGTGAAGTTGGGTGCTATGCATATGATGCATACTTGTTAATGTGTTAACAACCCGATGTATGTGTGAACATTCAATTAGTTGATAGCACATTGTGATAGTTGCATATACGGATATGCAATCGTATAGATGATACCTACGTAGTTATGAATGGCTTGTTGACTCTCTCCAAGGTTGTTCATAACTATGATGGATATCAGCCCATTCGAGATGGACCTACAATCTCCCAAGTGATTTTGGGGTTTTTGAAATTAAAAAATGAATGGGATTTATAAATGTATATTGATGCATTTTAAAATCATTTTCTCATATATGCTCGTTTTGTATTTCTAGGTCAATAAATTGATCATGACGTCTTTGAATTTGCGCACTATTTTGGATTCGAACAAACTGACTGGGCCTAACTTCCTGGACTGGCTTAGAAACCTGAGAATTGTTCTCAAGGCGGAAAAGCTTGCATATGTCCTTGAAGAGCCTCTTCCTGACCGTCCTAAGGACGATGCAACCTGCATCAAATGTTGGTCTATCAAGCATGTGCGATTCTCGAGGCGAGTTGCATCATGCTAGCGGCGATGGTACCTGAGCTGCAGAAGCAGCATGAGCATATGGATGCTAACACTATGGTCTTCCATCTTCATGAGTTGTTCGATGAGCAAGCGAGATCCGAAAGGTTCGAGGTCTCTAGGCTCCTCTTCACCACAAAGATGCAAGAAGGTTCTGCTCAGAGTGCTTTGTGCTAAAGATGAACGGTACATCGAGCGCTAGCTACCCGATTTTGTGATGGATCATGAGTTAAGTATTGACTTAATTCTGCATTGTTTGCCCAAGAGTTTCTCGCAATTTGTGATGAACTATCGGATGAACAAATTGGAATCCACCATTCCCGAGCTCCTCAATATGCTGAAGACTGTGGAGCCTTCTGTGAAGCATGAGGAGAAGGCGGTTCTGTTAGTTGATTCCTCAAAGAAAGGTTCTAAGAGGAAGGCAAAAGAACAGAAGAAAGGAAAGAAAAAGGCAAAGAAGGCGGAACCAGCGCAAAAGGGCACTTGCCATCACTGTGGCAAGGAAGGCCACTGGCGAAGAAACTGCAAGATTTATCTTGAGTCCATGAAGAAGAAGAAGGCATCCGATGCCCCATCCTCTTCAGGTATCTTCGTTATTGATTGTCATTCTATTTCCTTAGACACTTGGGTATTGGATACTGGGTGTAGCTCACATATATGTAATGACATATAGGGGCTAAGGAATAGAAGAAGACTTGTCAGAGGGGAGTCAAATTTGCGAGTTGGCAATGGAGCAAAGGTTGCTGCGGTCGCCATCGGAACTTATTTGCTGAAGCTCCCTAGTGGACTAGTCTTGGAACTGGACAATTGCTATTATGTTCCTTCTCTAATAAAGAACATTGTTTCTATTTCCTGCTTAAATAGAAATGGTTTCCATTTAACGTTTAGTAACAATTGTTGTTATATAACTTTGAATGGCGTACTTTATGGAACCGAACTTTGAGTAATGACATTTATACGCTTGGACGATCCAAAGGACATTTTCAATATCGGGCGAGCAACACGCTGCTCTTCGAAAGGATAATCACATAGACTCCTATATGTGGCATTGTCGGCTTGGCCATATAAGCAAGAAACGCATGTCCGAATTACACCGATGTGGAATTCTGGAATCGTTTGAATTGGATTCATACGATACATGCGAATCATGCTTAAAAGGCAAGATGACTAAGTTACCTTTTACTGGAAAAGGTGAACGAGTGGGAGAGTTACTAGGTTTAGTACATACTGATGTATGTGGACCTATGTCAACTCAAGCATTAGGAGGCTATAGCTACTTCATTACCTTCACCGATGATCACTCACGGTTTGGGTATGTGTTCTTGATGAAACACAAGTCTGAAGCCTTTGAAAGGTTCAAAGAGTTCAGAAATGAAGTAGAGAAACAACATGACAAAAGTATTAAAATACTTCGATCGGATCGAGGTGGTGAATACTTAAGTCAGGAGTTTCTTGATTACCTAAGAGACAATGGTATATTGTCTCAATGGACTCCGCCCTATACACCACAGCATAATGGTGTATCTGAGAGGCGTAACCGGACCTTGTTGGACATGGTCAGGTCAATGATGAATCATGCAACTCTTCCCAAGTCCTTTTGGGGTTATGCACTGCATTGTTTACTTGTTAAATGTAATGCCTACCAAGGTAGTCTCAACTACTCCATATGAGATATGGAATGGTAAGAAACCTCATGTATCTTACTTGAAGATATGGGGTTGTCTCCGCTTATGTGAAGCGATCAGATCGCATAAACTGGATGCTAAGTCCGATAAATGTCTATTTATTGGATACCCTAAGGAAACAAGGGGTTACTAATTCTATCATCTGTGGAACAAAAGGTGTTTGTTTCAAGGCATGTGTTTCTAGAGAAAGAGTTTCTCTTGCAAGAAAACAATGGGAGTGTCGCCGAGCTTGAGGAGGCTCGAGAGACTCAAATAGACATTAATGAGATACCGGTGAAGCACAACACCGACAACTCATAGTGATGAGCAATCCTGGACCTATTGTAACACCACATCTTCAGAGATCCGTAGAACACGCAACATTCCCGAGAGATATGGATTTCGTAGTTTAAATCGAACGACGTGTTACTCATTGATGATGAGGAGCCTACCAGCTTATGAAGAAGTGTCACAAGTTCAGAAGGGATAAGTGGCTTGGTGCCATGAAGGAAATGGATTCCATATGAAAACCAAGTTTGGAACTTGGTTGACCCACCAAGGCATAAAGCCTATAGGGTGCAAGTGGGTTTTCAAGAAGAAAACCGACATGGATGGTAATGTGATTACCTATAAGGCTAGATTGGTGGCGAAAGGATATCGCCAAAAGCAAGGTGTTGATTATGACGAAACCTATTCTCAGTAGCTATGCTTAAATCCATTCGGATGCTCCGCCATAGCGGCTCATTATGATTATGAGATATGGCGATGGATGTGAAAATTTTCCTTAATGGAAACTCGCCGAGGACGTGTATATGATACAAGATGAGGGTTTCACATCGGTTGATAAAACCAAGGTATGCAAATTGACGATCCATTTATGGATTGAAGCAAGCATCCAGAGTCGAATATCCATTTTGATGAGACAATCAAAAGTTTGATTTCACAAAATCCGCATTTAACCTTGTGTGTACAAGAAGGTTAGTGGGAGTGCAATGTGTTCCTAGTATTGTATGTCGATGACATATTACTTATAGGAAACGATGTGTCCATCTTCTGATCGATTAAGGTTTGGTTATCCAAGACATTCTCCATGAAAGACCGGGAGAAGCAACCTACATCCTTGGGATTAAGATCTATAGAGATAGATCAAATCTTGCTTGGTCTTTCGCATACATATATAGACCGAGTGCAAAGAGGTTTAGCATGTCGGAATCCAAGAAAGGTTATCCGCCCATCGTGCATGGGGTACACCTTTCGAAGTCTATGTGTCCGCGCACAGAAGACGAGAGGATTTGCATGAGTAAGATTCCCTATGCATCCGCAATAGGATCTATCATGTATGCTATGTTATGTACGAGGCCCGATGTATCGTATGCTCGAGTGTCACGAGCAGATACTCACCGATCCAGAATGGATCATTGGGCTTAAGACGATCCTTAAGTACTTGAGAAGAACTAAGGATGTGTTCCTAATATATGGAGAAGGGGACATGGTATACGCGGTATACGACTTCCGCATGCAAGGATGATTCCTGTGTCTCACCGATACGTGTTCACCTTGAATGGGGCGCAGTGAGTTGGAAAAGTTCCAAACAAGAGATCAGAGCGGATTCTACCACCGAGGCGTAATATATTGCAGCCTTCTAAGCAAAGAAGGAAGCGGTTTGGATCAAGAAGTTCGCTCATGAACTTGGTGTGATTCCGCCATTGTTGAAGCAATACCGGCTCATCGCGACAACAATGGAGCAATTGTGACAGCGAAAGAGCCAAGGTCTCATCAACGCTCCAAACATGTGCTTTGCCGCTATCATCTTATCGAGAGATCATCGAGGGAATGAAATACAAATCGAGAAAATTCCCACCGAAAGGAACTTAGCGGATCCTTTGACTAAGCATTACCTCAAAGTAAGTTTGAGGGTCATGTTGGTGCTTATGGTATTGATACCGTGAGCGATTGGCATTAGGCCAAGTGGGAGTCTGTTAGTAATATATGAGAGATGTCCTAAGGCAATCGCTTATGTATGAACCATTTATATGATAAATGAAGATTCACTATTTGAGTATACATGTTTAATGTATTTGATTGGATCTTAAACTCATTTATCGAATGTCCACGATACGATTCACAAAGATGAGAGAATTTGTGATTGGATCACAACTAGTGAGTATCTCTACATGTGTAATTGTGATGTATCGGAATTATCCCTAGTCGATGAATTGATGGATTTGGACACCATCAATTCTGTCGAGACTAGCACGAGGTATACTCCTTGGTGTATCCAAGCAGCTGATTCTCACTGGCTGGAGATATAGTGATGTCCGGAGTTGATCGTAGATGCTAGTTATGATAACTAGTTCATTGGAGTGACCAGCCGTAAGACTTCATATGGTTCTCTGCATATATAGATATGTCAATGAAGTTCTTACTGTAGCTTAAGTGTGATGTTCCTTTGACTTGCGGTATTCAAGTCATCTTGATCATGGAGACTTATGCTTTGACATCTTAAGCAAACATCTCTAAGGAGATGTGGACCCGGGATGATTGGGTATAAGTCGAAGTGATCGAAGGTGTTTGAATAGCCTATAAAGGATTCACCACTCCTTGCGAGGAGATGTATACCCATGGCCTCTCGTCGGATTGTTACTAAAGTCTTTGGCCAAAGCAATACATGTTTAGAGTAAGGTACTCTTCGATACATGTGGAGTAACTAGAATCCGTAGGACGAGGAAATGGTACTTGGGCTAGGTGTGACGTAGTCAGCCTAGTGGGGACTGACACAATAGACCATGTCCTGAACCAAGTGGGTATAAGATGAGTGAAGGGAATGGGGCACGATTCATTCGAGCATCAAGGGTTTCAGAAATAGTTCTGGATCAACCGTTGATCTTTTCGGTTAATTGGGGATCATGATGTACTACTAGGTGCCACTCATGATCGTTCTATAATTAATGGTTAATTATAGACGGCCAACATAAACTGAGAACCTATTTGGTCACACGCACAACGAGTGTAATCCAAAGGATTTAAAACGAGCTTGAGAATGGGATTCTCAGACCGAGAGAAACTATGTTTGGTTGGACCAAACATAAAGCGAGCATGAAATTGTTTCAGTCACAATAGAAGCGTGGATGGGCCGTGTCTTATGAAGACATAATGGATGGACCAAAATGGTTTGGTTCTAATCCAATGGATGAGAATAAACCAAAGGGTTTGGTTTATATTAAACGAATGAACCAAAGGTTGGTTCGGTTCGTTTTAACTTAAAATAAACCATCATGGTTTGATTTATTTTAACTTATCTTAATGGAGCGGGTTAACGGGCTTTATGGATATGATCCATTAACCATTAAGAGAATTAGTTCTCTATAAAAGTGGGCTTAAGGGATTGTTAAACCCTAACTAATCCAATCATCCAAACCCTAGCCGCCCAACACATTGTTGCCGCCCAGCTTGTGTTGCCGCCCAGCCCATAGCACCTCCATCCAGCGTTCAGAAGGCGGCTTCCTTCCTCCTCGCCGGCGTCGAGCTGCTGCCGGAAGAGTTCCGGCGATCCTCCTTAGGTTTGGCATCAAGGTAAGCACTTGGCTTCCTTTGTTGGCCGGCGCCTATCTCCTCCACCAAGCTGTCCAGTTTTCTGGACAGCTTCTTCTCCTCTCGTCGGAGCGTCGTTTGGACGACGGTTAGTGCTCCGACAGCGGCTAACATACCGGGGATTTGATCTCCGGTAATCCTCTGAGGTGGAGGACGAAGGATTCGTCAAACGGTTGACGAATACCTCTCCGGATAAGCGAGTTTTGAGAACTCATTTTGGATCCGAATTTGGATTCGGATCGTGATCATCTCTCGATCACGTCGTCTTCAACACGAGGCTAGTAACCTGTACGAAGACGAAGCTCGTGACTTAGCGAAGTCATCCCGAGGAGCTCGGCGTGGATACGGATAGAGACGATTCTTACGAGGATCGTTCCGGTTGATGTCGTTCCCGCTACACGTCATACGGAAGGTATAACGTAGTTTAATTTCCTTTTATTGCAATTTTAATTTACGGTTATGTCTACACTTGTTGTAATAGCATGCGTGTGTTGTGTGTGTTGTAATAAATAGGAGTATTTATTATTTTTATTGCTTCCGCTGTGCTCATGTTTACGAAACATGATCGAACACACACACGCCGCGGTGCCGGAAACCCAACACATTACCACCGGTACAAGTGGTATCTCCTCTTGTACCGGTTGTCTAACTCCTCAGTTGACAAGGGAAGTCCCGACTTCAGTACCACTGGTACAAGAGGAGATACCACAAGTCACTGCACCGCGTGTCATAGAGCATACACAGGAGGCACCTCATCGTAGTGGGAGGGTTGTTAGACAATCCGAGAGATTCATGTTTTTGGGAGAGTCTTCGGACTTAGTCCCTGGTGAACATAAACCTGATCCCTGGACATATGACGAGGCACTCCAAGATAGAGATGCGGTATCTTGGCAAAGAGCGATGAATTCAGAGATAGAATCTATTGATTCTAATTAGGTCTGGGAGCTAGTAGAACCACCCGATGGTGTAAAAGCCATTGGATGCAAGTGGATCTACAAGAGAAAGAGTGGAGTGGACGGGAAGGTTGAGACCTTCAAAGCTAGGCTTGTTGTGAAAGGGTATACTCAGAAAGAGGGTATCGATTATGAGGAGACATTTTCGCCGGTAGCTATGCTTAAGTCTATCCGGATTCTCTTATCTATAGCTGCTCATATGGATTATGAGATTTGGCAGATGGATGTCAAGACAGCTTTCCTTAACGGAAGTCTTGAGGAGAACATCTATATGCAGCAACCAGAGGGATTCATTGCTAAAGGCAAAGAGCATCTTGTATGTAAGCTTAATCGGTCCATTTATGGATTGAAGCAAGCTTCGAGATCTTGGAATATCCGTTTTGATGAGGTAATCCAGTCATATGGATTTATTCAAAGTCTGGATGAGCCTTGTGTATACAAGAGATGTGATGGAAACGTAGTGGTATTTCTTGCACTATACGTAGATGATATTTTGTTAGTTGGCAACAATATCGTAGTGTTATCGGACGTAAGGGTATGGTTGTCCAAACAGTTTGACATGAAGGACTTGGGAGAAGTGGGACACATCCTTTGTATCAAAGTAATAAGGGATCGCAAGAAAAGAATGTTGTGCTTATCTCAAGCTTCATACATTGACACTATCCTTGCTCGTTTTAGCATGCAGAACTCCAAGAAAGGTTTTCTACCTTTTAGGCATGGAGTTCCTTTATCTAAAGAGATGTGTCCCAAAACATCAAAGGAGATAGAGGAGATGAAGGAGGTTCCTTATGCTTCGGCAGTAGGAAGCCTCATGTATGCTATGCTATGTACGAGGCAAGATATCTGCTTTACCGTGGTCATGGTTAGCAGATATCAAAGTAATCCTGGACAGGGACATTGGACTGCGGTAAAGCATATATTGAAGTACTTGAGAAGGACTAGGGATTATATGCTGGTTTACCAGGTAGATCAATTAGTCCCTGTGGGTTACACGGATTCGGATTTCCAATCAGATAGAGACAACAGTAAGTCTACCTTGGGGTTTGTGTTTACTTTTGGAGGTGGAGCCATAGTATGGAGGAGTATCAAGCAGAAATGCTTGGCGGACTTTACCATGGAAGCTGAGTATGTGGCAGCCTCTCAGGCAGCCAAGGAAGCTGTATGGCTCAGGAACTTCTTGATGGACTTGGACGTGATTCCTAGTTTGCCCAGATCTATCACAATTTATTGTGATAACAGTGGTGCAGTTGCAAACTCGAAGGAACCACGAGCCCATAAGGCAAGTAAACACATAGAGCGCAAGTACCACCTGATACAAGAGATCGTAAAGCGAGGAGAAGTAGCTGTCGCCAAGATTTCATCAGAGGATAACCTGGCGGATCCATTCACTAAGGCCCTTCTAGTGAAAGCGTTTGATAGGCATGTGGAGGACATGGGGATCAAATGTATGGCAGTGTGATGACAGCATAGTCTTTTAGTATAAGCGTATACTGAAAGCCTAGCTCTTTTTGTATGAACATTCTTATTTTGAAATAAGAATCACATGATCATTGTTTGCACTTTATATTTATTATATGTGTGCATATTGTCTAATATTTTACATTGTAGATAACATGGTGCTTGGTGTGGCACAGAAGATCATGTTATCAGTCCCTTGTAGAATATAAGTAGAGGCTCACAACCAAGATGGTTTTAGACAAACCATTGGCATGGTTGTAGTGTAGCTTGGTATTGTTTTGTCTTGAATATAGAGTTACACTAGTACACTTAGGTGTATTGAGCAGGACCAACATAGAGGTGATTCAATTTATTGCTGACTACATAATTGAATCGGACCTCGGATATTATGTTGTACATGCTCTTAATCCCGATATAATAACGGACACATGTACTTAGTATTTATTTCTTTGATTTACCATAGGGTGAGATTTAGATGGATTAAATAAATATGCCAGGTAAGTTGGGAAATAATATTATTTACATGGTGTGTCGTTGATTATAGAAGGAAACCGTGTCCTATATATTAGGTTGATGATGTCCCTTTGAGGAGCTCATAAGGTTCATCATGTAAACCCAGCTGGTTGACTTAGTCAACTTGATGATAAGGTTGAGTGGTACTACTCGAGGAGTTAGATGTTAATTGATTGATAGTCAGTAAATCAATTAATTAACGGACATTTGATATCTTAAACACGGGGAGATGGATGTACAAATAATATATGGAGCCCATATTAATTTATAGGGGTTGGTGAGGTAGTTCAATGATGATCCTCTAGTGGAATGGAACATCATTGATGGATCAAGTTTGTGTGGTTCCGATCCATCGGGTGGCCAAGATCCAACTCCTCCTCATGGTCCCTATCATAGCCTAATATAATCCTCAAGAAGCCTAGATCCAAGGATGTAAAACAAAACTCTAAAACCAACGATTGGGATTAAATCCCTAGAACCGACGGTTGAGATTAAATCTCTAGATCCGAAGGTTGGGATGAAACACTAGAACCGACGGTTGAGATTAAATCCCTAGATCCGACAGTTGGGATTAAATCCCTAGATCCGACGGTTTTGATGAAACCCTAGAACCGACGGTTGAGATTAAATCCCTAGATCCGACGGTTGGGATTAAATCCCTAGATCCGACGGTTGGAATGAAACCCTAGATCCGACGGTTGGGATGAAATCCTAGATCCGATGGTTGGGATAAAACCCTAGATCTGACGGTGGAGATTAAATCCCTAGATCCGACGGTGGAGATTAAAGGAGGCTTAAGCGCAATTCTATAAATAGAGGGCTAAGACTTGGGCGGCAAGTGTGGTTTTTTGCATTAGGGTTTTGCCTCTCAAGAGTTTAGGCGGCTAGGGTTTGGTTAGTGGTTTGGGCGGCAACAAGGTTGGAGATTAGGGTTTCCTCCTTTTCTCCTTGGTGGTCGGCGCTCACTCCATCTTCCTCCTTGCTTTGGCTGGCCCTCTTCCTCTTCCTTTTCTCCTTGGTGGCCGGCGGTTCTCCAATCCATTGGTGGCCGGCGCTTCTCCCATTCCTTGGTGGCCGGCAGCAACATTGTTACAAAGTTTGGTCGGCGCTCAACCATCTAATCCTTGGCCGACGGTTATATCAACCTCCTTGGTTTGGTGGCCAGTTCTAGAAAGGAGAAGGAGTTTTGTTTGGTTCTTCTCTTTGTTCGGAGCGAGCAAGGAAGAGAAGAACGTGATCTAGGAGGCTTCTACTCGTGGAGGATCTTCGCCCACACGACGTCCACGAGGAGGATAGGACATACGGTAGAAGATCGAGAGGTATAAAAGTTTTACAACTTTCTTTTTCTGATCTTAGCATGTTCTTTATGTGTTGATTATACTAGTTTACATTTTTATGTATTTTGTATAATCATGGACCCCGAAGACAAACACAAAAACCGGCGATCCGTCCGTCGTCTCTTCTGCGGCTAACCAACTAGAAGAGTTGTGTTGCTTGAACAACTAGTTTGTTCAAGCAATCACTCAAGTTGTTAGCACGACGATGAACTGGTTGTGATAAGAAAACTCATCCCATCTGGATTAGTTTTTTGATTAGTGAAAATTTTAATCCGGGGACATGGGAGCCAATGAGCCTCCGAAGCAATTACCAACAACCACAAGTGACAGGACCGCGTGTCACAGAGGATACACATGTGATATCTCATTGTAGTGGGAGGGTTGTTAGAGAACCTGAGAGATTTTTGTTCTTGGGAGAATCTTCTGATTTGGTTCCTGGTGAACATGAATCTTATCCCTGGACATATGATGAGGCAATCAAAGATAAAGATGCGCTATCTTGGCAAAGGGCAATGAATTCTGAGATAGAATCTATGGATTCAAATCAGGTCTGAGATCTAGTAGGACCACCCAATAGTGTAAAAGTCATTTGATGCAAGTGGATCTACAAAAGAAAGAGAGGAATAGACAGGAAGGTTGAGACTTTCAAAGCAAGGCTTGTTCCGAAAGGGTATACTTAGAAAGAGGGTATTGATTATGAGGAGACCTTTCGCCGGTAGCCATGCTTAAGTCTATCCGGATTCTCTTATCTATTGCTACTCATATGGATTATTTGGTTTGGCAGATGGATGTCAAGACAGCTTTCCTTAATGGATGTCTTGAAGAAAATATCGATATGGAGCAACCAGAGGGATTCATTACAAAGGGCAAAGAGCATCTTGTATGCAAGATTAATCGGTTCATTTATGGATTGAAATAAGCTTCGAGATCTTGGAACATCCGCTTTGATAAGGTAATCCATGTTAGTGGCTATAAGAATCATATATCTCCACAATGACATTATATTGTCCACTTTGGGCCTAAGCTCTCATGGTTTTATTTTTGGGTTTTACCCAAAAGGCCTCACACCAATGGAGATATCTTTTCATCTTATAAACACATGATCTTTTCCATGTCTTACCAATGTGGGACTGTGATTGTATTCCCAATACTCCAACAATCCCCCCTCCCCCTCAAATGGAGGACCACATTGATTCCCCCTCAAGCATATCCGTCCTCGAAGGACATCCTCTGTTTGATGTCCGATCCTTAACCCATCAGGACTTCCTACCAACTGTCTGGTCCTCTTGACCTAGCTGAATATCCTGCCAGTTGTCCAGCCCTCCTGGCCCAACTAGACTTCCTGCCAGTTGTTCGGTCCTCCCAACCCAACTAGACTTCTTGCTTGGTGTCTGGTTCTCTTGATCCGGACATGGGAGCTCAACTTCCTTCGTTCGAGGTTCATGGCTTGACATAGACCATGACTCTAATACCAATTGATAGTGCCTATAAGAATCATATCTCTCCACAATGGCATGATATTGTCCACTTTGGGCCTAAGCCCTCATGATTTTGTTTTTGGACTTTACCCAAAAGTGTTAGTAATATATGAGAGATGTCCTAAGGCAATCGCCTTATGTATGAACCATTTATATGATAAATGAAGATTCACTATTTGAGTATACATGTTTAATGTATTTGATTGGATCTTAAACTCATTTACTGAATGTCCACGATACGATTCACAAGATGAGAGAATTTGTGATTGGATCACAACTAGTGAGTATCTCTACATGTGTAATTGTGATGTATCGGAATTATCCTAGTCGATGAATTGATGGATCCGGACACCATCAATTTCGCTTGAGACTAGCACGAGGTATACTCCTTGGTGTATCCAAGCGGTGATTCACCGGGTGGAGACATAGTGATGTCGGAGTTAATCGTGGATGCTAGTTATGGTAACTAGTTCATTGGAGTGACCACCGTAAAGACTTCATATGGTTCTCTGCATATATAGATATGTCAATGAAGTTCTTCTGTGGCTTAAGTGCGATGTTCTTTGACTTGCGGTATTCAAGTCATCTTGATCATGGAGACTTATGCTTTGACATCTTAAGCAAACATCTGAGGAGATGTGGACCCGGATGATTGGGTATAAGTCAAGTGATCAAGGTGTTTGAATAGCCTATAAAGGATTCACCACTCCTTGAGGAGATGTATACCCATGGCCTCTCGTCGGATTGTTACTAAAGTCTTTGGCCAAAGCATTACATGTTTAGAGTAAGGTACTCTTCGATACATGTGGAGTAACTAGAATCCGTAGGACGAGGAAATGATACTTGGGCTAGGTGTGACGTAGTCAGCCTAGTGGGGACTGACACAATAGACCATGTCCTGAACCAAGTGGGTATAAGATGAGTGAAGGGAATGGGGCACGATTCATTCGAGCATCGAAGGGTTTCAGAAATAGTTCTGGATCAACCGTTGATCTTTTCGGTTAATTGGGGATCATGATGTACTACTAGGTGCCACTCATGATCGTTCTATAATTAATGGTTAATTATAGACGGCCAACATAAACCGAGAACCTATTTGGTCACACGCACAACGAGTGTAATCCAAAGGATTTAAAACGAGCTTGAGAATTGGATTCTCAGACCGAGAGAAACTAGGTTTGGTTGGACCAAACATAAAGCGAGCATGAAATCGTTTCAGTCGCAATGGAAGCGTGGATGGGCTGCGTCTTATGAAGACATAATGGATGGACCAAAATGGTTTGGTTCTAATCCAATGGATAAGAATAAACCAAAGGGTTTGGTTTATTTTAAACGAATGAACCAAAAGTTGGTTCGGTTCGTTTTAACTTAAAATAAACCATCATGGTTTGGTTTATTTTAACTTATCTTAATGGAGCGGGTTAACGGGCTTTATGGATATGATCCATTAACCATTAAGAGAATTAGTTCTCTATAAAAGTGGGCTTAAGGGATTGTTAAACCCTAACTAATCATCAAAACCCTAGCCGCCCAACATGTTGTTGCCGCCCAACACATTGTTACCGTCCAGCTTATGGTGGCGTCGTCCAGCTCCTTGCCGGCGTCCATGCTCCAGCCGGTGAATCTCCGGCGACCCTCCGGTGATCTCCTATAGGTTCGGCATCAAGGTGAGCCTTTTCTCTCCTTGTTTTGGCCGGCGCCTACTCCGCCACCAAGCTGTCCAGTTTTCTGGACAGCTTCTCCTCCTCTCGTCGGAGCGTCGTTTGGACGACGGTTAGTGCTCCGACAGCGGCTAACTTACCGGGGATTTGATCTCCGGTAATCCTCTGAGGTGGAGGACGAAGGATTCGTCAAACGGTTGACGAATACCTCTCCGGAGAAGCGAGTTTTGAGAACTCGTTTTGGATCCGAATTTGGATTCGGATCGTGATCATCTCTCGATCACGTCGTCTTCAACACGAGGCTAGTAACCCGTACAAAGACGAAGCTCGTGACTTAGCGAAGTCATCCCGAGGAGCTCGGCATGGATACGGATAGAGACGATTCTTACGAGGATCGTTCCGGTTGATGTCGTTCCCGCTACACGTCATACGGAAGGTATAACGTAGTTTAATTTCCTTTTATTGCAAATTTTAATTTACGGTTATGTCTACACTTGTTGTAATAGCATGCGTGTGTTGTGTGTGTTGTAATAAATAGGAGTATTTATTATTTTTATTGCTTCCGCTGTGCCCATGTTTACGAAACATGATCGAACACACACACGCCGCGGTGCCGGAAACCCAACAAAAAGGCCTCACACCAATGGAGATATCTTTTCATCTTATAAACACATGCTCTTTTCTATGTCTTACCAATGTGGGACTTTGATTGTATTTCCAATACTCCAACAATCCAGTCATATAGATTTATTCAAACTCCAGATGAGTCTTGTGTATACAAGAGATGTGACGGAAACATAGTGGTATTTCTTGTACTATACGCAGGTTACATTTTGCTAATTGGCAACAATATCAAAGTGTTGTCAGACGTAATAGTATGGTTGTCTAGACAGTCTGATATGAAGGACTTGGGAGAAGTGGGACACATCCTTGGGATCAAGGTTATAAGGGATCGCAAGAAAAAGATGTTGTGCTTATCTCAAGCTTCATACATAGACACTATTTTGGCTCGTTTTAGCATGAAGAACTCCAAGAAATGTTTTCTACCTTTTAGGCATGGAGTACCTTTATCTAAAGATATGTGTCCTAGAACATCAAAGGAGATAGAAAAGATGAAGGTGGTTCCTTATGCTTCGGCGATAGGAAGCCTTATGTATGCTATGTTATGTACGAGGCCAGATATATGCTTTGTCGTGGGCATAGTTAGTAGATATCAGAGTAATCTAGGACAGGAAAATTGGACTGCGGTAAAGCATATATTGAAGTACCTGAGAAAGACTAGGGATTATATGCTGGTATACCAGGCAAATCAATTACTCCCTGTGGGTTACACAGATTCTGACTTCCAATCAGATAGGGATAACAGTAAGTCTACCTCGGGTTTTGTCTTTACTTTGGAAGGTGGAACCATTATAAGGAGGAATGTTAAGCAGAAATGCATGGCGGACTCCACCATGGAAGCTATGTATATGGTAGCCTCTGAGGCAGCCAAAGAAGTTGTATGGCTAAGGAACTTCTTGATGGACTTGGATGTGATTTCTAGTTTGCCGAGAACTATCACAATTTATTGTGATAACAGTGGTGCAGTTGCAAACTCGAAGGAACAACGAGCCCATAAGGCAAGTAAATACATAGAGCACAAGTACCACCTGATACGAGAAATTATAAAGCAAGGAGAAGTTGTTGTCGTCAAGATTGCATCAGAGGATAACCTGGCATATCCTTTCACTAAGGCCCTTCCAGCGAGAGCTTTTGATACGTATGTGGAGGGAATAGGAATAAGATGTATGGCAGTTTTATGGCAGCATAGTCTTTTAGTATAAGTGGGAGATTGTTGGGATGTATACTGAAAGCCTAGTCTTTATATGAACATCTTCATTTTGAAATAAGAATCACAAGATCATTATTTGCATTTTATATTTATTATATGTTTGCATCTTGTCTGATACTTTACATTGTAGATAACATGGTGTGTGTTGTCACATAGAAGATCATGTTATCAGTTCCTTGAAGAGTATAAGTAGAGGCTCACAACCAAAATGGTTTTGGATAAACCATTGGCATGGTTGTAGTGTAATTTGGTATTGGTTTATCTTGACCATAGAATTACACTAGTACACTTTGTGTATATTGAGATGAATCGATTTAGAGGCGATTCAATTTATACTGACTATATAATTGAATCGGACCTCAGATATTATGGTGTACATGCTCTTAATCTCGATATAATAACAAGCACATGTACTTAGTATTTTATTTTTTTATTTACCAATGGGCGAGATTTATGGGTTAAATCGATAGGTCAGGAAAGTTGGGAAATAATATTATTTACATTGTGTGCCATTGATTATAGGAGGAAACCATGTCCTATGTATTAGGATGATGATGTCCCCATGAGGAGCTCATAAGGATCATCATGTAAATCCTACAGGTCGACTTGGTCCATGGAGTGGTACTACTCATGGAGTTAGATGTTAATTAATTAATTGTCAATTAATTAATTAATTAATGGACATTCGATATCTTAAACACGGGGAGATATTTGTATAAAGAATATATGAGCCCATATTTATTTGTGGGGGTTGGTGAGGTAGATCAATGATAATCCTCTAGTGGAATGGATCATCATTAATGGATCGCGTTTGTGTGATTCAGATCCATTGGGTGGCCAAGATCCAACTCCTCCTCATGGTCCCTATTGTAGCCTATTATAAATACCTCATGAAGCCTAGATCTATAAAAGGGATGGAAAGACTTGGGCCGCTACATGAATTGGGGAAGTGCTAGGGTTCGGAGTTGGCTTTGGGCGGCGGCAATAAGTGGAAGAGTTAGGGTTTTTATTTTCCTCTCTTCCTAAGGTTTAGTCGATGCCATCTTCATCTTTTTAGGGCCAGCGCTCCTTCCTTCATCCCTTGGTCAGTGCCCATCTTCTTCCTCTCTTTTGGCTGGCGGCAACAAGATAGCTCTCTTGGCCGACACACCTTTTCCTTCTCCTTGGCCGGCGGCAACAACTAAGCAAGGAGGCTTGGTGGGCTGCGCTAGATAGAAGAAGAAGAGATCTTGTATCTTCCTTTGTTAGGAGATAGAAAGGAAAGGAAGATACATGATCTAGGAGGCTTTAATTCTTGGAATATCGTTGCCCACACAACGTCCAAGAAGAGGATAGGTCATACAATAGAAGATCAAGAGGTAAACAAGAGGTATAAATCTTGTTTGTTTTGATTTTAGTTTTCTTGTATTGTGTATATGGTTTATTTACTTCGACCCCGATGAGAAATACAAAAACCGGCGATCCGTACATCATCTATTCCGAGGCTAATCGAGGAAAAGAGTTAGGTTGCTTGAACAACAAGTTTGTTCAAGCGACCACTCAAATCGAATAGCACGATGATGGATCGGTTGCTTGGGTAATCCATCTTCGTTTGTCTTAATTTTTTAATATGGGGGCGTGTGATAAGATCACCATGCACAAGCGACCGAAGGGGGAAGCAATTCCCTTCATGATCATGTGATTCTTATTTTAAAATGAAGATGTTCATAAAAAAGCTAGACTTTTAGTATACATCCTAACATTCATATGGCCTAGCCGTGTGTCCTTCTAGGCACAGCCTAGACTTTGCCCATTTTTTGGCCAGATCCAGGCATGACCATGTGAGGATCTGTATGGTCTGGTTGACTTCGTTTAAGTGTGATATAGTCATGCTAAGTCCGACAAGGCTATAAGAGGTTTCATAGTTTCCGTTTTGCACCCCCTTGGTCTGGTTCATCCAGACTTATCCTCTCTCAATGAGAATCTCATTCTCAGACTTGTTTTACATCTCGAGATCACCCATAGTGCGTGTGACCCTATAGGTTCCCAGTTATGTTGGTCATTCATAATAATCCCCTTAATTATGAATAGATCATGAGTGGCACCTAGCAGTACATCATGACCCTCAATTGATCGGAAAGTCTAAATCGACTTCATAATATTTTCTGAACCCTTCAGCAGCTTCAGTTATTCGTGCCTTGTTCTTTTCACTCATCCTATACCCACTTGGTTTAGGATATGGTCTATGTGTTCGTCTCCACTAGGCTGACTATGTCACACCTAGCCCAAGTTATTTTCCTTGTCCTGTGGATTCAAGTTACTCCTACATGTTCCCAAGAATACCATCTTCTTAACATGCTTACTCTGTCCAGAGACTTCTGAATAACAATCCTTACAAGGGGCCTAGGGTATACATCTCTTTTATCAGGAGTGGTGAATCCTATGTAGGCTATTCAAACACCTTAGATCACTTTGGCGTATACCCAATCATCCCGGAGTTACACCTACTATGTAGATGGCTACGAAGAAGTCAAAGTACAAGGTGCCATGATCAAGGTCACTTGAATACCTCAAGTCTAAGGAAGCTCGCACTCAAGCTGCAATGAGATCTTCAACGACATATAGAACCATATGAAGTCTCATAGTAGGTCACTCAAATGAACTAGTTACCATAACTAGCATCCACATGTTCACTCTCAGAATCCCTATGCTTCCATTCAGTGAGTACTGAATGCTTAGATAAACCAAGGAGCATAACATGTGCTAATCTCATAGAATTGATGATATCCAATCTCATCAATTCATAGACTAGGGATAGTTTCAATACTTGCATATTTACACATGATGAGATACCCACTAATTGTGATCCAATCATAATTTCTCTCATGTTATGCATCGTATTGTGGACTTCAGTACAATTTTATTAATACTTCTAAATAGTGTAGTATGTAGACTAAGGCGATTGCCTTAGGACACCTCTCAATTAGATCAAAATCTCACTTTTCTTACAATCAAATACATAGATAATGTATACTTAAATAGTTAATTTTATTAATAACTTCTAAGGCGATTGCCTTAGGACACCTCTCAATTAGATCAAAATCTCACTTTTCTTACAGCCAATCGCCTTGATATCTAATACAATAGGCTTCTATACGCCTCTCGAACTTTTTTTGGGGAAGAGGCTTTGTCAAAGGATCTGCTAGATTCCTATCAGTGGGAACTTTTTTTATTTGTACGTCTCTTCTACCTATAATCTCTCTGATGAGATGGTAATAGCGTAGTATGTGGTTGGATCATTGATGAGACTGCGGTTCCTTCGCCTGTGCAATGGCGCCATTGTTGTCGCAGTAAACTGGTAATGCTTCAACAATGCTCGAAACTACTCTAATTTAAGTAATGAACTTCATGATCCATACCACCTCCTTTGTTTCTTCAAAGGTTGCAATGTACTCTACCTCCATAGTAGAATCATAAACAGTATCTTGTTTGGAACTTTTCCAACTCACCGCACCTCTATTCAAGATGAATATGTATCCATACTATGATTTGGATTCATCTTTATCTGTCTGGAAGCTGGCATCAGTATACCCACTTACTACCTCCACCATATACCAAGAACAAATCCTTAGTCCTTCTCAAATACTTAAGGATTGTCTTGACAGCCACCCAATGGTCCATACCAGAATCTGACTGGTATCTACTCGTAACACTCAAAGCGTACGATACATCGGGCCTCATACATAACACAGCATACATGATCGATCTATAGTTGACGCATATGGGATATGACTCACGCGAATCCTCTCATCTTCAGTGCACGAGCACATAAACTTCGAAAGGTGAATCACATGCCTCATGGGAATAAAACCTTTCTTGGATTCTTCCATGCTAAACCATTTTAGCACTTTGTCTATGTATGTAGACTGCGAAAGACCAAGCAACCGATTCGATCTATCTCTATAGATCTTAATTTCCAAAATATAGGTTGTTTCTTCCATGTCTTTCATGGAGAACATTTTGGATAACCAGACCTTGACTATTTGTAAAACAGGAATATTGTTTCCTATAATTAATATGTCATCGACATATAATACTAAGAACAAAACCACACTCCCACTAACCTTCTTATACACACAGGGCTCCTCAGGATTTTGTGAGAAAAAAAACTGTTTGATTGCTTCATCAAAATGGTTATTCCAACTCCTGGATACTTACTTCAATCCATAAATGGAATGTTGAAGCTTGCATACTTTGTTCTTGTCAATGGATGTAAAACCCTCAGGTTGTATCATATATACATCCTCAGACAGGTTTCCATTAAGGAAAGCTGTTTTCACATCCATCTGTCATATCTCATAATCAAAATGAGCCACCATGGCTAGGAGTATCTGAATGGATTTAAGCATAGCTACTGGTGAAAAGGTTTCATCATATTCAACATCTTGTTTTTGATGATAGCCTTTTGCCACTAATCTAGCTTTATAGGTAATAATATTACCATCTATGTCAGCTTTTTTCTTGAACACCTACTTGCACCTTATAGTCGTTATGCCTTCGGGTGGGTCTACTAGGTTCTAAACTTGGTTTTCATACATGGAATCCATTACTGATTTCATGGCTATTAGCCATCTTTCCCTGTCTGAACTATTCAGTGCCTCATCCTAACTAGTAGGTTCCTCATCATATATGAGCAATACGTTATTAGATTCACTTATGAGAAATTCATATCTCTCAGGAATCCTAAGTGTCCTACTAGATCTATGAGGAGGTGGTGAATTATCTGGTTCAGCTATTACCCCATCCGAATGAGTAATCAGCTGTGGTTCTTGATTAGGCATCTCTTTTGTGTCTACCAGAGCCTCTTGAACTACACATAGTTCAACCTCACTCCCACTATTTTCCTGTAAGAGAAACTCCTTCTCTAGGAATATAGCATGCCTTGAAACAAACACCTTTTGTTCTAAGGGATGATAGAATTGGTAACCCCTCATTTCCTTAGGGTAACCAATAAATAGATACTTATCAGACTTAGCCTCTAGCTTATCTGATAATGTCCTCTTCACATAAGTAGGACAACCCCATATCTTCAAATAAGATAAATGAAGTTTTCTACTATTCCATATCTCATATGAAGTAGTAGAGATTGCCTTAGTCGGTACTCTATTTAACAAGTAAACAGTGGTCTCGAGTGCATAACTCCAAAAGGTTTTTGGAAGACTTGCATGTTACATCATTGACCTAACCATGTCCAACAAGGTTCAGTTTTGCCTTTCAACCACACATTTATGTTGTGCTGTGTAAGGTGGAGTCCTTTGGGACAAGTTGCCATTGTCCCTTAGATAATCTTGAAAATCTTGGCTTAAGTATTCACCATCTTGATCCGATCAAAGTACTTTAATACTTTTCCCAAGTTGTTTGTCTACTCCCTTTCTAAAATCTTTAAACCTTTCAAAGACTTCAGATTTGTATCTTAACAGATGCAAATACCCATATTGTGAATAATCATCGATAAAGGTAATGAAGTAGCTATAACCTCTTATGGCATGAGTTGACATTGGTTCGCATACATATGTATGTATAAGGCCCAATACCTCAACTGCTCATTCACCCTTTCCTCTGAAAGGTAGTTTAGTCATCTTTTTTTTTAAGCATGAAACACATGTGTCTAATGAATCTTATTCATAGGACTCCAAAATGCCAAGCCTATGAAGTTTGGACATGCGTTCATTACCTATATGACCAAGACGATAATGTCATAATTGCAAGGTTAATTGATTCTCTAACATAGCGCATTTACTATTTGATTCAATATTGAATAATCTCGTTGGATGTATCTAACATTTAGATTCCATTATTTAATATCCCACTAGCATAAAGAACACCATTTAACGTAATGTAACAACAATTATTACTAAACGTCAAATGATAACCTTTCTTATTCAAACATGAAATAGAAACAATGTTCTTTATTAATGCAAGAATATAAAAACAATCATCCAACTCTAAAACTAGTCTTGTAGGAAGTTGCAACATATAAGTACCCTTGCCTACTATAATAACTTTTGCTCCATTGACAACCCTTATATCTGCTTCTCCCTTAACAAGTCTTCTTATGTTCCTAAGCCTCTGTATATCGTTACATATATGTGAGCCACACCCGATATCTAATACTCAAGTGTTCGAAGAAACAGTATGACATTCAATAACAAATATACCTGAAGTAGATTGGGCATCAGATGCCTTTTTCTTCTTTAGTGACTCCAGATACTGCTTGCAATTTCTCTTCCAATGCCCATCCTTGCCACAATGATGGCAGGTGCCCTTAGGAGTTATTTCTTCCTTCTTTGCCTTCTTCTACCCTAACTTAGGTTTTTGACTTCCTCTGATAACCTTTCTTTGAGGAATCTACCAGCATCACCGCCTTCTGTTCTTTCGCAAAAGATGACTCCACTGTTTTGAGCATATTAATCAATTCAGGAATTGTGGACTCAATCTTATTCATCTTATTGTTCATCGCAAATTATGAATAGCTACCAGTTAGATTGTGATGAATTAAGTTAATACTTAATTCATTATCCATGAAAAATCCTAATGATCCCAATCGCTCAATATATCTATTAATCTTTAGTGCAAACTGCACTGTAGATAAACCCTCCTACATCTTCGAGCGAAAGAGGAGATGGGTAACCTCAAACCTTTCAGATCATGCCTGCTCATCGAACAACTCTTGAAGATGAAAGACAATTGTATTAGCATCTATATGCTCATGTTGCTTCTGTAACTCAGGAGACATCGATTCTAGCATAAAGCAACTCACCATCTCCGAGTCAATAACATGTTTTAAGTAAGACAACTTTTGGTCACCAGATGCATTGTCTGCAGGAGGTTTGGAAAGAACCTCTTCAAGGACATAAGCTAGCTTTTCAGCCTTGAGAACAATTCTTAGGTTGCAAAGCCAGTCAAAGAAGTTTGGCCCAGTCAATTTGCTGTTGTCCAAAATCGAACATAAATTAATGAAGGTTGACATGTTGTTCTAATTATTACCTAGACATACAAAAATAGGTGTATAAGAGAGATGAATTTATAGTAATGTAAACAATTTACATTAACAAGAAACTCCCACTATTTTTATCAAATTCAATAGCCCTCACATTGAATTCGAGAGATGGTAGGTAATCTCTTAGTGGGTTGATATCCATTATGACTAAGAACAACATTGGAGAGAGTCCAACAAGTCATTCATAGTCAAAATGTTAGGTATCAACAATACCCATTATATATCAAATATACAACTATCACTTTATTCTATCAACTAATTGAATGTTCACATATACATTAGGTTGTTAACTCATTAGCATATATACATCTAATGCATATAATCTAATTGCACCTCTGTCCACATTGACCTTGGAGAGAGTCCAACAAATCAATGCTTTCAGTTATGGTCGACCCATTAATCGTGAGATCGAATTTAAATGATTTGAACACATCCAATTTACAAGCCAGGATTGGAGAGAGTCTAACAACCCAAACTTGAAATTGACCTCTGGTCCTTACCATTTAAAATAAACATCGAATCTCGTATGAATTGAACATGCTCGATGTCATGTCAGGCTTGGAGAGAGTCCAACAACCCAAACACGAAAAAGAACTATGGTTCAACCATATTAATGGAAGGTGTTAACCCTAATATTTGCACAAGGGATTTCAGGTTATTATGGGTCTCATCTATAAAAGGAAATAAACCTTAATATGGAAAAATAAAGGTCAGACTAGGAAAAAAATTTCCCGATGTGAACGTGAGTCTATGCTTAGGCTCTAACGATGCGGCCAACACCTTCGGTGTTTCTAGGCACATCCTCGGTATTTCCTTTTAGGTTACAAACATATCCTATATGTAAAATCAAGCATACTCAAATCTATCATATAGATAAACATGGCACAGGTATATTAAAACATCAAACATGCTTTAAATATTCTCCTATAACATGCAATCTATGCCAAACGAAAAGGTTGCTCTAATACCACTTGTTAGAGATTCCGGGATCATGCGTAGTGGAATAAATTGAATAAAATATTTTTATTCCATCCCAGACATCCCCTGGGGGCCAGAAAAACTTGCTTTTGCATAATCACATGAAAAACATATAAGGAGAAGGAGAAATCATACCTTTGAGATTCTTTTGAATCCGTTGAAACCACAAGCAAGACCAATGGGTCTTGCCACTATCAGTATCCACGTTGGGATCACCTAAGAAAACTCCTAGAGCAGCAAGCCTTTGCCTCCAATTGGTGCTAGCCAACTGACGGAGACAAGGTAAGAGGAGAGAGGAAAAATGACTACCAAGGGAAAACCTAAACAAAACCTTTGCCAAAGATTATCAAGGGATCTATTTATAGATCTCTTGATTAGGTCATCTTATGAGGCTTAAATGGAACATATCTTACCATAATTATCCCATAATTAAGGTAAGAACAACTCAGAAATTTTCCAAAAGAGAAAATCTCCAAAATCAGTGGAGACGCGACATGCCCGTGTGGATTTATATGCCCTAGCCATGTGGATTCACATGGCATGGTTGTGTGTCCTTCTGGACGAAGCCCAGACTTTGGCCATTTTTGGCTAAGTCAGACACAACCTGTGCCAGGTTAGGAACGACCATGTAAAGCTCTGTTAGGTCCGTTTGACTTCGTTTAAGTGTAATATAGTCGTGCTAAGTCCGACAAGGCCATAGGAGGTTCCATAGCCTCCGTTTCGCACCCCCTTAGTCCGGTCCAACCAGACACATCCTTTCTCAACGAGAATCTCATTCTCAGACTTATTTTACATCTTGAGATCACCCGTAGTGCGTGTGAACCAATAGGTTCCCGATTATGTTGGTCATTCATAATTAACCCCTTAATTATAAATAGATCATGAGTGACACCTAGCAGTACATCATGCCCCCCAATTGACTGGAACATCTAAATCGACTTCAGAATATTTTCTGAACCCTTCAGCAGCTTCAGTTATTCATGTCTTGTTCCTTTCACTCATCTTATACCCACTTGGTTCAGGATATGATCTATGTGTTCGTCCCCACTAGGCTGACTACTTCACACCTAGCCCAAGTTATTTCCTTGTCCTGTGGATTCAAGTTACTCCTACATGTTCCGAAGAAAACCTTCTTCTTAACATGCTTGCTCTGGCCAGAGATTTCTGAGTAACAATCCTGACATGTGGCATAGTGTATATATCACCTTTATCAGTTGTGGTGAATCCTCTATAGGCTATTCAAACACATTCGATCACTTTGGCTTATACCCAATCATCTCGGAGTTACACCTACTATGTAGATGGTTGCGAAGAATTCAAAGTAAAAGGTGTCATGATCAAGGTGACTTAAATACCTCAAGTCTATGGAAGCTCGCACTCAAGCTGCATTGAGATCTTCAATGACATATAGAACCATATAAAGTCTCATAGAAGGTCACTCCAATGAACTAATTACCATAACTAGCATCCACATGTTCACTCTCAGCATCTCTATGCTTCCATTCAGTGAGTACCGAATTCTTGGATAAACCAAGGAGCATAACATGTGCTAGTCTGACAGAAATGATGATGTCTATTCTCATCAATTCATCGACTAGCGATATATTCAATACTTGCATATTTACACATGATGAGATACCCACTAATTGTTATCCAATCACAATTTCTCTCATGCTATGCATCGTATTGTGGACTTCGATACATGAGTTTAAGATCCAATCAAATACATAGATAATGTACACTCAAATAGTAAAATTTATTAATAACTTCTAAGGCAATTGCCTTAGGATACCTCTCAATTACTGATGTGAGCAAAACATATAGGGTTTTAGGAGTAGTTTTCGCTCACATCCCGTTGCATTTTATATTTGATTCTTACATATATCACTTTATTTTGCTTGAATTTCTTATTTTTTGGTTCAGAGATCTGTTCTTTGTACTCTTGTGTGCAAGACAACATTCTACGGGTAAAATGGTGCACTTTTGGAGCAAAAATAAGGCATTTGGCAGCTAGAACAGAGGGACACACACCCTGGCCCTGTGAATCCACATGACTCATGCCCCAGCGCCACACACGGCCTAGCTATGTGAATCCACATGGTCGTGTGGCGCTGGTCGATTTCGACATGATTCTGTTATTTTCCATGTTTCGGGGAGATCCGGCCTGATGTCTATATAAAGGATGAAGGGACGAAACTTTGCTTCCCACTTCAACTCAGTCGCTTGTGCATGGTGATCCCATCTATGTCCCCGGATTACAAAAATTAATTCTAGACAATGAGGGATTACCCAAGCAACCGTTCCATCATCGTGCTATTCGATTAGAGTGGTCACTTGAACAAACTTGTTGTTCAAGCAACCTACCTCTATTCTACGATTAGCCGTGGAATAGACGATGTATGGATCGCTGGTTTTTGTGTTTGTCTTCGAGGTCCAAGTAAATTATCCACAAACAAAATATACAACATGCATAGAATAAGAAAAGATTCATAAACAAGAATTATATCCCTTGTTATACCTATTGATCTTTTATTGTATGTCCTTTTTTCTTTTGGATGTCGTGTGGGCGACGATCTTCCAAAAGTCGAAGCCTTTTAGATCATGATCTTCCTTTCCTGTCTCGCTCCGAACAAAAGGAAGAATGTGACAAAACTCCTTCTCCTATCTTGAACCGACCACCAAGCTCCAAGCTTGATGTTGCCGCCGACCAAGGAGTAGAATATAGGAAGGGGCCGCCGGCCAAAAGCTCCAAATGAAAACCTTTTATCCTTGTTGCCGCCAGCCAAGGGGGAATAAAGGAAGGGGATGAGCGCCGGCCAAGGTAGAGAAGAAGATGATGGGTGCCAGCTACACCTTAGTAAGAGGAGGAAGCAAACTCTAATCTCCCAAGTAGTTGCCGCCCAAGCCAAAATCTTAACCCAAGCTGCCAAAGCCAAAACCCTAATCTGCCTTGTATTCTTGCCGCCCACCACTTAAGCCATATTTATAGAGTTAGGACTAAGCCTCCTTTTAATCTCCACCGTCGGATCTAGGGATTTAATCTCAACCATCGGATCTAGAGATTTAATCTCCACCGTCGGATCTAGAGATTTAATCTCCACCGTCGGATCTAGAGTTCCATTTTCCACCATCGGATCTAAGCTCCATGAGGGTTTTAATAGGATACAATAGGGACCATGAGGAGGAGTTGGATCTTGGCCACCCAATGGATCAAGCCCACATAAAGTCCGATCCATTAATGATAATCCATTCCACTAGAGGATTATCATTGATCTATCTCACCAACCACATAAATAAATATGGGCTCCATATATTATTTGTACCAATATCTCCCCATGTTTAAGATCTCGAATGTCCATCAATTAATTAATTAACATCTAACTCTATGAGTAGTACCACTCAACCTTATCATCATGTCAGACCAAGTCCACCTGCAGGGTTTACATGAAAAACCTTATGAGCTCCTCAAGGGGACATCATCATCCTAATATATAGGACAAGGTTTCCTCATATAATCAATGAGACACCATATAAATAATATCATTTCCCAACTTACCGAGCCTATCGATTTAATCTATAAATCTCGCCCATTGGTAAATCAAAAAAATAAATACTAAGTACATGTGTCCATTATTATATCGGGATTAAGAGCATGTACACCATAATATCCGAAGTCTGATTCAATTATGTAGTCAGCAATAAATCGAATCACCTCTAAGTCAGTCCTGCTCAATACACACAAAGTGTACTAGTGTAATTCTATGTTCAAGACAAACCAATACCAAATCACACTACAACCATACCAATGGTTTGTCTAAAACCATCTCGATTGTGAGCCTTTACTTATACTTTACAAGGAACTGATAACATGATCTCCCGTGTGACATTACACACCATGTTATCTACAATG
Organism: Wurfbainia villosa; assembly: GCA_025175895.1. Classification (NCBI taxonomy): domain Eukaryota; kingdom Viridiplantae; phylum Streptophyta; class Magnoliopsida; order Zingiberales; family Zingiberaceae; genus Wurfbainia; species Wurfbainia villosa. The sequence goes on from CM045997.1 coordinate 63,719,471, forward strand.
TAATGTATTAGACAATGTGCATAACCATAAATATGCAAATAATGATCATATAATTCTTATTTAAAAAATAAATATGTTCATACAAAAGATAGACTTTTCAGTAAACATCCCAATAATCTCCCACTTATACTAAAAGACTATGCTATCCTCACACCGCCATACATCTGATTCCCATTCCCTACACATGCCTATCAAAAGCTCTCGCTAGAAGGGCCTTAGTGAAATGATCTGCCAGGTTATCCTCTTATGCAATCTTATCCATAACAACTTCTCCTCGCTTTACGATTTCTCGTATCAGGTGGTACTTGCACTCTATGTGTTTACTTGCCTTGTGCGCTCGTGGTTCCTTCAAGTTTGCAACTGCACCACTGTTGTCACAATAAATTGTGATAGTTCTGGGCAAACCAGGAATCACATCTAAGTCCATCAAGAAGTTCCTGAGCCACATAGCTTCTTTGGCCGCCTCAGAGGCTGCCACATACTCAGCTTCCATGGTGGAGTCCGCCACGTATTTTTTCTTGACACTCCTCCAAACGATTGCTCCTCCTCCCAAAGTAAACCAAAAACCTGAGGTAGACATACTATTATCTCTATCTGATTGGAAGTGGGAATCTGTGTAACCCACAAGGAGTAATTGATCTGCCTGGTATACCAGCATATAATCCCTAGTCCTTCTCAAGTACTTTAATATATGATTAACCGCAGTCCAATGTCCCTATCCTAGATTACTCTGATATCTGCTAACCATGCCAACGGCAAAGTAGATATCCTGTCTCGTACATAGCATAGCATACATGAGGCTTCCTACTGCCGAAGCATAAGGAACCACCTTCATCTCCTCTATCTAATCAGATGTTCTAGGACACATCTCCTTAGATAAAGGAACTCCATGCTTGAAAGGTAGAAAACCCTTCTTGGAGTTCTGCATGCTAAAATGATCCATAATTGTGTCTATGTATGAAGCTTGGGATAAGCACAACATCCTTTTCCTGCGATCCCTTATAACCTTGATCCCAAGGATGTGTCCCACCTCTCTCAAGTCCTTCATATCAAACTGTTTGGACACCCATACCCTAACGTCCGATAACACCATGACATTGTTGCCAATTAACAAAATGTCATCTACGTATAGTGCAAGAAATACCACTACGTTTCCGTCGCATCTCTTGTATACTCAAGACTCATCCGGACTTTGAATAAATCCATAAGATTGGATTACCTCATCAAAGCGGATGTTCCAAGATCTCGAAACTTGCTTCAATCCATAAATGGACCGATAAAGCTTGCACACAAGAAGCTCTTTTCCCTTTGCAATGAATCCTTCTGGTTTCTTCATATAGATGTTTTCCTCAAGACTTCCATTAAGGAAAGCTGTCTTGACATCCATCTGCCACACCTCATAATCCAAATGAGAAGCAATACATAAGAGAATTCGAATAGACTTAAGCATGGCTACCGACGAAAAGGTCTCCTCATAATCGATACCCTCTTTTTGAGTATACCCCTTCGCAACAAGCCTCGCTTTGAAGGTCTTAACCTTCCCATCTATTCCTCTCTTTCTTTTGTAGATCCACTTGCATCTAATGGTTTTTACACCATTGGGTGGTTCTACTAGCTCCCAGACCTGATTTGAATCCATAGATTCAATCTGAGAATTCATCGCACTTTGCCAAGATACCGCATCTTTATCTTGGATCGCCTCATCATATGTCCAAGGATAAGGTTCATGTTCACCAAGGACCAAATCAGAAGATTCTCCCAAGAACATGAATCTATCAGGTTATCTAACATCCCTCCCACTACGACGAGGTATCACCTGTGTATCCTCGGTGACACGCGGTGCAGTGACTTGTCATATATCCTCTTTTACTGGTGGTACTGAAGTAGTGACTTCCCCTCTCAATTCCTCCTGAACAATCTTACTCATGGGCTTATGGTTCATCACATAGTCTTCCTCTAGAAATCTGGCGTTCGTGCTAACGATCACCCTCTGATCTCTAGGACAATAAAACAAATCACCTTTTTTTCTTCTAGGATAGCTAACGAACATGCACACTTCCATACGAGGTTCCAAATTACCAGCATCTACCTTCAGCACATGTGTTGGACTCTCCCAAATCCGAATATGTCTCAGACTAGGCTTTCTCCCAATCCACAATTCTATGGGAGTAGAAGGCACTGATTTAGATGGTACCAAGTTCAGAATATACACTGTCGTATCCAGAGCATATCCCAGAATGAATCTGGCAACACAGAATAACTCATCATCGATCTAACCATCTCCATAAGAGTCCTATTCCTTCGCTCCGCTACACCATTCTGCTAGGGTGTGCCAGGTGCAGACAATTGGGATTGAATCCTAGCCTCTGATAAGTAATTCCTAAACTCCCCCAAGAGGTACTCACCACCACGATTAGATCGTAGTATCTTGATACTTTTTCCTTGACATTTCTCTACATCAGCCTTGAATTCTTTGAACTGATCAATTCATTTAGACTTGCGGCACATCAAGTAAATATATCTATATCTTGAGTAATCATCTATAAAAGAGATGAAATATTCAAAATCACCTCTGCCTAGATAGACATAGGACCACACAAATCAGAATGAACCAGTTCCAATACATCTTTGGCTCTATACCCCTTGGCCTTAAAAGACCTCTTGGTCATTTTACCCTCCAAGCAAGATTCACAGGTTGGGAAATCTTCCACCACTAATGAACCCAGAGGTCCATCAACTATCAACTTTTGAATTCTGCTTAGGTTAATATGACCTAACCATAGATTCCAAAGATATGTTTAGTTTATTTTCGAAGGTTCTTTTCTCTAATTTGAATTAGAAGATGAGTTATTTACTTCTATTTGCATCATGGAAGCTTTTGGTTCAAGGGTATATAAATTTCCTATCAATACACCAGAATAGATAATCTCCCTGTTCCTTTTTATAACAACTCTGTCATTAAAAGAAATAGAATATCCATCCATAAATAATTTAGAAATCGAAATCAAATTCTTTCTAAATAAAGGTACATAAAGATAATTTTTCAGAACCAAAACTTTATTTCTATCAAAAGATAAATAAACATATCCCACTACAATAGCCGCCACCTTCGTAGCATCTCCTAAGTAAATGGTAATCTCCCCCTCAGCTAGTCGTCTAGTTTCCTGGAACCCCTGTAAAGTATTGCAGACATGATCAGTGTCTCCCGTATCTACACACCAGGTGTCGGTAGATAACACCGCTAAATATATTTCAATGACTAGACCAAAAGATATACCTTTGTTCTGCTTCCGGTTGGGGCAGTCCTTATTCCAGTGTCCTGTCTGCTTGTAAGTGAAGCACTTGCCTTTCAGCTTTTTCACTCCTCCCTGAGATCTTCTCACCACCTTTGCCTCACCTTGTTTCTTCTTCTTCTTTCCTTTCGGCTTAGAAGTAGATGTTGGTGCAGTAGGCACCTAAGTCGAACCTGAGATTTGATTATAGCAAACGATACAAAGGTAAGCTCATGTTGTTATCTCACGAGCTGAATCGAGTGTGCAGAAAATTGCTATAGTTGGAGTTGAAGGTTAGCGACACCCGGAGGAAGCCGCGGTGGTCGGGCGACACTTGAGTGACTTCAGAGGGAGCCGAAGGAATCGAGTGGAAGGCCGAAAGTGAAAGCGACACAGTAAGTATCGAGGTAAGCTCGTGTGTGCGAGTGTAAGTGAGGTTGTATCGTCTTTACGGGGATAGACTTAAGCGTAGATCCGACCCAAGACATCCCATCAGTGGTCTAGGTTGAGATCGGACGGTCGGAGGCCGTCGAAATAAAGTTATTTTTTAAGCTAACTTATCATTTCATCTAGTATCAGTCGACTGCCAGCTTGGAGGACTCGACTGTCGTTCATCAGTCGACTGCCTATGGTCAGCATTCGACAGATGCTGCCATCAGTCGACTGATGATTACCATCAGTCGATTGATGGTCAATGATTAGCTTCGAGGAGTCAAGGCTTATCATCCCATTTCAAGGAGATTGGTGTTCAATTGTGATTGGCTAAAGTTCCTCTCGAAAAGGGGCTCAAAGGCTATAAAAGGAGGGCCTATCCTAGGGTTTCGTCATCAATTCTAAGTTTCCAAAAGCCTCCACCAAGCTACAACTTTTCGACAACGATGTGCTTCTTCTCCGATGTCTAAGTTTTAATTGTTTTCATTTTATTACATCGGTTTTGGTTTTTATTTCAGTTCATTACTTTCAATTCTTGGAGCTTTTATCGTAACGAGGAGTGGGGGAGTGTCCCTTTACCTCAAGATTTGTGCTTCATTTGTATGAATTAACTCCTACCTCTAACGAGGAGGAGTTCTTTAGTGTTTTTGCCCTCCGTACGTGGTCAAGGACCACTAGGGCCTTAGAGTAGTAGCCGAAGGCTACGAACCAAGTAAAATTCCCTTGTCTCTTTTACTTTACATTTACATTTCCGCTGCGTATAAGTGTTTTGAAATGATTTCAAAAAGAAAACAAGGTTTATCGCTATTCACCCCTCCCCTTCTAGCGATCCGCTTAGATCCAACAATTGGTATCAGAGCCGGGGGTTTCTAAGATTTGGTGAAACCACCGATCTAGATTTTATAGATTTTTTTTCTTTTTAATTCTGTTTATTCTAGATTTATTTCATTTGGTTAGTTTTTCTCCCACACTACTAATCCAAGACACGAGTCTTGGTACATTTTCGTGTGTTTTTGTCGTTGCTAGGTTTTTCGTCTTCATCTCCTTGTTTCTTTTGTTTTAATGGCCCATCTCGAGGGTTTTAGCACCGACCGACCTCCGTTTTACAATGGAGATGACTTCCGTTATTGGAAGGGTCGGATGGAATGCTTTCTCAAAACCCAAATCGAGATGTGGATCATAATCCAAACGGGATTCACACTTCCGACTAACGAAGTGGGTGAATCCTTTGATTATGACCAATGGACCATTGTGACAAAACGACAAGTCGAAGCCAACGCCAAGGCAACTCAAATCCTCCAATGCGATTGTTGGGGATCTAACGGTCGGCTAGAGGGGGGTGAATAGACCTCGATCGATGGATGACGGTATTTTCTCGTCTACAAAACTAATTAGCGTAAGCGGAAATACAAAAAACAAGACAAGCAAACAAACAAATAAGAATACAAACGCTAACACAAAATGTAACTTGGTTCATGGCTATGCCGCTAATCCACAGTCCAATTCGTCCAAGGTGAATCACTCCTCCAAAGCCAATCACTATTGGTCTCTCCTTTGCACCAAGCTAGGTGGAGGTAACCTTTACAACCAAGATCACTCTTCTTACAATAAGAATGAAGTAAAAGCAAGTAAGAAGAGTGGGAAGATGTTTATGGCACTTTGGGAGAAGATTGGAGTTCAAGCATTTTTCTCCCAAAGCCTCATCCCCTTCCTTTTTATAGAGGAAGAGGGTTTCTTCCCGTTGCTGACAGGAGCGATCGTGATGCCCGATCGACCGACCGTCCTGTATCCGTTGCCCAATAACGACCACTTTCCACGTTGGATTTCATCCAACGGTATCATCATAAGTCGACTGATCTTGCCATTAGTCGACTAATGTACCATCAGTCGAGTGCTCCGTGAGCTTGACTCCATTATGTGCCTGCATTGCCTTTTGCCGATCGACTAGTCAACTTGGCAATGATTAGTGTCAACAAATCATGATCTAGTCCATGGCCGAACCCATTCGACTCAGCAGTACCTTGATGGTATTTTGATGATAGACAAAACTCATGACATGGGATTGTCATGGGAAAGTCCAACATGGTGTTGGCATAGAAAATCCAAGCATGGAGCTTGGTGTGGAAGTCCAAGGGGGAAGCCTTGGCATGGGAAAGTCCAAAGCATTGCGAAGCCGTGCGCTTGGTGCTTGGCATGGGAAATCCAAAGCATTGCGAAGCCGTGCGCTTGGTGCTTGGTGAGAAATGCATTGCGAAGCCGTGCGCTTGGTGCATATGGGAAGTCTTAAGGACTTGGTAAGTTCACTAGGCTCGGGTTCCTTGAGTCGGTGATGGATGGCATTGCGAAGCCGTGCGCTTGGTGCATCCGAGGGACCGCCGGACGGGGAGCGAATGGAGTGAGCCCAAAGGGAAGCATACTTCTAGGGCATGAGACGCGAAGGATGGCATTGCGAAGCCGTGCGCTTGGCGCATCCGAGGGACGTAGGCCGAGGGAAGAGAGCTTTGGTGGGGAACTCCATGAGGGATAAGGTGGACTTGGCCAAGTGGCTAAGACTGAGTGTCGGAGGCTCAAACCTGATGTTTGAGGGTTTACCCGACGGTCGGATGCTCAAACAACTTGGTGTTTGAGGTTTTGCCCGACATCAGTCGACTGGCATAGGTGCCGGTTCGACTGATCCAAGTCGACTAGAGTTCGACTGGTGTAAGGCGAGGGTTTTGTGCTTGGCAGTCGACTTCCATGTCCATGGTAGTCGGTCGAAGTCGGCAATGATCGTATCGAGGATGACAATTGGTGATGGGAGTGTCGCGAAAGCGCGCACTGGTCGGCAAGGCGATCGACTCTTTGATCCCTGATCCGTTGGAACTTGTCCGACGTGGATCTGGCCATTGTGAGACAATGGCTCTGAGGCGATCGGCCATCGGGCCTTTTGGCATCGCTAGGCACGTATAAATGGAGCACGAGTTGGAGGATTTCGCCAAGTCTTTTGTGGAGCTATTGGAGGGGAATTGCTGCTGCATTCCAGTCCTTCAAGAGCCAATCAAAGCAAGCAACAAGCAAAGCGATCAAAGCAATCGGTGAAAGTTTTCTTTTGTATTGTATTTGTGTATTTGCTTGTATTTCTATATTACGTTGTAATTGCTTGTGAGAGGTTTCTCCACCTCCGACGTGTTGTCGAGAAGGAGTGTTATAGTTAGTGTCGTGCGCATAACTAGAGCTCGGTGAGCTCGCCCGTGGAGTAGGAACCATTTGGTTCCGAACCACATATATCTTGTGTTGTGTGATTGTGTATTGTTGTTAGTTTCATTATTATTGTTATTCTGCTGCGCTAACGACAATCGTAGACAAGCAACCCAAGAAGAACGAGTATATTAGTACATCCATCGTACGAGGGCATTTCACCCCCCTCTAGCCAGCCGTAATCGATCTCCTACAAGTGGTATCAGAGCCGAGGTCGCTCTTCAAGGACTAACCGCCGCGAGAGCACTACAAATGGCCGGCTTCATCCATCCACCGAAATTCGATGGAGATTTTGCTTGGTGGAGGAAACGGATGGAGGTATATCTAGAAACCGATTTTGATTTTATGATTATTATAGAAAACGGTTTTGAAATGCCTAGGGACAAGTACAACAAGCCAATTGAGAAGTCAAAATGGACCCAAGACCAAATCAAAGACTTCAAGACAAATCTCAAGGTAATCAAGTTGATTAGTGATTTGTTACCTAACACTATTTGGTCTAGATTGGGTGATTATAGGGATGCAAGGGAATTATGGAATAAGGTAATGAAATTCCAAGAAAATTCCCAACCGGCACAAGTAGAGGAGAATGCCGAAGAAGAAGCACCCACCACATTTGAAGATGTTGATGATTTGGTGGAGACCTCCACCTCTAGCATTGAGGGGGAGGAAAGGCAATCTTCCATCCCGGAGCAAGAACAAGAAGCATCCACATCCGGGAGAAGTGAAGATCATGAAGAGGCCTCCACCACCTCCCTAGGTAACTCAAGTGTCATTATTTTAAATAAAAATCACATAATATGCTTTGAGTGTAGGGAGAAAAGGCACTACAAGAGTAAATGCCCTAAATTGGCTAAGAAGAAGGCATCAACACCAAAAGTCAACCCAAAGTCAAACGATGCCGGTGTTCCCAAAATCAAGAGCAAAGAGCACATTGTGTGCTTCAAATGCAATCAAAAGGGACACTACCGAAGTCAATGCCCTAGGGGGAGGAAGAAAGGGCAAGAAGGTGCAACTCATGTAGGGGGAGCTCCTAAAGCTAACCCTAAGGTACACTTAGTTAATGCACCTTTAATTCCTAAAGTCAAAAAGCATGCTAAAAATTATTTTAGTTCTCTTGCCATTATTAATGAAAAGCATGCTAGGAGAAACAATAAGGTTTATTGCTTAGGTGCCAAGCATGTTCATATGACTAAAGACAAACCTAGGACTCATAATTCTAGAAATATCTTGCCTAGGGAGTCAATTAGGAGAGTAGAAGAAAATTTGGGTATTAATCCCAAAAAGTCTAGGCACATGCCTAAGAAGAAGAGGTTTTCCCAAAAACCTAATGAAAATTCAAAAATGGGAAAATTAGAGCTAGAGAACCAAGTCTTGAGGTCAAGACTTGAGAGAATGGAGAAAGCCCTTAGAATCATAGAAAATTCAATTCTAGGGTCAAATGTCCAAAAGTCAAGACATAAGGTTCAAAAACGGTCTAAGGGCAAGAAGGGTTTGGGTCACAAACCTATGTCCTACCATAATATTCCATTTGTTTATGGAACAATTTCCAGGTCTAGGAAAACCAAGGCTAATAGGGAAGTCATCCCTAAGTCTAGCCATGGTATGTGTTTAGTGGCTAACACCTCAAAGAAATCAAATGTAGCCACTAAGAAGGTCAATGGAGGAGTCACCTCTAGAGTTGACCTAGGAAAGACCCAAAAGACTATGGCTTCAAAGCCTAAAAGGGTCATTAGGAAGGTATCTAGGGAAGTTATCCCTAGGGAATACCTTATTAACCCAAGGAGCTCCAATAGATATTGGGTTCCTAAGAGCGTGATTGATTCATGCTAAATGGGTTAGGGTGTGTCAACCCTAAGTGGATGGGTAGTTAACCTAACCATAGTAGAGTTGACACATTAGGGTGTGCCAATATGGTTTGAGAAGTTAAAAATGATTTAAATTGGCACAATTAGGTCATAGAGGTATTGGTGTGTCATTTTGGGTTTTTGGCACACTAGGGAAATGAATGGCAATAAGGCAAAATAGAATTTAATCCTAAAATGGCAAATTGATTTTCACACTTAGGTATTCTATACCTTAGTATATTTTACTTGCCATGTTTTGTTTGCCTTGCCATGTCATGACATCATTTTCATTTTTATCTATAAAATGTCATGATCATGTTTAGATTTATGTTTAGATGTCATGTATGCTTAAGTTTCATTCACATGCCATGACATCATGATATTGGCATATATTTTTATCTAAATCATATGTATGCCATAATCATATCATGCATGAATTAAAATGGAGTTAAGGACTATGGCATGATTTGATGGGAATCAAATAATATTGCCTAGAAATATGCATGAGACCATTTTAAAGAACAAAAACTCACATCTCACTAGATTAATTGCCTTGAATGTGTTTTTACACATCTAGATATAAGTGAGATGTTTAAGGAAAAGAAATTAAAGGTTTTGAAAACTTTTTGAAAAACCTTGGTGAAGCCTATCTTTTGATAGCTATCACCATTGAATGGGATGATACAAAGAGGGCTCTTTATTGAAGCTTTTCTAAACTTTTGAATTTTGTATCAATCTCCTAATTTAATGGGTAAAATAATTTTCCAATATTTTTCACCCATAATGTTTAGGATAAGTAATATGCATATGAAATTTCACGAATTTTAAACTTATGTATATTTACTCGCCATGCCAAAATCGATGGTCGGTGTAAATGTGATCGATTTCGATTTCAATGATCGCCTGCTGATTTCGGGTAAACCTTGTTGGTTAGGCCCATGTTCAGCTAGGTTAAGGTCCCCTGACCACTCCTAACCCTAGGATATGCTTGGGAGAGCATTAGAGAGGGTGGAAATCCATTGGATATGGATTAGGAGTTGGGTTGAGGGTGAGTATCAATTTTAAGGTGGAAGAGAGTTCATTGTTGAGCTTTGCCTTAATTTTGATTTGGTTAATGTTCCTATTGGCTTAGGGACTCTCCAAGGACATTGTTGGTGCAATGGTCAAGGGGGAGTAAGCCTCTAGGGGGAGGTATCCATCATGGGAAGATGGATGTGTATTTCCTCATGGGAGGAAAATTGGGTTGCCTCTCTTTAAGTGATATGGGATCACTAGAAAGATTGTAGGCATGTGTTCCTCCAAGGGAGAGATTGTAAGATCTCATTGGGATATGGGACATTCATACCCTTGGGGAGGACCTTTTTGATGTAATGTCAAAAAGGGGGAGAAGTTACCAAGTTACCAATTAGGGTTCGTTGGAATTCTCATTGGGATATGAGAATTGCCAATATGGGAGAATTGGTAGACTTGATATGGTAGTTTTGTCAATCATCAAAAAGGGGGAGATTGTTGGTGCAATCGGCCCAGCAGTACCTTGATGGTATTTTGATGATAGACAAAACTCATGACATGGGATTGTCATGGGAAAGTCCAACATGGTGTTGGCATAGAAAATCCAAGCATGGAGCTTGGTGTGGAAGTCCAAGGGGGAAGCCTTGGCATGGGAAAGTCCAAAGCATTGCGAAGCCGTGCGCTTGGTGCTTGGCATGGGAAATCCAAAGCATTGCGAAGCCGTGCGCTTGGTGCTTGGTGAGAAATGCATTGCGAAGCCGTGCGCTTGGTGCATATGGGAAGTATTAAGGACTTGGTAAGTTCACTAGGCTCGGGGTCCTTGAGTCGGTGAAGGATGGCATTGCGAAGCCGTGCGCTTGGTGCATCCGAGGGACCGTCGGATGGGAAGCGAATGGAGTGAGCCCAAAGGGAAGCATACTTCTAGGGCATGAGACGCGAAGGATGGCGTTGCGAAGCCGTGCGCTTGGCGCATCCGAGGGACGTAGGCCGAGGGAAGAGAGCTTTGGTGGGGAACTCCATGAGGGATAAGGTGGACTTGGCCAAGTGGCTAAGACTGAGTGTCGGAGGCTCAAACTTGATGTTTGAGGGTTTACCCGACGGTCGGATGCTCAAACAACTTGGTGTGAGGGTTTTCGATCGCTATGTCCATGGCAATGACCGATCAAGCGATAAAGCAGCCGATCGGCCGAGGGATAGGCGATTGATGGGAGTGTCGCGAGCACAACGCCCGTAGCCGATCGGGCGCCGACGATTGGTCACAATGATCGATGGGCATCATCACCGACCGGTAGGTGATCCGCTTGGAACTTGTCCGACGATGGATCGCCGCTGTGAGACAACGAGCGGTCGGCATCGGGGCCTTTTGGCGCGATCGCTAGGCGCGAAAATAGCTTGATGCAGGTTATAAATAAAGCACGAGTTGGAGGATTTTGCCAAGTCTTTTGTGGAGCTATTGGAGGGGAATTGCTGCTGCATTCCAGTCCTTTAAGAGCCAATCAAAGTAAGCAACAAGCAAAGCGATCAAATCAATCGGTGAAAGTTTTCTTTTGTATTGTATTTTTGTATTTGCTTGTATTTCTATATTACGTTGTAATTGCTTGTGAGAGGTTTCTCCACCTCCGACGTGTTGTCGAGAAGGAGTGTTATAGTTAGTGCCGTGCGCATAACTAGAGCTCGGTGAGCTCACCCGTGGAGTAGGAACCATTCGGTTCCGAACCACGTATATCTTGTGTTGTGTGATTGTGTATTGTTGTTAGTTTCATTATTATTGTTATTCCACTGCGCTAACGACAATCGTAGACAAGCAACGCAAGAAGAACGAGTAAATTAGTACATCCATCATACGAGGGCTATTCACCCCCCTCTAGCCGGCCGTAATCGATCTCCTACAGAGTCGACTATCATTCCATGGCAGTCGACTGATGTCAGGAAAACTCATCCGACACTTAGCAAAATGACCAAGTTTCACCTAGGAGCTACTACCCCTTCTCGGGTTACATTCGCTCACTATCATCCCTCGGAGTCCCTCGCCTTCGAAGTTGTCTTCGTCTGGCCACATCCCTCGGATGCGCCAAGCGCACGGCTCTGCAGCGCTATCCTTCGCGTCTCGCCCTAAAGTCTACTTCCTCCGGCTTCACTCCAAGCTCCTCGTCCGGCGGTCTCTCGGATGCTCCAAGCGCACGGCTTCCGCAAAGCTATCCTTCACCGACTCAAGGACCGAGTCATGAGATGTGAAACTCGCCAAGGCTCCATGTGCGAATTACTAAGTCCTGCACGACTTCAACGCACATATCAAACCATAATCACAACCTAACTTAAACCCTTTGCCACACACATCAAAACCTTATCATGGCAAGAGATTGCCCTAACAATCTCCCCCTTTTTGATGTGTGGCAATCCGTTTAAGTTAGGTAAAAATATTTGATAAAAATTTAAACGTAAGAAAGCATGTAAATATATACATGATGTAGCAACATGCAACTCCCCCTTAATCCATAATACTCCCCATTCATATTTCTCCCCCTATCATAATTTACTTAAACATAATCATTTCTCCCCCTTTGACACCATCAAAAAGATTAATACTAAGTTATAAACTCATGGCATCAAGTCTAATAGAAGAAAATACCAAAGATTTGTTTAAAAACAGAATTCAGCCTTTACTTGTCTGATTTTCAGGCCACCAGTTGACTAGCACGTGCATTTCAGGATTTCTGATTTTCGGGGTGAAATTCAAATATGCATTAAAAATTCCAAAAAATTCAAAAAATCATGAAATTTAGAGAACATATTTCTTTTAAGTATATATATCAATGAAAAATAGTTTTTCATAAAAAATCATTAGATTTTCTTATTTTTTCCAAAAATACAAAAGCTTTAAAAAATACTAGGTTTTTGATCATTCTAGTATCAAGTTTACTACCTAGTTTTGCATCCAATTGTTTCAAAACATTAATACATAGATTTTAGGGTAAGAAAATTGTTTTGAAAACATGTGAAATATCCAACCATGATCTTTGGGAAATATATCTATGAATTAAACATTAGCCTTCCCCATGATTGGTCTATTATTGTTATTTTGATACTTTAAATGACCATCTAAATGCCATAGGCACTAGTGGACATTTGTATCATCCTAACATAGTAGCCTATGGTGAGTGTGAGATGAATCCTAGAGGTATTTGTATATACTTAACCATTATATTCATGCAATTCTATCAAGGTTAAGTATCATCCTAACAATCCTCATGATCATAAAGACATATATGAATTAATTTCACATTATGATCATGAAATACATGTATTCATTAATTTAAACCCTATTTCTCATGATTATGTGCCAAATATCCAAATCATAAATCATGATTGCAAACATACATAGCAATTTCATTAAATATCATGATTTAAGCATTATTATCAATTTATAGGCACATTATCATCACCTAACACTATTTCAAAAATGTTATCCCGCCATCCTAAGTCAACCAAAATATGATATAGGTCAAGTCCATATGGTTGACTATCCTAGGGTTTTTCTAACCCTTAAGGATGGATTTTGGAACCCAATATAAATTCTTGCCTATGGGGTTCACTAGAAATTCCTTAGGAATCCATTTTCTAGCTATTACCTTCTTCTTATCTTGTCCCCTAGCAATTAGGCATTTATAGACCCTTTTTGTTAAAACTTGCTCTTTGGCTCCCAATTATCATGTTCAATGTATTTGAGCCAATAGTGAATTTTTCTAGGGCTTTTGTCAAATAATCTACCTTTTCCCTTAAAGCCTTATTTTCCTCTTTGCATGTATCATTAACATCTAATGGCATATAGTTATCATGTGAGTATGCATCGTCATCATTATCATTAAAACATGCTTTTTCTAATTTTTGCTCTAATTCCTTAATTTGGTCAAGCATGCTTTTGTTCTTTTTCTTGGCTCTAAATAGATCCTTAGTTAAGCTAGAAATCATAGAAGCTATTTTACTAGGTGAAAGGTTAGTTACCATAGTTTCCATGTCCTCTTCTTCTTCTTCGGATGAGGATGTAGAGGAGGCTCCCCCTTCACTTGAGCTCTCTCCACTTGAACTTGATTCTTCATTTTCGGTGGAGGAGCAATCCAAGTCGTCAAATGCCATCAATGCTAAGTTGGTGACAAATGCATTTTCTTCCTCGGATGATGATGAGGAGGAGGAAGGGTCATCCCAACTCCTAGCTTTTAATGCTTTGGCCTTTCCCTTTTCCTTTGCCTTCTTCTCCTCTTCCTTTTTCTTCTTGCTCCCCTTTTTCTTCTTCTTTTTTTCCTTCTTTTTCCTTTCTTCCTTGCTCTTGTTTAGGAGGGGACAATTGTCCCTTATGTGTCCCTCTCCTTGGCAATTGTAGCAAATGACTTTCCCTCTTGGTCTTCTCCTCCTATCATTATATCTATTAAATTGAAAACCTTTTAAAGCATGCCTTACACTCCTTACCATATACGCTTCTTCCGTGCTATCAATGGAGGAGGATGAGGATGCTTCATCATCGGAGGAGGAGGGGATCTCCATCTTTTTCTTCCCCTTGTTAGCCAATAGTGCCACTCCCCTTGATGGTTGAATTCTTGGCTCTTCTACTACTCCTTCAAGCCTAGATTCATGTAATTCCATAGTGGAGAAAAATTCATCTAGAGTACTTACCTCTAGATTCTTTGAAATATAGAATGAGTCCACCATTGAACTCCACTTGGATGATCGGGGAAAAGCCTCTATGGCCTTCATTACCATATCTCGGTTGGAGAGCTTTTCACCTACACTTGTTAACCCAATTAAAATCTCTTTAAACCTAGAATGCATTGAAGTTACCTTTTCTCCCTTTTCTAATTTTATGTTGGATAATTGGGAGCGAAGGAGATCTCTTCTTGAAAGTTTAGCCTCCGAGGTACCTTCATGAAGCTCTACTAGCTTCTCCCACATCTCCTTGGCACTTAGGCATTCTCCAATTCTATTTATTTCTTCTTGAGGAAGCACATTGTATAGATGGTGCTTGCCTTTTGAGTTTGCAAGGTGCTCCTCTCTTTGCCTCTTGGTCCACCTTGACTTCTCTATTGAATTCCCTTCTTAATCCCTAGGCAAAACGAAACCAGATTCCATTGTAATCATAATATCAAAATCCGTTTCGAGAAATACCTCCATTCGCTTCTTCCACCAAGCGAATTCTCCTTCAAACTTCGGTGGATGAATGTTGGAGTCAGCCATCTTTTGAATATGATTGTTGTGACGGTTAGTCCTCGACAAGCTTTCCTTGGCTCTGATACCACTTGTTGAGGATCGAACGGCCGGCTAGAGGGGGGTGAATATCTCTCGATCGATGGATGACGGTATTTGCTCGTCTACAAAACTAATTAGCGCAAGCGGAAATAACAAAAACAAGACAAGCAAACAAACAAAGAAGAATACAAACGCTAACACAAAATGTAACGTGGTTCATGGCTACGCCGCTAATCCACGGTCCGATTCGTTCAAGGTGAATCACTCCTCCAAATCCAATCACTATTGGTCTCTCCTTTGCACCAAGCTAGGTGGAGGTAACCTTTACAACCAAGATCACTCTTCTTACAATAAGAATGAAGTAAATGCAAGTAAGAAAAGTGGGACGACGTTTATTGCACTTTGGGAGAAGATTGGAGTTCAAGCATTTTTCTCCCAAAGCCTCATCCCCTTCCTTTTTATAGAGGAAGAGGGTTTCTTCCCGTTGACATAGGAGCAGTCGACTGAAGCCCCGATTAGTCGACTGGTCTTGTAGTCGTTGCCCAATAACGGCCACTTTTCGTGTTGGATTTCATTCAACGGTATCATCATCAGTCGACTGATCTTGCCATCAGTCGACTGATGTACCATCAGTCGAGTGCTCCGAGAGCTCGACTCCATTCTGTCCGATGCTGCCATCGATTCGATCGTCCATGGCGGATCGGTGATGTCGGCAATGATTATTTGCTAGTCCATGGCGAGCGATCGCTTGGGCCAAATGCCCATCAGTCGGACACTAGTCGAACCCATTCAACTCAGAGCAGTCGACTGTCATTCCATGGCAGTCGACTGATGTCTGGAAAACTCATCCGACACTTAGCCAAATGGCCAAGTTTCACCTAGGAGCTAATACCCCTTCCCGGGTTACATTCGCTCACTCTCATCCCTTGGAGTCCCTCGCCTTCGAAGTTGTCTTCGTCCGGCCACGTCCCTCGGATGCGCCAAGCGCACGACTCTGTAGCGCCATCCTTCGCATCTCGCCCTGAAGTCTACTTCCTCCGGCTTCACTCCAAGCTCCTCGTCCGGCGGTCCCTCGGATACTCCAAGCGCACGGCTTCCGCAAAGCTATCCTTCACCGACTCAAGGACCGAGTCATGAGATGTGAAACTCGCCAAGCCTCCATGTGCGAATTACTAAGTCCTGCATGACTTCAACGCATATATCAAACCATAATCACAACCTAACTTAAACCCTTTGCCACACACATCAAAACCTTATCATGGGAAGAGATTGCCCTAACAGCGATTTGTCCAAGGAGGAACTAAATCACGTCGGCCGCTTCATCAGCGCAAAGGACCTTTGGACAAAACTAGTGGACCTACACGAAGGGACCGATGAAGCCAAGGTATGTAAGCGAGATCTTTTATTTAATAAACTATATAATCTAAAAATGCAGGAAGATGAGTCCGCGACGCAACTGTAGGGATGTATACTGAAAAGTCTATCTTTTCTATGAACATCTTTATTTTTGAAATAAGAATCACATTATCATTCTTTTCTTTGGTTATGCAATATTGTCTAATACTTTACATTGTAGATAACATGGTGTGTGGTGTCACACAGGAGATCATGTTATCACCCCTTAAAAAGTATAAGTAAAGGCTCACAACCGAGATGACTTTGAACAAACCATCGGAATGGTTGTAGTGTGATTTGGTGTTGGTTTGTCTTGACGATAGAATCACACTAATGCACTTTGCGTGGGTTGAGCAGGACCGACTTAGAGGTGATTCAATTTATTGCTGACAACATAATCGAATCGGACCTCAGATATTATTTAGTACATGCTCTTAATCCCGATATAATAACGGGCACATATACTTAGTACTCATCTCTTTGATTTACCAATGGGCGAGATTTATAGATTAAATCGATAGACTCAGTAAGTTGGGAGATGATATTATTTATATGGTGTGTCATTGATTATAGGAGGAAACTGTGTCCTATATATTAGGATGATGATGCCCCCTTGAGGAGCTCATAAGGTTCATCGTGTAAACCCTGCAGGTGGACTTGGTCCGGCATGATGAAAAGGTTGAGTGGTACTACTCAAGGAGTTAGATGTGGATTAATTAATGGTCAATAAATTAATTAATCGACGGACATTCGAGATCTTAAACACAGGGAGAAAATGTACAATGAATATATGGAGCCCATATTATCATATGGGGGTTGGTGAGGTAGATCAATGATGGACCTTTAGTGGATTGGATTATCATTAGTGGATCGGACTTTATGTGGGCTTGATCCTGTTGGTGCAGTGAGGCACCGAAATCGAACCTGTGTTTTGATTATAGCAAAGACACAAAAGTTAAGTCTATTTTGTTTTCTCACGAGCTGAATCGAGTGTGCAGAAGATTGATATAGCTGGAGCTGAAGGCTAGCGACACCCGGAGGAAGCCGCGGTGGTCGGGCGATACTCGAGTTACTTCGGAGGGAGCCGAAGGAATCGAGTGGAAGGCCGGAAGCAAAAGTGACACGTAAGTATCGAGGTAAGCTCGTGTGTGCGAGAGTAAGTAAGGTCGTATCCTCTTTACGGGGATGATCTTAAGCGTAGATCCGACCAAAGACATCTTATAGATGGTCTAGGTCGAGATCGGATGGTCGACGACCGTCGAAATTATATTTTTATTGAGCTAACTTTGACTTGCGTTAGCATCACGATCGCTATTGAGGACTCGACCGCTGTATCCCGATCGCTGAAGGTCATCAATCGATCGATGTCGCCATCACGATCGATGATGGCCATCACCGATCGATGGTCAATGATCGATTCGAGGAGTCAAGGCTTATCACTCCACCTCAAAGCGGTTTGGTGTCCATTTGTGATTGGTTGAAGACCCACTCGAAAAGGGGCTCAAAGGCTATAAAAGGAGGGCCAAACCTAGGGTTTTAACAACAATTCTAAGCTTCCAAAAAGTCTCCACAAAGCTACCGACAACAACGTGCTTCTTCTTCTCCGACGTCTAGGTTTCATTTCCTTTATTTTTGTACGTCGGTTTTAATTTTAGTGTCATTGCTCATTTACATTCTTCGAAGCTATTTTTCTATCATAACGAGGAGAGGGGGAGTGTCCCTCTACCTCAAGTTTTTTTTGTATCGATTAACTCCTACCTCCAACGAGGAGGAGTTTGTTTAGTGATTTGCCCTCCGTGCATGGTCAAGGACCACTAGGGCCTTGGAGTAGTAGCCTTCGGCTACGAACCAAGTAAATATCTTGTTTCTATTATCTCCTTTACTTTTTATTTTGCTTATCTTTCCGCTGCGTATATTTGTCTTGAAACGAATTCGAAAAAGTTTTTTCTTTCGCTATTCACCCCCCCTCTAGCGAACCGCATTGATCCAACAATTGGTATCAGAGCCGGGGGCGCTTAGATTTGGTGAAACCACCAATCTAACTTTTTTAACAGATTTGTTTTTCGTTTGTTTACATTTTTCTCCCGCACTACTAATCCAAGACGAAGTCTTGGTACTCTTCGTTTGATTTTGTTTTGCAAGTATTCGCTTTTGGAGTAGCCGACGGTCAAACGGGCATAACTTTTCGTACAAGTTGACCCACGACACGGTCTACCTACCAAATCAAAGCTCTCGCAGAGATATACACTTCTTACTGGGGTTTACCCCCGTAACAAGCTGTTTTCATCCTCAAAAAACGACGTTTAGTATCCTTTCGGGGACATCGAAGGTTGTGAGTACTTACTTTTTATTTAGTTTCTTATTTCTTTGCTTAACTTTCTATTTTTCATTTATTTCTTTTTATTTCCCTTTTACTAATCCAAGACGCAAGTCTTGGTACTTTCGTGTGTTTTTGTTGTTGCTAGGTTTTCATTTTAGTCTCCTTGTCTTTTTGTTCTAATGGCCCATCTCGAGGGTTTTAGCACCGTCCGACCTCCGTTTTACAACGGAGATGATTTCCGTTACTGGAAAGGTCGGATGGAATGCTTTCTCAAAACCCAAATCGAGATGTGGATCATAATCCAAACGGGTTTCACACTTCCGACTAATGAAGTGGGTGACTCCTTGGATTATGATCAATGGACCGTTGCAACAAAACGACAAGTCGAAGCCGATGCCAAGGCAACACAAATCCTCCAATGCGGCTTGTCCAAGGAGGAGCTAAATCGCGTCGGCCCCTTCATAAGCGCAAAGGATCTTTGGACAAAGCTAATCGAGTTACACGAAGGATCGGATCAAGCTAAGGTTTGCAAACATGATTTGTTATTCAATAAATTGTACACACTAAAAATGCAGGAACACGAGTCCGCGCGACTCCACGCCCGTGTCCAAGACATAGTCAACAACCTACACGCAATCGGGCAAAAGGTCAAAAACCGCGACCTTATTAGGTATGTCCTAAACTCTTTTCCGAGGACTACCTTATGGGCATCCATGGTTGATGCCTATAAGGTCTCCAAGGACCTTTCTAAAATTAGGTTAGATGAACTCTTTTGGATTTGAATTACATGAACAATCCAACTCGGAACCGAGAGGGTATAGCCTTGTTTGCGAGGTTCAAAGAAGAAGAAAATCGCAAACAAGCCACCACCACCCGAGGAGGAAGATGAGTCCGAAGAAGAAGTTGACCGGAATTGGCCGAACTAATGAACCTAGCTCAAGGATAGCCAAGGGCCGGCGAACCACGACTCGACCCAACCAAGGTAAGCCTAAAAGTTCTAACATTAGGTGTTATGAGTGCAACAGGTTTGGACATATCAAGTCCGAGTGCCCCAAGCTCAACCACCAAGCACCTAAGCATAAGAAGGCCCTCAACGCGACATGGGAAGAAGCGTCATCCGAAGAAGACGAAGATCACGTCTTCATGGCGAAATCAATTGAGTGGAACACGGAGATCGAACTTGAGTCGGAACACGAGGATGACTCGGACTCTGAGCTACCTTCAAGTCAAGCCATGGATACGCATCCGGTTCAAAAGATACCCTTAAGGTGAGTCGAGCTTTATTTAATACTTTACATAATACGGTTAGGTTTTTATCTAGGAAGTTAGCTAAGTCTGAGTCCAAGGTCGAGACCCTTGTTGAGGAGGTTAAACTCCTCAAACACGAGGTCTCCCTAACCTCTTCGACTAGTCGAGTTCAAGATAAGGACTCAACTCGAGTTGAAAAGCTCGAAGTTGAGAACTCTCTCTTGAAAAGTCAAGTCGAAGATCTTAGGAACACGTTGGAAAGGTTCACTTCGGGATCCAAAGGACTTGACCTCCTACTTGGATCTCAAAGGGCCGTGTACAACAAGGCTGGACTAGGGTTTAACTCAAACACGACTAATAGGTCGTATATGTCGATTGTAAGTCGACATAGGAAACATGTCCAAGCATGGGTCCCTAAGAACTTTTTGATTTCAACTCTAGGATCCAACCCGTATTGGGTTCCCAAGGACCAAATCCACTATGTGGATAGACCGAACCGATTCAACGGTCTAGGGGGAGCCAGTACAAAACATGTTTGTGCTTTAACTTAGAAATTGCATGTTTTAACTTAGAATGTTTATGCTTTAACTTAGAAAGTTTGTATTTTAAAACTTGTGAACTCACTTAGAACAAAAACATAACCAACTAAAATTTTTCGAAAAGATTGAGCCTCGGGGAGCCTCTTTTCAAAAACATAACCAACTAAAATTCTTCGAAAAGATTGAGCCTCGGGGAGCCTCTTTTCAAAAATAACTAGTTAGACGAGGAAATAATTTTAGGTGAGTCAAGTCATCATTTTCTTGAAAATGGCTTTGTCTAAGGAAGTGGTCGATGATCCGATAAAAGAAGGCCCCTGTGCCTCGCCACGACCTGGAAGCCATGATCTTGAAATGGTAAACTTGACAAGCCTAGGGTTAAATCCAAATCTAACATAACATTACTTGAACCTAAATCCACTTAATCAACTTAATTGAAAGTCATCTCAAAAAACACATAAGTATAACATGCTTGATCATATAGACTCCGACTTCGTTCCGGTTACATGTTTACTTTCCATTAAATCTGGAAGGAATTTCAGCAAAAAATTACGAAAAATTCCATAAGTGTATTTAATGGATGCGTGATGATGGTTGCTCAGGCACATGGTAGGGATCGACTCAAGTTTTGGCCGATTCAAGCGACAAGGATCGGTAGCCTTTGGGAATAGCGGCAAGCTCAAAATCATCGGATCGGGTGATATCGGGCTTAACACAATTTTGTTATTAAAAATGTATTACTTGTAGAAATTTTCAATATAATTTACTTAGTGTAAGCCAATTGTGTGATAATAACTATAAGGTTATATTTCTAGAAAATGAATGCATAATTAATACCAACGAAACCTCTAAAACAATTCTTAAAGGAACTAGAAATAACAACATTTATACGATCAACTTAACCAACTCCTCAACTAAGTGTCTTATGACACGGCAAGAGGAATCATGGTTGTGGCACCGACGACTCGGTCACTCGCACCCAAGACTCGTCCACAAGATGAGTCAGAGTGGCTTAGTCAGAGGCTTACCCAACCTCAACAACTTGGTTAATAAAATCTGTAATGCTTGTCAACAAGGAAAACAACCTAGGACACAACACAAGTTAACTAACCAGAGCAGACCTCAAATATACTTGAGCTTCTGCATATGTATCTATTCGATTCACATGGAGCCAAGTCACTCAATAGAAGTCAATATTGCTTAGTCATAATTGACGACTACTCCAGGTTTACCTGGGTTAGGTTCATCAAACATAAAAGTGATACCCTAGATCAATTAATCAATCTATTCAAATTAATCGAGAATCAAAAAGACCTTAAGGTTAAAAGACTTAGAAGCGATCATGGTGGTGAATTCGAAAATCAAAGGTTCACCGACTTCTGTAACCTAAAAGGATACCACCATGAATTCTCTTGCCCTAGGACCCCTCAACAAAATGGCCTAGTGGAGCGGAAAAACCGAACTCTACAAGAAGCCGCTAGGACCATGTTGAGCGAATCGACCTACGATAGGTTTTGGCGAAGCCGTTAGCGACATGCTATGTCCAAAATAGGATCCTTATGGTAAAGAGGCACCTTAAGACCTCGTACGAGATTTATCACGATAAAATACCTAACATCAAGTACTTTAGTGTATTTGGGTGTAAGGTACATATCCTAAACACTAAGGATTACCTAGGGAAATTTACATCCAAAACCACGACCGGAATCTTTCTAGGATACTCGACTACAAGTAGAGCTTATAGAGTATATAACCACGACACCCTTAGAGTCGAGGAGACTATCAATGTAGTATTCGATGAAGGACATGAACCTACAAAACCCTCGGCAACCCCAATTAGCGAGCCGATTCATACTAGACCTTACTGCGATCCGAGATCGGTCTAGTGTTAATCCTAACCTAAGTCAACCTAGTCACTCTATTGATCAAGTGATAGATGACTCCAACCAAACTAGTGTTCAACCAAGTCACCCCATTGATCAAGCATTAGGTGACACAAACCCAACCCAATATAGGACTCAGACTAACCACCCTATCGATCAAGTGATAGGAGATCCTAATCTAGGAGTTCGAACTAGAGCATCCTATAGGAACCTTAGTCAAATTTCCTTAATTTCAAAGATAGAACCCAAATCAATTGAACAAGCTCTTCTTGATCCGATTGGATTATTGCAATGCAAGAAGAGCTAGCTCAATTTACTAGGAATGAAGTGTGGGAATTAGTACCACCACCTAAAGACAAAACGATAATTGGAACAAGGTGGGTGTTTCGAAATAAGCTTGATGATAAAGGTGAAGTAGTTAGAAACAAGGCTAGGTTAGTCGCCAAAAGTTTTAGCCAAGTCGAAGGCTTAGATTACGACGAAACCTATGCCCCAGTAGCTAGACTCGAATCCATTCGAATGTTGCTAGCTTATGCCGCACATCGAGGATTTAAGCTGTTTCAAATGGATGTTAAGTCGGCATTCCTAAATGGATACATTAAAGAAGAAGTTTATGTTAGCCAACCCCCCGGATTCGAAAATCTAGATAAACCCGACCATGTTCTAAAACTTAAGAAAGCTCTCTATGGACTTAAACAAGCTCCTCGAGCTTGGTACGAGAGACTTTCAATCCATCTTAAGTCAAAAGGGTTTAACCAAGGCTTAGTTGACCCAACTCTCTTTGTAAAAACCTTAGGTAAAGAAATATTCATAGCTCAAATTTACGTAGATGACATAATTTTTGGAACCTCTAACTCAGCCTTACTAAACGAGTTCGTTTCGCTCATGGAAAGTGAGTTCGAAATGAACTTGGTAGGCGAGTTAAGTTTCTTTTTAGGTCTACAAATTAAACAAACTAAGGATGGTATATACCTATATCAACAAAAATACACTAAGGAGTTAATTAAAAGATTTGGAATGCAAGATGCTAAGGTAATAAACACCCCAATGGCGATAAATGTTAACATAGGAGAAGACCTAGAAAGTAAGTCCATTGACTTAAAGTACTATAGGAGTGCAATAGGAAGTCTTCTATACTTAAGCTGAGTCGACCCGACATCCTATTCGCGATGAGTAAGTATGTGCGCCGTGTTTCAAACTGTGCTAAGGAGTCTCACCTAACCCTAGTTAAGCGTATCCTTAGATATCTAAAGGGTACACTTAATGTATTTGGTATCCTAGATCTACGAGTTGAACTAATCGGCTACTCGATTCGGATTATGCGGTAGTAAACTCGATAGAAAGAGCACGAGTGGTTGTTGTCAACTACTCGGCTCGAGTCTAGTGAGTTGGTGCAGTAGGAAGCAACATTGTGTTGCCTTATCTACCACCGAAGCCGAATACATCGCGATGGGTGAGTGTGTCACTAAACTTCTTTGGATGAAGCACACTCTCCGCGACTTTAAGTTAGACTTTACGAATACTAAACTTCACGTAGATAACATTAGTTCAATTAATCTTACCAAGAATCCAATATGTCACTCTAGGACCAAACATATAGAAGTCAAACACCATTTCATTCGAGAACATGTGGCCAACGGAGCCATACAACTCGAGTACGTCGAATCGAAATCTAACCTAGCAGACCTATTTACTAAACCCCTACCCGAAGCCGAATTTAGTCTATTAAGACAAAAATTGGGCATGTGCGTAATAGAATAAGAACTTGCAAACTATATTTTCTTACTACTATTTCTTATTTTTCATTTTGTGGAACTAGCATAGGACATACCTTAGATATCATGCACCTATAGATTTAAGGAGCCAGTACATCTCACAACACATAGGACTAATGTGTTTGTGTACTTAGCTACGTAGATGGGCGTGAGATGTTAGGACCCTACTCCAGGTTCCAAGATGTAGATCAAGTGCGTCAATATGAACCTCGGAGTATAAATATGCAACTAATATTAACCAACTCTAATCAGGACTTGTTGATAATATCATTTCAATCAAGTCAAACTAGAGTTGAACATTTAGATGAATTATTTTCACAAACTATTTTTAAAATCATCATGCTTGGACTTAGGGTTTTCTTAAAACCCCCCCACTTTTTCCTTGATTTATGTCAAAAGGGGGAGAAAAGGCCAAAGTTAAGGTTCAAGAAAAAGCCAAAGTTCAATTTCAAATTTTTGAAATTGATAACTTAACAAAACTTTGATTGGCCTAAGTTAAGGGGGAGTAAGGTTTAGGTTTCAACTCTTCGGAATTGAAAACTTTAAAGGCCCAAGTTAAGAAATCAAAAGTTAAACCTTTTGAATAATTAACCTTTTGACTTAACTTTTGATTACTTAACTTGCACTTATTTTTGACTCTAAGAAGCCTAACTTAACTTTTGTGTTTGGAGAACTAAAAGTCTTTTTCAAGTACTCACCCTCTCAAGGAGGGACTCTAAGGAGAACTTGAGAAATATTTTTACTCCTACTTTTGCTTCTTGTCTTTACTTTTTCATGCACTTAATTTCATTAACTTTTGTGTTTTTCCATATATCAAAGGGGAGATTGTTGGTGCATGAGGCACCAAATCGAACTGTGTTTTGATTATAGCAAAGACACAAAAGTTAAGTCTATTTTGTTTTCTCACGAGCTGAATCGAGTGTGCGAAGATTGATATAGCTGGAGTGAAGGCTAGCGACACCGGAGGAAGCCGCTGAGTCGGGGCGATACTCGAGTTACTTCGGAGGGAGCCGAAGGAATCGAGTGGAAGGCCAGAAGCAAAAGTGACACGTAAGTATCGAGGTAAGCTCGTGTGTGCGAGAGTAAGTAAGGTCGTATCCTCTTTACGGGGATAATCTTAAGCGTAGATCCGACCAAAGACATCTTATAGATGGTCTAGGTCGAGATCGGATGGTCGACGACCATCGAAATTATGTTTTTATTGAGCTAACTTTGACTTGCAGCAAGCATCGATCATTGCCCGGCTTGGAGGACTCATTGCGTGTATCGCGATCAGAAGGTCATCAATCGCCCGATCGCCATCGATCGTGATGATGGCCATCGATCGGATGGTCAATGATCGATCGAGGAGTCAAGGCTTATCACTCCACCTCAAAGCGGTTTGGTGTCCATTTGTGATTGGTTGAAGACCCACTCGAAAAGGGGCTCAAAGGCTATAAAAGGAGGGCCAAACCTAGGGTTTTAACAACAATTCTAAGCTTCCAAAAAGTCTCCGCAAAGCTACCGACAACAACGTGCTTCTTCTTCTCCGACGTCTAGGTTTCATTTCCTTTATTTTTGTACGTCGGTTTTAATTTTAGTGTCGTTGCTCATTTACATTCTTCGAAGCTATTTTTCTATCATAACGAGGAGAGGGGGAGTGTCCCTCTACCTCAAGTTTTTTTTGTATCGATTAACTCCTACCTCCAACGAGGAGGAGTTTGTTTAGTGATTTGCCCTCCGTGCGTGGTCAAGGACCACTAGGGCCTTGGAGTAGTAGCCTTCGGCTACGAACCAAGTAAATATCTTGTTTCTATTATCTCCTTTACTTTTTATTTTGCTTATCTTTCCGCTGCGTATATTTGTCTTGAAACGAATTCGAAAAAGTTTTTTCTTTCGCTATTCACCCCCCCTCTAGCGAACCGCATTGATCCAACAGATCCATGGGTGGCCAAGACCCAACTCCTCCTCATGGTCCCTAATGTAGCCTATTAACACCTCATGATGCTTAGATCTAATGGATAGAAACAAAACTCTAAGATCCATTGGTAGAGATTAAATCTCTAAGATCCGACGGTTGAGATTAAATCTCTAGATCCGACGGTTGAGATTAAAGTCCTAGAACCAATGGAGGAGATTAATTCATGACTTATCCCTAACTCTATAAAAGGAGGGCATGGGGAGTTGGTGTGGAAGAATTGAAGGAGAGCTAGGGTTTGGGCGGCTAGAAGGAATCCTAGTTGAGATAGGATTAGGATTAGGGTTTGGAGGCAAGGGTGGCACCAAATAAGGAAGGTATTCTTCTCTTCTTCTTCCTCTTTTGGCCAACGTCCAGCACCTATCCAGCCTCTTTTCCAGCCTTGCCCGGCATCCAAAAGCTCCCTTCACCTTCTCCTAAGGTGGTGGAAACAAGATATAGGGCTTCCCTTGGTATCTTGGTTGTTTTCCACCATCTTCTCCTTAACCTAGTTGGCCGGCGTCAAGGATAGTTTTAGTTCCTTGTTGGTTGTTTCTAGAGAGGAGAAAAACCTTGTTTCTATTCTTCTTCTTTCTTTGGAAAAGCAAGGAAGGAAGATTTGTGATCTAGGAACTTCGACTTTTGGTAGATCGTCGCCCACACGATGTCCAAAAGGAGGGAGGTCATACATTAGAAGATCGAGAGGTATACCTATTCTAGTTTCTTCTTTTGTTTATTGCTTGTATTTGTTTTTCAATTATAAGCATGTTATAAATCTGTAAATGGCTAAATAATACTTGGATCCCGAGTATAAACATGAAAATCAGTGATCTGGACATCGTCTATTCCGCGGCTACTCGTAGAATAGAGGATGGTCGCTTGAACAACTAGTTTGTTCAAGTGACCTCTCTAAACGAATAGCACGACGATAACTTGGTAGTTTTGGCAATCCCTTTTGTCTAGGATTAAATTTTTTTTCCGGGGACATCGAAGGGATCGCCATGGACAAGCTATCGAGGTGAAGTGGGAAGCGAAGTTTCACCTCACGGACTCGATAAGCAAAACCCTTCAATTGGTATCTATGACATGGTTTCCGGTTTTGTGTGTTTTGGATTCAGTTAATTTTTATGAACTTTTTCATATATTATATGTGCCGGATAATAGTAGAATATGCGTAGTTTAACTCTTTTGTTGCAAGCATAAGATCCGACTATTATGGCCATATGTGTGTATGTGATTGTATGTGTGTAAATATTTATTTTGTTGAATCCTCGAGGTTGACGAGGCTAGTATTTAGTTTTTTGTAAATTAAATACGGCATTGTTTATCCACTCTTTATTTTATTTTACTTTTGATCTAGATTTCATGTACACTCCCTCGTGGAGTATAGGATCGATGGATGTAAATTAAAATAGGTTTTAGTCTCGGCTCAGATATCCGGATGGCTCGTACATGGCGTAGGAGGAGCGGACGAGATGGCGATGCGACGGGAGTCATATTGAAGATAAAAGTCATAATATTTGAAAATAATTTATTTTTCATATTTATTGCTTTTTGTTTGATATGCATATCGTAGGCTAGGAAAATTCCTCGATTTCAAATTACTAAGTGGGAGAGGAATTTTTTAAAAATTCCCACGGCCTCCATTACGATTTGACATGTGATGAAAAGAAACTTGCACGTCGGCTCTGAGTGCCTTCCTCCCCATTGGATGGGTTTGTTTGCGGATCACAAGGTCGAATATGGTTATAGGAAATTCTTAAGGAGCGTGTGTACTTTCCCATCGTAAGGCACATAACCAGAGATAATTACCTTAGTACCGAGTAATGGTGAACACTTAGATACAAATATAAGTATCCTCCCCGTCGGAGTCACTGCTTTTATTTGTAGGGCCAAAGAGGAACCAACTATTAATTTTACTTGTCAAAAAGTTAGGTTGACAAGATAGTAAAATTAATGGGTAAAACCTCCTCTTCAAATATAGAATTCGTATACGTCCACACTATCGTGGCAAACGATATTCTCGGTGTTTTGAGGTGTTGGTTGATTTTAAAATTTTATTGTTTGAGGAATCAATAATTTTTTGAAATCTACACTAATGATCTATGTGATTCTTAGGATTTTCAAAAATGACTTTCAGTCCACTCACTATGATATTAAAGGAAATAAACTTACTGTACCCAAATAATATTGATTGGAAAAGAATCTAGATATTGTCTTATCTGCTAAGGAGTACAAGTATGCACTCTTCAAAGAGTGTCCTCAAGTCATGGTTGCTCAAAAAGGTTTCTACTTCTAAGCCGAAAGGCAAGAAGAAGGAGAAACAAGGTGGAGCAAAGGTGGTAGGAGGATCTCAGGGAGGAGTGAAGAAGGCAAAAGGCAAGTACTTCACAAGTAGGATGGACATTGGAAGAAGGACTGTCCCAATCCAAAGCAGAACAAAGATATATCCTTTGGACTAGTCGTTGAAACATGATTCGTGGTGTTATCTACTGGCACATGGTGTGTAGATACGGGAGCCACTAATCATGTCTGCAATACTTTGTAGGGGTTCCAGGAAACCCAACGACTAGCTAAAGGAGAGATTACTATTTACTTGGGCAATGCCATGAAGGTGGCGGCTATTGCAGTGGGAGAAGTTTTATTTATCTCTTGAGAAAAATAAAACTTAGGTTCTGGAAAATTCCCTTTATGTAACTTTATTTAGAAAGAACTTAGTTTCAATTTCTAAATGGATATTCTATTTCTTTTAATGATAGAGCTGTTATAAAAAGAAATAGGGAGAATATCTGTTCAGGTACATTGATAGGAAATTTGTACACACTTGAACCAAAACCTCCCACGATGCAAATTGAAGTTAATAACTCATCTTCTAATTCCAATAAGAGAAAAAAACCTTCGAAGATGAACCAAACGTATCTTTGGCATCTTAGGCTTGGTCATATTAACCTAAGCAGAATTCAAAGGTTGATAGCTGATGTACCTTTGGGTTCATTAGTGGTGGAGGATTTCCCAACCTGTGAATCTTGCTTGGAGGGTAAGATGACCAAGAGGCCTTTTAAGGCCAAGGGATATAGAGCCAAAGATGTGTTAGAATTGGTTCATTCTGATTTGTTTGGTCCTATGTCTATCCAGACTAGAGGTGGTTTTGAGTATTTCGTCTCTTTTATAGACGATTACTCAATATATGGATACATTTACCTGATGCGCCGCAAGTCTGAATGCTTTGACAAGTTTAAAGAATTCAAGGCTGATGTGGAGAAACATCAAGGTAAAAGTATCAAGACACTACGATCTGATCGTGGTGGTGAGTACCTCTTGGGAGAGTTTAGGAACTACTTATCAAAGGCTGGGATTCAATCCCAATTGACTGCACCTGGCACACCCCAGCATAACGGTGTAGCAGAGCGAAGGAATAGGACTCTTATGGAGATGGTTAGATCGATGATGAGTTATTCTGACTTGCCATATTCGTTCTGGTGATATGCTCTAGATACGGCAGTATACATTCTGAACTTGGTACCATCTAAATCAGTGCCTTCTACACCCACAAAGTTGTGGACTTGGTGAAAGCCTAGTCTAAGACATATTCGGATATGGGGGAGTCCAGCATATGTGCTGAAGGAAGATGCTGATAAGTTGGAACCTCGTACAGAAGTACGCTTGTTCGTTGGCTATCCCAGGGGAACGAAGGGTGGATTGTTTTATAGTCCTAGAGATCAGAGGATGATCGTTAGCACGAATGCCAGATTTTTAGAGGAAGACTATGTGATGAGCCACAAGCCCAAGAGTAAAATTGTTATGGAGGAGTTAAAAGAGGAAGTCACTTCTTTAGTACCACCGGTACAAGAGGATATACCACATGTCACTGCACCGCGTGTCACAGAGGATACACAGGTGATACCTCGTCGTAGTGGGAGGGTTGTGAGATAGCCTGATAGATTCATGTTCTTGGAAGAATCTTCTGATTTGGTCCCTAGCGAACATGAACCTGATCCCTGGACATATGACGAGGCAATCCAAGATAAAGATGCAGTATCTTGGCAAAGTGAAATGAATGCTGAGATTGAATCTATGGATTCAAATCAGGTCTGGGAGCTAGTAGAACCACCCGATGGTGTAAAAACCATTGGATGCAAGTGGATCTACAAGAGAAAGAGAGGAATAGATGGGAAGGTTGAGACCTTCAAAGCGAGGCTTGTTGCGAAGGGGTATACTCAGAAAGAGGGTATCGATTATGAGGAGACTTTTTTGCCGATAGCCATGCTTAAGTCTATTCGGATTCTCTTATGCATAGCAGCTCATATGGATTATGAGGTGTGATAGATGGATGTCAAGACAGCTTTCCTTAATGGAAGTCTTGAGGAAAAATCTACTTGAAGAAACCAAAAGGATTCATTGCTAAGGGCAAAGAGCATATTGTATGTAAGCTTAATCGGTCCATTTATGGATTGAAACAAGCTTCAAGGTCTTGGAACATCTAGTTTGATGAGGTGATCCAGTCTTATGGATTTATTCAAAGTCCGGATGAGTCTTGTGTATACAAGAGATGTGACGGAAACGTAGTGGTATTTCTTGTACTATACGTAGATGACATTTTGTTGATTGGCAACAATATCAAGGTGTTATCAGACGTAAGGGTATGGTTGTCCAATCAGTTTGATATGAAGGACTTGGGGGAGGTGGGACACATCCTTGGGATCAAGGTTATAAGGGATCGCAGGAAAAGGATGTTGTGCTTATCCCAAGCTTCATACATAGACACGATTATGGAGCATTTTTAGCTTGCAAAACTCCAAGAAGGGTTTTCTACCTTTCAGGCATGGAGTTCCTTTATCTAAGGAGATGTGTCCTAGATCATCTGAGGAGATAGAGGAGATGAAGGTGGTTCCTTATGCTTCCGTAGTAGGAAGCCTCATGTATGCGATGCTCTGTACGAGACCAGATATCTGCTCTGTCATGGGCATGGTTAGCAGATATCAGAGTAATCCAGGACTGGGACATTGGACTACAGTAAAGCATATATTGAAGTACCTGAGAAGGACTAGGGATTATATGCTAGTTTACCGGGCATACCAATTACTCCCTGTGGGTTACACGGATTCCGACTTCCAATCTGATAGGGATAACAGTAAGTCTACCTCAGGTTTTGTGTTTACTTTGGGAGGTGGAGCCATTGTATGGAGGAGTGTCAAGTAGAAGTGCGTGGCGGACTCCACAATAGAAGCTGAGTATGTGGCGGCCTCTGAGGTGGCCAAAGAAGTTGTATGGATCAGGAACTTCCTGATGGACTTGGATGTGATTCCTGGTTTGCTTAGAACTATCACAATTTATTGTGATAATAGTGGTGTAGTTGCAAACTCGAAGGAACCACGAGCCCATAAGGCTAGTAAACACATAGAGCGTAAGTACCACCTGATATGAGAAATCGTAAAGGAGGTAGAAGTTGCTGTCGCCTAGATTGCATAAGAGGATGACCTGGTAGACCCTTTCACTAAGGCCCTTCTAGCGAGAGCTCTGATAGGCATGTGGAGGGAAGGAGAATCAGATGTATGGCAGTATGAGGACAACATAGTCTTTTAGTATAAGTGGGAGATTGTATGGATATATACTGAAAAGTCTATCTTTTCTATGAACATCTTTATTTTTGAAATAAGAATCACATGATTATTATTTTTTATGGTTATGCAATATTGTCTAATACTTTACATTGTAGATAACATGGTGTGTGGTGTCACACAAGAGATCATGTTATCGGCCTCTTAAAAAGTATAAGTAAAGGCTCACAACCGATGGCTTTGGACAAACCATCGAAATGGTTGTAGTGTGATTTGGTGTTGGTTTGTCTTGACCATAGAATCACACTAGTCACTTTGTGTGTGTTGAGCAGGACCTACTTAGAGGTGATTCGATTTATTGCTGACTACATAATCGAATCGGACCTCAGATATTATTTAGTACATGCTCTTAATCCCGATATAATAACGGGCACATATACTTAGTACTCATCTCTTTGATTTACCAATGGGCGAGATATATAGATTAAATCGATAAACTCGGTAAGTTGAGAGATGATATTATTTATATGGTGTTTCGTTGATTATAGGAGGAAATCGTGTCCTATATATTAGGATGATGATATCCCCTTGAGGAGCTCATAAGGTTCATCATGTAAACCCTGCAGGTGGACTTGGTCCGGCATGATGAAAAGGTTGAGTGATACTACTCAAAGAGTTAGATGTTGATTAATTAATGGTCAGTAAATTAATTAATTGACGGACATTCGAAATCTTAAACATGGGGAGAAAATGTACAAATAATATATGGAGCCCATATTATCATATGGGGGTTGGTGAAGTAGATCAATGATGAACCTTTAGTGGATTGGATCATCATTAGTGGATCGGACTTTATGTGGGCTTGATCCATGGGTGGCCAAGACCCAACTCCTCCTCATGGTCCCTAATTTATCCTATTAACACCTCATGATGCTTAGATCCTATGTATAGAAACAAAACTCTAAGATCCATTGGTAGAGATTAAATCTCTAAGATCCGATGGTTGAGATTAAATCTCTAGATCCGACGGTTGAGATTAAATTTCTAGATCCGACGGTTGAGATTAAATCATGACTTATCCCTAACTCTATAAAAGGAGGGCATTGGGAGTTGGCGTGGAAGAATTGAAGGAGAGCTAGGGTTTGGGCGGCAAGAAGGAATCCTAGTTGAGATTGGATTAGGATTAGGGTTTGGAGGCAAGGGTGGCACCAAATAAGGAAGGTATTCTTCTCTTCTTCTTCCTCTTTTGGCCAACGTCCAGCAGCTCTCCAGCCTTTTTTCCAGCCTTG
Organism: Wurfbainia villosa; assembly: GCA_025175895.1. Classification (NCBI taxonomy): domain Eukaryota; kingdom Viridiplantae; phylum Streptophyta; class Magnoliopsida; order Zingiberales; family Zingiberaceae; genus Wurfbainia; species Wurfbainia villosa. Next base: position 63,752,448 of record CM045997.1, read on the forward strand.
GCCAGCGTCCAAAAGCTCCCTTCTCCTTCTCCTAAGGTGGTGGAAACAAGACATAGGGCTTCCCTTGGTATCTTGGTTGTTTTCCACCATCTTCTCCTTCACCTAGTTGGCCGGCGGCAAGGATAGTTTTAGTTCCTTGTTGGTTGTTTCTAGAGAGGAGAAAAACCTTGTTTCTATTCTTCCTCTTGCTTTGGAAGAGCAAGGATGGAAGATTTGCGATCTAGGAGCTTCGACTTTTGGTAGATCGTCGCCCACACAACGTCCAAAAGGAGGGAGGTCATACATTAGAAGATCGAGAGGTATACCTATTCTACTTTCTTCTTTTGTTTATTGCTTGTATTTGTTTTTCAATTATAAGCATGTTATAAATCTGTAAATGGCTAAATAATACTTGGATCCCGAGTATAAACACGAAAATCGGCGATCCGGCCTTTGTCTATTCCGTGGCTACTCGTAGAATAGAGGATGGTCACTTGAACAACTAGTTTGTTCAAGTGACCTCTCTAAACGAATAGCACGATGATGACTTAGTGGTTTTGGCAATCCCTTTTGTCTAGGATTAAATTTTTTTTTCCGGGGACATCGAAGGGATCGCCATGGACAAGCTACCAAGGTGAAGTGGGAAGCGAAGTTTCCCCTCACGGACTTGATAAGCAAAACCCTTCAGCAACTTCACGCCCGCGTTCAAGACATAGTCAACAATCTACACGCAATCGGGCAAAAGGTCGAAAACCGCGACCTTATAAGGTATGTTCTTAACTCCTTTCCGAGGACTACCTTGTCGGCATTCATGGTCGATGCCTACAAGGTCTCCAAGGATCTTTCGAAACTTAGGTTAGATGAATTATTTTCTGATTTTGAACTTCATGAGCAGTCTAACTCGGAACTCGAGAAGGGTATAGCACTTTTTGCAGGTTCAAGGAAGAAAACCACAAGCAAGGCACCTCCGAAGGAAGAAGAGGATGAGTCCGATTCGGAGGTTGACTCGGAAATGGAGACCAAACTAGTCAACCTAGTTCGGAGGATAGTCAAGGGCCGAAAATGAACCACCACTCGACCCAACGAAGGTAAGACTAAAAGTTCAAATATTAGATGCTATGAATGCAACAGGTTTGGACATATCAAGTCCGAATGCCCAAAACTCAAGAGCAAAGCACCAAAACACAAAAAGGCACTCAACGCTACTTGGGAAGAAGCATCCGAGGAAGAAGATAATGATCGTGTTCTGATGGCTAAACCGGTGGAATCGGAGATGGAGTCGGAATCGGAACTTTAATCAGAAACCGAAGACGAGTCGGACTACGAAGCACTATTCAAGACAAGCCACAGATACACATCTGGTTCAAAAGATACACTCAAGGTAAGTCGATCCCTCATTAGTACACTTTATAGTGCAATTAAGTTTTTAACTAAAAAATTAGCTAAGTTCGAGTCCAAGGTCGAGACCCTGGTTGAGGAAGTTAAACTCCTCAAACATGAGGTCTCCCTAACCTCTTCGACTAGTCGAGTTCAAGAGGAGGACTCAACTCGGGTTGAAAAACTCAAAGTTGAGAACTCACTCTTGAAGAGTCAAGTCGAAGATCTTAGGAACACGTTGGAAAGGTTTACTTTGGGATCCAAAGGACTTGACCTCCTACTTGGATCGCAAAGGGCCGTGTACAACAAGGTCGGACTAGGGTTTAGCTCAAATACGACCAACAAGTCGTATATGTCGATTGTAAGTTGACATAAAAACGTGTCCAAGCATGGGTCCCTAAGACCACCTTGATTTCAAACGTAGGATCAAACCAGTACTGGGTTCCCAAGGACCAAATCCACTATGTGGAGAGACCGAATCGATTCAACGGTCCAGGGGGAGCTAGTACGAAACTTGTTTGTGTTTTAACTTAAAAATTGCATGTTTAGGTTTTTATTTAGTTTTATTTTCCTTTTTAGAATGGTTAGATAGGACTATAACTCGTCAATACATGATAACATAGTACCAGGACGCGGCGTCTTGTGTATTCAGGCTAGATAAGGCGTATCTAGTTCGGTGCACTTGACCGAGCGGAACTAGCTAAAGCTATCTCACCGTATCCTAGACTAGTTAGACTAGGAAATGGTCTTAGGTAAGTCAAGTCTCTATTTTCTTGAAAATGTCTTTGTCTAAGGAAGTGGTCGTTGTTCCGATCAAAGAAGGCCTCTGTGCCTCGCCACGACCTGGAAGCCATGATCTTGAAAAAGTGACTTGATGAGCCTAAGGTCAAATTCGAATCTAACGCAAGGTTGACAAGTGTTCAAGTCATTAAATTTAAATCAAGTAAAATTGGAATTCATCTCACAAGAACATATAGGGTTAACATGTTTGATCATGTAGACATGGGTGAGATGATTTAGGTTAATAATCTTCAACCAATCTTTAATAAATCCAATATCTGACCCAACTACCTTGCGTGTAGGATCAATGGATGTTGGATAGTGGTTGCTCCCGACACATGACCGGGGATCAACTCAAGTTTTCGAAGCTTCGATTCAAACGATAAGGATCGATAGCCTTCGGAAATAACGGCAAGCTCAAAATCATCGAATCAGGTGATATTGAGCTCAACTCAAATTTTGTTATTCAAAATGTTTTATTAGTAGAAAATTTTCAATATAATTTACTTAGTGTAAGCCAATTGTGTGATAATAACTATAAGGTCATATTTCTAGAAAATGAATGTGTAATTAATACAAATGGAACTTCTGAAACAATTCTTAAGGGAATTAGAAATAACAATATTTACACTATTAACTTAACTAACTCCTCAACTAAGTATTTTATGACATGCCAAGAGGAATCATGGTTGTGGCACCGACGACTCGGTTACTCACACCCAAGACTCATCCACAAGATGAGTCAAAGTGACTTAGTCAGAGGTTTGCCTAACCTCAATAACTTGGATAATAAAATATGTAATGCTTGTCAACAAGGTAAACAATCTAGGACACAATATCAACTAACTAATCAAGAACGAACCAAAAGTGTGCTTGAGCTCCTACACATGGATCTATTTGATTCACACGGAGCTATGTCACTTAATGGAAGTAAATTATACTTAGTCATAATTGATGACTATTATAGATTTACTTGGGTTAGGTTCATCAAACACAAAAGTGATACCCTAGATCAATTAATCGACCTATTTAAATTAATAGAAAATCAACAAAGCATTAAAATCAAAAGACTTAGGACTGATCATGATGGTGAATTCGAGAACCATAGGTTTACAGAATTCTGTAACCTAAATAGATACCACCATGAGTTCTCTTGCCCTAGAACTCCACAACAAAATGGCCCAGTAAAATGCAAAAATAGAACCCTACATGAAGCCGCTAGGACAATGTTAAACAAGTATAACCTACCCGATAGGTTTTGGGCCGAAGCCGTAAGTACGGCATGCTATGTCCAAAATAGGATCCTTATGGTAAAGAGGCACCTTAAGACCTCATACGAGATTTATCATGATAAAATACCTAACATCAAGTACTTTAGGGTATTTGGGTGTAAGGTACATATCCTAAACACTAAGGATTACCTAAGGATGTTTACATCCAAAACCACGACCGGAATCTTTCTAGGATACTCGACTACAAGTAGGGCTTATAAAGTATATAACCATGATACCCTTAGAGTAGAGGAGACTATCAATGTAGTATTTGATAAAAGACACGAACCTACAAAAACCCCGACAACCCCAATTAGCGAGCCAATTCATACTAGACCTAACTCTGATCCGGAGATCAGGTCTAGTGTTAATCCTAACCTAAGTCAACCAAGTCACTCTATCGACAAAGTGATAGATGACTCTAAACAAACTAGAACTCAAACGAGTCATCCTATTGATCAAGTTGTAGACTCAAACCCAAATCCAACAAGGACTCAAACGAATCAACCTATCGACCAAGTGATAGGTGATCCAAATCTAGGAGTTCGAACTAGAGGCTCATACAGAAACCTTAGTCAAATCTCCTTGATTTCTAAAATTGAACCCAAAACTATTGACCAAGCTCTTCTTGATCCCGATTGGATTATTGCAATGCAAGAAGAGCTGGCTCAATTCACTAGGAATGAAGTATGGGAATTAGTACCACCACCTAAAGATAAAACAATCATTGGAACAAGGTGGGTGTTTAGAAATAAACTTGATGATAAAGGTGAAGTAGTTAGAAATAAAGCTAGACTAGTCGCTAAAGGGTTTAGTCAAGTTGAAGGTTTAGATTACAACGAGACCTATGCCCCAGTAGCTAGATTAGAGTCCATTCGAATGCTATTAGCGTATGCTGCACATCGAGGATTTAAGTTGTTTCAAATGGATGTGAAATCAGCATTCTTAAATGGATACATTAAGGATGAGCTTTATGTTAGTCAACCTCCCGGTTTCGAAAGTGTAGATAAACCTGACCATGTCCTTAGGTTAAAGAAAGCCCTCTATGGACTTAAACAAGCTCCTCGAGTATGGTACGAGAGACTTTCGATTTATCTTAAGTCTAAAGGATTTAACCAAGGTGTAGTTGACCCAACCCTTTTCGTAAAAACCTTAGGTAAAGACATATTCATAGCCCAAATCTACGTAGATGATATTATTTTCGGAACCACCAACTCAATCCTACTAAATGAGTTCATTTCACTTATGGAAAGTGAATTTGAAATGAATTTAGTAGGTGAGTTAAGTTTCTTCTTAGGTCTACAAATTAAACAAACTAAAGATGGAATATACCTACATCAACGCAAATATACTAGGGAATTAATTAAACGCTTTGGAATGCTAGATGCTAAAATTATTAATACCCCAATGGCAACTAATGTGAATATAGAAGAAGATGTAATTGGAAACTCAATTGATTTAAAATACTATAGGAGCGTAAAAGGGAGTCTCCTTTACTTAACTACAAGCCGACCTGATGTCTTATTTGTAGTAAGTATGTGCGCAAGGTTCCAAACCTATGCCAAGGAGTCTCACCTAACTCTAGTCAAGCGTATCCTTAGATATCTAAAGGGTACACTTAATGTCGGTATTTGGTACCCTAGATCTACCGAGTTCGAACTAACCGGCTACTCTGATTCAGACTATGCCGGTAGTAAGCTCAATATAAAGAGTACAAGTGGTTGTTGTCAACTTCTCGGCTCGAGTCTAGTAAGTTGGTGCAGTAGGAAGCAACACTATGTTGCATTATCTACCACCGAAGTCGAATACATCACAATGGGTGAGTGTGTCACTCAGCTTCTTTGGATGAAGCACACTCTCAGCGACTTTAAGTTAGACTTTACAAATACTAAACTTCACGTAGATAACATTAGTTCAATTAATCTTACTAAGAATCCGATATGTCATTCTAGGACCAAACATATAGAGGTCAAACACCATTTCATTCGAGAACATGTGGCCAACGGAGCCATACAACTCGAATACGTCGAATCGAAGTCAAACATGGCAGACCTATTTACTAAACCCCTACCCGAAGTCGAATTTAGTCTATTAAGACGAAAACTGGGCATGTGCATAGTAGAATAGGACTTTGCAAATTATGTTACTACTATTTCTTACTTTTCATTTTTCATGGAACTAGTATAGGACATACCTTAGATATCATGCACCTATAGATTTAAGGAGCCAATACATCTCACAACACATAGGACTAATGTGTTTGTGTACTTAGCCATATAGATGGGCGTGAGATGTTAGGACCTTACTCCTGGTTTCAGATGTAGAGCTAGTGCATCGCCATGAACCACGGAGTATAATCATACATACTAACCGACTTTGACCAGGACTGGTTGATCTTTCATATCAATCAAGCCAAATATGAGTCGAACATTTTATAGATGAGCTTATTTTCAGTATATTATTTTCAAAATAATGTGGAACATGCTTAGACTTTAAATTTAATACTTATTTTTTGTTGGTTTCCACACACCCATACACTTTTCGATAGATGGCAAAAGGGGGAGAAAAAGGCCAAAGTTAAGGGGTCAAATTTTTTTTTAATAACTTAACTCTTACTTCATATTTATTTACATGACCAAAAGTTAACTTTATGTTTTGAAAACTTACTTAACTTTTTAAACAAAAAGAAGTAAAGGCTAAGTTAAGAGAATTCTTAACTTAAAAACTTATTCTTAACAAAAACGTTAATGTTTTACTTAAGGGGGAGAAAGGGCCAAGTTAAGAATGTAGGGTTTTGCTTATCGAGTCCGTGAGGGGAAACTTCTCTTCCCACTTCACCTTGGTTGTTTGTTCATGGCGATCCCATCAATGTCCTCGGATTAAAAAAATTTAATCCTAGACAAAAGGGATTGCCCAAACAATCAAGTCATCGTCGTGCTATTCGTTTAGAGAGGTCACTTGAACAAGCTTGTTGTTCAAGCGACCATCCTCTATTCTACGAGTAGCCGCGGAATAGACGATGTCCGGATCGCCGGCTTTTGTGTTTATGTTCGGGATCCAAGTATTATTTAACCACAAAATAGAATATATAAAGTAAACAACCTCATATAACATGCATATAATTGAGAAACAATTATAAACATAATACAAAAGAACACTAATCAAAATAAACAAGATTATACCTCTTGTTATACCTCTTGATCTTCTATTGTATGTCCTTCCTCCTTTCGGACGTCGTGTGGGCGACGATCTACCAAAAGTTGAAGCTCCTAGATCGCCAATCTTCCTTCCTTGTTCACTCCGAACAAAGGAAGATCATAAAAAAAACTCATCTTCCTATCTAGAACCGGCCACCAAGTCAATAAACTTGATGTTACCGCCGGCCAAGGAAGAGAACATGGAGTATGGAAACCGGCCAAAGGAGAATCAAAGAGGGCATGGGCGCCGGCCAACACATGGAGAAGAGAAAGGAAAGCAATGTTGGTGCAGGGGCACTAGATAATCGAACCTGTATTTTGATTATGGCAAAGACACAAAGTTAAGTTTACATCGTTATCTCACGAGCTAAATCGAGTGTGCAGAAAAGTACTAAAGCTGCAGCTGAAGGCTAGCGACATCCAGAGGAAGCCTCGGTGGTCGGGCGACACTCGAGTGACTTTGGTGGGAGCCGAAGGAATCGAGTGGAAGGCCGGAAGTGAGAGCTACAAGGTAAGTATCGAGGAAAGCTCGTGTGAGTGAGAGATTGTAAGGTCGTGTCCTCTTTACGGGGATGACCGTAGGCGGTGATCCGACTAAGACTTCCTCTGGAAGGTCTAGGTCGAGATCGGACGGTTAGAAACCGTCGCATTTATCATTTTCCGAGCTAACCTCTTACTGCATGGAAGTAGCCAGGCTGGCAGTCGACTGTTGGACATTGGGCAGTCGACTGATGCTCATCAGTCACCTGATGGGAGTCATCAGTCGACTAATGGCAACGAATCAGCCTTTGTGCTAGGTCAAAATGGATAAGGTTTGACGCGGCCACTTCGCGATAAAAATTATACAACTTCATGATCTGTTCCAAAAAAAGAGGAGATATATTCAGAGGCCAAAATCTATAAAAGGAGGGGAGGATTCCAACTCCAAATTACATCAAGTTTATTCTCAAGTGCTCCTACAACGCCAATGCTCCAACGCTGTCATAACGCCGACGCTACAACAAGTTCAAATCTCCTTCATCGGCAGCAGTAGCAAGTAATTCTTTTTATTGTATTCTTTGTTTTAATCGTAACGAGGTGAGGTAGGCTTCTTGCCTCATCCTCGTACTTTCGGTTTTGTGATCGTTGTCTCCTACCTCCAACGAGGAGGAGACGTTATAGTGCTTTGCCCTCCGTACGTAGTCTAGGACCGATAGGGCCTTGGAGTAGCAACCGCTGGGTTGTGAACCAAGTAAAAATAAATGTGTCTCTTTATTTTCCGCTGTTCTTACTCATTTAATTATCTACTCGAACGAAACGTCGAAAAGATGTACGATCGCTATTCACCCCCCCTCTAGCGACGCTTTTGGATCCAACAATTGGTATCAGAGTGGGGGCGCTAAGATTTGGTGAAACCACCGATCTAGGACGTTTTGGTTTTCTGTTCGTATTTTTCGATTCGTATTTTTTTTTGGTCTTTTTCTTCCCGCACTACTAATCCAAGACGAAGTCTTGGTATGTTTCTTTTGCTTGTGTGCTTGCAAATATTCTCTCTTGGAGTAGCCGACGGTAAAATGGCCATAACTTTTCGCACAAGTGGACTCACATAACGATCTACCTACCAAATCGAAGCTCTCTGACCCAAAATCCAACGTCTAGTACCCTTTTGGGGACATCGAAGGTCCTAAGTTGTTAGCTTTTGTTAGTTTCTTATTTTTATCATTTAATTCTGTTTATTTCCTATTTATTTCCCGCATTACTAATCCAAGACTAAGTCTTGGAATTCTCTTTGGTTTTTATTCATGTTTTGCAAGATACTTAATGGCTCACATTAAGGGGTATAACACCACCCGACCTCCGTTCTTTAACGGAGATGATTTCCGTTATTGGAAAGGTCGGATGGAGTGTTTCTTGAAAACACAAGTCAAGACTTGGGTAATAATCCAAACCGGCTTTGCTCTACCCACCAATGATCAAGGAGAGCCCTTGGATTTCAACAAGTGGACAAATGCAACCAAGAGGCAAATCGAAGTCGATGCAAGAGCAACCCAAATATTGCAATGCGGCTTGTCCAAGGAGGAACTCAACCGCATCGGACCATTCATTAGCGCCAAGGACCTATGGAACAAATTAATCGAGCTACATGAAGGAACGTCCGATGCTAAGGTATGTAAACGTGACCTTCTTTTCAATAAGTTGTATAAACTTAAGATGCAGGAACACGAGACGGCGACGCAACTACACGCCTGCGTCTAGGACATTGTCAATGACCTGCACACCATCGGACACAAGGTCGAAAACCGCGACCTACTAAGGTACATTCTTAATTCATTTCCTAGGACTACCTTGTGGGCATCCATGGTCAATGCCTACAAGGTCTCTAAGGACCTTTCGAAGCTTAGGTTAGACGAATTATTTTCCGAGTTTGAACTTCATGAGCAAACTAATGTGGTCTGGCCCAAGAGAGGTATTGCTCTACTTGCAGGACAAAGAAGCAAGCCACCTACCAGGCAAGAAGATGGACTCGAACCCAACGATGAATTAGGGTCTGAATCCGAAAAGGTGGAAGAAATAGTGAACGTAGTGTGGAAGAACGTTCGGAGGGAAAGGAGGCTACTAAAGAATCAAAAGAGGGCACAATTCAAATCAAATCAAAAGAAGGTTTTTCATGCAACATGGGACAATGAAGAAGACGGCGGCATAGCATGCATGGCAAGACACGAAGAGTCCGAGTCAAAGTCCAAATCCGAATCCAATTACAACACCGACTCCGAACTCGAGGACTACTTCGAGAAGCAACTCAAAGCCGGACCAAAAGAGAAAATTAAGGTTATCCGCTCACTAATTCATACGCTTTACAATACAATTAAAATGCTTAATAGGAAATTAACTAAGTCCGAGTCTAGGGTTGAGTCGTTACTTGAGGAGGTTGAAACCCTCAAGCAAGAGGCTACTCTAACCTCTTCAACTAGTCAAGTTCAAGAGGGAAACTCAACCCAAATTAAAAAACTTGAGGAGGAGAAATCTCTCTTGAAAGACCGAGTTCAAGAGGTTGAGGCTACGTTGGAAAGGTTCACGTTCGGATCTAAGAATCTTAACCGACTACTTGGAACCCAAAGAGCCGTGTACAACAAAGTCGGACTCGGATTTAGGTCAACGACTACGAATAGGTCATATATGTCTATCGTAAATCACAGTCATCAAAGAGTCCAAGCATGGGTCCCAAAGGTTTTATTGAATTCACATATAAGGACTAATAAGTTTTGGATTCCCAGGATCAAATTCATTATTTGAGTAGACCATATTGGTTCAATGGTCCAGGGGGAGCTAACACTAAAATAGTATACCCACTTACTTAGCAAAACCATTGAATATTTTACTTTAATTTGTAAAACAGCTAGATAGGGAAAATAGTTAGTCAACTCTTGACAACATAGTATCAGGATGCGGCGAGATGATAGTACATTAGGGAAAGAAAGTCTCGTGTATTCGAGCTAGATAAGACGTATCTAGCTTGGTGCACTTGACCGAGTGGAACTAGCTGAAGCTACCTCGCCGTATCCTAAACTAGTTAGACCAGGAAGTAACCCTAAGTGACTTAAGTGATATTTTCTTGAATTTGGCTTTGTCTAAGGAAGTGGTCGTTGTTCCGATCAAAGAAGGCCCCTGTGCCTCACCACGACCTAGAAGCCAATTTCTCGAAAAGTTACTTAACGATCTAAAGGTTAAATCTGAATCTAACCTAAGGTTGACTATCTTTAATCAATTTAAAATCATCTCACAAAACATATAAGGTGAACAAATTCTGAGACACATAGAATGGGTGAGATGTTATGGATAATTGAAATATAATCTCTTCAAAATACTATTTATTTTCTCAACTATTGTACTTAATGACTCTTTAAGCCAATGTTTAGCGCCCCCTACATCTCTTATACTTCATATATTTGACTAAGGGGGAGAGAAAACTAACCCTAAGGGTGCGTTTGGTTCAAGTAATCATACATAACCTTAGTTATGTGATTACCAGGGAATAAAACATAACCTTGGAATAAAGTATAACCTTAGATAAAAACCTTGTTTGGTTGGAGGTTTTAATATATAACTTAGTTTAACATTTTACTAAATTATCCTTTGTCTTTGTTCAATTAATTCGATGACGACGACAGAAATATTAATGACGACGACAGCGATCTGCCATCAGTAGTGCCCCGCTGATCGACGGTGGCGGTGACCGACCAACGACCAACCGACGACAGTGGTGACCGACCGCCGACGACGACGGTCGACTGACCGGTGGCGACGAAGGTGTTCTATCGATCGGCGGCGGGATCGACGACCGATCGATCGACGGCGACAACGATGGGCGATCGATGCGGCGCGACGGTCATCGATCGCCGTCGGCGATGGTGGCGGTGATGGCGGCGGCGGCGTTAGCGGCGACAGCGGCGCGGTGGCGCGGCGGCGACGGAAGTGGCGACGGTGGCTGGCGACGAGCGGCGGCGATGTCGACGGCAACGACGGCGATGGCGATGGCGGCGGCGGTAGCGGCAAGCGGCAGCGGTGGCGGCGAGCGGGCGGCAGCGGCAAGAATCGATGCGGCGGCGGCCGACGATGGCGGCCAATGACGGGCGGTGGCGGCGGCCAGCGACGGGCGGCGACGACGGGCGGTGGCCGGCGACGGCGGTGGCGGCGACGGCGGCGGTGGTCGGCGAAGGCGGCGGCCGACGACGGACGACAAATCGATTGAGTTTTGACAAATTGACATTTAATATATTGCTAGGGGTAATATTGGAAAAAAGTTTCCTTAACCCCAGGAATCAACAAAAACCTTGGTTCTCCAAGGTTTTCCGATTCCCCCTAAAAAGGTTTTTGTTCATAACCAGGTAATGAACAATTACCAGGTAATTGTTTATAACCTAAACCAAACAAGGTTTTTGTTGATAACCTAACAAGGTTATCAACAAAAACCCCCAACCAAACGCACTCTAAGGGTTATATTATAAATCTTTAGATTTTTGGTGTAGAGGGACACACCAATCTATCTAACTACTGTTAGACGCATGCTTGAACTCATATTTTATTTATCTAGATGCATGCATATATGGTATTGTTTTTAAAACCCCTATTTTATACAAAAACCCTAACATTTTTTTTTATTTATGGCAAAAGGGGGAGAAAAACAAAAGTTAAGGGGGAGTAAAATAAAATTTAATTTTGAAAATTAAATTATCTCTTTCAAAACTCACCTAGGGTTAAGGGAGAGTTTTGGTTGAGGGGGAGTTTTTGGAAATAATATTCATCTTCTACTAAACCTATTTTATGCTTTAATTTCCCTTAACTTTGTGTTGGTTTGCCATAGATCAAAAAGGGGGAGATTGTTGGTGCAGGGGCACTAGATAATCAAACCTGTGTTTTGATTATAGCAAAGACACAAAGTTAAGTTTACATCATTATCTCACGAGCTAAATCGAGTGTGCAGAAAAGTACTAAAGTTGGAGCTGAAGGCTAGCGACACCCGGAGGAAGTCGCAGTGGTCGGTCGACACTCGAGTGACTTCGGAGGAAGCCGAAGGAATCGAGTGGAAGGCCGGAAGCGAGAGCTACAAGGTAAGTATCGAGGAAAGCTCGTGTGAGTGAGAGATTGTAAGGTCGTGTCCTCTTTACGGGGATTACCGTAGGCGGTGATCCGACTAAGACTTCCTCTGGAAGGTCTAGGTCGAGATCGGATGGTTAGAAACCATCGCATTTATCATTTTCTGAGCTAACCTCTTACTGCAGGGAAGTGGCTAGGCTAGCAGTCGACTACTGGACATTGGGCAGTCGACTGATGCTCATCAGTCGACTGATGGGAGTCATCAGTCGACTGATGGCGACGAATCAGCCTTTGCGCTAGGTCAAAATGGATAAGGTTTGATGCGTCCACTTCGCGATAAAAATTATACAACTTTGTGATCTGTTCCAAAAAAAGAGGAGACATATTCAAAGGCCAAAATCTATAAAAGGAGGGGAGGATTCCAACTCCAAATTACATCAAGTTTATTCTCAAGTGCTCCTACAACACCAACGCTCCAATGCCATCATAACGCCGATGCTACGACAAGTTCAAATCTCCTTCGTCGACAGCAGTAGCAAGTAATTCTTTTTATTGTATTCTATGTTTTAATCGTAACGAGGTGAGATAGGCTTGTTGCCTCATCCTCGTACTTTCGATTTTGTGATCGTTGTCTCCTACCTCCAATGAGGAAGAGACGTTATAGTGCTTTGCCCTCCGTACGCGGTCTAGGACCGATAGGGCCTCGGAGTAGCAACCGCTGGGTTGTGAACCAAGTAAAAATAAACGTGTCTCTTTATTTTCCACTGCTCTTACTCATTTAATTACCTACTCGAACGAAACGTCGAAAAGATTTACGATCGCTATTCACCCCCCCCCTCTAGCGACGCTTCTCGATCCAACAAGCAATCTTCCTCCTTGTTGCCGCCCAAATCCTAAACTAAGCTCTCCTAATTTTCGTCCAAGGATGAAGGGAAGAAGAAATAGGTTGAGCTCCAACCAAGGTAGAGGGAAGAATAAAGGGAGCTGGCCAAACCTTAGGAAGAAGAAGAAAGGAGCTTCATCTTCTTGTTGCCGCCCACCCTAATCCAAAAAACCTAACCCTAGCCGCCCAAGCCCAATCCTAATCTAATTAGGATTTGGTTGCCGCCCAAAGGACAAACCCTAATCCCTATCCATCATTAGCCATAGATGAAAGGGAGAAGGTTGGATGCCGGCCAAGCCAAGGAGAGAAGAGGGAAGAAGGGTGCCAGCCACATAAGGAAGAAGAAGAAGAAGAAACATCTTTCCTTAATTGTGGCCACCCAAAACCCTAAGTCTCCCTTGCCCTTGCCGCCTAAAACCCTAGCCCCCTTTCCTCTAATTGTTGTCTTGCCGCTCACCCCTATTCCATCCTTTTATAGAGTTAGGGATAAGCCATGATTTAATCTCCTCCATTGGTTCTAGGGATTTAATCTCAACCGTCGGATCAAGAGATTTAATCTCAACCGTCGAATCTAGAGATTTAATCTCTACCTATGGATCTAGAGTTTTGTTGTCATCCATTGGATCTAAGCTTCATGAGGTGTTAATAGGCTACAATAGGGACCATGAGGAGGAGTTGGATCTTGGCCACCTATGAATCAAGCCCACATAAAGTCTGATCCATTAATGATAATCCAATCCACTAAAGGATTATCATTGATCTACCTCACCAACCCCCATAAGTTAATATGGGCTCCATATATTATTTGTATATTTTCTCTCTGTGTTTAAGATCTCGAATGTCCATTGATTAATTAATTTACTGACCATTAATTAATCAACATCTAACTCCATGAGTAGTACCACTCAACCTTTTCATCATGTCGGACCAAGTCCACCTGCAGGGTTTACATGATGAACCTTATGAGCTTCTCAAGGGGACATCATCATCCTAATATATAGGACACGGTTTCCTCCTATAATCAATGACACACCATATAAATAATATCATCTCCCAACTTACCGAGCCTATCGATTTAATCTATAAATCTCGCCCATTGGTAAATCAAAGAGATGAATACTAAGTATATGTGCCCGTTATTATATTGGGATTAAGAGCATGTACAAAATAATATCTTGAGGTTCGATTCGATTATGTAGTCAGCAATAAATCAAATCACTTCTAAGTCAGTCCTGCTCAATACACACAAAGTGCACTAGTGTGATTCTATGGTCAAGACAAACCAATACCAAATCACACTACAACCATTCCGATGGTTTGTCCAAAGTCATCTCGGTTGTCAGCCTTTACTTATACTTTACAAGGAGTTGATAACTTGATCTCCCATGTGACACCACACACCATGTTATCTACAATGTAATGTATTAGACAATATTGCATAACCATAAAAATGCAAACAATGATCATGTGATTCTTATTTCAAAAATAAAGATGTTCATACAAAAGATAGACTTTTCAGTATACATCCCTACAAAGAAGACCTCTTAACTTAAACGTTTTACTAAGGCAAACTTTATGTAATGTTAATTACTTAAAGCAACCCTCAAGGGGGAGGATTAAGGTCTTTCTTCAAGACTCACCCTCGGTCAAGGGGAAGGTTTCCTCAAGGGGGAGTACTTGAAGAAAATCCTTACTACTCCAACTTAATCTTCACTTTTGTTTCTCATGCACTTTATTATACTTGCTATTTACTTAACTTTGTATGTGGGTTTGTCATAAATCAAAAAGGGGGAGATTGTTGGTGCAGTAGGCACCTAAGTCGAACCTGAGTTTTGATTATAGCAAACGATACAAAGTTAAGCTCATGTTATCTCACGAGCTGAATCGAGTGTGCAGAAAATTGCTATAGCTGGAGCTGAAGGTTAGCGACACCCGGAGGAAGCCGCGGTGGTCGGGCGACACTTGAGTGACTTCGGAGGGAGCCGAAGGAATTGAGTGGAAGGCCGGAAGCGAAAGCGACACAGTAAGTATCGAGGTAAGCTCGTGTGTGCGAGTGTAAGTGAGGTTGTATCCTCTTTACGGGGATAGACTTAAATGTAGATCCGACCCAAGACATCCCATCGGTGGTCTAGGTCGAGATCGGATGGTCGGAGGTCGTCGAAATAATGTTATTTTTTAGCTAACTTGTCATTTCAGCTAGTATCAGTCGACTGCCAGCTTGGAGGACTCGACTGCCATCCATCAGTCGACTGCCTGCGGTCAGCATTCGACTGATGCTGCCATCAGTCGACTGATGATGGCCATCAGTCGACTGATGGTCAATGATCAGCTTCGAGGAGTCAAGGCTTATCACCCCATTTCAAGGAAATTGGTGTTCAATTGTGATTGGCTAAAGTTCCTCTCGAAAAGGGGCTCAAAGGCTATAAAAGGAGGGTCTATCCTAGGGTTTCATCATCAATTCTAAGCTTCCAAAAGCCTCCGCCAAGCTACAACTTTCCGACAACGAAGTGCTTCTTCTCCGACGTCTAGGTTTTAATTGTTTTCATTTTATTATGTCGGTTTAAGTTTTTATTTCAGTTCATTACTTTCAATTCTCGGAGCTTTTATCGTAACAAGGAGATGGGGAGTGTCC
Organism: Wurfbainia villosa; assembly: GCA_025175895.1. Taxonomy (NCBI): domain Eukaryota; kingdom Viridiplantae; phylum Streptophyta; class Magnoliopsida; order Zingiberales; family Zingiberaceae; genus Wurfbainia; species Wurfbainia villosa. The sequence goes on from CM045997.1 coordinate 63,768,141, forward strand.
CACTACCTCAAGCTTTGTGCTTCATTTGTATCAATTAACTCCTACCTCTAATGAGGAAGAGTTCTTTAGTGTTTTTGCCCTCCGTACATGGTCAAGGACCACTAGGGCCTTGGAGTAGTAGCCGAAGGCTACAAACCAAGTAAAATTTCCTTGTCTCTTTTACTTTACATTTACATTTCCGCTGCGTATAAGTGTTTTGAAACGATTTCGAAAAGAAAACAAGGTTTATCGCTATTCACCCCCCCCCTTAAGCGATCCGCTTCGATCCAACAGTAGAAATCTTTTGAGCAACCATGGCCTGAGCCTGAGCACTCTAACGAAAAAGCCCCTCTACCACCTGGAGTTCTATCAGAAGCTCCACGAACGAATACAACCTTTTATTCATGTTGTAGTTTAGTTGAAACTGCTCAAAACTCCTAGGTAGAGACTGGAGAATGATATCGACGTGGGTTTCCCCATCGATCTCAGCTCCAAGGACTTCCAGCTCATTCAAATGAGCCATCATCTTGAGAACATGATCCCTCATGGGTGTTCCCTCGATCATGATGGTCGTCATCAAGTTCCTCATGGCTTCCTATCTCGCAGCCCAATTCTGGTGTCCGAAAAGCTCTTTGAGATTGAGCATCATGTCATAAGCAGTGGGCATGGCTTGATGTTGATGTTCCAATACATTTGACATAGAAGACAAAATGTAACACCGCGCCATCTCATCAGCCATTATCCACTTCTTATAACTCTCCTTCTCCTTTTCCCCAGAATCATCTGCAGGCTTAGGAGGACACTCTTCGAAGAGTACATATTTGTACTCCTCAGTAGTCAAGACAATATCAAGATTCCTCTTCCAATCAACATAATTGGGCCCAGTAAGTTTATTCTCTTTCAGTATCACAGCAAGCGGGTTGAAAGTCATTTTGAAAAACCTAAGAATCATATAGATCAAAACATTAGATTTCAAACAATTATTGATTCCTCAAACAATAAAATTATAAAATCAACCAACACCTCAAAACACCAAGAATATCATATGCCATGATCGTGTGGACGTATATGAATTCTACATTTGTAAGAGGAGGTTTTTCCCATTAATTTTACTATCTTGTCAACCTAAATTTTTGACAAATACAATTAATAGTTGGTTCCTCTTCGGCCCTACAAATAAAAACAGTGACTCCGATGGGGAGGATACTCCTATTTGCATCTAAGTAGTCACCATTATTTGGTACCAAGGTAATTATCTCTTGTTATGTGCCTTTCGATGGGCAAGTACACATGCTCCTAAATAATTTTCTATAACCATATTCGACCCTATGATCCGCAAAACAAACTCATCCGATGGGGAGGAAGGCACTTAGAGCCGACGCGCAAGTTTGTTTGTATCACATGTCAAATCGAAATGGAGGCCGTGGAAATTTATAAAAATATCCCTATCCCACTTAGTAATTTAAAATTGAAGAATTTTCCTAGCACACGACATGCATATCAAACAAGAAGCAATAAATATGAAAAAAAATATTTTCCAACTATTATGGCTTTTATTCTCCAATATGCCTCCCATCGCATAGCCATCTCGTCCACTCCTCCCTACGCCTTGTACAAGCCATCCGGAGATCCGAGCCGAGAATAATTATTCTAATTTACATCCATCGATCCTATACTCCACGAAGGAGTGTACATGATATCTAGATCGAAAGTAAACTAAAATAAAAAGAGTGGCTAAACAATGTCATACTTAATTACAAAAATTAAATACTAGCCTCGTCAAGCCCGAGGATTCAAATAATATTACACACATGCAATCACATACACACACATATGGCCATAATAGTTGGATCTTATGTCTGCAACCAAAAAATTAGCCTACGCACATCCTACTATCATCCGGCACATTCAATATATGATAAGTGCATAAAATTAACCGAATCCTAAACACACAAAACTGGAAACCGTGGCTCTGATACCAATTAAAGGGATGAAACTTCGTTTCCCACTTCAACTCGGTCGCTTGTGCATGGCGATCCCATCTAAGTACCCAGATTAAAAAAAATTAATCCTAGACAAATAGGGATTACCCAAGCAACCATTCCATCATCATGCTATTCGATTAGATTGGTCACTTGAACAAACTTGTTGTTCAAGCAACCTACCTCTATTGATCGATTAGCCGCGGAATAGACGATGTACGGATTACCAGTTTTTATGTTTGTCTTCGGGGTCCAAGTAAATTAGCCACATACAAAATATACAACATGCATAGAATAAAAAAAGATTCATAAACAAGAATTATACCTCTTGTTATACCTGTAACGCCCATAAAATTTCTAGCAATTTTACAAGAATTTTTGGTTGATTATGATGGGCCTTATGTGGGCTCTTTCAAAAATAAAAGAAAATGAGCCAAAAATGATGCAAAGCCTAGGAATTGAACCCCAAACCTCTAGAGATAGCCAAGCCCTATAGATGCATCCAATAACTAGAAGCCCAGCAGGGTTGTACTATTAGAGGAATATGGGAAATTATAGTTAGGGTTAAGGGAGACTAAGGGACTCTTCAAGTAAATAAATAGGGGGAATGAGGAGACATGAGTGATCAAATTGCTTTTCTCTCCTCTCATCTTCTTCCTCACCGAACCCTAAAGCTCCCCCCTTTTCATCCTTTGTCCGAAACTCATCCAAGCAAGAAGAAGGCTAGGTTTGGCTTCCCTTAGGTCATCTTCCAACTAAAAGCAAAGCGAAGTATGTAAGTATCCCCTCACCTGCATACAAGTAGCTTTTCGATTGAAGTTGTTATGTCAAACTCTCCATGAACCATTCGGCCAAGTCCTTTACTTGAGTTTTCAATGAAGTTCTATGCCATACCTTGTATGTATATGATGATGTTAGGATGCTAGATGGATTAGGTTAAGAGTTTAACCCTAAAAGCCCCAAGGAACCATTCGGCCAAGCCATTTACTTGAGTTTTCAATGAAATTCTATGCCATACCTTGTATGTATATGATGATGTTAGGATGCTAGATGGATTAGGTTAAGAGTTTAACCCTAAAATCCCCAAGGAACCATTCGGCCAAGTCTTTTACTTGAGTTTTCAATGAAGTTCTATGCCATACCTTGTATGTATATGATGATGTTAGGATGCTAGATGGATTAGTTTAAGAGTTTAACCCTAAAAGCCCCAAGGGACCATTCGGCCAAGACCACAACTAGCGCTTACCATGAAGATCCATGCTAAATCTTGTATGAATATGATGATGATAGGATGCTAGATGGATTAGGTTAAGAGTTTAACCCTAAAAGCCCCAAGGGACCATTCGGCCAAGGCCCCTAATGTGATATTTATGCCATGCTTTAAGTGAGTTCATGATAACTTGTGATGTTAAATGATGCTAGATGAAGATAACATGCTCTAGGTTAGGTTAACATGTGTTTTATGCTTTATGTGAGTTCATGATAACTTGTGATGTTAAATGATGCTAGATGAAGATAACATGCTCTAGGTTAGGTTTGAAATGAGTCCATGCCATGTTTGAGGTTAGAAGAAGATAAAATGTCCCATGCCATGCTTTATACGTTAAAGAATTAACACGTGTTTTAGTTAGACTATACATATATATAAGTTGTTTGGTGTTTAAAATTTTGATAGAGCTCCATGCAGTTTAGGTCACCCCATGTATACTTGCTCATGATGCTTATGCCTTATGCCATGCCCTATGTGTGTGTGATATTTATGATATGTTTATGAAGTGAAAGATGATATGTTTATGAAATGAAATATGATATGTTATGATAAGAAGCATGTATGTATTTTACCTTCTGCATGGCTTGTACCAGGACCCTAACAAGGTCCAAAGGGATGGGCTCCTAAGTTTCCCTAGGCCGACGGACTAAGATCGGGCCTAGGATGGGCTTCTATGTTATGATTGCCCCTAGGTCGACGGACTAAGATCAGGCCTAGAACAGGATGGGCTCCCAGATGCCCTAGGCCGACGGACTAAGATCGAGCCTAGGATGGGCTTCTATGTTATGACGATGACCCCTAGGTCGACGGACTAAGATCGGGCCTAGTAACCTAGTAGGTTCGAGACTTGCTACCTCGGGTCTATATAGGGATGCGCACTATGATGATGATGATGTGGTACAATGTCGGGCCCAATATGTTGAGAGTTATGTTCAAATACCTATGATATATGTTTTCGAAGAGCATCCTGCATATACCTTTATGTTATGATTGCTTATGTTATATATGTTACATGTTATGTTTGCTTATGTCATATATGTTACATGATATGGTTGCTTATGATATATATGTTACATGGTATGTTTGCTTATGTCATATATGTACATGATATGTTGCTTATGTTATATGTGTTGCATGTTATGTTTGCTTATGTCATATATGTACATGATATGTTGCTTATGTTATATGTGTTGCATGTTATGTTTGCTTATGTTGCATATGCTACATGTTATGTTTGCTTATGTTATATATGTTACATGTTATGTTTGCTTATGTCATATATGTTACATGATATGGTTGCTTATGATATATATGTTACATGGTATGTTTGCTTATGTCATATATGTACATGATATGTTGCTTATGTTATATGTGTTGCATGTTATGTTTGCTTATGTCATATATGTACATGATATGTTGCTTATGTTATATGTGTTGCATGTTATGTTTGCTTATGTTGCATATGCTACATGTTATGTTTGCTTATGTCATATATGTTACATGTTATGTTTGCTTATATGTTATGAATGTTTACATGCTATGCTTAATGTCGATGTATGTGTTTTTGTGAGTAGGACAGGATCTTGCTAAGCCTATGTGCTTATAGTTTATGTTCCCTTGTACTACAGATAAAGGTAAAGGGTGGATAAACTAAAGGGAGCAGCAGGAGGGGCAAGGTGTGTGTGGCAGTGGCATGGTGGAAGAGATATGTTATGTCCCTTATGCATGTTTTTCCTTAAGATGATTTGTTTATGGACTTGAATTAAGCACTAAGTACTTATGAAATAACGATGCATGCTCTATGTTAAGAAGAAGTACCTACGAAATGACGATGCATGTTTATGTTTAAAAGAAAAAAAAATATGTCTAAAGTCTTCCGCTGTAAGTAGTACGATGTATGTATGTACGATCGCGTCGCACCGCCCTTTCGGACTCTAGAGATTTAATCTCCACCGTCGGATCTAGAGATTTAATCTCCACCGTCGGATCTTGAGTTCCATTTTCCACCATCGGATCTAAGCTCCATGAGGGTTTTAATAGGCTACAATAGGGACCATGAGGAGGAGTTGGATCTTGGCCACCCAATGGATCAAGCTCACATAAAGTCCGATCCATTAATGATAATCCATTCCACTAGAGGATTATCATTGATCTACCTCACCAACCCCATAAATAAATATGGGATCCATATATAATTTGTACAAATATCTTCTCGTGTTTAAGATCTCGAATTTTTGTCAATTAATTAATTTATTGACAATTAATTAATTAACATCTAACTTCATGAGTAGTACCACTCAACCTTATCATCATGCATGACCAAGTCCACCTGCATGGTTTACATGATGAACATTATGAGCTCCTCAAAGGGACATCATCATCCTAATATATAGTGTTGGTGCAATCAGCCCAGTAGTACCTTGATGGTATTTTGATGATAGACAAAACTCATGACATGGGAAAGTCCAACATGGTGTTGGCATGGAAAATCCAAGCATGGAGCTTGGTGTGGGAATGTCCAACATGGGGTTGGCATGGAAAATCCAAGCATGGAGCTTGGTGTGGAAGTCCAAGGGGGAAGCCTTGGCATGGGAAAGTCCAATTGCGAAGCCGTGCGCTAGGTGCTTGGCATGGGAAATCCAAAGCATTGCGAAGCAGAACTTGGCAAGTTCACTAGGCTCGGGGTCCTTGAGTCGGTGAAGGATGGCATTGCGAAGGTGTGCGCTTGGTGCATCCGAGGGACTGCCGGACGGGGAGCGAATGGAGTGAGCCCAAAGGGAAGCATACTTCTAGGGCATGAGACGCGAAGGATGGCATTGCAAAGCCGTGCGCTTAGCGCATCCGAGGGACGTAGGCCGAGGGAAGAGAGCTTTGGTGGGGAACTCCATGAGGGATAAGGTGGACTTGGCCAAGTGGCTAAGACTGAGTGTCGGAGGCTCAAACTTGGTGTTTGAGGTGTTGCCCGACAAAAGTCGACTGGCATAGGTGCCAGTTCGACTGATCCAAGTCGACTAGAGTTCGACTGGTGTAAGGCTAGGGTTTTGTGCTTAGCAGTCGACTGCCATGTCCATGGCAGTCTGATCAAGTCGAGATCGGGCCGATCGCGAGGGATGGCAATGATCGATGGGAGTGTCGCGAGCACGTAACGCTCCGTAGTCGATCGGGCCGACCATCGGGTCACCAATGACCGGGTAGGTGATCCGTTGGAACTTGTCCTACGTGATCCGCCGCTGTGGAGACAATCTACAGGGGCAATGATCGGGCCTTTGTGGCACGATCGCTAGGCACGAAAAACAACTTGACGCAGGTTATAAATGGAGCACGAGTTGGAGGATTTCGCCATGATCTTTGTGGAGCTATTAGAGGGGAATTGTTGCTGCATTCCAGTCCTTCAAGAGCCAATCAAAGCAAGCAACAAGCAAAGCGATCAAAGCAATCGGTGAAAGTTTTCTTTTGTATTGTATTTGTGTATTTGCTTGTATTTCTATATTACATTGTAATTGCTTGTGAGAGGTTTCTCCACCTCCGCCGTGTTGTCGAGAAGGAGTGTTATAGTTAGTGTCGTGCGCATAACTAGAGCTCGGTGAGCTCGCCCGTGGAGTAGGAACCATTCGATTCCGAACCACGTATATCTTGTGTTGTGTGATTGTGTACTGTTGTTAGTTTCTTTATTATTGTTATTCCGCTGCGCTAACGACAATCGTAGACAAGCAACACAAGAAGAACGAACGAATTACGACATCCAACGAACGAGGGTTATTCACCCCCCTCTAGCCGGCCGTAATCGATCCCCCACAAGTGGTATCAGAGCCGAGGTCGCTCTTCAAGGACTAACCGCCGCGAGAGCACTACAAATGGCCGGCTTCATCCATCCACCGAAATTCGATGGAGATTTTGCTTGGTGGAGGAAACAGATGGAGGTATATTTAGAAACCGATTTTTATTTTATGATTATTATAGAAAATGGTTTTGAAATGCCTAGGGACAAGTACAACAAGCCAATTGAGAAGTCAAAATGGACCCAAGACCAAATCAAAGACTTCAAGACAAATCTCAAGGTAATCAAGTTGATTAGTGATTTGTTGCCTAACACTATTTGGTCTAGATTGGGTGATTATAGGGATGCAAGGGAATTATGGAATAAGGTAATGAAATTCCAAGAAAATTCCCAATCGGCACAAGTAGAGGAGAATGCCGAAGAAGAAACACCCACAACATCTGAAGATGTTGATGATTTGGTGGAGACCTCCACCTCTAGCATTGAGGGGGAGGAAAGGCAATCTTCCATCCCGGAGCAAGAACAAGAAGCATCTACATCCGGGAGAAGTGAAGATCATGAAGAGGCCTCCACCACCTCCCTAGGTGACTCATGTATTATAATTAATCGTAAAGATTATATTATTTGTTTTGAGTGTAGGGAGAAGGGGCATTACAAGAGCAAATGCCCTAAATTGGTTAAGAAGAAGGCATCAACACCAAAAGTCAACCCAAAGTCAAACGATGCCGGTGTTCCCAAAATCAAGAGCAAAGAGCACATTGTGTGCTTCAAATGCAATCAAAAGGGACACTACCGAAGTCAATGCCCTAGGGGGAGGAAGAAAGGGCAAGAAGGTGCAACTCATGTAGGGGGAGCTCCTAAAGCTAACCCTAAGGTACACTTAGTTAATGCACCTTTAATTCCTAAAGTCAAAAAGCATGCTAAAAATTATTTTAGTTCTCTTGCCATTATTAATGAAAAGCATGCTAGGAGAAACAATAAGGTTTATTTCTTAGGTGCCAAGCATGTTCATATGACTAAAGACAAACCTAGGACTCATAATTCTAGAAATATCTTGCCTAGGGAGTCAATTAGGAGAGTAGAAGAAAATTTGGGTTTTAATGCCAAAAAGTCTAGGCACATGCCTAAGAAGAAGAGGTTTTCCCAAAAACCTAATAAAAATTCAAAAATGGGAAAATTAGAGCTAGAGAACCAAGTCTTGAGGTCAAGACTTAATAGAATGGAGAAAGGCCTTAGAATCATAGAAAATTCAATTTTAGGGTCAAATGTCCAAAAGTCAAGACCTAAGGTTCAAAAATGGTCTAAGGGCAAGGAAGGTTTGGGTGACAAACCTAAGCCCAAGAAGACTTATCATAATGTTCCATTTAATTATGGAACTATTTCTAGGTCTAGGAAAACCAAGGCTAATAGGGAAGTCATCCCTAAGTCTAGCCATGGTATGTGTTTAGTGGCTAACACCTAAAAGAAATCAAATGTAGCCACTAAGAAGGTCAATGGAGGAGTCATCTCTAGAGTTGACCTAGGAAAGACCCAAAAGACTATGGCTTCAAAGCCTAAAAGGGTCATTAGGAAGGTATCTAGGGAAGTTATCCCTAGGGAATACCTTGTTAACCCAAGGAGCTCCAATAGATATTGGGTTCCTAAGAGCGTGATTGATTCACGCTAAATGGGTTAGGGTGTGTCAACCCTAAGTGGATGGGTGGTTAACCTAGCAATTGTGAGTTGACACATTAGGGTGTGCCAATATAGTTTGAGAAGTTAAAAATGATTTAAATTGGCACAATTAGGTCTTAGAGGTATTGGTGTGCCATTTTGGGTTTTTGGGCACACTAGGGAAATGAATGGCATTAAGGCAAAATTATTTTAATTCCTAGAAATGGCAAATTAATTTTAACACTTAGGTATTCTATACCTTAGTATATTGTACTTGCCATGCTTTATTTGCTTTGCCATGTCATGACATCATTTTCATTTTCATCTATAAAAATGTCATGATCATGTTTAGATGTCATGTATGCTTAAGTTTCATTCACATGCCATGACATCATGATATTGGCATATGTTTTTATCTATATCATATCTATGCCATAATCATATCATGCATGAATTAAAATGGAGTTAAGGACTATGGCATGATTTGATGGGAATCAAATAATATTGCCTAGAAATATGCATGAGACCATTTTAAAGAACAAAAACCCACATCTCACTAGATTAATTGCCTTGAATGTGTTTTTACACATCTAGATATAAGTGAGATGTTTAAGGAAAAGAAATTAAAGGTTTTGAAAACTTTTTGAAAACATTTTGAAAAACCTTGGTGAAGCCTATCTTTTGATAGCTATCACCATTGAATGGGATGATACAAAGAGGGCTCTTTATTGAAGCTTTTATAAACTTTTGAACTTTGTATCAATCTCCTAATTTAGAGGGTAAAATAATTTTCCAATATTTTTCACCCATAGTGTTTAGGATAAGTATTATACGTATGTATTTTCAAGATTTTTAAAATTACGTATATTTACTTATGGATTTCGGAAATCCATTTCTGAAATCTGAAAGAATCTGATTATCGATCGGCCGCCATGGATGGCGATCGTGATAAATGGCAATGGTGATTTACGATTTGATCTGCCCAAGCTGATTTCGGGTAAACCTTGTTGGTTAGGCCCATGTTCAGCTAGGTTAAGGTCCCCTGACCACTCCTAACCCTAGGATATGCTTGGGAGAGCATTAGAGAGGGTGGAAATCCATTGGATATGGATTAGGAGTTGGGTTGAGGGTGAGTATCAATTTTAAGGTGGAAGAGAGTTCATTGTTGAACTTTGCCTTAATTTTGATTTGGTTAATGTTCCTATTGGCTTAGGGACTCTCCAAGGACATTGTTGGTGCAATGGTCAAGGGGGAGCAAGCCTCTAGGGGGAGGTATCCATCATGGGAAGATGGATGTGTATTTCCTCATGGGAGGAAAATTGGGTTGCCTCTCTTTAAGTGATATGGGATCACTAGAAAGATTGTAGGCATGTGTTCCTCCAAGGGAGAGATTGTAAGATCTCATTGGGATATGGGACATTCATACCCTTGGGGAGGACCTTTTTGATGTAATGTCAAAAAGGGAGAGAAGTTACCAAGTTACCAATTAGGGTTTGTTGGAATTCTCATTGGGATATGAGAATTGCCAATATGAGAGAATTGGTAGACATGAGATGGTAGTTTTGTCAATCATCAAAAAGGGAGAGATTGTTGGTGCAATCGGACCAGCAGTACCTTGATGGTATTTTGATGAAAGAAAAAACTCATGACATAGGATTGTCATGGGAAAGTCCAACATGGTGTTGGCATGGAAAATCCAAGCATGGAGCTTGGTGTGGGAAAGTCCAACATAGGGTTGGCATGGAAAATCCAAGCATGGAGCTTGGTGTGGAAGTCCAAGGGGGAAGCCTTGGCATGGGAAAGTCCAAAGCATTGTGAAGCCGTGCGCTTGGTGCTTGGCATGGGAAATCCAAAGCATTGCGAAGTCGTGCGCTTGGTGCTTGGTGAGAAATGCATTGCGAAGCCATGCGCTTGGTGCATTTGGGAAGTCTTGAGAACTTGGCAAGTTCACTAGGCTTGGGGTCCTTGAGTCGGTGAAGGATGGAATTGCGAAGCCGTGCGCTTGGTGCATCCGAGGGACCGCCGGACGGGGAGCGAATGGAGTGAGCCCAAAGGGAAGCATACTTTTAGGGCATGAGACGCGAAGGATGGCATTGCGAAGCCGTGCGCTTGGCGCATCCGAGGGACGTAGGCCGAGGGAAGAGAGCTTTGGTGGGGAACTCCATGAGGGATAAGGTGGACTTGGCCAAGTGGCTAAGACTGAGTGTCGGAGGCTCAAACTTGGTGTTTGAGGTGTTGCCCGACATCAGTCGACTGGCATAGGTGTCAGTTCGACTGATCCAAGTCGACTAGAGTTTGACTGGTGTATGGCTAGGGTTTTGTGCTTGGCAGTCGACTGAAGTCGACAGCAGTCGACTGCCGAGGGATGGTAGTCGACTAATGGGAGTGTCGCGAGCACAGAACGCTCCGTAGCCGACTGGGCCGATCAACTCGGGTCACCCGATCGGTGAGGCATCATCGATCTCGGTAGGTGATCCGTTGGAACTTGTCCGGGCGTGGATCTCGGCCGTTGTGAGACAACGACTACGAGGCGATCGGGCCTTTTGGCGATCGGCGCTAGGCGAAAAACAACTTGATGCAGGTTATAAATGGAGCACGAGTAGGAGGATTTCGCCATGATCTTTGTGGAGCTATTGGAGGGGAATTGCTACTGCATTCCAGTCCTTCAAGAGCCAATCAAAGCAAGCAACAAGCAAAGCGATCAAAGCAATCGGTGAAAGTTTTCTTTTGTATTGTATTTGTGTATTTGCTTGTATTTCTATATTACATTGTAATTGCTTGTGAGAGGTTTCTCCACCTCTGACGTGTTGTCGAGATGGAGTGTTATAGTTAGTATCGTGCGCATAACTAGAGCTCGGTGAGCTCGCCCGTGGAGTAGGAACCATTCGGTTCCGAACCACGTATATCTTGTGTTATGTGATTGTGTATTGTTGTTAGTTTCTTTATTATTGTTATTCCGCTGCGCTAACGACAATCGTAGACAAGCAACGCAAGAAGAATGAACGAATTACGACATCCAACGAACGAGGGCTATTCACCCCCCTCTAGCTGCCCGTAATCGATCCCCCACATATAGGACATGGTTTCCTCCTATAATCAATGGAACACCATATAAATAATATCATTTTCCAACTTACCGAGCTTATCGATTTAATCTATAAATCTCGCCCATTGGTAAATCAAAGAAATAAATACTAAGTACATGTGCCCGTTATTATATTAGGATTAAGAGCATGTACACCATAATATCCAAGGTCCAATTCAATTATATAGTCAATAATAAATTGAATCACCTCTAAGTCGGTCATGCTCAATACACACAAAGTGTACTAGTGTAATTCTATGGTTAAGATAAACCAATAACAAATCACACTACAACCATACCAATGCTTTGTCCAAAACCATCTCGGTTGTGAGCCTTTACTTATACTTTACAAGTAAATGATAACATGATCTCCCGTGTGATACTACACACCATGTTATCTACAATGTAATGTAATAGACAATGTGCATAACCATAAATATGCAAACAATGATCATGTGATTCTTATTTAAAAAATAAAGATGTTCATACAAAAGATAGACTTTTCAGTATACATCCCAACAAAGGAAGCTACGCTCAAACCCTAGGGGGAGGCACAGCGGCCGAGACAGCACTTCGACGCCCTAAAAAACTTTGGAAACTCGCAATGGGGAGGAAGAAGGCCGCTCGAGGATCAAGTTTTGCACATCAACGCCGGAGAGGAGAGCCAAAGTCTATTGTAATTCACGTTCTTTGCGCAGTTTACATTGTTTCTATGAATTCTAATATGTTTTGTGTTTCTCTTCTTGAATTTATGGAGTAGATTCTCCTATTCTTGGATTAGGGAGTAGTTTGTGTGTGTAGAACATGTTATTTCAAATATAATTCTATTCTTGAAATCATATTTTCAATTGGTGATTGTTTAGATCGATAGCTATTTATTTTGGTCTTCTATTTACTATGCGTAGCTGATACGAGGGTTGACAGCCCTTGTATAAAAGATTTAGGAGAATTAAGGAGGAACCTAGGGGATGGTCTCATCTTTTGTAACCGTAGATAGAAGGATGTGATAGAGTCAGAAATAGGACACGTTCCGACTCGTCATAGGGATTGAATCAGCATCCTCGTACCTCCTATCCCATCCTAAAGCTAGGGATCGACCTGGTATGGAAGAGGTAGTTCCCGATAGATGCGAAGGCTCATCGAGGAAGTGTATGATGTCCCTTCCACAAGGCCATAGTTAGACGTCTAGATAATACCCAATTGATAGCGTGTTCTGTGACACACAAGCAAAATCGAAATCCTAGAATTCCCTCAAAATACTCGTAGCAACCCTTCTCTTCCTCTGTGTGACACTGTACTAGAGTTAGGACCGCCGACAACCCTCGTCATCACAACCATTAGAACAAAACTCCGAACCATAACATCCACTAAACCAATCGGTACTCGAATCTCAGTCCCTGTGGGATCGATAATCTTTTTATTACTTGACGACATACGTGCACTCTTGGGCATTGAGCATGAGCGCGCGCTTTGAGTTCTCGATGGTTCCCATCATGAGATTTGAGGTCGCATTCGCGTGCATCAAGTTTTTGGCGCCGTTGCCGAGGGCTGTTGATTCGATATCGAATCAAGAGGTGGATAATTGTATCGGACTTAGAGTATATTTACTTTCTAGTTTTACTTTATTTCAGTTTATATACTTATAAATTTTTGTTATCTCTATTCAGTTTAGGGTTATTTTCCTAGTTTTTATTAATTTCCTAGGCTAGATTTACTTTTCTTGTTTTATTTTATTTTATTTTATTTCAGTTTTGTTCATTTTGTTGCTCTTTCCTTATTCATATTTTCTTATAGATAAACATGCATGCTTTTTCTCATGATTATGGTCAAGTTAATGCTATGAGTTTTGGTAACATTTATTGTGAGCATTGTGGTGAAACATGGAATACCATTAATGATTGTCCAGATTTATTTGAACCTTCACAATTTGAGCAAGAAAATGTCACCTATGATTACAACCAGGGGCCACGAGATAATTATTATTCATATAGTTATGACCCTGGATACTTGAACCCTTAATATTATTTCCCAAGTGAGCATGAGAGCTATGAATCATCATGTAAATTTTATCTAGAACCAAGTCCCCGCTTAGAAGCCTTGCTAGCCAATTTTACTAGGGAATGCGAGGAGCATAGCCGACAATTTGCGTAGATTATGAAACGAGATCTAGCAAGAGAAGAAACCAAATGACGAGAATGTGGCTTTGATAACTGGATTACACCTAATATGGTGGAGACTCACTTTGAGCGAATGGATGAGGAAGACGTAGATGACATAGGAAGTAAAGAAGGGCAATCCTTGCAATCACCACTTGAAGGAGAATTTAAGAATTATATAATTGATACGTTAATCGAGGAGTGCATTGCTTCAATTAAAATACCTCCTAACCTCAAGGACCCAGAAGAGTCTGCCTTAACCCTCACCGAAACTTTAGTTGCTAATAACGAAGCCCTTTTAGTGATTGGTAATGATAAAGTTCCATTCGACATAATAGAATATGCTAATCAATCTTTTGGTGAGGATATTTGTGGTGAGTTACATTATTTACAGCATATGGATGAAATGAAATATTATGATCAAACTCCTGATAATTTTGTGAAGATAAGCATGTTCAATCTTGAACCAAGGAAGGCAGCTAATAAATATTTGACCCCTCCACGAGCAAGATTTAAGAGATATGGTGATGAGGGACCGCAAGGCAAGAGGCATAAGGTGAGCAAATATCTTGCTCCCCCACGAGGGAGATTCAAATGTATTAAAAAGGGGAGGGAGAAAAATCACCTTAGGCCACTAGAGCCGAGATGAAGTGTGGTCGAGCTAAAAGACCTTAAATAAAGCGCTTCTTGGGAGGCAACCCAATTTTAGTTTTTACTTGTTTTTGACTTTATTGCACTCGTTAGATTTGAATTTCTGGCATTTAGCATTTTATGCAAATAAAAACAGATTAGAAAGAACTTGCTAGGTAGAAGAAAAATCATTTTGAGCCCACCAAGTCCACGATAAGAGCTTGCACCTGAACCACCATCTTTTTCTACTTTTGAGCAGGATGTAGGTACATCTGCCTATGATTTCTCTGAGTTCTAATCGCACCTCGATGACATTTATGTCGAGCAACAGACGCAAAGGTAGAGATAGGAGGAGCAGAGCGCTTACATGCGAGCAGAGTTTCATGGCTTATGGGAGTACTTTCAGCGGGCCGAGGAGTTCTACGATGAGGCCCATGTCTACTTCCAGGAGGAGACTGCCCGTTGCTAGGAAAAGGCCATATATTGCCAAGAGGTTCGGCAACATATGAGTGCCCAGCAGGCACAGTGGGCCCAGGAGGAGGGGCATAGAGCAGCCGTTGCATCCACCAGCTCTCAGAATGGCCACATGTACATGTGACATCAGCGACTCAGCACCAGATTCTCCCAAGATCCCGAGATGTCGAGGCTACCGGACTTTCCACCTCGACCATCATATTAGAGGTATAGCTTCATACAAGTCTTGGGGTGACTCTAAGTTTTGATTTATTTTGTTTCTAGCAGTAGTTTCTTTCCTAATTGCATTTTAGTTAGCATTCATTTGTTCATGTATAGGTTGTTTAGTTTCTTTCAACACTTAGTTTTTTCTATCTATAAGCTGCCTCAGTAGTATTTTTAAAGTTTTCTTCATGAGTTGTTTCCATGGGTAGCTTAACTTCATTTACTTCATGGTATTTTATTTTATTTTATTTTCTCTAATGAATGTTCTAGACTTACACTGGTTAGCTTTTATTTTTACACCTACACATGTTGAACATTCTGAAAAGGAGAATCTAGTACGTATCTAGTTATGATTTATCTCAGTAGTCTAGTACTTTGGAATCCATAGGTGACTCTAGATTTAGCATTTTAGTTACTGGAGATGCTCGGATCGTGGAAGCTCATTCGGAAAAATCAAAATCCCAAGAGAGAAAGAAAAGAAAAAGAAAAAAATGGAATAAGAAAAGAAAAAAAAAAGGAGAGAGAAAGGAAAAGATAGTGAGAAAAATTGAAAAAAAAATTACGAGGGATAAAAAAATAGTTGTCGTGGGTGGAAATGAATAGGTGCCCCTTTGATTCCGAGTTAGGTTACTGGTAAAATACCTACTAATTTCTCTCAATACCGAGAATGCCTTTGAGACTTTGTGCTAGATCTAGAGAACGACCCTCGCTTTGGGTAGGTAAGTGCCTAACAGTGGAGACCTTAGGAAAGCTATAGGATGACGACTTAACTTACCATGGAACGAGTATCCCCTAAGAAGATTCGCTTAGCACGTGCATGAGAAGCTAACTTAGTCAATTTTTAGAACATATCTATTTTGCTTTGATTGCAAATACCACTTGATAAATCTAGTTGACAAGCTAAGTATGGAACAATGCTTTTTAAAATTTCGTGGCACTGAGGTTTGCTTGAGGACAAGCAAAGATTTAAGTCTGGGGGAATTGATGTTAGCAAAACATATAGGGTTTTAGGAGTAGTTTTCTCTCACATCCGTTGCATTTTATATTTGATTCTTGCATATTTAATTTATTTTGCATGCATTTCCTATTTTTTGGTTCGGAAATCTGTTCTTTGTACTCTTATGTGCAGGATAACATTCTACAGGGAAAATGGCGCACTTTTAGAGCAAAAAGAAGACATTTGGCAGCTAGAAAAGGACACACACCCTGGCCCTATGAATCCACATGGCTCACACCCCAACACCACACACGGCCTGGCTATGTGAATTCACACGTCCGTGGGGCGCTGGGCAATTTCGACACGATTCTATTATTTTCTAGGTTTTAGAGAGATCTGGCCTGATGTCTATATAAAGAAAGATACGCCCAAACCCTAGGGGGTAGGCACGACGGTCGGGATAGCACTCCGACACCCTAAAAAGCTTCGAAAACTCACAACGAGGAGGACGAAGGCCACTCAAGGATCAAGTTCTTCACATCAACGCCGGAGAGGAGAGCCAAAGTGCATTGTAATTCACATTCTTTGTGTAGTTTATATTGTTTCTATGAATTCTAATATGCTTTGTGTTTCTCTTCTCATATTTATGGAGTATATTCTTTTATTCTAGGATTAAGGAGTAGTTTGTGTGCGTAGAACATGTTATTTCAAATATATTTCTATTCTTGAAGTCATATTTGCAATTGTTGATTATTTATATCGATAGCTATCTATTTTGGTATTCTATTTATTGTGCATAGCCCATACGAGGGGTGACAACCCTTGTATTAAAGATTTAGGAGAATTAAGGAAGAACCTAGGGGTTCGCCTCATCTTCGGTAATCGTAGATAGAAGGGTATGATAGAGTCAGAAATGAGACACATTCCGACTCATCATAGGGATTGAATCAGCATCCTCGTATCGCCTATCCCATCCTAAAGCCAGGGGTCGACCTGGTATGACAGAGGTAGTTCCCGATAGACGCAAAGGCTCATTGGGGAAGTGTATGATGTCCCTTCCACAAGACTATAGTTAGACGTCTAGATAATATACCCAATTGATAGTGTGTTCTACGACACACAAGAGAAACCAAAATCCTAGAATTCCCTCAATAGACTTGTAGCAACCCTTCTCTTCCTCCATGTGACAGCGTACTAGAGTTAGGACTGCCGACAACCCTCGTCATCACAACTATTAGAACGGAACTCTGAACAATAACGTCCACTAAACCAATCAGTACTCGAATCTCATTCCCTATTAGATCGATAATCTTTTTATTACTTGACGACATCCATGCACTTGTGGGCGTTGAGCGCGAGTGCATGCTTCGAGTCCTCGACGATTCCTGTCACGAGATTTGAGGTCGCGTTCGCATGCATCAATTACATCATTGTGTACTTGCATTGGAAGTCCAAGTCTTGTATACTTGGTTTCAAGTCTCAAAAAAAAAAAATGCAGTCATCGAAAATGATAAAATAATAAGCATAAAAATAAAAATAATAACAATAATAAAATGATAAAAATACACTGGCGTATGTCATCGGAAAAGGAGGATAAATTTCGGGGTATATTTATACCCTAAATAAGCACAGTTGAGGGGCATAAAGGGGAAAAATCTTAAACCTATTAAACCGGCCGAACCCTTTTCCTTTTCTTTTCTTTTTCCCTTCTTTTTCTATCCTGTGACTCATCTTCTGGTCGCGAGCCGCCGCAGACGTCGAAAAGGGGCGATCGACGAACCCCTTCCGCCGGAGACGACGCCAAGCCACCGAAGCTACACCGACCCCCCTCCCTCATCTTCACGGTAAGTAATCTCTGGCTAGGGCTGGCGAGGGTGGAGAGTTTAGCAGGTTTTCGTTTGGGGCTTTAGCGGCGGGATGGAGTCGGGAATTCAGGATTCAATCGGGCCTGAGAATTGGGTTTCCAGATTGAGTTCTAGCAGGGTTCATTGGTGGATTTTCGGTATTTTTGGAATGGACTGAGCTATGGTAACCAGTGGAGCTTGGTTTCCCGTCGCCTTGGAGGAGGTGAAGAGCAGAGGGATCACGGGAAGAGGTTAGGGATTTCAATCTTTGGGCTGTAATGGAAGTTCTGGATGGGAGGTGATCGGACCCGGTGGATTAGGGTGCTCGGCAGGTGAGGGGCAGGGGAAATGGAATGGGTAAATCAGATTTTTGTAATTAGGAGAGAAGGGGATCTAATTATGATTTTAGGATCGTCGTTGTTGAATTGATGCGTGGATTGGTATTGTGGGTTTCATTCGGTTGGGTTGTAATAACTGATAATACACATGTTGGGGTCATTATGAATTGAGTATGTCGAGGGAGGTATAGGAGGGTTAAATATTTAGATAATAGCCAGATAAATGATTAATAGATATAATGAGTAGTTTGTTTGAAAGAAATCAGCATGCTGGGGTGGATATAAATTTGTATGTACATGAGCATTATGTCCGTAGATGATTCCTGCTATATTTGTTATCGGTCAGCATGTTTAGTTAATCCTTCATAAGATTTTTCTTAATTTTGTAAATGATATGTAATATGTGATAAATATCATCTACATGTGTATGAGGTCAGATGCTAAATAAATATATATATAGGTGGTTTAGTTATCATCTACCTGTGTATGAGGTTGGATGCTATATGTATATGTGTGTAATTACCATCTACCTGTGTATGAGGTTAGATGCTATATATAGATATATATATTTGTTCACTGATGATTTTTACTGTTATTATTTTTAGTTAATTGTTCATCCAAATCTTTCTTGTGCCTCAATGTTATATGAATAAGTTATACTATCATCTACCTGTGTGTGAGGTTAGATGCTATATGTATATGTGTGTAATTATCATCTACCTGTGTATGAGGTTAGATGCTATATGTATATGGGTGTAATTACCATCTACCTGTGTATGAGGTTAGATGCTATATATAGATATAAATGTTCACCCATGATGTTCTATGTTATCCTTACGTGGTGAGTATGATAGAAAATGACAGAAATTCTTTATTTAGCTAACTGTATGTACATGAGCATTAGTGGTGCCTGGACGAGTTGGGCTCCCCGGGTTGAGCTCCGGGGAGGGCCCACCCAAATTGACAGATTGACTTATGACTGATTCCCTTAGTTTCTTTCTAGTGGTACCTCAGGATTGCACAAGAAAATAAGGCATTTGACTGGCTCAGCATTTTAAATGCATAACGCGAGGTACCATGAGGGTTTATGTGTAGGTACAATTAGCATAACAGAAAGGCATGATTGGGTTCGCGGTACTTGTGATAATGGCATGTTGCTATAAGTATTGGCTATGTTTCATACTGACTTACAAAAAGTGCAACAAAAAATGTATGTTGAGCTTACAGTAGTTTACACTTACAATAGTAGAGATATATGTTTCCTGTTTGAATTTTCCTCCCTGTGTTGTGTCCCTATCATTGATTTACTTACTGGGCTATGAACTCATGATTTCACATAATATTTTCAGGTAGGGAACAGGATTCCCAGATTGAGATGCATGAAGCGGACGTGGTGTAACTGAGGAGATGACAATGAGCATGACACACAATGTCCGGGACATCTAAGATACAGGATTTCCAGTTTGTGTGGAGTTGATTTTGATGTTCTATTTTTCTTCAATCTGAGAGGGTAAAGTGTGTAGTTGAGA
Organism: Wurfbainia villosa; assembly: GCA_025175895.1. Lineage (NCBI taxonomy): Eukaryota > Viridiplantae > Streptophyta > Magnoliopsida > Zingiberales > Zingiberaceae > Wurfbainia > Wurfbainia villosa. The sequence goes on from CM045997.1 coordinate 63,788,000, forward strand.
CTGCTAAACTGAATGGAATAAAAAAAAATTGAGTCGGGTGTTCCTATCATGTGTATAATGGGTTGTATTGATGTGTGATTGGGGGTTAAGTATATGCATACTGGGTTAGGTCTTTTCAGTTGGTATCAGAGCGAACAATCCTAAAGGATAGTGTGTGCATGCAATCTCATCAAGGACTTGGATACATCCATCCCCGCATTTGTAAGCTTTAAACTTACTTTTCAAGTAGTAGTTTTAATGTAATCATGTTTAGGTTTATGTACAAACTGGAGATAACGATGCAGGTGTCGGGTTTTATAGAAGAATGGCGGGCCAAAGAAACAATGGTGAAGTGGGGCGAGTTCGGTTTCTGAGCTTGCCGCATTATCACGAGGCAGTCGGATTCGGGAGAAGCAGATCCAACTTGTTGAGAGCCGAGGAGCACAGAAACGCCCACAGTGGTCCCATAGCGGTGTGAACCCAGTTTACAAGCGATTCAAGGATCTTGGACCGGCGATTTTAAGAAATGCAGACCGATTGTTGCAAGGATGGATTCGATCATTGGAGCGATATATGACTTCATGCGACTACGGATCTTGTCAAGGTGAGTCGCCATATTCATGTTGCGGCGTGCTCGAATATGGTGGGAGTGGGGTGCGCTTAGCGGTGGATTTAGCTACAGTTACTTGGGTTGAATTCAAGGAGGTATTTTATGGTAAATACTTTACTGCGGACACCAGAACCCAAATGGCCAGGGAATTCCTAAATCTTCGCCAAGGGGACCAGACAGTGGCTGAGTATGTCAAGGAATTCGAGAAGGGGCGATATTTTGTACCTATGATTGCAAGTCAACCAGTAGAGGAGCTGAAACATTTCTTGAGGATTGAGGGCGTGATTAGCCATGATGTCGGGGTGAGCCGAGTTACCACCTTGAAAGGCATGGATCGAGCTCGATGTGAAGAGGGCAGAATGACATGATAAAGGAAATGCAGACTAAGAGGTCTAGTTACGAGGAAGGAACCTTACGCATCGAGTCGAGAAGAAGTTTGCATCGAGCGGTTTGAGGCAAGCGACCCAGATTTGAGCGTAGCCACGGCGGCGACCACGAGAACCCGGATCGATCGACTATCTTGTCTTCAAGGCGAAAGAAAATTCATGTCCCAAGTGTGAGAAGACTCATGTAGGTCGGTGTTTGGTAGTGCAGATGTGTGCTACAAATGCAGAAATGCAGGCACTTTGCTATGAACTGGCCTCAGCTCAAAGAGCCAACTAGAGGAAGGGTGTATGCTATGACACAGGAGCAGATGGATCCGGATTCGGCCATCATCACAGGTAGAATTTCTATTGTCAACCTACCTGCTCATGCCTTAATTGATTCTGGAGCTACACACTCTTTCATATCGGTGGCCTACGTTGCAAAACTAGGTATTTCATGTGATTGGATGGCTACCGGCTATAATGTGTCCTTGCCTTCGGGGGAAGAACTGACCAACAATAGAATAGTGAGGAACTATCCGATAAGGATCACGAGAACTATCTGATGTAATCTGATTAGAGATGGTGGTCTTTGATGTAATTCTGGGTATGGATTGGTTGACTCGGTATGAGGCCATTATTGACTGTAAACAAAGGACGGTTAAACTGAAACTACAAAATGATGGATTTTTCATCTTCAATGCAACCTCCACAGTGAGTTATCTACCTATTATATCAGCATGTAAAGCTCAGAAAATGTTAAGCAAGGGGTGTAACGGATTTCTAGTCAACATAATGGGTAGTTCTGAGACTTTTAGACCAAGTCTGGAGGAAGTAGAGGTAGTCCGAGATTTTCCCGATGTATTTCCAAAGGATATTGCAGGATTACCCCCTGTCAGGGAGGTTGAGTTTGGAATAGAATTAATATCGGGAACCACCCATGTGTCTAAAGCACTGTACCGCCTGGCACCCACCGAAATGAAGGAACTGAAGGAGCAACTACAAGAACTATTGGATAAGGGTTTCATCCGACCCAGTGTGTCACCCTGGGGAGCGCCAGTGTTGTTCGTCCGTAAGAAGGATGGTTCAATGCGGTTGTGCATTGACTACCAGGAGTTGAACAGATTCTGATCAAGAACAAGTACCCGTTGCCTAGAATCGATGATCTGTTTGATCAACTACAGGGAGCAATGGTGTTCTCAAAGATTGACTTGAGGTCGGGGTACCACCAATTGAGGGTGAAAGGAGAAGATGTTCATAAAATTGCGTTCAAAACTCGATATGGTCATTATGAGTTTCTAGTTATGTCGTTTGGGCTTACTAATGCCCCCGCAGCCTTTATGGATTTGATGAACCGGATTTTCCAGCCATACCTGGATCAGTTTGTGATTGTCTTTATCAATGATATACTAATTTACTCTCAGAGTCGCGAAGAGCACCGACAACATCTGACGCTGGTGCTACAGACTCTGAAGGATAAGAGGTTATACGCTAAGTTCAGCAAATGCGATTTTTGGCTGAGACAAATAGCATTTTTAGGACATATAGTCTCGGAGAGGGGAATAGAGGTGGATCCAGTCAAAGTGGAGGCAATCCAGAGTTGGGCTACTCCGAGAAATGTTACAGAAATTCAAAGTTTCCTTGGACTAGCGGGGTATTATCGCAGATTTATTCAGAATTTTTCACGAATTGCGCTACCCCTGACTTCGTTGACCAAGAAGGGGGTGAGGTATGAATGGACTACTCAGTGCGAGAAGAGTTTTATGGAGTTAAAGGAAAGGCTGATGATAGCACCTGTGCTTGCCGTTCCAGACACTTTTGGGCAGTTTGTGGTGTACACTGATACCTCCAAAACTGGTCTAGGGGCTGTATTGATGCAGAAGGGAAGGGTCATTGCCTATGCATCACGTCAGTTGAAGGTGCATGAGCAGAATTATCCTACACATGACCTGGAACTAGCAGCGGTCATTTGAAGATTTGGCGACACTATCTTTACGAAGAACATTGCGAGATCTACACAGATCATAAAGTTTGAAATATTTATTTACTCAAAAGGAACTGAATATGCGGCAGAGATGATGGTTGGAGTTGGTAAAAGATTATAACTGCAATATTAACTATCACCCGGGTAAGGCAAATGTGGTGGCGGATGCGCTGAGTCGCAAGATGGCGATGCTATTACAGTTGACCACCCAGCAAAGATTGATATCAGAATTCCAACAGATGAGAGTGGAGGTGATAACACCAGGTGAGCAGGTTAGTTTTGCGGCACTGACGGTTAAATCAAACTTACGGGATCGGATTCGTGCAGAACAAGCCTCGGATCAACAGTTAATGGAATGGAAACGCAAAGATGAAGCAAAGGGTAGTACCATCTACTCAGTGGTTGATGGGATGGTGCGATACAAGGGCCGCATCTGGGTGCCTAAGGGTGGATCCCTGAGGAAGAATCTCATGAGGTAAGCTCACACTACCCCGTACTCTATTCACCCCGGCAGCACAAAGATATATAAGGATATGCGGCTATTATATTGGTGGTCGGGCATGAAGAGAGACATAAGCAAGATGGTCCATGAGTGCCTTACCTATCAACAGGTGAAAGCTGAGCACCAAAGGCCCGCGGGATTGCTCGAACCACTTCCGATACCTGTCTGGAAGTGGGGAAATGTTGCCATGGATTTTGTGGTAGGATTACCGATCTCGACTAAGGGATCAAATGCAGTGTGGGTTATTGTGGATTGATTGACGAAGTCAGCACACTTCCTGCCAGTGAAAACCACTTTCACTATGATACAATATGCAGAGCTATATATACGGTAAATAGTAAGGTTACATGGAATTTTGGATCATATTGTGTCAGATAGAGATCTAAAATTTACATCCGGGTTCTGGAAGAGTTTGCATCGGGGATTGGGTACAAAACATACTTTCAGCATTGCTTTCCATCCCTAGACCGACGGTCAATCTGAGCAAGTAATTCAGATTTTAGAAGATATGCTACGAGCTTGCATTATAGATTTCAAAGGGAGTTGGGAGTCCAAACTGCCCTTGGTAGAGTTCACCTAAAATAATAGTTATCAATCCACCATCGGTATGGCTCCCTATGAAGCGCTATACGGAAGAAGGTGTAGAACCCCACTACATTGGGAAGAGGTAGGAGAAAGAGGCGATTAGGTCACGAGATTGTGACACCTGTTGTGGAACTAGTAGCAAAGATCCAGAGCAGAATGCGATCGGCACAAAATGCAAAGAGTTATGCTGATTGTCGAAGGAGAGACCTGGAGTTCACAGTGGGAGACCATGTATTTCTCAAAGTGTCACCCATGAAGGGAGTATTGAGGTTCGGAAGGAAGGGCAAACTCAGTCCGAGGTATATTGGGGCTTTTGAGATTCTCGACCGGATTGGAACACGAGCATATCGAGTTGCTCTACCACCAAACCTGGCAGGAGTTCATAATGTGTTTCACGTATCCATGCTCAGGAGGTACCTTTCCAACCCTACACATGTGATTGGGTATGAAGCCATACAATGGACACCAGATCTATCCTACGAGGTAATATCAGAACAAATATTGGATCAAGTGCGGAAGCTGAGAAATAAAGAAATCAGAATGGTGAAAGTTTTATGGGGAAATCAGCAGATAGAGGAAGCTACCTGGGAGACCGAGCGGGATATGCGTGACCATTACCCTGAACTATTTGGTAAGTCAAATTTCGAGGATGCAATTTTTTTAAGGGGGGGAGAGTTGTCAAGTCTCAAAAAAAAAACGTAGTCATCGAAAATGATAAGATAATAATAATAAAAATAAAAATAATAACAATAATAAAATGATAAAAATACACGGGCGTATGTCATCGGAAAAGGAGGATAAATTTTGGGGTCTATTTATACCCTAAATAAGCGCAGTTGAGGGGCATAAAGGGGAAAAATCCTAAACCTATTAAACCGGACGAACCCTTTTCCTTTTCTTTTCTTTTTCCCTTCTTTTTCAATCCCACGACTCGTCTTCTGGTCGGAGCCACCACAGATGTCGAAAAGGGGCGATCGACGAACCCCTTCCGCCGGAGATGACGCCAAGCCGACGGAGCTACACCGACCCCCCCCCCCCTCCCTCATCTTCACGGTAAGTAATCTCTGGCTTGGACTGGCGTGGGCGGAGAGTTTAGCAGGTTTTTGTTTGGGGCTTTAGCGGCGGGATGGAGTCGGGAATTCGGGATTGAATCGGGCCTGAGCATTGGGTTTCTAGATTGAGTTCTAGCAGGGTTCATGGGTGGATTTTCGGTATTTTTGGAATGGACTGAGCTATGGTAACCGGTGGAGCTTGGTTTCCCGTCGGCTTGGAGGAGGTGAAGAGCAGAGGGATCATGGGAAGAGGTTATGGATTTCAATCTTTGGGCTGTAATGGGAGTTCTGGATGGGAGGTGATCGGACCCGGTGGATTAGGGTGCTCGGCAGGTGAGGGGCAGGGGAAATGGAATGGGTAAATTAGATTTTTGTTATTAAGAGGGAAGGGGATCATATTATGATTTTAGGATCGCCATTGTTGAATTGATGCGTGGATTGGTATTGTGGGTTTCATTCGGTTGGGTTGTAATAACTGATAATACACATGTTGGGGTCATTATGAATTGAGTATGTCGAGGGAGGTATAGGAGGGTTAAATATTCAGATAATAGCCAGATAATTGTTTAATAGATGTAATGAGTAGTATGTTTGAAAGAAATCACCATGCTGGGGTGGATATAAATTTGTATGTACATGAGCATTATGTCCGTAGATGATTCCTGCTATATTTGTTATCGGTCAGCATGTTTAGTTAATTCTTCATAAGATTTTTCTTAATGCTGTAAATGATATGTAATATGTGATAAATATCATCTACCTGTGTATGAGGTCAGATGCTAAATAAATATATATATTGGTGGTTTAGTTATCATCTACCTGTGTATGAGGTTGGATGATATATGTATATGTGTGTAATTACCATCTACCTGTGTATGAGGTTAGATGTTATATATAGATATATATATTTGTTCACTCATGATGTTTACTGTTATTATTTTTAGTTAATTGTTCATCCAAATCTTTCTTGTGCCTCAATGTTATGTGAATAAGCTATACTATCATCTACCTGTGTGTGAGGTTAGATGCTATATGTATATGTGTGTAATTATCATCTACATGTGTATGAGGTTAGATGCTATATGTATATGGGTGTAAATACCTTCTGCCTGTGTATGAGGTTAGATGCTATATATAGATATAAATGTTCACCCATGATGTTCTATGTTATCCTTCTGTGACTGAGTATGATAGAAAATGACAGAAATTCTTTATTTAGCTAACTGTATGTACATGAGCATTAGTGGTGCCTAGACGGGTTGGGCTCCCCGGGTTGAGCTCCGGGGAGGGCCCACCCAAATTGACAGATTGACTGATGACTGATTCCCTTAGTTTCTTTCTAGAGGTACCTCAGGATTGCACAAGAAAATAAGGTATTTGACTGGCTCAGCATTTTAAATGCATAACGCGAGGTACCACGAGGGTTTATGTTTAGGTACAGTTAGCATAACAGAAAGGCATGATTGGGTTCGCGATACTTGTGATAATGGCATGTTGCTATAAGTATTGGCTATGTTTCATACTGGCTTAAAGAAAGTGCAACAGAAAATGTATGTTGAGCTTACAGTAGTTTACACTTACAGTAGTAGAGATATATGTTTCCTGTTTGAATTTTCCTCCCTGTGTTGTGTCCCTATCATTGATTTACTTACTGGGCTATGAACTCATGATTTCACATAATATTTTCAGGTAGGGAATAGGATTCCCAGATTAAGATGCATGAAGCGGAGGTGGTGTAAATGAGGAGATGACGATGAGCATGGCACACAATGTCCGAGACATCTAAGATACAGGATTTCCAGTTTGTGTGGAGTTGATTTTGATGTTCTATTTTTCTTCAATCTGAGAGGGTAAAGTGTGTAGTTGAGACTGCTAAACTGAATGGAATAAAATAAATTTGAGCCGGGTGTTCCTATTATGTGTATAATGGGTTGTATTGATGTGTGATTGTTGGTTACGTATATGCATACTGGGTTAGGTCTTTTCACTTGGCATGGGAAGTCCACGTCTGTGGTACTTGGCATGGAAAGTCTAATCTTGGATCTTGGCAATGGTAAAGTCCAAGTCATTGGTACTTGGCATGGAAAGTCCAAGCATGAGTCTTGGCAATGGTAAAGTCCAAGTCTTGGGTACTTGGCAATGGAAAGTCCAAGCATGGGTCTTTGCAATTTGAAAGTTAAAGCATGGTTCTTGGCAATTGCAAAGTCCAAGAGAGTGATATTGGCAACGTAAAGTCCAAGCATAGGTCTTGGCAGCATAAGTCTAATGTTTGGCAGCGTAAAGTCCAAGCGTGGAGTCTTGGCGGGTTAAGTCCAAGGCACTACAAGAAAAATGAGAAATAGCGACGAAATTTTTTCGTCACTAATACCAAAAATTCATCTCTAAATAATATTAACAACAATAATATTTCTTCGCTAGTTTCGTTGTAATAAGATTGTCGCTAAGAGAAGTTAGCGACGAATTATAACTTTTTCATCGGTAATATTACCGAGAAAGGAAAAATGTCTTGAAAAACAAACATTTCGTGGCTAAATCTTGAATATCAAAAAGTGGAAAATCCCTAATATTAGCGACGAAATATACCAAATTCATCACTAAATATCATTCGACTGATGCAAGACAATAGTCGACTATCTATTTTTTTGTCAGCCACAATATCGGGAGAGCTTCGACTAGTTGGTTAACGACGAAACGAATTCATTTCGTCTATATTTAGTTGAATTATTTTCTATGAAATTTTATAAAATTCATCACTAATATCCTACGGTAGGCAACTGCATCAACTTGCAACTCGACTAATACGAAAAAAAATTGCAATGAAATTAAATATTTCGTTGCTAACCCTCAAAATCCTGATGTCGCGTATCGACGGTTAGCGAAGAAATTAAAAAAAATCATTTCTAATCATGAAAATACAGATTTTCAGAATTCATTTAATTTGTATTCAAAATCCTATAATACAATTTCAATCACACAATTTAACTTAACAACATACAACTCGAACGATTTAACAACAATTACATTTAATATCCAACTAACATAACATCCAATTTCACAAATACATCCAATTTAAAGTCCAAAACATCCAATTTCACAAATTCATAGTATCCAAATTCAAACATATTTAAGTTAACAATTTTACTAGGTTAAAATAAAAATGTTCACAAACTCTAAGATGGAGGAGGAGGTGGAGCTGAAGATGACTCATGTATCAATGATTGTAAAGCTCCAAGTGCAAGCCGATTCAGAATTGCTTCAAACATATCTTGTCTTGATCTCATTAATGTCAACTCATCTTGGGTGCTAGCTAATTGAGCTCGAGTGTTTGCTAGCTCCTCTTATGTCCCTTCTAATAGTTGCTCGGTTGACTCAAGTTTTTCACACAGTGCTGCGTTAGTTAATCTGGCGGAGGAGCTGGGATCCAAAGAAGTGGATCTGACTGGTTTTGGCCCACTTCCAAGTCTTCTAATATATCCAAAATGAACACTGAAAACTTGATCACAAACCTGATCTACAATCTGGACTGCATTAATGTCATCTCCGATTTTTTGGGATTCAATGTGCTCATCTCGCAATCTCAACATATCACCCTAAGAATAACAAATATGTTATTAGTATGTTTACAAAGAATTATGCAAATTTAAAAACAACTTTATTAAATTATATCGATTATATCTTATGTATGCAGCCTCGGCTCTCTCCCCACTCCACCCTTTTGATGAGCTACAATAGGTTGTATTAAAGATAGTAATCCGCTCTTTTCTCTGAGACTGATCAGTATGAAAAATATTATAATGTGTTAATATTAAAAATAACAAACAATATACTGTAACTATAAAGTTTATACTTACACCGTCGTAACTGTATTGAATGAATGATTTTGAGCCACCTCGATGGGTAAATGGTAGTTGTGATCGATTTTGGGCATTTATTGCCAATCGTGTCTACAATATAAAATTTTTTAAGATAAAACGTAAAACATGAGTTGCAGAAAAAATAATTTAATTTATATATAACTCAGATAATTAGTATAGATTGAGTTACCTGAAATTTCTTTAATTCAAATAGATCACAAATATAGTTCAAATCTTCCTGTGTCTCACAAAACTCGATCGACATATGATGTCGATGCTCAGTAGGGGGAAGATACAGTAGGCTCTTATAATGAGTCTGCATCTTATTTCGATTGTCTTTGTACCTTGCACTCATTAATCTGTCGGTCTCCTTTCTTACCGACATTGCCTCCTCGACAAAACTGATATTGAAAGTAGCCTGAAAAAAATACCAATATTTAAATTTATAAACAAATGATGGATGATTATATAAATATCAAATTACTCTTACTTACTGATAATCGATCATATATCATCTGTTTATTGTCCATGGGGATATGCTTCCAACTCTTAGCTTGTAGGGGAGTGAACTTCTTAATTGATAGACCAAACTCTGTCATAAAAGCATCTGCATTTATCCCGATAGGATGACCATCGCTCTTACAAAAGGTAATGGGTAATCTACCCCATTCCTCAATTTGCCATCGGAGTCTATCGGAGTGTGTGCCTCGTGTCTCTCTACGTGTCGGACGAACTATAAATCAAAAAGTGTTAACAATTAACAAGTTAAATAAATAGCAAACAAAATAAACATATTTAAAACCACATAACTAACCAGTAGGAGCAGGAGCACTGTCATCGTCAGGTGTAGGCACAATTGGGGGGCACTCAATTCTCTTAGGCGACATAGCTTTGACATAAGCATTATATACAGATTGATATATAATGAATGATTATATTAAATACATGAATTATAAATGAAGAACAATATAAATACCATGTAAATACATCTAATAGCTATCATCATCTGAAAAAGATAAATAATCATCCGTCTCACTGTCAATTTCACTATTTTTACCCTCATCAATACGACTACTTTGAGCCCCATATCCATATCCACTTGTGCATTTGCCATATTTATTTGTTGATGCTCAACATCTAATCGATATAGTTGAGCTATCGCTAAGTCTTCACCAACTACTAAAGTTGAATCATTGGATGAAATCTTTTGGTTTGGCTCTATATTAAAGATATTACCAACCTCAAAATCTTTAGATATTTCATCAACTTTAGTTACTTCATATATTTCTCAGTGGTGAACCCTTTGCACGACCTTCCAATGACCTCCACGTTTCATATCATTCAAATAATACACTTGACTTGTTTGGTTTTCCAAAATGAATGGGTCATCATCGTACCATGTTTTAAAAGTATTAATACACAAGAGATAATACTCTTCCACCAACGATTTTTTTTAGCATTACATTGGAACCATTCGCACCAAATTAATTGGACTTTATACCTAAAAGAGTAAAATATTTGAACCACATCCTTCAACACACCAAAAAAATCCAAATTATCCCCATCGTCAGAGGATGGTACACTGACCCCACTATTTTGAGTAGTTCTGCGTGAATCACGGGACCTCGTATGATATCGAATCTCATTTACAATTCATGTATCATACAATTGAACTTCGACATTAGGTCCAATTACTAAATAATGCAACTCATCTGTGATCTCTGAATTTGTAAAAAAATTTAGCGCTATAATTTATCCCTAAACTATTAGTTATATATGAGAGGTGTCCTAAGGCAATCGCCTTATTGTTGTACCATTTATTTGATAAATGAAGATTCACTATTTGAGTATACATGTTTTCATGTATTTGATTGGATCTAAAACCCATTTACTGAATGTCCGCAATACGATTCACAGCATAAGAGAATTTGTGATTGGATCACAACTAGTAAGCATCTCTACATGTGTAATTGTAATGTATTGGAATTATCCCTAGTCGATGAATTGATGCATTCGGACACCATCAATTCTGTTAAGACTAGCACGAGTTGTACTCTTTGGTTTATCCAAGCAGCTATTTCTCACTGGCTGGAGACATTGGAATGTCCAGCGTTAACCGTGGATGGTAGTTATGGTAACCAGTTCATTGAAGTGACTAGTTGTAAGACTTCATATGGTTCTTTGCATATACAGATATGTCAATGAAGTCCTTACTGCAGCTTAAGTGAGATGTTCCTTTGACTTGTGGTATTCGAGTCATCTTGGCCATGTAGACTTATGCTTTGACATCATAGGCAAGCATCTTCGATCGGATTGTTACTAAAGTCTTTGGCCAAAGCATTACATGTTTAGAGTATGGTACTCTTGGATACATGTGCAGTAACTAAAATTCGCAGGATGAGGAAGTAATACTTTGGCTAGGTGTGACGTAGTCAGCCTAGTGGGGGCTGACACAATAGACCATGTCCGAACCAAGTGGGTATAAGATGAGTGAAGGGAAAGGGGCACGACTCAATGTAGCTGCTAAAAGGTTTCAGAAGTTGTTCTATGGTCGACCGTTGATTTTCTGGTTAATTGGGGATCATGATGTACTACTAGGTGCCACTCATGATCATTCTATAATTAATGGTTAATTATAGACGACCAACATAAACCAGGAACCTATTTAGTCACATGCACTACGAGTGTTAGCCGAAGGATTTAAAACAAGTTTGAGAACGGGATTCTCAGATCGAGAGAGACTTGGTTTGGTTGGACCAAACAAGTATTGGATCGATCTGAGCACTAGAGGGGGGTGAATAGCACAAATTAAAACTTTACGAAATTGCCCGATTAAAGAATATGTACGCAGCGGAAAAGTAAATAACACACTTTGTTTTTACTTGGTTCACTGCCTTCGGCTACTAATCCAAGGTCCTAGTGGTCCGAGACCACGTACGGAGAGCAATTCACTAAAACAATCTCCTCCTCGTTGGAGGAAGGAGAAAACGCAATACAAAAGCTCGAAAGATTAAGGTAGAGGGATACTCCCCCTCTTTTTATTACGATATAAAGCTCCGAGAAACTAAAATGAATACAATATAAGACTTCAATAAAAATTATATCGACGAGGAAAAGAAAGAAACTAAAGCTTGATCATCGGAATAGTAGAGCTTCACCGTAAAGATGTCAAAGAGTCGAGGCATTGCGAAGGCAATTTTGAGAGCTTTTGATGATGGAAATGGGATGGAGAACCCCTACTTTTATAGCCTTGGAAACCCTAAACGTTTAGATCTTCAACCAATGAGAGCAAGCCTCCTAGCCCTTGAGAAATGGATATAAGCTTTGACTCTCCTCGAAGCAAATCCTTGACCAACAGTCGATTGCTATCCTTACCAGTCGACTGCAAGATGAATCAATCGACTGATGGTAGGGTTTCCAACTGCAATGAAGAGTTAGCTTGAAAATGCAGTTAATATAAGTAAGTTTGATGGTCGTTTACCCTCCGATCTCGACTTAGACCTTCCATGGGAAGTCTTGGTCGGATTGACGCCTAAGGACGTCCTCATACGGAGGATACGACCTTACTTACACTCACTCATACGAGCTTACCTCAGCCTTTACCTTTGAAGCTTCGCTTCCAGTCTTCACCTAAGTTCTTCGGCTCCCTCCGAAGTCCTCCCGGTGTCGCCCGACCACCACGGTTCCCTCCTAGTGTTGCTGACCTTCGGCTTAGCTTAGCAATTCTACACATTTATTTTAGCTCATGAGATTACAAAATAACCTTGACTTTGTGTCTTTGCCATAATCAAAACATAGTTTTGATTATCTGGTGCCCATGCACCAACAATCTCCTCCTTTTTGATCCTATGGCAAACTGACGCAAAATTAAGGGAAATTTAAAGCAAGACAATAAGTAAACGAACTCCCTCTTAACCCTAGTTGAGTTTTAGAAGAAAAATTTAATTTTTTAAATTTAAATTTTGTTACTCTCTCTTAACTTATGCTCTTCTCCCCCTTTTACCATGAATCAAAAAACAAGGTTGGGGGGTTTATAAAAAGTAGGGGTTTTAAAAACGTAATATTATAGCAGGCATTAAAAAAAATGAGTATAAGTCCAAGCATGCATCTTGAATTGTTTAAGTTCATCAGTTCGAGGTATATCCCTCTACACCAACAGTAAAAGTATTTGAAAGATAGTTTTGAATTTCAAAATACTTATAAGTTTAGTTTCAAGAAAAACTTTAAAGATTTATAACCCTTAGGGTTAGTTTGCTCTCCCCCTTAGTCAAGTATATAAGGTATAAGAGAGGTAGGGGGTGCCAAACTTTGGCCTAGAGAGTTTTATAGTTAACATTGGCCGATTATAATTATTCATCTAAGCACCTAGACACTCCTTAATCATCTCACCCATTCTTTGTGTCTTAGGATTTGTTCGCCTTATATGTTTTGTGAGATGATTTTATCCTAATTAAAGTTAGTCAACATTGGGATAGATTCGGATTTAACCCTAAGCTCGTCAAGTCACCTTTTCAAGAAATTGGCTTCCAGGTAGTGGCGAGGCACAGGGACCTTCTTTGATCGGAATAACGACCACTTCCTTAGACAAAGCCAAGTTCAGGAAAATGATAACTTGAGTCACATAAGACTACTTCCTGGTCTAACTAGTTTAGGATACGGTGAGGTAGCTTCAGCTAGTTCCACTCAGTCAAGTGCACCAAGCTAGATACGCCTTATCTAGCTCAAATACACGAGACTTTATTTCCCTAACGTACTCTCATCTCACCGCTCCTGATACTATGTTGTCAAGAGTTGACTAACCACTTGTCCTATCTAGCCGTTCCAAAAAATAAAATAAAAGTTTGATCATTCTAAGTTATCGGGTATACTATTTTGGTATTAGCTCCCCCTGGACCATTGAACCAATATGGTCTATTTAAATAATGAACTTGATCCTAGGGAACCCAATAATTGTTGGTCCTTATATGTGAGTTTAATAGAGTTTTAGGGACCCAAGCTTGGACTCGTTGATGACTATGATTTATGATAGACATATATGATCTATTCGTAGTCTTTGGACTAAATCTGAGTCCGGCTCTGTTGTACACAACTCTCTGAGTTCCAAGAAGTCAGTTAAGATTCTTGGACCCCATTGAGAACTTGTTCGACCGAGCCTCGAGCTCTTGGAATTTTCCTTTCAAGAGGGAGTTCTCTTCTTCGAGTTTCTCAACACGAGTTGAGTCATCCTCTCGAATTCGACTAGTCGAAGAGGTCAGAGTGGCCTCTTGCTTGAGGGTTTCAACTGTTGGGTTTCCGGCACCACGGCGTGTGTGTGTTCGATCATGTTTCGTAAATATGAACACAGCGGAAGCAATAAAAATAATAAATACTCCTATTTATTACAACACACACAACACACGCATGCATATTACAACAAGTGTAGACATAACCGTAAATTTAAATTTGCAATAAAAGGAAATTTATCTACGTTATACCTTTCGTATGACGTGTAGCGGGAACGGCATCAACCGGAACGATCCTCGCTAGAATCGTCTCTATCCGTATCCACGCCGAGTTCCTCGGGATGACTTCGCTAAGCCATGAGGTTCGTCTTCGTATGGGTTACTAGCCTCGTGTTGAAGACGACGTGATCGAGAGATGATCACGATCCAAATCCAAATTCGGATCCAAAACGAGTCCTCAAAACTCGCTTCTCCGGAGAGGTATTCGTCAACCGATTGACGAATCCTTCGTCCTCCACCTCAGAGGATTACCGGAGATCGAATCCCCGGTAAGTTATCCGCTGTCGGAGCTCTAACCGTCGTCCAAACGACGCTCCGACGAGAGGAGAAGAAGCTGTCCAGAAAACTGGACAGCTTGGTGGAGGAGTAGGCGCCGGCCAAAAACAAGGAAGCCAAGTGCTCACCTTTTCACCGAGGCCTAGGAAGATCACCGGAGGATCACCGGCTGAAGCTTGGTCGCCGGCAAGGAGCTGGACGCCGGCACAAGGGGCTGGGCGGCCAAGGAGCTTGGGCGGCACACCTAGGTTGGGCGGCACAACTAGGTTGGGCGGCAACTCCAACTAGGGTTTTGGATTAGGGCTTAATTATCCATTAAGCCCTCTTTTATAGAGAACTAATTCTCTTAATGGTTATTGGATCATAACCATTAGGCCCGTTAACCCGCTCCATTAAGATAAGTTAAAATAAACCAAACCATGATGGTTTATTTTAAGTTAAAATGAACCGAACCAACTTTTGGTTCATTCGTTTAAAATAAACCAAACCCTTTGGTTTATTCTCCTCCATTGGATTAGAACCAAACCATTTTGGTTCATCCATTATGTCTTCATAAGACACGGCCCATCCACGCTTCCATTGCGACTGAAACGATTTCATGCTCGCTTTATGTTTGGTCCAACCAAAGCCAGTTTCTCTCGGTCTAAGAATCCCATTCTCAAGCTCGTTTTAAATCCTTTGGATTACGCTCGTTGTGCGTGTGACCAAATAGGTTCTCGGTTTATGTTAGTCGTCTATAATTAACCATTAATTATAGAACGATCATGAGTTTCACCTAGTAGTACATCATGATCCCCAATTAATCGAAAAGATCAACGGTTGATCCAGAACTATTTCTGAAACCCTTCAGTAGCTCGAATGATTCGTGCCCCATTCCCTTCACTCATCTTATACCCACTTGGTTCTGGACATGGTCTATTGTGTCAGTCCCCACTAGGCTGACTACGTCACACCTAGCCCAAGTATCATTTCCTCGTCCTACGGATTCTAGTTACTCCACATGTATCGAAGAGTACCTTACTCTAACCATGTAATGCTTTGGCCAAAGACTTTAGTAACAATCCGACGAGAGGCCATGGGTATACATCTCCTCGCAAGGAGTGGTGAATCCTTTATAGGCTATTCAAACACCTTCGATCACTTCGACTTATACCCAATCATCCCGGGTCCACATATCCTTAGAGATGTTTGCTTAAGATGTCAAAGCATAAGTCTCCATGATCAAGATGACTTGAATACCGTAAGTCAAAGGAACATCGCACTTAAGCCACAGTAAGAACTTCATTGACATATCTATATATGCAGAGAACCATATGAAGTCTTATGGCTGGTCACTCCAATGAACTAGTTACCATAACTAGCATCCACGATTAACTCCGGACATCACTATGTCTCCAGCCAGTGAGAATCAGCTGCTTGGATACACCAAGAAGTATACCTCGTGCTAGTCTCGACAGAATTGATGGTGTCCAAATGAATCAATTCATCGACTAGGGATAATTCCGATACATCACAATTACACATGTAGAGATACTCACTAGTTGTGATCCAATCACAAATTCTCTCATGCTGTGAATCGTATCGTGGACATTCAGTAAATGAGTTTAAGATCCAATCAAATACATAAAATATGTATACTCAAATAGTGAATCTTCATTTATCATATAAATGGTTCATACATAAGGCGATTGCCTTAGGACATCTCTCATATATTACTAACAGACTCCCACTTGGCCTAATGCCAATCGCTACGGTATCCAATACCATAAGCTCGAACATGACCCTCAAACTTACTTTGAGGTAATGCCTTAGTCAAAGGATCCGCTAAGTTCCTTTCAGTGGGAATTTTCTCGATTTGTATTTCGTTCCTACTGATGATCTCTCTGATAAGATGATAGCGGCGAAGCACATGTTTGGATCGTTGATGAGACCTTGGCTCTTTCGCCTGTGCAATTGCTCCATTGTTGTCGCAGTAGACCGGTATTGCTTCAACAATGGCCGAAATCACACCAAGTTCATGAACGAACTTTTTGATCCAAACCGCTTCCTTTGCTGCTTCCGAAGCTGCAATGTATTCTGCCTCAGTGGTAGAATCCGCTACAGTCTCTTGTTTGGAACTTTTCCAACTCACTGCGCCCCCATTCAAGGTGAACACGTATCCAGACTGAGACCTGGAATCATCCTTGTCTGTCTGGAAGTTGGCATCCGCATACCCGCGTATCACCATGTCCACTTCTCCATATATTAGGAACACATCCTT
The DNA here is from genome assembly GCA_025175895.1 of Wurfbainia villosa. Lineage (NCBI taxonomy): Eukaryota > Viridiplantae > Streptophyta > Magnoliopsida > Zingiberales > Zingiberaceae > Wurfbainia > Wurfbainia villosa. The sequence goes on from CM045997.1 coordinate 63,804,968, forward strand.
AGTTCTTCTCAAGTACTTAAGGATCGTCTTAACAGCCGCCCAATGATCCATTCCTGGATCGGACTGGTATCTGCTCGTGACACTCAGAGCATACGATACATCGGGCCTCGTACATAACATAGCATACATGATAGATCCTATTGCGGATTCATAGGGAATCTTACTCATGCAAATCCTCTCGTCTTCTGTGCACGGACACATAGACTTCGAAAGGTGTACCCCATGCCTGATGGGTAGGAAACCTTTCTTGGATTCCGACATGCTAAACCTCTTTAGCACTCGGTCTATATATGTAGACTGCGAAAGACCAAGCAACAGCAGTTTGATCTATCTCTATAGATCTTAATCCAGGATGTAGGTTGCTTCTCCCGAGTCTTTCATGGAGAATGTCTTGGATAACCAAACCTTCACGTAAGATTGAAACATCATTTCCTATAAGTAGTATGTCATCGACATACAATACTAGAATACATTGCACTCCCACTAACCTTCTTGTACACACAAGGTTCGTCTGGATTTTGTGAGAAATCAAACTTTTTGATTGTCTCATCAAAACGGATATTCCAGCTCCTGGATGCTTGCTTCAATCCATAAATGGACCGTCACAATTTGCATACCTTGGTTTTATCAACCGATGTGAAACCCTCAGGCTGTATCATATACACGTCCTCGAGCAGGTTTCCATTAAGGAAAGCTATTTTCACATCCATCGCCATATCTCATAATCATAATGAGCCGCTATGGCGGGAGCATCCGAATGGATTTAAGCATAGCTACTGAGAATAGGTTTTGTCATAATCAACACCTTGTTTTTGATATCCTTTGCCACCAATCTAGCCTTATAGGTAATCACATTACCATCCATGTCGGTTTTCTTCTTGAAAACCCACTTGCACCCTATAGGCTTTATCCTTGGTGGGTCAACCAAGTTCCAAACTTGGTTTTCATACATGGAATCCATTTCCGACTTCATGGCACCAAGCCACTTATCCCTTCTGAACTTATCGGCACTTCTTCATAAGCTGGTAGGCTCCTCATCATCAATGAGTAACACGCGTCGTTCGATTAAACTACGAAATCCATATCTCTCGGGAATATTGCGTGTTCTACGGATCTGAAGATGTGGTGTTACAATAAATTCACCGATTGCTCATCACTATGAGTTGTCGGTGTTGTACACCGTATCTCATTAATGTCTATTTGAGTCTCTCGAGCCTCCTCAAGCTCGACGACACTCCCACTGTTTTCTTGCAAGAGAAACTCTTTCTCTAGAAACACAGCATGCCTTGAAACAAACACCTTTTGTTCCACAGGATGATAGAATTGGTAACCCCTTGTTTCCTTAGGGTATCCAACAAATAGACATTTATCAGACTTAGCATCCAATTTGTCTGATACAGTCCGCTTCACATAAGCAGGACAACCCCATATCTTCAAGTAAGATACATGAGGTTTCTTACTATTCCATATCTCATATGGAGTAGTTGAGACTACCTTGGTTGGCATTCTGTTTAACAAGTAAACAATTGTCTGAAATGCATAGCCCCAAAAGGACTTGGGAAGAGTTGCATGATTCATCATTGACCTGACCATGTCTAACAATGTCCGGTTACGTCTCTCAGATACACCATTATGCTGTGGTGTATAGGGCGGAGTCCATTGAGACAATATGCCATTGTCTCTTAGATAATCAAGAAACTCTTGACTTAAGTATTCACCACCTCGATCCGATCAAAGTATTTTAATACTCTTGTCATGTTGTTTCTCTACTTCATTTCTGAATTCTTTGAACCTTTCAAAGGCTTCAGACTTGTGTTTCATCAAGAACACATACCCAAACCGTGAGTGATCATCGGTGAAGGTAATGAAGTAGCTATAGCCTCCTAAAGCTTGAGTTGACATAGGTCCACATACATCGGTATGTATTAGACCTAGTAACTCTCCCACTCGTTCACCTTTTCCAGTAAAAGGTAACTTAGTCATCTTGCCTTTTAAGCATGATTCGCATGTATCGTATGAATCCAATTCAAACGATTCCAGAATTCCACATCGGTGTAATTGGGACATGCGTTTCTTGCTTATATGGCCAAGACGACAATGCCACATATAGGAGTCTATTTGATTATCCTTTCGAGCACGCGTGTTGCTCGCTTCGATATTGAAAATGTCACTGGATATGTCCAACGTATAAATGCCATTACTCAAGGTTCCAGTTCCATAAAGTACGCCATTTAAAGTTATATAACAACAATTGTTACTAAACGTCAAATGGAAACCATTTCTATTTAAACAGGAAATAGAAACAATGTTCTTTATTAGAGAAGGAACATAATTGCAATTGTCCAGTTCTAAGACTAGTCCACTAGGGAGCTTCAGCAAATAAGTTCCGATGGCGACCGCAGCAACCTTTGCTCCATTGCCAACTCGCAAATTTGACTCCCCTCTGACAAGTCTTCTTCTATTCCTTAGCCCCTGTATGTCATTACATATATGTGAGCTACACCCAGTATCCAATACCCAAGTGTCCAAGGAAATAGAATGACAATCAATAACGAAGATACCTGAAGAGGATGGGGCATCGGATGCCTTCTTCTTCTTCATGGACTCAAGATAAATCTTGCAGTTTCTTCGCCAATGGCTCTCCTTGCAATAATGATGGCAAGTTTCCTTTTGTGCTAGTTCTACCTTCTTAGCCTTTCTCTTCTTTCCCTTTTGCTGTTCCTTTGACTTCCTCTTAGAACCTTTCTTCGAGGAATCAACTAATAGCACCGTCCCCTGCTCATGCTTCTCAAAAGACTCCACAGTCTTCACCATATTGAGCAGTACCACAGATGAACCTTCTAGCATCTCAGAGGTGAAGAGGAGCTTTGAGACTTCGAACCTTTCGAATCTCACTTGCTCATCAACCAACTCACAAAGATGAAGGACTACGATATGAGCATCCTGATGGATGTCGCTTCGGAGGCTCATTGGCTCCCATGTCCCCGGATTAAAATTTTCACTAATGAAAGGATTAATCCGGATGGGATGAGCTTCCTTAGCAACACCTATTCGTCGTCGTGCTAACAACTCGAGTGGTCGCTTGAACAAACTAGTCGTTCAAGCAACACAACTCTTCTAGTTGGTTAGCCGCGGAAGAGACGACGGACGGATCGCCGGTTTTTGTGTTTGTCTTCGGGGTCCATGATTATACAATATATATTCATATACACACATGTATAATCATCATATATAAGAACATACTCAGATCTGAAATTAAAGTTATAAAACTTTATACCTTACGATCTTCTACCGTATGTCCTATCCTTCTCGTGGACGACGTGTGGACGAAGATCCTCCATGAGTAGAAGCCTTCTAGATCACGTTCTTCTCTTCCTTGTCTGCTGCGAACAAAGAGAAGAACCACCAAAACCTTTCCTTTCTAGAACCGGCCACCAAACAAGAGAGTTTGATGCAACCGCCGGCCAAGGAACGATTGGATGAGTGCCGGCCAACTTGTTGTATTGTTGCCGCCGGCCACCTAGATGTTGGAGAAGCACCGGCCACCAATTGTTGGAGATCCGCCGCCACCAAGGAGCAAGAGAGGAGGAAGAAGAGAACCGCCAAGGATGAGAAGAAGACTTAGGAGAACAATCACCTTGCCACCCACTTTTTAGCGCCCAAAACCCTAGCTCCTCTAGGGTTTGTTGCCTAACTCTTGGATGAGCCAAACCCTAATTCTCCAATCCAAAAACCATATTTTAGCCCAAAGCCTAAGCCGTTATTTATAGAATTTAGGAGAAAGTTTGTTAGCCAAAAAAATAGGAACAAACACCTAAATTATTTCCGCCCAACCAACCATATACCTTTTAAGATTTGTTTACGCCCAAACAAGGATGAGCCAAACCCTAATTCTAGAATTTAGGCTTAAGCCTCCTCTAATCTCCACCGTCGGATCTAGGGATTTAATCTCCACCGTCGGTTCTAGGGATTTAATCTCCACCGTCGGTTCTAGGGATTTGATCCCAACCGTTGGATCTAGGATTTCATCCCAACCATAGGATCTAGGATTTCATCCCAACCGTCGGATAAAGGGTTTTATCCCAACCGTCGGATCAAGGGTTTTATACCAACCGGATCTAGTTCATCCTAACCATCGGATCTATGGTCTTAATCCAACCGTTGGTTCTAGGGTTTCATCCTAACCATCGGATCTATGGATTTAATCCAACCGTTGGTTCTAGGGTTTCATCCTAACCATCGGATCTATGGACTTAATCCAACCGTTGGTTCTAGGGTTTCATCCTAACCATCGGATCTATGGATTTAATCCAACCGTTGGTTCTAGGGTTTCATCCTAACCATCGGATCTATGGATTTAATCCAACCATTGGTTCTAGGGTTTCATCCTAACCATCGGATCTATGGATTTAATCCAACCGTTGGTTCTAGGTTTTGTTTTACATTCTTGGATCTAGACTTCACAAGGATTATATTAGGCTACGATAGGGACCATAAGGAGGAGTTGGGTCTCAGCCACCCGATGGATCGGAACCACACAAACTTGATCCATCAATGATGTTCCATTCCACTAGAGGATCATCATTGAACTACCTCACCAACCCCCATAAATCAATATGGGCTCCATATATTATTTGTACATTAATCTCCCCGTGTTTAAGATATCGAATGTCCGTCAATTAATTGATTTACTGACCATCAATTAATCAACATCTAACTCCTCGAGTAGTACCACTCAACCTTATCATCATGTTGACTAAGTCAACCAGCTGGGTTTACATGATGAACCTTATGAGCTCCTCAAGGGACATCATCAACCTAATATATAGGACACGGTTTCCTCCTATAATCAACGGCACACCATGTAAATAATATTATTTCCCAACTTAAGGGCATATTGATTTAATCCATCTAAATCTCACCCATCAAATCAAAGAAATAAATACTAAGTACATGTGCCCTATTATATCGTGGATTAAGAGCATGTACAACATAATATCCGAGGTCCGATTCAATTATGTAGTCGACTAAATTGAATCACCTCTATATGTCATACACCTAAGTGTATTAGTGTAACTCTATGTTCAAGATAAAACAATACCAAGCTACACTACAACCATGCCAATGGTTTGTCCAAAACCATCTTGGTTGTGAGCCTCTACTTATATTTTATAAGGGACTGATAACATGATCTTCTGTGTCACACCAAGCACCATGTTATCTACAATGTAAAATATTAGACAATATGCACACACATATAATAAATATATAAAGTGCAAACAATGATCATGTGATTCTTATTTCAAAATAAAATGTTCATACAAAAAGAGCTAGGCTTTCAGTATACATTCTAACAATCTTCCACTTATACTAAAAGACTAAGCTGTCATCACAGTGCCATACATCTGATCCCCATGTCCTCCACATGCCTATCAACCGCTTTCGCTGGAAGGGCCTTAGTGAATGGATCCGCCAGGTTATCCTCTGATGCAATCTTGGCGACAACAACTTCTCCTCGCTTTACGATCTCTCGTATAAGGTGGTACTTGCGCTCTATGTGTTTACTCGCCTTATGGGCTCGTGGTTCCTTCGAGTTTTGCAATCACCATCAAGTATCACAATAAATTGTGATAGTTAGGGCAAACCAGAATCACATCCAAGTCCATCAAGAAGTTCTGAGCCATCTGACTTCCTTTGGCGCCTCGGAGGTGCCACATACTCAACTTCCATGGTAGAGTCTCGCCACGCATTTCGCTTGACACTCCTCCATACTATGGCTCCACCTCCAAAAGTAAACACAAACCACGAGGTAGACTTACTCTTGTCCCTATCCGATTGGAAATCCGAATCAGTAACCCACGGGGACTAATTGATCTGCCTAAACCAAAGATATAATCCCTAGTCCTTCTCTCGTACTTCAATATATGCTTTATCGGTCCAATGTCCTCGTCAGATTACTCGATATTCCTAACCATGCCCACTAGCAGCGGATATCCGGTCTCGTATATATAGCATAGCATACATAAGGCTTCCTCTCTGCAAGCATAAGGAACCGCCTTCATGTCCTCTATCTCCTTTGATGTTTTGGGACACATCTCTTTAGATAAAGGAACTCCATGCCTAAAAGGTAGAAAACCTTTCTTGGAGTTCTGCATGCTAAAAGCAAGGATAGTGTCAATGTATGAAGCTTGAGACAAGCACAACCATCCTTTTCGCGATCCCTTATAACTTTGATCCCAAGGATGTGTCCTACTTCTCCCAAGTCCTTCATGTCAAACTGCTTGACAACCATACTTTACGTCTCGATAACACTTTGATATTGTTTCCAACTAACAAAATGTCATCTACGATAGTACAAGAAACACCACTACGCTTCACACATCTCTTGTATACACAAGGCTCATCCGACTTTGAATAAATCCATATGACCGGATTACCTCATCAAAGCGGATGTTCCAAGATCTAGAAGCTTGCTTCAATCCATAAATGGACCGATTAAGCTTACATACAAGATGCTCTTTTGCCTTTAGCAATGAATCCTCCGTTGCCGTGATATAGATGTTCTCCTCAAGACTTCCATTAAGGAAAGTCTTGACATCCATCCGCCAAATCTCATAATCCATATGAGCAAATTATAGATAAGAGAATCCGGATAGACTTAAGCATAGCTAATAAAAGGTCTCCTCATAATCGATGCCCTCTTTACAGGTATACCCTTTCGCAGCAAGCCTAGCTTTGAAGGTCTCAACCTTCCGTCTACTCCTCTCTTTCTCTTGTAGATCCACTTGCATCCAATGGCTTTTACACCATCGGGTGGTTCTACTAGCTCCCAGACCTGATTAGAATCCATAGATTCTATCTCTGAATTCATCGCACTTTGCCAAGATACAACATCTCTATCTTGGAGTGCCTCGTCATATGTCCAGGGATCAGGTTCATGTTCACCAGGGACTAAGTCCGAAGACTCTCCCAAAAACATGAATCTGTCGGGTTGTCTAACAACCCTCCCACTACGACGAGGTGCCTCCTGTGTATGCTCTGTGACATGCGGTGCAGTGACTTGTGGTGTCTCCTCTTGTACCGGTGGTACTGAAGTCGGGACTTCACCTAACAATCCTACTCTTGGGCTTGTGGTTCATTACATAATCCTCCTCTAGAAATCTGGCATTCGCGCTAACGATCACCCTCTGATCTCTAGGATTATAAAACAAACCAGCTTTCGCTCCCTTAGGGTAGCTAACAAACATGCACACTTCTGTACGAGGTTCCAACTTACCAACATCAGCTTTCAGCACATGTGCTGGACTCCCCCATATCCGAATATGTCTCAGACTAGGCTTTCGCCCAGTCCACAATTCTACAGGGGTAGAAGGTCCTGATTTAGATGGAACCAAGTTCAGAGTGTACATTGCCGTATCCGGTGCATACCCCGAGGCAAGTAGCTAATAACTCATCATAGATCGACCATCTCCATAAGAGTCCTGTTCGCCGCTCGCCACACCATTCTGTACTGGGGTGTGCGGTCTGCGGACAATTGGGATTGAATCCCGACCTCTGATAAGTAACTCCTAAACTCTCCCAAGAGGTACTCGCCACCACGATCAGATCGTAATGTCTTGATACTTTTACCTTGACGGTTCTCCACATCAGCCTTGAATTCTTTGAACCTGTCAAAGCATTCAGACTTGCGGCGCATCAAGTAAATGTATCCATATCTTGAATAATCATCTATAAAAGAGACGGAATATTCAAAACCACCTCTTGCCTGGATAGACATAGGACCGCACAAATCAGAATGAACCAATTCTAACACATCTTTGGCTCTATACCCCTTGGCCTTGAAAGGCCTCTTGGTCATTTTACCTTCCAAGCAAGATTCGCAGGTTGGGAGATCCTCCACCACTAATGAACCCAAAGGTCCATCAGCTATCAACCTTTGAATTCTGCTAAGGTTAATATGACCAAGCCTTAGATGCCAAAGATATGTCTGGTTCATCTGCGAAGGTTCTTTTCTCTTTTTAGACTTAGAAGATGAGTTATTCACTTCTCTATGCATCGTGGGAGTTTTTGGTTCAAGAGTATACAAATTGCCAACCAATGTACCTGAACAGATAATCTATCTATTTATTTTTATAACAACTCTGTCATTAAAAGTAACAGAATATCCATCCACAAATAATTTAGAAACCGAAATCAAATTCTTTCTAAATGTAGGTACATAAAGACAATTTCTCAAAACCAAAACTTTATTCCTATCAAAAGATAAATAAACATCTCCCACTGCAATAGCAGCCACCTTTGAAGCATTGCCCATGTAGACGGTAATTTCTCCCTCAGCTAGTCGTCGGGTTTCTGGAACCCTGCGCAAATAATTGCAGACATGATCAGTGGCTCCCGTATCTACACACCAGGTACCGATAGATAACACCACTAAACATGTTTCAACGACTAAGGCAGAAGATATACCTCTGTTCTTCTTTAGGTTGGGGAAGTCTTTCTTCCCATGTCGATCTTACAAGTGAAGTACTTGCCTTTTGGCTTCTTCACTCCTCTCTGAGGTCCACCCACCACCTTTGCTCTACCTTGTTTCTTCTCCTTCTTGCCTTTCGGCATAGAAGTAGAAACCTTCTGAGCAACCATGGCTTCCTTCCTAGCAGCTTGATTACGGTATCCAGAAAGTTCCTTTTCCCGAATCATTCGCAACCCTAGGAGGACACTCATCGGAGATTAAGACACTATCCATTTTTCTTTTCCAATCAGTATAATTTGGGTATAGTAAGTTTGTTTCCTTTAGTATCATAGCAAGTGGGTTGAAAGCCATTTGAAAATCTAAGAATCACAATGATCAAAATATTAGATTTCAAATATTATTGATTCCTCAAAAGAATAAAATCCCGAAATCAACCAACACCTCAAAACACCGAGAATTTCGTATGCCACTCTGTGTGGGCGATATCTGAATTCTACATTTGTAAGAGGAGGTTTTACCCATTAATTTTATTATCTTGTCAACCTTACTTTTTGACAAATAAAATTAATAGTTGGTTCCTCTTTGGCCCTACAAATAAAAGCAGTGACTCCTATGGAGAGGATATTTTTATTTGCATCTAAGTGTGCACCATTACACGATACTAAGGGAATTATTTTGGATTATGTGCCTTACCTCTGTGGAAGTACACACGCTCCTAGATAATTTCCTATAACCATTATTTGACCTAGTGATCCGCAAACAAACCCGTCCTCGGGGAGGAAGGCACTCAGAGCCAACACACAAGTTTGTTTGCATCACACGTCAAATTGTAATGGAGGCCGCGGGAATTAATTAAAATGTCCCTCTCCCACTTAGTAAATTGAAATCGAGGAATTTTAAAACAAACACAACATGCATATAAAACAAATAAGCAATAAATATGGAAAAATCAGAATTTTTCCAACTATTATGGCATTGTTCTCCAATACGCATCCCGTCGTGTCGCCACCTCGTCCGCTCCATCTTTTCCCGTGCTCAAGTCACCAAAGAGTTCCGAGCCGAGATAAATTATATTAATTTACATCCATCGATCCTATACTCCACGAAGGAGTGTACAAATAATCTATATCGAAAGTAAACTAAAATGAGCGGCTAAACAATGCCGTATTTAATTACAAAAATTAAATACTAATCTAGCCTCGTCAACCCCGAGGATTCAAATAATAAATTTTTTTACACACATCCATTCACATACACACACATGGCCATAATAGTCGGATCTTATGCCTGCAACCAAAGAGTTAAACTACGCATATCCTACTATTATCCGGAACATATAATATATGAAAAATGCATAAAAAAAATAACCGAATCCTAAACACACAAAACCGGAAACCGTGGCTCTGATACCATTTGATGGATGTCGCTTCGGAGGCTCATTGGCTCCCATGTCCCCGGATTAAAATTTTCACTAATGAAAGGATTAATCCGGATGGGATGAGCTTCCTTAGCAACACCTATTCGTCGTCGTGCTAACAACTCGAGTGGTCGCTTGAACAAACTAGTCGTTCAAGCAACACAACTCTTCTAGTTGGTTAGCCGCGGAAGAGACGACGGACGGATCGCCGGTTTTTGTGTTTGTCTTCGGGGTCCATGATTATACAATATATATTCATATACACACATGTATAATCATCATATATAAGAACATGCTCAGATCTGAAATTAAAGTTATAAAACTTTATACCTTACGATCTTCTACCGTATGTCCTATCCTTCTCGTGGACGACGTGTGGACGAAGATCCTCCACGAGTAGAAGCCTTCTAGATCACGTTCTTCTCTTCCTTGTCAGCTGCGAACAAAGAGAAGAACCACCAAAACCTTTCCTTTCTAGAACTGGCCACCAAACAAGAGAGTTTGATGCAACCGCCGGCCAAGGAAGCGATTGGATGAGTGCCGGCCAACTTGTTGTATTGTTGCCGCCACCTAGATGTTGGAGAAGCACCGGCCACCAATTGTTGGAGATCCGCTGGCCACCAAGGAGCAAGAGAGGAGGAAGAAGAGAACCGGCCAAGGATGAGAAGGGAAAGAGGGGCGCCGGCCAAAAACCTTAGGGAGAACAATCACCTTGCCACCCACTTTCTTAGCCGCCCAAAAACCCTAGCTCCTCTAGGGTTTGTTGCCGCCCAACTCTTGGATGAGCCAAACCCTAATTCTCCAATCCAAAAAACTTATTTTCGCCCAATGCCTAAGCCTTTATTTATAGAATTTAGGAGAAAGTTGGTTATCCTAAAATATAGGAACTAACTCCTATATTCTTGCCGCCCAACCAACCTTATCCCTTTTAAGATTTGTTGCCGCCCAACCAAGGATGAGCCAAACCCTAATTCTAGAATTTAGGCTTAAGCCTCCTCTAATCTCCACCGTCGGATCTAGGGATTTAATCTCCACCGTCGGTTCTAGGGATTTAATCTCCACCGTCGGTTCTAGGGATTTGATCCCAACCGTTGGATCTAGGATTTCATCCCAACCATAGGATCTAGGATTTCATCCCAACCGTCGGATCAAGGGTTTTATCCCAACCGTCGGATCAAGGGTTTTATCCCAACCGTCGGATCTAGGATTTCATCCTAACCATCGGATCTATGGTCTTAATCCAACCGTTGGTTCTAGGGTTTCATCCTAACCATCGGATCTATGGATTTAATCCAACCGTTGGTTCTAGGGTTTCATCCTAACCATCGGATCTATGGACTTAATCCAACCGTTGGTTCTAGGGTTTCATCCTAACCATCGGATTTATGGATTTAATCCAACCGTTGGTTCTAGGGTTTCATCCTAACCATCGGATCTATGGATTTAATCCAACCGTTGGTTCTAGGGTTTCATCCTAACCATCGGATCTATGGATTTAATCCAACCATTGGTTCTAGGTTTTGTTTTACATTCTTGGATCTAGACTTCACAAGGATTATATTAGGCTACGATAGGGACCATAAGGAGGAGTTGGGTCTCGGCCACCCGATGGATCGGAACCACACTAACTTGATCCATCAATGATGTTCCATTCCACTAGAGGATCATCATTGAACTACCTCACCAACCCCCATAAATCAATATGGGCTCCATATATTATTTGTACATTAATCTCCCCGTGTTTAAGATATCGAATGTCCGTCAATTAATTGATTTACTGACCATCAATTAATCAACATCTAACTCCTCGAGTAGTACCACTCAACCTTATCATCATGTTGACTAAGTCAACCAGCTGGGTTTACATGATGAACCATATGAGCTCCTCAAGGGGACATCATCAACCTAATATATAGGACACGGTTTCCTCCTATAATCAACGGCACACCATGTAAATAATATTATTTCCCAACTTACCGGGCATATTGATTTAATCCATCTAAATCTCACCCACTGGTAAATCAAAGAAATAAATACTAAGTACATGTGCCCGTTATTATATCGGGATTAAGAGCATGTACAACATAATATCCGAGGTCCGATTCAATTATGTAGTCAGCACTAAATTGAATCACCTCTATCTCGGTCCTGCTCAATACACCTAAGTGTACTAGTGTAACTCTATGTTCAAGATAAAACAATACCAAGCTACACTACAACCATGCCAATGGTTTGTCCAAAACCATCTTGGTTGTGAGCCTCTACTTATATTTTATAAGGGACTGATAACATGATCTTCTGTGCCACACCAAGCACCATGTTATCTACAATGTAAAATATTAGACAATATGCACACACATATAATAAATATATAAAGTGCAAACAATGATCATGTGATTCTTATTTCAAAATAAAATGTTCATACAAAAAGAGCTAGGCTTTCAGTATACATTCTAACACATCCATATGCTCATGTTGCTTTCGTAGCTTGGGTTCCATCGCGGCTAGCATGATGCAACTCATTTGTTCAGAATCACTCACATGTTTCTGATAGGCCAACAATTTGTCCAGAGTTGCATCGTCACTAGGACGGGCGGGAAGAGGCGCTTCGAGGACATTTGCAAGCTTTTCAACCTTGAGAACAATTCTCAAGCTTCTAAGCCAGTCCAAGAAGCTCGGCCCAGTCAATTTATTCGAATCCAAAATGGAACGCAAATTCAAAGACATCATGATCAATCTTAGAAATACAAAACGAGCATATATGAGAAAATGATTTTAAAATGCATCAATATACATTTATAAATCCCATTCATTTTTCGAATTTCAAAAACCCCAAAATCACTTCGGGAGATCGTAGGTCCATCTCCGAATGGGCTGATATCCATCATAGTTATGAACAACCTTGGAGAGAGTCCAACAAGCCATTCATAACTACGACGGTAGGTATCAACTATACCGATTGCATATCACATATATGCAACTATCACAATGTGCTATCAACTAATTGAATGTTCACACATACATCGGGTTGTTAACACATTAACAAGTATACATCATATGCATAGCACCCAACATCACCTCCCTTTACATCGACCTTGGAGAGAGTCCAACAAGCCGATGCTCCAGGTTAAAGCCAACCCATTAATCGGGACATAGTTTTAATATGGTTAGAGCGCATTCAACCAATTTGCCCAACTTGGAGAGAGTCCAACAACCAAAGCTAACGATTGACCTCTGACTCTTACCATATTAGTATTAAACTATTCCATGGTTTGAACATATTCGGGTTCGAGCCCGGCTTGGAGAGAGTCCAACAACCCAAACAAGAAACGGAACTCTGGTTCTAACCATATTAATGGAAGGTGTAGGCTTTAATATTGTTTAAGGGTTTTTTATGTCTCATCCTCTTTGCATGCAAATAACTATTATCTACATGGCATGGCATACATGGCATACATCTACATGTCACGACACGCATGGCATAATGTTATGCATCTAATGCAATTACATGGCATACAATTATGTCATGTATATATTTCCTTATATGTCATAACTATTTATGGAAATAAAATATGTTTAAGATTTGATTCTCCAAATCAAATCATAATTAAATTAGGAAACAAATTTCCAAATCTAATCACATATTTTATTCATGGAATTATTTGATTAAGGAAAATCTATTTAGGAAACCAATTTCCTAAATCATTAAAACTACTTATGGAAATAAAATATTTTAAGATTTGATTTCCCAAATCAAATCATGATTAAATTAGGAAACAAATTTCCAGAATCTAATCAAATATTTTATTTATGGAAAATATCAATTTCCATAAATACTTCCAACTTTCAAAAAGTGGAAGATTTCCATAAATACTTCTAGACTTTCCAAAATTGAAAAATTTCCATAAATACTTCTAAATTTCCAAAATTAGAAAATTTCCAGAAATACATTATGACTATCGCAAAACCATTTTACGATTATGTCGAAACACAACCTGGGCTCTGATACAACTATTGGGTTTCCGGCACCGCGGCGTGTGTGTGTTCGATCATGTTTCATAAACATGAACACAGCGTGTTGGATCGATGCGGTTCGCTAGAGGGGGGGTGAATAGCGAAAGAAAATTTTTCTCGTACGAACTCGTTTTAAAAGAAAACTTATATGCAGCGGAAAGATAAGCAAAACAAAAAGTAAAGGAGACAATAGACACAAGAGATTTACTTGGTTCGTAGCCGAAGGCTACTACTCCAAGGCCCTAGTGGTCCTTGACCACGTACGGAGGGCAAAAGCACTAAAGGAACTCCTCCTCGTTAGAGGTAGGAGTTAATCGATACAAGAAGAAACCATAAAAACTTGAGGTAGAGGGACACTCCCCCTCTCCTCGTATACGATAAAAGCTCCAGAAATATAAATGACAAACTGATAAATAAGACCGACGTACAATAATAAAGAAAGTTAAACCTAGACGTCGGAATGGAAGGACTTCGTTGTCGTAGAGTTGCAGCGTAACGGAGGCTTTTGAGCACTTAGAATTGTTGATGAAACCCTAGGTTTGGCCCTCCTTTTATAGCCTTTGAGCCCCTTTTCGAGTGGGTCTTCAACCAATCACAAATGGACACCAAACCGCTTTGAGGTGGAGTGATAAGCCTTGACTCCTCGAATCTGATCATTGACCATCAGTCGACTGATGGCCATCATCAGTCGACTGATGGCAGCATCAGTCGATTGATAACCTTCGGCAGTCGACTGATACACGGCAGTCGAGTCCTCCAAGCTGGCAGTCGACTGATGCTTGCTGCAAGTCAAAGTTAGCTCACTAAAAACATAATTTCGATGGTCGTCGACCATCTGATCTCGACCTAGACCATCTATAAGATGTCTTTGGTCGGATCTACGCTTAAGATCATCCCCGTAAAGAGGATACGACCTTACTTACTCTCGCACACACGAGCTTACCTCGATACTTACGTGTCGCTTTTGCTTCCGGCCTTCCACTCGATTCCTTCGGCTCCCTCCGAAGTAACTCGAGTATCGCCCGACCACCGCGGCTTCCTCCGGGTGTCGTTAGCCTTCAGCTCCAGCTATATCAATCTTCTGCACACTCGATTCAGCTCGTGAGAAAACAAAATAGACTTAACTTTTGTGTCTTTGCTATAATCAAAACACAGGTTCGATTTCGGTGCTTCACTGCACCAACACAGCGGAAGCAATAAAAATAATAAATACTCCTATTTATTACAACACACACAACACACGCATGCATATTACAACAAGTGTAGACATAACCGTAAATTTAAATTTGCAATAAAAGGAAATTTATCAACGTTATAGTATGACGTGTAGCGGGAACGACATCAACCGGAACGATCCTCGCTAGAATCGTCTCTATCCGTATCCACGCCGAGTTCCTCGGGATGACTTCGCTAAGCCACGAGCTTCGTCTTCGTACGGGTTACTAGCCTCGTGTTGAAGACGACGTGATCGAGAGATGATCACGATCTGAATCCAAATTCGGATCCAAAACGAGTCCTCAAAACTCGCTTCTCCGGAGAGGTATTCGTCAACCGATTGACGAATCCTTCGTCCTCCACCTCAGAGGATTACCGGAGATCGAATCCCCGGTAAGTTATCCGCTGTCGGAGCTCTAACCGTCGTCCAAACGACGCTCCGACGAGAGGAGAAGAAGCTGTCCAGAAAACTGGACAGCTTGGTGGAGGAGTAGGCGCCGGCCAAAAACAAGGAAGCCAAGTGCTCACCTTTTCACCGAGGCCTAGGAAGATCACCGGAGGGTCGCCGGAGGATCACCGGCTGAAGCTTGGTCGCCGGCAAGGAGCTGGACGCCGGCACAAGGGGCTGGGCGGCCAAGGAGCTTGGGCGGCACACCTAGGTTGGGCGGCACAACTAGGTTGGGCGGCAACTCCAACTAGGGTTTTGGATTAGGGCTTAATTATCCATTAAGCCCTCTTTTATAGAGAACTAATTCTCTTAATGGTTATTGGATCATAACCATTAGGCCCGTTAACCCGCTCCATTAAGATAAGTTAAAATAAACCAAACCATGATGGTTTATTTTAAGTTAAAACGAACCGAACCAACTTTTGGTTCATTCGTTTAAAATAAACCAAACCCTTTGGTTTATTCTCCTCCATTGGATTAGAACCAAACCATTTTGGTTCATCCATTATGTCTTCATAAGACATGGCCCATCCACGCTTCCATTGCGACTGAAACGATTTCATGCTCGCTTTATGTTTGGTCCAACCAAACCCAGTTTCTCTCGGTCTGAGAATCCCATTCTCAAGCTTGTTTTAAATCCTTTGGATTACGCTCGTTGTGCGTGTGACCAAATAGGTTCTCGGTTTATGTTGGTCGTCTATAATTAACCATTAATTATAGAACGATCATGAGTGGCACCTAGTAGTACATCATGATCCCCAATTAACCGAAAAGATCAACGGTTGATCCAGAACTATTTCTGAAACCCTTCAATAGCTCGAATGATTCGTGCCCCATTCCCTTCACTCATCTTATACCCACTTGGTTCAGGACATGGTCTATTGTGTCATCCCACTAGGTGACTCGTCACACCTAGCCCAAGTATCATTTCCTGTCCTCACAGTTCTAGTTACTCCACATGTATCGAAGAGTACCTTACTCTAAACATGTAATGCTTTGGCAAAGACTTTAGTAACAATCCGACGAGAGGCCATGGGTATACATCTCCTCAAGGAGTGGTGAATCCTTTATAGGCTATTCAAACACCTTCGATCACTTCGACTTATACCCAATCATCCGGGTCCACATCTCCTTAGAGATGTTTGCTTAAGATGTCAAAGCATAAGTCTCCATGATCAAGATGACTTGAATACCGCAAGTCAAAGGAACATCGCACTTAAGCCACAGTAAGAACTTCATTGACATATCTATATATGCAGAGAACCATATGAAGTCTTATGGCTGGTCACTCCAATGAACTAGTTACCATAACTAGCATCCACGATTAACTCCGGACATCACTATGTCTCCAGCCAGTGAGAATCAGCTGCTTGGATACACCAAGGAGTATACCTCATGCTAGTCTCGACAGAATTGATGGTGTCCAAATGAATCAATTCATCGACTAGGGATAATTCCGATACATCACAATTACACATGTAGAGATACTCACTAGTTGTGATCCAATCACAAATTCTCTCATGCTGTGAATCGTATCATGGACATTCAGTAAATGAGTTTAAGATCCAATCAAATACATAAAACATGTATACTCAAATAGTGAATCTTCATTTATCATATAAATGGTTCATACATAAGGCGATTGCCTTAGGACATCTCTCATATATTACTAACAGACTCCAACTAGGCCTAATGCCAATCGCTACGGTATCCAATACCATAAGCTCGAACATGACCCTCAAACTTACTTTGAGGTAATGCCTTAGTCAAAGGATCAGCTAAGTTCCTTTCAGTGGGAATTTTCTCGATTTGTATTTCGTTCCTACTGATGATCTCTCTGATAAGATGATAGCGGCAAAGCACATGTTTGGATCGCTGATGAGACCTTGGCTCTTTCGCCTGTGTAATTGCTCCATTGTTGTCGCAGTAGACCGGTATTGCTTCAACAATGGCCGGAATCACACCAAGTTCATGAACGAACTTCTTGATCCAAACCGCTTCCTTTGCTGCTTCCGAAGCTGCAATATATTCTGCCTCAGTGGTAGAATCCGCTACAGTCTCTTGTTTGGAACTTTTCCAACTCACTGCGCCCCCATTCAAGGTGAACACGTATCGGTGAGACAGGAATCATCCTTATGCATGCGGAAGGGGCATCCGTATACAGCGTATCACCATGTCCCCTTCTCCATATATTAGGAACACATCCTTAGTTCTTCTTAAGTACTTAAGGATCGTCTTAACAGCCGCCCAATGATCCATTCCTGGATCAGACTGGTATCTGCTCGTGACACTCAGAGCATACGATACATCGGGCCTCGTACATAACATAGCATACATGATAGATCCTATTGCGGATGCATAGGGAATCTTACTCATGCAAATCCTCTCGTCTTCTGTGTGCGGACACATAGACTTCGAAAGGTGTACCCCATGCCTGATGGGCAGATAACCTTTCTTGGATTCCGACATGCTAAACCTCTTTGCTTTTCGGTCTATATATATGGCTGCGAAAGACCAAGCAGCAGTTTGATCTATCTCTATAGATCTTAATCCAGGATGTAGGTTGCTTCTCCCGAGTCTTTCATGGAGAATGTCTTGGATAACCAAACCTTAGCGTGTAAGATTGAAACATCGTTTCCTATAAGTAATGTCATCATACAATACTAGAATCTGTTGCCTCCACTAACCTTCTTGTACACACAAGGTTAAATGCGGATTTTGTGAGAAATCAAACTTTTTGATTGTCTCATCAAAACGGATATTCCAGCTCCTGGATGCTTGCTTCAATCCATAAATGGATCGTCATAATTTGCATACCTTGGTTTTATCAACCGATGTGAAACCCTCGGTTGTATCATATACCGTCCTCGAGCGAGTTTCCATTAAGGAAAGCTATTTTCACATCCATCTGCCATATCTCATAATCATAATGAGCGCTATGGCGGGAGCATCGAATGGATTTAAGCATAGCTACGAGAATAGGTTTCGTCATAATCAACACCTTGTTTTTGGCGATATCCTTTCGCCACCAATCTAGCCTTATAGGTAATCACATTACCATCCATGTCGGTTTTCTTCTTGAAAACCCACTTGCACCTATAGGCTTTATCCCTTGGTGCAGTCAACCGAGTTCCAAACTTGGTTTTCATACATGGAATCCATTTAAAACTTCGTGGCACCAAGCCACTTATCCCTTCACGAACTTGTCGGCCACTTCTTCATAAGGTAGGCTCCTCATCATCAATGAGTAACACGTCGTTCGATTCTCTTCTACGAGAAATCCATATATCTCGGGAATATTGCGTGTTCTGCGGATCTCTGAAGATGTGGTGTTACAATAGAGTCCGATTGCTCATCACTATGAGTTGTCATTTGTTGTTTCACCGGTATCTCATTAATGTCTATTTGAGTCTCTCGAGCCTCCTCAAGCTCGCGACACTCCCCTGTTTTTCTTGCAAGAGAAACTCTTTCTCTAGAAACACGACATGCCTTGAAACAAACACCTTTTGTTCCACAGGATGATAGAATTGGTAACCCCTTGTTTCCTTAGGGTATCCAACAAATAGACATTTATCAGACTTAGCATCCAATTTGTCTGATACAGTCCGCTTCACATAAGTAGGACAACCCCATATCTTCAAGTAAGATACATGAGGTTTCTTACTAATCCATATCTCATATGGAGTAGTTGAGACTACCTTGGTTGGCATTCTGTTTAACAAGTAAACAACTGTATGAAGTGCATAGCCCCAAAAGGACTTGGGAAGAGTTGCATGATTCATCATTGACCTGACCATGTCCAACAAAGATCGATTCGTCTCTCGGATACACCATTATCTTTGTGGTGTATAGGGCGGAGTCCATTGAGACAATATGCCATTGTCTCTTAGATAATCAAGAAACTCTTGACTTAAGTATTCACCACCTCGATCCGATCGAAGTATTTTAATACTCTTGTCATGTTGTTTCTCTACTTCATTTCTTAATTCTTTGAACCTTTCAAAGGCTTCAGACTTGTGTTTCATCAAGAACACATACCCAAACCGTGAGTGATCATCAGTGAAGGTAATGAAGTAGCTATAGCCTCCTAATGCTTGAGTTGACATAGGTCAACATACATCGGTATGTATTAGACCTAAGTAACTCTCCCCACTCGTTCACCTTTTCGGTAAAAGGTAACTTAGTCATCTTGCCTTTTAAGCATGATTCATGTATCGTATGAATCCAATTCAAACGATTCCAGAATTCCACATCGGTGTAATTCGGACATGCGTTTCTTGCTTATATGGCCAAGACGACAATGCCACATATAGGAGTCTATTTGATTATCCTTTCGAGCACGCGTGTTGTTCGCTTCGATATTGAAAATGTCACTGGATACGTCCAACGTATAAATGCCATTACTCAAGGTTCCAGTTCCATAAAGTACACCATTTAAAGTTATATAACAACAATTGTTACTAAATGTCAAATGGAAACCATTTCTATTTAAATAGGAAATAGAAACAATGTTCTTTATTAGAGAAGGAACATAATAGCAATTGTCCAGTTCTAAGACTAGTCCACTAGGGAGCTTCAGCAAATAAGTTCCGATGGCGACCGCAGCAACCTTTGCTCCATTGCCAACTCGCAAATTTGACTCCCCTCTGACAAGTCTTCTTCTATTCCTTAGCCCCTGTATGTCATTACATATATGTGAGCTACACCCAGTATCCAATACCCAAGTGTCCAAGGAAATAGAATGACAATCAATAACGAAGATACCTGAAGAGGATGGGGCATCGAATGCCTTCTTCTTCTTCATGGACACAAGATAAATCTTGCAGTTTCTTCGCCAATGGCTCTCCTTGCCATAATGATGGCAAGTTTCCTTTTTTGCTAGTTCTACCTTCTTAGCCTTTCTCTTCTTTCCCTTTTGTTGTTCCTTTGACTTCCTCTTAGAACTTTTCTTCGAGAAATCAACTAATAGCACCGTCCCCTGCTCATGCTTCTCAGAAGACTCCACAGTCTTCAGCATATTGAGCAGTACCACAGATGAACCTTCTAGCATCTCAGAGGTGAAGAGGAGCTTTGAGACTTCGAACCTTTCGAATCTCACTTGCTCATCAACCAACTCACAAAGATGAAGGACTACGATATGAGTATCCATATGCTCATGTTGCTTTCGTAGCTTGGGTTCCATCGCGGCTAGCATGATGCAACTCATTTGTTCAGAATCACTCACATGTTTCTGATAGGGCAACAATTGGTCCAGAGTTGCATCGTCACTAGGACGGGCGGGAAGAGGCGCTTCGAGGACATTTGCAAGCTTTTCAACCTTGAGAACAATTCTCAAGCTTCTAAGCCAGTCCAAGAAGCTCGGCCCAGTCAATTTATTCGAATCCAAAATGGAACGCAAATTCAAAGACATCATGATCAATCTTAGAAATACAAAACGAGCATATATGAGAAAATGATTTTAAAATGCATCAATATACATTTATAAATCCCATTCATTTTTCAAATTTCAAAAACCCCAAAATCACTTCGGGAGATCGTAGGTCCATCTCCGAATGGGCTGATATCCATCATAGTTATGAACAACCTTGGAGAGAGTCCAACAAGCCATTCATAACTACGACGGTAGGTATCAACTATACCGATTGCATATCACATATATGCAACTATCAAAATGTGCTATCAACTAATTGAATGTTCACACATACATCGGGTTGTTAACACATTAACAAGTATGCATCATATGCATAGCACCCAACTTCACCTCCCTTTACATCGACCTTGGAGAGAGTCCAACAAGCCGATGCTCCAGGTTAAAGCCAACCCATTAATCGGGACATAGTTTTAATATGGTTAGAGCGCATTCAACCAATTAGCCCAACTTGGAGAGAGTCCAACAACCAAAGCTAACGATTGACCTCTGACTCTTACCATATTAGTATTAAACTATTCCATGGTTTGAACATATTCTGGTTCGAGCCGGGCTTGGAGAGTGTCCAACAACCCTAACAAGAAACGGAACTCTGGTTCTAACCATATTAATGGAAGGTGTAGGCTTTAATATTGTTTAAGGGTTTTTATGTCTCATCCTCTTTGCAAGCAAATAACTATTATCTACATGGCATGACATACATGGCATACATCTACATGTCACGACACGCATGGCATAATGTTTTGCATCTAATGCAATTACATGGCATACAATTATGTCATGTATATATTTCCTTATATGTTATAACTATTTATGGAAATAAAATATGTTTAAGATTTGATTCTCCAAATCAAATCATAATTAAATTAGGAAACAAATTTCCAAATCTAATCACATATTTTATTCATGGAATTATTTGATTAAGGAAAATCTATTTAGGAAACCAATTTCCTAAATCATTAAAACTACTTATGGAAATAAAATATTTTAAGATTTGATTTCCCAAATCAAATCATGATTAAATTAGGAAACAAATTTCCAGAATCTAATCAAATATTTTATTTATGGAAAATATCAATTTCCATAAATATTTCCAACTTTCCAAAAGTGGAAGATTTCCATAAATACTTCTAGACTTTCCAAAATTGAAAAATTTCCATAAATACTTCTAAATTTCCAAAATTAGAAAATTTCCAGAAATACATTATGACTATCGCAAAACCATTTTACGATTATGTCGAAACACAACCTGGGCTCTGATACCACTGTTGGGTTTCCGGCACCTCGGCGTGTGTGTGTTCGATCATATTTCGTAAACATGAACACAGAGGAAGCAATAAAAATAATAAATACTCCTATTTATTACAACACACACAACACACGCATGCATATTACAACAAGTGTAGACATAACCGTAAATTTAAATTTGCAATAAAAGGAAATTTATCTACGTTATAGTATGACGTGTAGCGGGAACGGCATCAACCGGAACGATCCTCGCTAGAATCATCTCTATCCGTATCCACGCCGAGTTCCTCGGGATGACTTCGCTAAGCCACGAGATTCGTCTTCGTATGGGTTACTAGCCTCGTGTTGAAGACGACGTGATCAAGAGATGATCACGATCCGAATCCAAATTCGGATCCAAAACGAGTCGTCAAAACTCGCTTCTCCGGAGAGGTATTCGTCAACCGATTGACGAATCCTTCGTCCTCCACCTCAGAGGATTACCGGAGATCGAATCCCCGGTAAGCTATCCTCTGTCGGAGCTCTAACCGTCGTCCAAACGACGCTCCGACGAGAGGAGAAGAAGCTGTCCAGAAAACTGGACAGCTTGGTGGAGGAGTAGGCGCCGGCCAAAAACAAGGAAGCCAAGTGCTCACCTTTTCACCGAGGCCTAGGAAGATCACCGGAGGGTCGCCGGAGGATCACCGGCTGAAGCTTGGTCGCCGGCAAGGGCCTTGGGCACAAGACAAGGGGCTGGGCGGCCAAGGAGCTTGGGCGGCACACCTAGGTTGGGCGGCACAACTAGGTTGGGCGGCAACTCCAACTAGGGTTTTGGATTAGGGCTTAATTATCCATTAAGCCCTCTTTTATAGAGAACTAATTCTCTTAATGGTTATTGGATCATAACCATTAGGCCCGTTAACCCGCTCCATTAAGATAAGTTAAAATAAACCAAACCATGATGGTTTATTTTAAGTTAAAACGAACCGAACCAACTTTTGGTTCATTCGTTTAAAATAAACCAAACCCTTTGGTTTATTCTCCTCCATTGGATTAGAACCAAACCATTTTGGTTCATCCATTATGTCTTCATAAGACACGGCCCATCCACACTTCCATTGCGACTGAAACGATTTCATGCTCGCTTTATGTTTGGTCCAACCAAACCCAGTTTCTCTCAGTCTAAGAATCCCATTCTCAAGCTCGTTTTAAATCCTTTGGATTACGCTCGTTGTGCGTGTGACCAAATAGGTTCTCGGTTTATGTTGGTCGTCTATAATTAACCATTAATTATAGAATGATCATGAGTGGCACCTAGTAGTACATCATTATCCCCAATTAACCGAAAAGATCAACGGTTGATCCAGAACAATTTCTAAAACCCTTCAGTAGCTCGAATGATTCGTGCCCCATTCCCTTCACTCATCTTATACCCACTTGGTTCAGGACATGGTCTATTGTGTCAGTCCCCACTAGGATGACTACGTCACACCTAGCCCAAGTATCATTTCCTCGTCCTACGGATTCTAGTTACTCCACATGTATCAAAGAGTACCTTACTCTAAACATGTAATGCTTTGGCCAAAGACTTTACTAACAATCCGACGAGAGGCCATGGGTATACATCTCCTCGCAAGGAGTGGTGAATCCTTTATAGGCTATTCAAACACCTTCAATCACTTCGACTTATACCCAATCATCCCGGGTCCACATCTCCTTAGAGATGTTTGCTTAAGATGTCAAAGCATAAGTCTCCATGATCAAGATGACTTGAATACCGCAAGTCAAAGGAACATTGCACTTAAGCCACAGTAAAAACTTCATTGACATATCTATATATGCAGAGAACCATATGAAGTCTTATGGCTGGTAACTCCAATGAACTAGTTACCATAACTAGCATCCACGATTAACTCCGGACATCACTATGTCTCCAGCCAGTGAGAATCAGCTGCTTGGATACACCAAGAAGTATACCTCGTGCTAGTCTCGACAGAATTGATGGTGTCCAAATGAATCAATTCATCGACTAGGGATAATTCCGATACATCACAATTACACATGTAGAGATACTCACTAGTTGTGATCCAATCACAAATTCTCTCATGCTGTGAATCGTATCGTGGACATTCAGTAAATGAGTTTAAGATCCAATCAAATACATAAAACACGTATACTCAAATAGTGAATCTTCATTTATCATATAAATGGTTCATACATAAGGCGATTGCCTTAGGACATCTCTCATATATTACTAACATCAACCTCCTCAAGTAAGGACTCAACCCTAGACTCGGACTTAGCTAATTTCCTAGTTATCATTTTAATTGTATGATAGAGTGTACTAATTAAAGGATGGCTAACCTTGACTTTCTCTTTCAGCTTGGCTTTGAGTCTTTTCTCGAAGTCGCCTTAGTTGGAGTCGAGTCGACTAGTTTGACTCGACTATAGTCATGCCATGTATGTTATGCCGATGCCTTCTTCTTCTTTGTTCTCCCAAGTGGCATGAAGAGCCTTTTTTTATCCCTTTTTCTCATTCGTCAATTTCTCTCTTTCTGTTCGAACTATTCTTTGCACCATGTTGACTATTGCGGCCTCCTCTTTAGATTCGGATTCGTCCTCGGGTTCGGATCCGTCTTCTTACTCGAGAGGTGGCTTGTTCTTCTCCTTTCTTCTTCGTCCTGCAAGTAAAGCAACACCTCTCTTGGCCCGGACCACGTTAGTTTGTTCGTGAAGTTTGAATTCTGAAAACTTTTCATCTAGTCTAAGTTTTGAAAAGTCCTTAGAAACCTTTGTAGGCATCAGCCATGGATGGCCATAAGGTAGTCCTAGGGAAAGCATTTAAAGAATATCTTATATGGTCCTGGTTCTCTATAACTTGCCCGATCGAGTGAAGACCCTTTGACGATGTCTTGGATCCGCGCATGTAGTTGGGTGGCGATCTCATGATCCTGCATCTTTAGATTGTATAGTTTATTTATAAACAAATCCCTTTTACATACCTTAGCATCAGACGTTCCTTCATGTAGCTCGGTTAATTTGTTCCATAGGTCCTTTGCACTGATGAAGGATCCGATGCGGTTGATCTCGTCTTTGGACAAACTGCACTACAACATTTGAGTCGCCTTTGCATCGGCTTTGATTTGCTTATTGGTTGCATTGCCCCATTTGTCGAAGTCCAAGGGCTCACCTTGATCATTGGTGGGTAGATCAAAGCCGGTTTGGTTGATTATCCAAGACTCGACTTATGTTTTTAGAAAACACTCCATCTGACCTTTCCAATAACGGAAATCATCTCCGTTAAAGAACGGAGGTCGGGTGGTGTTGTACCCCTCAATGTGGGACATTTGGATAGAAAATCTTGCACACAAAATAATAAACAAAAAAACACAAAAAAGGTTCCAAGACTTTGCCTTGGATTAGTAATGTAGGAAATGAAAAGAAATAAAAGGAATAAACGAGAAATAACCAACTAAAATAAAAAAAAAAGGGCACTTACAACCTTCGATGTTCCTGAAAGGGTATTAAACGTTGGTTTTTGGGGACGAAGATAGCTTGTTACGAGGGTAAACCCTAGTAAAAAATGTATATCTCTGAGAGAGCTTCGTTTTGGTAGGTATCCCATTTTGTGGTCAACTTGTACAAAAAGTTATGCCCGTTTTACCATTGACTACTCCAAAAGTGAATACTTGCAAAACATAACCAAAAGAAGATTACTAAGACTTCGTCTTGGATTAGTAGTGCAGGAGAAAATTTAAACGAATGAAAAAGGACTCGTAAAATTAAAAAAAATCTGTAAAATGGCTAGATTAGTGTTTCACCAAATCTTATGGCCCCCGGCTCTGATACCAATTGTTGGATCAATTTGAGCGCTAGAGGGGGGGGGTGAATAGCGCAAATGAAAACTTTACGAAATCATTCGATTAAAGAAAATGTACGCAGTGGAAAAGTAAATAACACACTTTGTTTTTACTTGATTCACAGCCTTCGGCTGCTAATCCAAGGCCCTAGTAGTCCGAGACCACGTACGGAGGGCAATTCACTAAAATAATCTCCTCATTGGAGGTAGGAGACAACGCAATACAAAAGCTCGAAAGATTAAGGTAGAGGGACACTCCCCCTCTCCTTATTATGATATAAAGCTCTGAGAAACTAAAATGAATACAATATAAGACTTGAATAAAAATTATACCGACGGGGAAAAGAAAGAAACTTAAGCTTGATCGTCAGAGTAGTAGAGCTTCGCCGTAAAGATGTCGGAGAGTCAAGGCATTACGGAGGCAATTTGGAGTGCTTTTTAAGATGGAAATGGGATGGAGAACCCCTACTTTTATAGCCTTGGAAGCCCTAGATGTTCGTATCTTCAACCAATGAGAGTAAGCCTTCTAGCCCTTGAAAAATGGAGATAAGCTTTGACTCTTCTCGAGCCTGATCCTTGACCAACAGTCGACTGCTACCCTTACCAGTCGACTACTAGATGAATCAATCGACTGATACAAGCCATCAGTCGACTGATGGTAGGGTTTCCAGCTGCAATGAAGAGTTAGCTTGAAAATATAGTTAATATAAGTAAGTTCAATGGTCGTTTACCATCCGATCTCGACTTAGACCTTCCATGGGAAGTCATGGTCGGATCGACGCCTAAGGACGTCCTCGTACAGAGGACACGACCTTACTTACACTCACTCACATGAGCTTACCTCAGCCTTTACCTTTGAAGCTTCGCTTCCGGTCTTCACCTGAGTTCTTCGGCTCCCTCCGAAGTCCTCCCAGTGTTGCCCGACCACCACGGTTCCCTCCGTGTGTCACTGACCTTCGGCTTAGCTTAGCAATTCTGCACACTTATTTTAGCTTGTGAGATAACAAAATAACCTTGACTTTGTGTCTTTTCCATAATCAAAATATAGGTTCGATTATCTGGTGCCCCTGCACGAACAACAAGGAGTGAGCATGAAATTGTTTCAGTCGCATCGGAAGCATGGATGAGCCGATTCTTTTGAAAACATGATGGATGAACCAAATTGGTTTGGTTCTAATCCAATGGTGGAAAATAAACCAAAGGGGTTTGGTTTGTTTTAAATGCATGAACTAAAATTTGTTTGGTTTATTTTAACTTAAAATAGACCAACGCGGTTTGGTTTATTTTAACTTAAATTAATGAAGCAGGTTAATGGGTTTTGGTTGTGAACTAATAACCTTTAAGAAAAGGTCTCTTAATGGTTAAGAAACACATTCTCTATAAATAACAGGATTGAGAGATATTTCGTAGACGATTTAGGTTTTGTGAAACCCTAGTCATTTTCTCTTCTTCCTCTCCTTGCTTGTGTGCCACCCACTCTTGGAGCTGCCTCCACCCAAGCTTGGTCACCCCTCCTCCTCCAACCGTCGGCTAACCACCGGCCTTCCTCTAGTCAGCAATCCAGTCGCCGCCCACCTCCAGTCGGCGACCACTTGTTTTGATGGTCATCTCCTCCACCAAGCTGCCCTCTTGGACAGCTTGTGTCCATTGTGACGAGAGGGTCGTTTGGCTGGCATTTGGAACTCTGACAGTGACCACCTTGCCGAGGATTGGATCTCTGGCAATCCTCATTGGTGGAGGATCAAGGTTTCATCAATTTGTTGACAAAACTGCTTCCAGGAAAACAAGTTTGTGAAACTTGTTTTGTGATCGTCTCTCGGATCAAGTCTTCAACATGAGACTAGTATCTCGTGTGAAGACGGGGTACATAGCTTGTTGAAGCTATCCCGACGATACTCTGTGTGGACTCAGATAGAGGCAAAACTTACGACGGTCGCTAAGGTTGATGCCCTTTCTGCTGTGTGTTATTCGTCAAGTATACCTAGTGTAATTTCTTTTATTGTAAAAATTTAAATGTATGATTATGTCTACACTGTTGTATCCTACATGTATGTGGTGTGTGTACTGCAATAAAATAGTTTATTACCGATTTTAATTGCTTCCGCTGTGCATGTTTACGAAACATATTGGAATACACGCCCACGTCGATGCCCCGGAAACCTAATAGTGGTCTCAGAGTTCTGATGTGTTCCAACATAATCCTAAAATTATTTTGTGATGAATGTTTGTCATAATTGTATTTTTGGAAATTTTTTATTTTGGAAAGTTTAAACAAATTATGGAAATTTAAATTAGTTAAGAAATTCAAATTAGTAATTTTCTAATATGATTAGGAAATTAGATTTATGAAATTTGTTTCATAAATTGAATTTAAATTTCCTTAATTAATATTTTTAATAAATAAAATTTATGATTAGATTTGAAAATTTATTTCCTAATTTAATCGATGAGATTTGATTTGAGAAATCAAATCACAAATATATTTTATTTCAAAAATTAATTATGACAATTTGAAAATTACTTGAATATGTCATAATTGAATGTCATGTAATTGCATTAGATGCATACCATTATGCCATACGTGGCGTGACATGTAGATGCATTAGTTGCACATATATATGTCATGCGTGTCATGCCATGTAGATAATAGTTATTTGCATGGAAAGGAGGATGAGACCACAAAATCGTTACACAATATTAAAGCCTACACCTTCCATTAATATGGTTAGAATCGGAGTTCTATTTCTTGTTTGGGTTGTTGGACTCTCTCAAGGCCGGCTCGAACTTGAACATGTTCAAACCATTAAAGTAGTTTAATACTAATATGGTAAGAGTCAGAGGTAAATCTTTAGTTTGTGTTGTTGGACTCTCTCCAAGCCTGATTAAACGATTGAATGCGCTCTAACCATATTAAAACTATTTCTTGATTAATGGGTCGGCTTTAACTTGGAGCATCGGCTTGTTGGACTCTCTCCAAGGCTGATGTGAAGGGAGGTGAAGTTGGGTGCTATGCATATGATGCATACTAGTTAATGTGTTAACAACCCAATGTTTGTGCGAACATTTAATTAGTTGATAGCACAATATGATAGTTACATATACCTGATATGTAATTGGTATATTTGATACCTACCATCGTAGCTATGAACGACTTGTTGGACTCTCTCCAAGGTTGTTCTTATCTATGTTGGATATCATCCCATTCGGAGATGAACCTACGATCTCCCAAATTGATTTTAAGGGTTTTTGAATTCGAAAAATGATCAGGAATTATATATGTATGTTGATGCATTTTAAATTATCTTTCTCATATATGCTCGATTTGTATATCTAGGTTAATTGCTTGATCATGACGTCTATAAACTTGCGCTCTATTTTGGATTCAAATAAGTTGACTGGGTTGAACTTCTTAGACTGGCTTAGAAACCTGAGAATTTTTCTCAAGGCGAAAAAACTTGCATATGTCCTCGAAGAGCCTCTTCCCACTTGTCCTAAAGATGGTGCAACTTCGAACCAATTGTTGGCCTATCAGAAATGTGTGAATGATTCTGAACTGGCGAGTTGCATCATGCTACTCGCAATTGTATCCAAGCTTCAGAAGCAGCATGAGCATATGGATGCTAATGCCATAGTCTTTCATCTTCAAGAGTTGTTTGATGAGCAAGCGAGATCCGAAAGTTTCAAAGTCTTCAAGCTCCTCTTCAACTCCAACATGCAAGAAGGTTCATCTGTAGTGCAATTTGTGCTAAAGATGAATGGGTATATCGAGCTATTAGCTACACTCGGGTTCGTGATGGATCATGAATTAAGTATTGACTTAATTCAACATTGTTTTCTCAAGAGTTACTCACAGTTTGTGATGAACTGCTGGATGAACTAAATTGAAACCACCATTCCTGAACTCCTCAATATGTTGAAGACTATGGAGCCTTCTGTGAAGCATGAGGAGAAGACAGTGTTGTTAGTTGATTCCTCAAAGAAAGGTTCTAAGAAGAAATCAAAGGAACAACGTAAGGGGAAGAAGAAGAAGGTTAAGAAGGCAGAACAAGCTCAAAAGGGAACTTGCCATCATTGTGGCAAGGATGGCCATTGGCAAAGAAATTGCAAGATTTATCTTGAGTCCGTGAAGAAGAAGAAAGCATCTGATGCCCCATCCTCTTCAGGTATCTTCGTTATTGATTGTCATTCTATTTCCTTAAATACTTGGATATTGGATATTGGGTGTGGTTCACATATATATAATGACATACAGGGGCTAAGGAATAGAAGAACACTCATCAAGGGAGAATCAAATTTACAAGTTGGCAATGAAGCAAAGGTTGCTACAGTCGTCATTGGAACATATTTGTTAAAGCTCCCTATAGGACTTGTCTTAGAACTGGACAATTGCTATTATGTTTCTTCATTAATAAAGAACATTGTTTCTATTTCCTACTTAAATAGAAATGGTTACCATTTGACTTTTAGTAACAATTATTGTTACATAACTTTGAATGGTGTGCTTTATGGGACTGGAACTTTATGCAATGGTATATATACGTTAGACATATCCAGTTACATTTTCAATATCGAAGCGAGCAACAAGCGTGCTCGAAAAGATAATCAATTTGCCTCCTACATATGTCATTGTCGTCATGGTCATGTAAGAAAGAAACGCATGTCCGAATTACACCGATGTGGAATTTTGGAATCGTTTGAATTTGATTTATTCGATACATGCGAATCATGCATAAAAGGCAAGATGACTAAGTTACCTTTTACTAGAAAAGGTGAACTAGTGGGAGAGTTGCTTGGTCTAATACATACTGATGTATGTGGACCTATGTCAACTCATGCTCTAAGAGGCTATGGCTACTTCATTACCTTTATCGATGATCACTAACTAATTGAGTATGTGTTCTTGATGAAACACAAGTCTGAAGCCTTTGAAAAGTTCAAAGAATTCATAAATGAAGTAGAGAAACAACTTGGCAAAAGTATTAAAATACTTCGATCTGATTGAGGTGGTGAATACTTGAGTCAAGAGTTTTTGGATTATCTAAGGAACAATGGTATATTATCTCAATGTACTCTGCCGTATACACCACAGCTTAATGGTGTATCTGAGAGGTGAAATCGAACCTTGTTGAACATGATTAGGTCAATGATGAACCATGTAAATCTTCCCAAGTTCTTTTTGGGGCTATGCACTTTAGACAGTTGTTTACTTGCTAAATAAAGTCCCGACCAAGGTAGTCTCTACTACTTCATATGAGATATGGAATAGTAAGAACCTCATTTATCTTTCTTGAATATATGGGATTGTCCTGCTTATGTGAAGCGGACTGTATTATAAAAATTGTATGCTAAGTCTGATAATTGTCTATTTGTTGGATACCCTAAGGAAATGAGGGGTTATCAATTCTATCACCCTGTGGAACAAAAGGTGTTTGTTTCAAGGCATGCTGTATTTTTAGAGAAAGAGTTTCTCTTGCAAGAAAATAGTGGGAGTGACATTGAACTTGAGGAGGTTCAAGAGACTCCAATAGACATTGATGAAATACCTGGTCAAGCACCTCAACCGATAACTCATAGTGATGAGCCATCGGCTGAACCTCTTGTAACACCACATCTTCGTAGATCTGGTAGAACACGTAACATTCCTGAGAGATATGAATTTCTCGTAAGTGAATAGAACGACGTATTACTCATTGATAATGAGGAGCCTACTGTTAGTGAAAGCCCTAGAGTCAATCATGTGATGATTGTTGTATGGACTTTATTGTATCTTATTCCTATTTATAAAGGCATGGTTATTATATTTACTTGTATTGGTGCCAAATAAACTAAGTATAATAATGTCCTTGAGTTGAAGGTTCTTATCTATATCAATCGATTGGTTGAATCGATAATGAGATGATATAGAGAACACTACTATTAATCATTCCTAGTTAAGTATTAACATTCATGGACAATGTTAATGCGTAGAGACTAGCATGTAGGTCAACTCGATGACTTGATCTCACAAGTCATGGATATGAGATATCAAGTTGACATATGGGTATGCATTAGAGAATGTATACTGAATGACCCGCTATGAGAAAGTATCATTGATCGTTATATGAGTGTCATATACTTTCTCATGTGACTATTAGTATGACTATTAGTCCTTGGACCTGAAGTCACCATGGTTCCCTACATAAGGAGTTGCATACTTTGGCTTCGTCAAACGTCACCCGTAAATGGGTGGACTATAAAGGCGATTACTGGGTATGTAACAAATTATGCGGAGAGATGTGAGTGATGTAGATGGGATCTATCCATCCTATATGACGGTAGTGACATCGTTATTCTTGATAGAATGAAACCACGAAGTGCATGGTCATGCCCAAATGAGTCAATATGAGATATTGAGCTCATTTGATTAGAGTGAGTCTACTTGGAGTTCAAGATATAGATTGTACCGAGGATGACACTGTCTATGCCCAAATTGGTCAATATAGATATCAAGGAGAGAGGGACATTGTCACATATTGTGAGAGTCACAATTAGTAGTCACAAAGGTGATGTTGGATCTCAACATTCTTGTAACTTGGGTAGCAATGATGTGTTGCTAGATACCGCTCATTGCTTATGTTCCTAAATCGGTTTAGGAGCATTGCCAACGTTACAAGAACCTATAGAGTCACACACAAAGGGAAATTAGATCGAGATTAGGTTCATATGATGAACCATGAGGATTAGGTTCATGGGATGAACCAAATTGGATTAAGAGTAATCCAAATTTGACTAATTGAGTTAGACTCAATTTGATTCAAGTGTTGAATGAGTCTAATTTAGATTTGATTCATTGATTCAATTTAAATTAATGAATAGAGATTCATTAAATCAAATTGACTTGAATCAAGTGGTTAGATTTGATCAACCATGGGAGATAAGAGGTCAAGTTTGACTTGACTTGAGAGGGAAGATGAATGGTCAATTTTGACTTGTCCAATTGCCTTGTCATGATGACTTGGCATGGGGGCCGACCAATGATGATGTTCCACATCATCATGGACTTATCATGGGGTGCCACCTCATGAGGGAGACCAAGAGCCATTGACTCTTGGAGTTACATGCATGTATGTAACCCCCACCCAAATAAGTGGTCGGCCACTTTTCTTGATGGCGTGAAGTTATTTTTTGGTGAGTAACTCCATCTTCTTCTTCCTTGGTTCTTCTTCCTCTCTTGCTCTCCAAATCCTCATCTTGCCGTTGACATCAAGGGTGCTAGCACACTCTAAGGTGTCTTCTCCACCATTTGTCCGTGTGGATACTTGTAGAGGAGTGTACACTTGACACTCTTCGAGATCCGGCAAAGCTTTTGGACGAGCGAGATAAGCGAAGGGCTTCACTACGAGGGTAACGCTCTCATCTTGTAGATCTAAAATAGATCTAAGGTTTTAAACACATACATGAATTTAGTTTTTGTTATACTTCGTACAGATCCGTGGTCGGGCTTTCGAGGTTTCCGCAATGCAAAAAGCGGTTTTTGCAACACGGAAAGTGCCACAGTGGTATCAGAGCCACGTGCTCAGCATGTATGTGTTTTAAATTTGTAGTTTTTGTATTAGATATAAAAAATACAGATTTTTATCTTTCTGTAAATTTCCTATTTTTATAGATTTTTTGGGTATTTTTCTCGAAGAGTCGAAGCAACAAGTGTTGGGACACTTGTAGGCTTCAACCACCGAGAAAAACTCTCCGAAAAGGCGAGTTCTCACTTTAGGTTTTTGGGACAGTGGCTTAAGTCACTGTAAGATAAATTAGGGACACTTGAAAAATTTATTTTTGCGAGTAGGGGCGCTGCCCCTATCCCCGAAAGGGGCCGCTTAATGGGACCGTTATGGAGAGGTGACTCATAAAATTGAAAAAAATAGGAAAAATTATAGAAATTTTTTGTAAAATATATAATTTAGAATTATGTATAATTATATGATGTTCATGGCCCAAGAACCCCAATATGATTGGATGATAATATGTTGTAATTCATAATACGGCATGCGTGCTATTTTCGTGGTTGTGCATGTTGTATAGGGTATGCGACCTGCGCGTCGTGCCTCTTCTTTTAAAATTCTAGTTGTAAATAGTTTTAGACTCGAATGTAACTCGAGTTTCATGTTTGTAATATACAAAAATGGAGCGGTGGAAGGTCCACTTGTAGACGGGGTTACGAAGAGGGAGCCGACACCACTTGGCGGTCAAAGGAGGCGCTTGGAGAAGCCGCTAACCCTAGGTTGACCGTCCGATCTTCTCATTGGCTTGATAAGATCGTAGTAGAGCCATGACCTAATCACAATTAATTTATATATATATATATATATATATATATGCTTGTATGTATGTGATGCATGCTAGTAATTTTTGTTTGTATGTATATGATGCATGCTAGGATATTTTACTTGTATGTATATGATGCATGCTAGTATAATTCTTGTATGTATGTGATGCATGCTAGTATAGGATAATAAAGCCCTTGATGGGTAAATGATACACATTCACGATTAGATTAGATCATAATCGAATCAACTCGAAAAATATCTACCAAGTCTTGATACCCATGACTACCTCAATCATTTTTAGTTGTTGAATCTGCCAAAGTAGAGCAACGTATATTATCTTGGTAGGGTGTGGAGGGACAATCTTTGTCCCGCCTATCACAGCTTGGGATAGAGTAAGCTCAATTAGATTGAGTAAAACTAGTTAACTCAATTGGATCGAGTAAAACTATAGGCATATTCCAACCATTGGAAAGATAGGATAAGATCGCATTTACACTAAATCTTGGGCGATTTAACCAAAGCTAACTCAAGGTCTTTTGTAAATGTGGGTCTTAATCCTATAAACAAGAGTTGCATAGAGATGTAATCGGTAATGTGTTACCCACCGATCATACTAAGTCTTGGGTGATTTAGCCAAAGCTAACTCAAGGCTTAGTATGATGTGGATCTTGTTCCGCAGGAATTATAACATGTTTGTATGAATCTAGTAATGTGGTTTGACCACATACATAACTCGATTCTACAAAAGTCCTATAATTCAGTGGGAGCATCATTTGATTAAAGGCCTAATTAAATGATAAAAGGAATATGATATTAATTTTCTGCATTGTGTATGTTGTAGATTACTATGTCGACAAACACGAACACTCTCTCCCTGCATTTTGTCCTTGAGAAGGATAAGCTCAATGGAGAAAATTTCTTAGATTGGTACAGGAACCTAAGAATCGTTCTCACCCAAGAAACGAAACTGTACGTCCTGGAGCAACCCATTCCGGAGGCACCTCCTGCCACTACCTCGCGAACTGACAAAGATGCTTATAAGAAGCATCAAGATGATGCATTAGATGTGTCATGTCTCATGCTCGCGACCATGAACTCTGAGGTTTAGAAGCAACAGAGTTCATGAATGCTTATGATATGGTTGAACATCTTCGTCAACTATATCAAGGACAAGCAAGGCACGAGAGATATGAGATCTCTAAGGCATTGTTTCAGTCCAAGATGCAAGATGGGACTCCTGTAGGTCCATATGTACTCAAGATGATTGGGTACGTAGAAAACCTACAGAGATTGGGATTCCCACCTAGGCCAAAAGCTGGCCACTGACTTGATCTTGCAGTTTTTGCCACAAAGCTACAATCAATTTGTCATGAATTACAACATGAATGAAATTGATAAGTCACTGCCTGAAATACTCAGCATGTTGAGAACTGTTGAGCTCAACCTTAAAAAGGGAAAATTTGACTCCATTTTGATGGTGCAAAAGAAGAAAGGCAAGGGCAAGCCTACAGGTAAGGGAAAGTCCCAAGCCAAGGGCAAAGGCAAAGAACTGAAACCCAAAGGAGGGGTGGCCAAGGAAGGGGCTTGCTTCCACTGCAAGGAAGCTAGACACTGGAAGCGTAACTACAAAGCTTACTTGGAAGATCTTAAGAAGAAGAGAAGTGAGACGTCTACTTTAGGTATAAATGTTATAGAAGTCAATCGATCTATTTCTTAATCATGGGTATTAGATACCAGATGTGCATCTCACATTTGTACCAATGTGCAAGCGCTGAGAAATAGCAGGCCATTGACAAAGGGCGAGGTGGACCTACGAGTAGGCAATGGAGCAAGAGTTCTTTCACATTCTTTGTAGGAACTTATGATCTATCTCTGCCCACTGGGCTTGTACTAGAACTAGATGAATGTTGTTATGTGCCTGCTTTAACTAAGAACATAACTTCAGTTTCTTGTTTGGACAAGAAAGGATTTACATTTATAATAAAGAACAAATGTTGTTCAGTTTATTTAAATGATATGTTCTATTGTAGTGCACCTCTAATGAACGAACTCTACTTTCTAGACTTAGAGAGCCCCATCTATAACATAAGTACCAAAAGGTTC
Source organism: Wurfbainia villosa (assembly GCA_025175895.1). Taxonomy (NCBI): domain Eukaryota; kingdom Viridiplantae; phylum Streptophyta; class Magnoliopsida; order Zingiberales; family Zingiberaceae; genus Wurfbainia; species Wurfbainia villosa. The sequence continues at coordinate 63,841,452 of CM045997.1, forward strand.
AAGTCAAATGAGTTGAACCAAACCTATCTCTGGTATTGTCGCTTAGGTCACATAATGTTAGTAATATATGAGAGATGTCCTAAGGCAATCGCCTTATGTATGAACCATTTATATGATAAATGAAGATTCACTATTTGAGTATACATGGTTTCATGTATTTGATTGGATCTTAAACTCATTTACTGAATGTCCGCGATACGACTCACAGCATGAGAGAATTTGTGATTAGATCACAACTAGTGAGTATCTCTACATGTGTAATTGTGATGTATCAGAATTATCCCTAGTCGATGAATTGATGGATTTGGACACCATCAATTCTATCGAGACTAGCACTAGGTATACTCCTTGGTGTATCCAAGCAGCTAATTCTCACTGGCTGGAGACATTGTAATGTCCAGAGTTAATTGTGGATGCTAGTTATGGTAACTAGTTCATTGGAGTGACCAGCCGTAAGACTTCATATGGTTCTCTGCATATATATAGATATGTCAATGAAGTTCTTACTGTAGCTTAATTGTGATGTTCCTTTGACTTGCGGTATTCAAGTCATCTTGATCATAAAGACTTATGCTTTGACATCTTAAGCAAGCATCTCTGAGGAGATGTGGACCTGGGATGATTGGGTATAAGTCGAAGTGATCGAAGGTGTTTGAATAGACTATAAAGGATTCACCACTCCTTGCGAGGAGATGTATACCCATGGCCTCTCGTCGGATTGTTACTAAAGTCTTTGGCCAAATCATTACATGTTTAGAGTAAGGTACTCTTCTATACATGTGCAGTAACTAGAATCTGTAGGACGAGGAAATGATACTTGGGCTAGGTGTGACGTAGTCAGCCTAGTGGAGACTGACACTATAGACCATGTCCTGAACCAAGTGGGTATAAGATGAGTGAAGGGAATGGGGCACGATTCATTCGAGCTGCTGAAGGGTTTCAGAAAGAGTTCTAGATCAACTGTTGATCTTTTCGATTAATTGGGGATCATGATGTACTACTAGGTGCCACTCATGATCGTTCTATAATTAATGGTTAATTATAGACGTCCAACATAAACTGAGAACCTATTTGATCACACGCACAATGAACGTAATCCGAAGGATTTAAAACGAGCTTGAGAATGAGATTCTCAGACCGAGAGAAACTAGGTTTGGTTGGACCAAACATGAAGCGAGCATGAAATGGTTTCAGTCGCAATGGAAGCGTGGATGGGCCGTGTCTTATGAAGACATAATGGATGAACCAAAATGGTTTCGTTCTAATCCAATGGAGGAGAATAAACCAAAGGGTTTGGTTTGTTTTAAACGAATGAACCAAAGTTTGTTCGGTTCATTTTAACTTAAAATAAACCATCATGGTTTGGTTTATTTTAACTTAAACTAATGGAGCGGGTTAACGGGCCTTATGGTTATGATCTGATAACCATTAAGAGAATTAGTTCTCTATAAAAGGAGTTTGGCGCCAACCCTAGCCTTACGCACCTAGCCTCGCTCCAACCTTGTTGTCCAGAAGCTGCCAAGCCTTCCACTTGCCGCGTGATCTGCTGCCGGAGGAGCTCCGTGATCTCCTTGGGTTCGCATCAAGGTGAGCTTCCTTTCCTTTTGGCCGCCCTATTCTCCACCAAAGCTGTCCAGTTTTCTGACAGCTTGTTTCCTTCTGCCGGAGCGCTGCTTGACGACGGTTGGAGCCCGACAGGCCTAACTTACCGGGATTCGATCTCCGTAATCCTCATAGGTGGAGGACGGGCGATTCACAAACGGTTGACGAATACCTCTCCGGAGAAGCGAAGTTTTGAGGACTCGCTTTTGGATCCGAATTTGATTCGATCGTGATCATCTCGATCACATCGCCTTCAACACGAGGCTAGTAACCCGCACGAAGACGGGCTCGTGACTTAGTGAAGTCATCCCAAGATACTCGCGTGGATACGGATAGAGACGATTCTAGCGAGGATCGCTCCGGTTGATGCCGTTCCGCCACACGCCATACTGAAGGTATACGTAGATAAATTTCTTTATTGCAAAATTTAAATTTACGGTTATGTCTACACTTGTTGTACTATGCATGCGTGTGTGTGTGTGTAATAAATATAGATTTATTATTTTATTCCTTCCACAGGCACATGTTTACAAACATGTTCGAACACACACGCCATGCCAAACCCAACAAAGGGTATCGAGCCTGTAGTTGTGTTTCAACATAATCGTAAAATTGTTTTGCGATAGTCATAATGATATTTCTGAAAATTTTCTACTTTTGGAAAGTTAGAAGTATTTATGGAAATTTTTCAATTTTAGAAAGTCTAGAAGTTTTTATGGAAATCTTCCACTTTTGGAAAGTTGGAAGTATTTATGGAAATTTATATTTTCCATAAATAAAATATTTGATTAGATTTGGAAATTTGTTTGCTAATTTAATCATGATTTGATTTGGGAAATCAAATCTTAAAATATTTTATTTCCATAAGTAGTTTTGATGATTTAGGAAATTGGTTTCCTAAATTGACTTTCCTTAATCAACTATTTCCACAAATAAAATATGTGATTAGATTTGGAAATTTGTTTCCTAATTTAATAATGATTTGATTTGGAGAATCAAATCTTAAACATATTTTATTTCCAAAAATAGTTATGACATATAAGGAAATATTGTACATGACATAATTGTATGCCATGTAATTGCATTAGATGCATATCATTATGTCATGCGTGTCGTGACATGTAGATGAATGTCATGTATGCCATGCCATGTAGATAATAGTTATTTGCATGCAAAGAGGATGAGACATAAAAACCCTAACTCAATATTAATGCTTACACCTTCCATTAATATGGTTAGAACCAGAGTTCCGTTTCTTGTTCGGGTTGTTGGACTCTCTCCAAGCCCGGCTCGAACCCGAACATGTTCAAACCATACTAATATGGTAAGAGTCAGAGGTCAATCGTTAGCTTTGGTTGTTGGACTCTCTCCAAGCTGGGCTAATTGGTTGAATGCGCTCTAACCATATTAAAATTATTTCTCAATTAATGGGTTGGCTTTAACCTGGAGCATCGGCTTGTTGGACTCTCTCCAAGGTCGATGTGAAGGGAGGTGAATTTGGGTGCTATGCATATGATGCATACTTGTTAATGTGTTAACAACCCGATGTATATGTGAACATTCAATTAGTTGATAGCACATTGTGATAGTTGCATATACGTGATATGCAATCAGTATAGTTGATACCTACCATCGTAGTTATGAATGGCTTGTTGGACTCTCTCCAAGGTTGTTCATATCTATGTTGGATATCAACCCATTCGGAGATGGACCTACGATCTCCCGAAGTGATTTTGGGGTTTTTGAAATTCGAAAAATGAATGGGATTTATAAATGTATATTGATGCATTTTAAAATCATTTTCTCATATATGCTCGTTTTGTATTTCTAGGTCAATAAATTGATCATGACGTCTTTGAATTTGTGCACGATTTAGGATTCGAACAATGATCGGGCCTAACTTCTGGATCAGAAACACGAGAATTATTCTCAAGGCGGAAAAGCTAGCATATGTCCTTGAAGAGCCTCTTCCCAGCCCTAAGGACGATGCAACCTGCATCAATTGTTGGTCTATCGAAGCATGTAGCGATTCTCGAGTTGCATCATGCTCGATGGTAGCGATGAGCATATGGATGCTAATACCATGGTCTTCCATCTTCATGAGTTGTTTGATGAGCAAGCGAGATCCGAAGGTTCAAGTCTCCGTGCTCCTCTTCACCACGAAGATGCAAGAAGGTTCGTCAGAGTGCCATTTGTGCTAAAGATGAACGGGGGTACATCGAGCAGCTAGCCACCCTCGGGTTTGTGATGGATCATGAATTAAGTATTGACTTAATTCTGCATTGTTTGCCCAAGAGTTTCTCACAATTTGTGATGAACTATCGGATGAACAAATTAGAATCCACTATTCTTGAGCTCCTCAATATGCTGAAGACTGTGGAGCCTTCTGTGAAGCATGAGGAGAAGGCGGTTCTGTTAGTTGATTCCTCAAAGAAAGGTTCTAAGAGGAACGCAAAAGAACAGAAGAAAGGGAAGAACAAGAAGGCAAAGAAGGCGTAACTAACAAAGGGCACTTGCCATCATTGTGGCAAGGAAGGCCACCGCAAAGAAACAAGATTTATCTTGAGTCCATGAAGAAGAAGAAGGCATCCGATGCCCTATCCTCTTCAGGTATCTTCGTTATTGATTGTCATTCTATTTCCTTAGACACTTGGGTATTGGATACTGGGTGTGGCTCACATATATGTAATGACATACAGGGGCTAAGAAATATAAGAAGACTCGTCAGAGGGGAGTCAAATTTGTGAGTTGGCAATGAAGCAAAGGTTGTTGCGGTCGCCATCGGAACTTATTTGATGAAGCTCCCTAGTGGACTAGTCTTGGAACTGGACAATTGCTATTGTGTTCCTTCTCTAATAAAGAACATTGTTTCTATTTCCTGCTTAAATAGAAATAGTTTCCATTTGACATTTAGTAACAATTGTTGTTATATAACTTTGAATGGCGTACTTTATGGAACTGGAACTTTGAGCAATGGCATTTATACGTTGGACGTATCCAGTGACATTTTCAATATTGAAGCGAGCAACAAGCGTGCTCGAAAGGATCATCAATTAGACTCCTACATGTGGCATTGTCATCTTGGTCATGTAAGCAAGAAACGCATGTCCGAATTACACCGATGTGGAATTCTGGAATTGTTTGAATTGGATTCATACGATACATGTGAATCATGCTTAAAAGGCAAGATGACTAAGTTACCTTTTACTGGAAAAGGTGAACGAGTGGGAGAGTTACTAGGTCTAATACATACTGATGTATGTGGACCTATGTCAACTCAAGCTTTAGGAGGCTATAGCTACTTCATTACCTTCACCGATGATCACTCATGGTTTGGGTATGTGTTCTTGATGAAACACAAGTCTGAAGCCTTTAAAAGGTTCAAAGAATTCAAAAATGAAACAACATGACAAGAGTATTAAAATACTTCGATCGGATCGAGGTGGTGAATACTTAAGTCAAGAGTTTCTTGATTATCTAAGAGACAATGGCATATTATCTCAATGGACTCTGCCATATACACCACAGCATAATGGTGTATCTGAGAGGCATAACCGGACCTTGTTGGACATGGTCAGGTCAATGATGAATCATGAGAATCTTCCCAAGTCCTTTTGGGGCTATGCACTCGCATACCTGTTTACTTGTTAAATGTAATGCCAACTAAGGTAGTCTCAACTAAACCATATGAGATATGGAATGGTAAGAAACCTCATGTATCTTACTTGAAGATATGGGGTTGTCCTGCTTATGTGAAGCGGACTGTATCAGACAAATTGGATGCTAAGTCTGATAAATGTCTATTTATTGGATACCCTAAGGAAACAAGGGGTTACTAATTCTATCATCCTATGGAACAAAAGGTGTTTGTTTCAAGGCATGCTGTGTTTCTAGAGAAAGAGTTTCTCTTGCAAGAAAACAGTGGGAGTGTCGTCGAGCTTGATGAGGATCGAGAGACTCATATAGACATTTATGAGATACCTGGTGAAGCACAACAGCCGACAACTCATAGTGATGAGCAATCGGCTGGACCTATTGTAACACCACATCTTCGTAGATCTGGTAGAACACGCAACATTCCTAAGAGATATGGATTTCTCATAAGTGAATCGAACGACGTGTTACTCATTGATGATGAGGAGCCTACCAGTTATGAAGAAGTGCTGACAAGTTCAGAAAGAGATAAGTGGCTTGAAGCCATGAAGTCGGAAATGGATTACATGTATGAAAACCAAGTTTGGAACTTGGTTGACCCACCTGAAGGCATCAAGTCTATAGGGTGCAAGTGGGTTTTCAAGAAGAAAACCGACATGGATGGTAATGTGATTATCTATAAAGCTAGATTAGTGGCGAAAGGATATCATAAAAAACAAGGTGTTGATTATGACGAAACCTATTCGCCTGTAGCTATGCTTAAATCCATTCGGATGCTCCTAGCCATAGCGGCTCATTATGATTATGAGATATGACAGATGGATGTGAAAACAGCTTTCCTTAATGGAAATTTGCTCGAGGACGTGTATATGATACAGCCTGAGGGTTTCACATCGGTTGATAAAACCAAGGTATGCAAATTGTGACGGTCCATATATGGATTGAAGCAAGCATCCAGGAGCTGAAATATTCATTTTAATGAGACGATCAAAAAGTTTGATTTCTCGCAAAATCCAGACGAACCTTGTGTGTACAAAAAGGTTAGTGGGAGTGCAGTCATGTTCCTAGTATTGTATGTTGATGACATATTACTTATAGGAAACGATGTTTCAATCTTACAGTCAGTTAAGGTTTGGTTATCCAAGACATTCTCCATGAAAGACCTATGAGAAGAAACCTACATCCTCGGGATTAAAATCTATAGAGATAGATCGAAATGGTTGCTTGGTCTTTTGCAGTCTACATATATAGACCGAGTGCTAAAGAGGTTTAGCATGTCGGAATCCAAGAAAGGTTTCCTACCCATCAGGCATGGGGTACACCTTTCGAAGTCTATGTGTCCGCGCACAGAAGACGAGAGAAATTGCATGAGTAAGATTCCCTATGCATCCGCAATAGGATCTATCATGTATGCTATGTTATGTACGAGGCCCGATGTATCGTATGCTCTGAGTGTCATGAGCAGATACTAGTCTGATCCAAGAATGGATCATTGGGTGGCTGTTAAGACGATCCTTAAGTACTTAAGAAGAACTAAGGATGTGTTCGTAATATATGGAGAAGGGGACATGGTGATACGCGGGTATACAGATGCCAGCTTCCAGACAGACAAGGATGATTCCAGGTCTCAGTCTGGATACGTGTTCACCTTGAATGGGGGCGCAATGAGTTGGAAAAGTTCCAAACAAGACACAGTAGCGGATTCTACCACTGAGGCAGAATACATTGCAGCTTCGGAAGCAGCAAAGGAAGCGGTTTGGATCAAGAAGTTTATTTATGAACTTGGTGTGATTCCAGCCATTGTTGAAGCAATACCGGTCTAGTGCGACAATAATGGAGCAATTGCACAAGCGAAAGAACCAAGGTCTCATCAACGATCCAAACATGTGCTTCGCCGCTATCATCTTATCAGAGAGATCATCAGTAGGAAAGAAATACAATTCGAGAAAATCCCCACTGAAAGGAACTTTGCGGATCCTTTGACTAAGGCATTACCTCAAAGTAAGTTTGAGGGTCATGTTACAGCTTATGGTATTGGATACCGTAGCGATTGACATTAGGCCAAATGGGAGTCTGTTAGTAATATATGAGAGATGTCCTAAGGCAATCGCCTTATGTATGAACCATTTATATGATAAATGAAGATTCACTATTTGAGTATACATGGTTTCATGTATTTGATTGGATCTTAAACTCATTTACTGAATGTCCACGATACGACTCACAGCATGAGAGAATTTATGATTGGATCACAACTAGTGAGTATCTCTACATGTGTAATTGTGATGTATCGAAATTATCCCTAGTCGATGAATTGATGGATTTGGACACCATCAATTCTGTCGAGACTAGCACGAGGTATACTCCTTGGTGTATCCAAGAAGCTGATTCTCACTGGCTGGAGACATTGTGATGTCCGGAGTTAATCGTGGATGCTAGTTATGGTAACTAGTTCATTGGAGTGACCAGCCGTAAGACTTCATATGGTTCTCTACATATATATAGATATGTCAATGAAGTTCTTACTGTAGTTTAAGTGTGATGTTCCTTTGACTTGCGGTATTCAATTCATCTTGATCATAAAGACTTATGCTTTGACATCTTAAGCAAGCATCTCTGAGGAGATGTGGACCCAGGATGATTGGGTATAAGTCGAAGTGATCGAAGGTGTTTGAATAGCCTATAAAGGATTCACCACTCCTTGCGAGGAGATGTATACTAATGGCCTCTCGTCGGATTGTTACTAAAGTCTTTGGCCAAAGCATTACATGTTTAGAGTAAGGTACTCTTCGATACATGTGCAGTAACTAGAATTCGAAGGACGAGGAAATGATACTTGGGCTAGGTGTGACGTAGTCAGCCTAGTGGGGACTGACCTATAGACCATGTCCTGAACCAAGTGGGTATAAGATGAGTGATGGGAATGGGGCACAATTCATTCGAGCTGCTGAAGGGTTTCAGAAATAGTTCTGGATCAACAGTTGATCTTTTCGGTTAATTGGGGGTCATGATGTACTACTAGGTGCCACTCATGATCATTCTATAATTAATGGTTAATTATAGACGGCCAACATAAATCGAGAACCTATTTGGTCACACGCACAACGAGCGTAATCCGAAGGATTTAAAACGAGCTTGAGAATGGGATTCTCAGACCGAGAGAAACTAGGTTTGGTTGGACCAAACATGAAGCGAGCATGAAATTGTTTCAGTCGCAATGGAAGCATGGATGGGCCGTGTCTTGTGAAGACATAATGGATGAACCAAAATGGTTTGGTTCTAATCCAATGGAGGAGAATAAACCAAAGGGTTTGGTTTGTTTTAAACGAATGAACCAAAGTTTGTTCGGTTCATTTTAACTTAAAATAAACCATCATGGTTTGGTTTATTTTAACTTAAACTAATGGAGCAGGTTAACGGGCCTTATGGTTATGATCCGATAACCATTAAGAGAATTAGTTCTCTATAAAAGGGGGCTTAAGGGATTGTTAAGCCCTAATCCAAAAACTCTAGCCTTAAGTTGCTGCACACCTCCTCCCCTTGGAGATTTCGGCGCCAACCCTCCTCCTTGCCGCTGCCCACCTTGAAGCTCCTTGGCCGGCGTCCAGAAGGTGCTGACCTTCCCTCTTGCCGGCATCGAGCTTCTGCCGGAGGAACTCCGGTGATCTTCCTTGGCTCCGGCGACAAGGTGAACAAGTCGCTTTCCTTATTTGGCCGGCGCAAGGTCTCCACCAAAGCTGTCCAGTTTTCTGGACAGCTTGTTTCCTTCTCATTGGAGCGTCGTTTGGATGACGTTTGGAGCTCCGACAGGGCCTTACTTACCGGGGATTTGATCTCCGGTAATCCTCATAGGTGGAGGACGAAGGATTCGTCAAACGGTTGACGAATACCTCTCCGGAAAAGTGAGTTTTGACGACTCGTCTTTGGATCCGAATTTGGATTCGTGATCTTCTCTCGATCACATCGTCTTCAACACGAGGCTAGTAACCCGTATGAAGACGAGGCTCATGACTTAGTGAAGTCATTCCGAAGATACTCGGCGTAGACACGAATAGAGACGATTCTAGAGAGGATCGTTCCGGTTGATGTCGTTCCCGCTACACGTGATACGTAAGGTATACGTAGTTAAATTTCCTTTTATTGCAAAAATTTAAATTTACGGTTATGTCTACACATGTTGTACTATGCATGCGTGTGATGTGTGTGTTGTAATAAATTAGATTTATTATTTTATTCCTTCCGCTATGCACATGTTTTCAAAACATGTTCGAACACACACTCACCGCGGTACCGGAAACCCAACACATAAATGAGAGTCGCTTATCTCAGCTCCATAAGGATGGGCTACTAGACTCATTTGATTTTGAATCATATGAGACATGCGAGTCTTGCCTTTTAGGCAAGATGACCAAGACTCCCTTTAGTGGACACAGCGAGAGAGCAACAGACTTGTTAGGATTTATACATAGTGATGTATGCGGTCTTTTCAATGTTGCTGCTAGAGGTGGTTACCGGTACTTCATTATATTTACTGATGAATTCAGTAGATATGATTATGTGTATCTAATTACACATAAATCAGAATCCTTTGAAAAGTTCAAGGAATTCAAGAATGAAGTACAAAACCAACTTGGCAAGAGTATTAAGATACTTCGATCAGATCGAGGTGGTAAATACCTTAGCCATGAGTTTCGTGACTATCTAGCTGAGTGTGGGATTCAATCTCAACTCACTCCTCCTGGAACACCACAGTGGAATGGTGTATCTGAAAGGAGGAATCGTACCCTATTAGATATGGTACGATCTATGATGAGTCACACAGATCTTCCTATATCCTTTTGGGGATATGCTCTAGACACAACAACCATGACACTTAACCGTATACCATCCAAGGCTGTGATAAAGACACCATATACGATATGGACAGGGAGAAATCCCAAGATGTCTTTCATGAGGATTTGGGATTGTGAGGCTTACGTTCGACGTCGAGTCTCAGACAAACTAGGACCCAAATCCGATAAGTGCTATTTTGTTAGATATCCCAAGGAGACGAAGGGATATTACTTCTACATTCCCAATCAGTACAAAGTGTTTGTGGCAAAGACTGAGGTTTTTCTAGAAAAGGATTTTGTTTCTAGAAAAACTAGTGCGAGTATGTTCAATCTTGAAGAAATTCAAGATAAGGACCATAGCACTGAGGCCTTGGTGGAGGTTGAATAGGAACCACAAAGTGTTGTGGGTGTAGGGAGTTGCTTCGGAGGCTCATTGGCTCCCATGTCCCCGGATTAAAAATTTTCACTAATGAAAGAATTAATCCGGATGGGATGAGTTTCCTTAGCACAACTAATTCGTCGTCGTGCTAACAACTTGAGTGATCGCTTGAACAAACTAGTTGTTCAAGCAACACAACTCTTCTAGTTGGTTAGCCGCGGAAGAGACGATGGACGGATCGCTGGTTTTTGTGTTTGTCTTCGGGGTCCATGATTATACAAAATATATACCTATGCATAATTGTATAATCAACAATTAAAATAACATGCTCAGATCTGAAAATAAAGTTGTAAAACTTTATACCTTACGATCTTCTACCGTATGTCCTATCCTTCTCATGGACGACGTGTGGGCGAAGATCCTCCATGAGTAGAAGCCTTCTAGATCGCGTTCTTCCCTTCCTTGTCTGCTGCGAACGAAGAGAAGAACCAACAAAACCTTTCCTTTCTAGAACCGGCCACCAAGCAAAGGAGTTTGATGCAACCGCCGGCCAAGGAACAAGTGGATGAAGCGCCGGCCACCAATGGAAGGAGAATCGCCGGCCACCTTGGAGAGAATGGAGGAGTGAACGCCGGCCACCAATGGAAGGAGAACCGCCGGCCAAGGAATAAGAGAGAGGCCAAGAGGATGGGCGCCGGCCAAGTCTTGATGGAGGAAGATGGGCGCCGGCAACAACTTGATGGAAGAAGATTGCCGCCCAAGCCCTAGCTTCCAAACCCTAGCCGCCCAACCTAAAACCTTAACCCCAATTGATTATCTTGCCGCCCAACCCTAAGCTTTCCTTTTATAGAGTTAGGCTTAGGACTCCTTTAATCTCCACCGTCGGATCTAGGGATTTAATCTCCACCGTCGAATCTAGGGTTTTATCCCAACCGTCGGATCTAGGGTTTCATCCCAACCGTCGGATCTAGGGTTTCATCCCAACCGTCGGATCTAGGATTTCATCTCAACCGTCGGATCTAGGATTTCATCCCAACCGTCGGATCTAGGATTTCATCCCAACCGTCGGATCTAGGGATTTAATCCCAACCGTCGATTCTAAGGTTTTGTTTTACATCCTTGGATCTAGACTTCACGAGGATTACTTCGTTCGGTGCGTATTGCTGGATTGGATGACCACAGGAAATTCAGGAACCCAGAAACTAGATCCATCGATGATGTTTCCATTCCTTTGATCATCATGAACTACCTCCAACCCCATAAATTAATATAGGATCCATATATATTATTTGTACATCCATCTCCCCGTGTTTAAGATATCGAATGTCCGTCAATTAATTGATTTACTGACCATCAATTAATTAACATCTAATTCCTCGAGTAGTACCACTCAACCTTATCATCATGTTGACTATGTCAACCAGCTGGGTTTACATGATGAACCTTATGTAGGGGATCGATTGGCCGGCTAGAGGGGGGTGAATAGCCCTCTTACGTAGGATGTCGGATTTTGCTCATCTACAAAATGTTAGCACAAGCGGAATATGCAAATACAAATAAAACAAAGACAAGCAAACAAAACAAGCAATACAAACACAGAGATGTAACGTGGTTCACGACTACCCCGCTAATCCACGGTCCGATTCGTCCACGGTGAATCACTCCGCCAAATCCACTAGATCTCTCCTTTGCACAAAGCTAGGTGGAGGTAACCTCTTTTACACAAAGATCACTCTTCTACAATGGAATGAAGATTAGAGCAAGTAGAAGAGTGGAAAATGTTTAGGGCACTTTGGGAGTAGTTGGGCGTTCAAGCATTAACCTCTCAAGGCTCCATCCCCTTCCTTTTTATAGAGGAAGAGGGTTTCTTCCCATTGACACAGGATCAGTCGACTGATGCCCTCGATCAGTCGACTAGTCCTGTAGCCGTTGCCCAATAACGGTCGCTTTCCACGTTGGATACCATCCAGCGATGCGGCATCGATCGGTGATCCTACCATCGATCGGTGATGCTCGATCGATCGAGTGCTCAGTAGTCGACTCCATTCGCGTCTGCAGTGCCATCGATCATCATTCCACGACCGGTATGTCGGCTATCGATCGCCGATCCATATCATCGATCGGCCAAACATTAAATCGGTATTATACGATCGATCGACCATCGACTCGGATCGATCATTGCCATTCTGGCGATCGGTGTCGGGAAAACCCATCCGACACTTGGCCAAATGGCCAAGTTTCACCTAAGAGCTACCCCTTCCCAGGTTACATTCGCTCACTCTCAGCTCTCAGAGTCCCTCGCCTTCGAAGTTCTCTTCGTTCTCGGCCACGTCCCTCGGCAGCATCAAGCGCACGGCTCTGCAATGCTCCTTCGTGTCTCTTGCCTCGAAGTCTACTTCCTCCGGCTTCACTCCAAGCTTCTCGTCCGGCGGTCCCTCGGATGCTCCAAGCGCACGGCTTCCGCAAAGCTATCCTTCACCGACTCAAGGCACGAGTCATGAGATGTGAAACTTGCCACGGCTCCATGTGCGAATTACTAAGTCCTGCACGACGCAAATCAACATAACACACTAACTTAAACCCTTTGCCACACACATCAAAACCTTATCATGGCAAGAGATTGCCCTAACAATCTCCCCCTTTTTGATGTGTGGCAATCCGTTTAAGTTAGGTAAAAATATTTGATATAAATTTTAAAGGAAAGAAAGCATGTAAACATAAATATGATATAGCAACATGCAACTCCCCCTTAACCCATGAAACTCCTCATACAAATTTTCTCCCCCTATCACAATTTACTTAAACATAATTATTTCTCCCCCTTTGACACCATCAAAAAGATTAACACTAAGTTAAAAACACATGGCATCAAGTCTAATAGAAAGAAAATACCACAAGTTGATTTAAAATCGGAATTCATCCTTTCTTGGTCGATATTAGGTCATCGATCAGGTTCGGACTACCGAGTATTGGCATTTTCGGGATTTCTGATTTCTGGACCGAATTTCAGAAATGCGTTAAAAATTTCAGAATATTCAAAAAATCATGAAATTTGGGGAACACATTTCTTTTAAGTATATCTATCAGTGAAAAATAGGTTTTCTTGAAAAATCATTATATTTCCACGTATTTGCCAAAAATTCATAAGCTTTAAAAACTACTAGATTTTTGATCATAAGAGTATCCATTTTAACACCTAGTCTTGCTTTGAATTGTTTCAAAACATGAATACATAGATTTTAGATTAAGAAATTGTTTTGAAATCATATGAAATATCCAACCATGATCTTTGGGCAATATGTCTATGAATTAAACATAAGCCTTCCCCATGATTAATCTATTATTGCTATTTTGATACTTTAAATGACCATCTAAATGCTATAGGCACTAGTGGACATTTGTATCATCCTAACATCTCACCCATGCTAAGTTTGCAATCAAGTTAGCCTATAGTGAGTGTGAGATGCATCCTAGGGGGTATTTGTATATACTTAACCCTTGTATTCATGCAATTCTATCATGGTTAAGTATCAACCCAACAACCTACATGATCATAATGACATATATGAATTAATTTTACATTATGATCATGAAATACATGTATTCATTAAATAATAATCATGCATTAGGTATTATATGATGATAATAAACAAAGTATCACCTAAAGCATGATTCAACCCTATTTCTCATGATTACGTGCCAAATATTAAAATCATAAATCATGATTTCAAACATACATAAGAATTACATTAATCATCATGATTTAAGCATTATTATCTATTTATAGGCACGTTATCATCACCCAACACTATTCTAAAAATGTTGTCCCGCCATCCTAAGTCAACCAAAATATGATATAGGTCAATTCCATATGGTTGACTACCCTAGGGTTTTCCTAACCCTTAAGGATGGATTTTGGAACCCAAAATAAGTTTTTTCCTATTGGGTTCACTAAGTATTTCTTGGGGATCCATTTCCTAGCTATTACTTTCTTCTTATCTTGTCCCCTAGCAATTAGGCATTTATAGGCCTTTTCATTTTTCTTTTCTTTGTATCCTAGGCCCTTTTTGTTGAAGCTTGCCCTTTGGCTCCCTATAATCATGTTCAATGTGTTGGAGCCAATAGTGAATTTCTCTAGGGCTTTTGTCAAATAGTCTACCTTTTCCCTTAAAGCCCTATTTTCCTCTATGCATGCATCATTAACATCCAAAGGCATATAGTCATGTGAACATGCATCATTTAAGCTAGAAGAAATATCATTATTATTTAAGCATGCATTTTCTAGCTTATTTTCTAATGCCTTAATTTGATCAAGCATGCTTTTATTTTTCTTTTTCATTCCAAATAAGTCCCTAGTTAAACTAGAAATTATGAAAACTATTTTCTTAGGAGAGGCATTCGTTACCATAGTTTCCATGTCTTCTTCTTCTTCTTCGGATGAGGAGGATGTAGAAGCTCCCCCTTCATTTGAGCTCTCCCCACTTGTGCTTGATTCTTCATTTGAGGAGGAGGAGCAATCCGAGTCATGAAGAGCCATTAGTGCTAGGTTGGAGTAGACATGCTCTTCTTCTTCGGATGAGGATGAAGAGGCAAGGTCATCCCAAGTCTTCGCTTTGAGTGCCATGGCCTTTCCCTTTTCCTTGGCCTTCTTTTCTTCTTCATTTCTCTTGCTCCCCTTCTTCTTCTTCTTTTCTTCTTTCTTCTTCCTTTCTTCCTTGCTCTTGTTTAGGAGGGGACAATTATCCCTTATATGTCCCTCTCCTTGGCAATTGTAGCATATGATCTTCCCTCTTGGTCTCTTATTCCTATCATTTGATTTGTTAAATTTAAAACCCTTTAAAGCACGTCTTACCCTCCTTACCATATATGCTTCTTCGATGCTATCCATGGAGGAGGATGAGGATGCTTCATCGTCGGAGGAGGAGGGAATCTCCATCTTCTTCTTTCCCTTATTTGCCATTAAGGCTACTCCTCTTGAGGGTTGAATTCTAGGCTCTTCTTGTATTCCTTCAAGCCTAGTTTCGTGGAGCTCCATTGTTGAGAAAAACTCCTCCAAGGTACTTACTTCCAAGTTCTTGGAGATGTAAAATGAATCCACCATGGAACTCCATCTTGAGGACCGGGGAAAGGCATCTATGGCCTTCATTACCATATCCCGGTTGGAAAGCTTTTCACCTACACTTGTTAAACCGGTTAGAATTTCCTTAAATCTAGAGTGTAGGGATTTTACCTTCTCTCCCTTTTCGAGTTTGATATTGGACAATTGGGAGCGAAGGACATCTCTCCTTGCTAGCTTTGCCTCGGATGTGCCTTCATGAATCTCTATTAATTTCTCCCACATTTCCTTGGCGCTAGCACACTCCCCTATCCTATTGACTTCTTGTTGAGGGAGCACATTGTAGAGGTGGTGCTTGGCCTTTGAATTTGCCAAATACTCCTCTCTTTGTCTTTTGCTCCATCTCGATTTTTTCAATGGCTCCCCATCTTCGTTCCTAGGCAACTCGAAACCGTTTTCCATAATTAACAATATTTCAAAGTCGGTTTCGAAGAATACCTCCATTCTCTTTTTCCACCAAGAGAATTTGCCGTCGAACTTCGGTGGGTGGATGTTTGAGCCGGCCATTTGAGATGTAGAGCTTGTTGCGGCGGTTAGTCCGGTGACAAGCAACCTTGCTCTGATACCACTTGTAGGGGATCGATTGGCCGGCTAGATGGGGGTGAATAGCCCTCTTACATAGGATGTCGGATTTTGCTCGTCTACAAAACGTTAGCACAAGCGGAATATGCAAATACAAATAAAACAAAGACAAGCAAACAAAACAAGCAATACAAACACGGAGATGTAACGTGGTTCGCGGCTACGCCGCTAATCCACGGTCCGATTCGTCCACGGTGAATCACTCCGCCAAATCCACTAGATCTCTCCTTTGCACAAAGCTAGGTGGAGGTAACCTCTTTTACACAAAGATCACTCTTCTACAATGGAATGAAGATTAGAGCAAGTAGAAGAGTGGAAAACATTTAGGGCACTTTGGGAGTAGTTGGGCGTTCAAGCATTAACCTCCCAAAGCCCCATCCCCTTCCTTTTTATAGAGGAAGAGGGTTTCTTTCCGTTGACACAGGATCAGTCGACTGATGCCCTCGATTAGTCGACTGGTCCTGTAGCTGTTGCCCAATAACGGCCGCTTTCCACGTTGGATACCATCCAGCGATGCAGCATCGATCGTGATCCTACCATCGATCGTGATGCTCGATCGATCGAGTGCTCAAGCGAAGTCGACTCCATTACGTACGTGCAGCATAGTGCCATCGATCATTGCCATTCACAGCGTCGACATCGATCATTGCCCGATCCATGCGATCGCCAATTGGTATTATACGGTCGATCGACCCATCGACTCGGATCGATCCCATTCCTTGGCGGTCGGTGGTGTAACCCATCCGACACTTGGCCAAATGGCCAAGTTTCACCTAAGAGCTACCCCTTCCCAAGTTACATTCGCTCACTCTCATCTCTCGGAGTCCCTCGCCTTCGAAGTTCTCTTCGTTCTCGGCCACGTCCCTCAGCAGCATCAGGCGCACGACTCTGCAATGCTCCTTCGCGTCTCTTGCCTCGAAGTCTACTTCCTCCGGCTTCACTCCAAGCTTCTCGTCCGGCGGTCCCTGGGATGCTCCAAGCGCACGGCTTCCGCAAAGCTATCCTTCACCGACTCAAGGCACGAGTCATGAGATGTGAAACTCGCCACGGCTCCATGTGCGAATTACTAAGTCCTGCATGACTTCAACGCACATATCAAATCAATATAACACACTAACTTAAACCCTTTGCCACACACATCAAAACCTTATCATGGCAAGAGATTGCCCTAACACCTTATGAGCTCCTCAAGGGGACATCATTAACCTAATATATAGGACACGGTTTCCTCCTATAATCAACGGTACACCATGTAAATAATATTATTTCTCAACTTACCGGGCATATTGATTTAATCCATCTAAATCTCACCCTCTAGTAAATCAAAGAAATAAATACTAAGTACATGTGCCCGTTATTATATCGGGATTAAGAGCATGTACAACATAATATCCGAGGTCTGATTCAATTATGTAGTCAGCAATTAATAGAATCACCTCTATGTCGATCCTTCTCAATACACCTAAGTGTACTAGTGTAACTCTATGTTCAAGACTAAACAATACCAAGCTACACTACAACCATGCCAATGGTTTGTCCAAAACCATCTTGGTCGTGAGCCTCTACTTATATTTTGCAAGGGACTGATAACATGATCTTCTGTGCCACACCAAGCACCATGTTATCTACAATGTAAAATATTAGACAATATGCACACATATATAATAAATATATAAAGTGCAAACAATGATCATGTGATTCTTATTCCAAAATAAAATGTTCATACAAAAAGAGCTAGGCTTTCAGTATACATTCCAACAATCTCCCACTTATACTAAAAGACTATGTCGTCATCACACTGTCATACATCTGATCCCCATGTCCTCCACATGCCTATCAAATGCTTTCGCTGGAAGGGCCTTAGTTAATGGATCCGCCAGGTTATCCTCTGATGCAATCTTGGCGACAGCAACTTCTCCTCGCTTTACGATCTCTCGTATAAGGTGGTACTTGCGCTCTATGTGTTTACTCGCCTTATGGGCTCGTGGTTTCTTCGAGTTTGCAACTGCACCACTGTTATCAAAATAAATTGTGATAGTTCTGGGCAAACCAGGAATCACATCCAAGTCCATCAAGAAGTTCCTGAGCCATACAGCTTCCTTGGCTGCCTCAGAGGCTGCCACATACTCAGCTTCCATGGTAGAGTCCGCCACGCATTTCTGCTTGACACTCCTCCATACTATGGCTCTACCTCCAAAAGTAAACACAAACCCCGAGGTAGACTTACTCTTGTCCCTATCTGATTGGAAATCCGAATCCGTGTAACCCACAGGGACTAATTGATCTACCCGGTAAACTAGCATATAATCCCTAGTCCTTCTTAGGTACTTCAATATATGCTTTACCGCAGTCCAATGTCCCTGTCCAGGATTACTCTGATATCTACTAACCATGCCCACAGCAAAGTAAATATCCGGTCTCGTACATAGCATAGCATACATGTGGCTTCCTACTACTGAAGCATAAGGAACCGCCTTCATGTCCTCTATCTCCTTTGATGTTTTGGGACACATCTCTTTAGATAAAGGAACTCCATGCCTAAAAGGTAAAAAACCTTTCTTGGAGTTCTGCATGCTAAAATGAGTAAGGATAGTGTCAATGTATGAAGCTTGAAATAAGCACAACATCCTTTTCTTGCGATCCCTTATTACTTTGATCCCAATGATGTGTCCCACTTCTCCCAAGTCCTTCATGTCAAACTGTTTGGACAACCATACTCTTACGTCTGATAACACTTTGATATTGTTTCCAACTAACAAAAT
Source organism: Wurfbainia villosa (assembly GCA_025175895.1). Classification (NCBI taxonomy): domain Eukaryota; kingdom Viridiplantae; phylum Streptophyta; class Magnoliopsida; order Zingiberales; family Zingiberaceae; genus Wurfbainia; species Wurfbainia villosa. The sequence continues at coordinate 63,860,379 of CM045997.1, forward strand.
GTCATCTACATATAGTACAAGAAATACCACTACGTTTTCATCACATCTCTTGTATACACAAGGCTCATCCGGACTTTGAATAAATCCATATGACTGGATTACCTCATCAAAGCGGATGTTCCAAGATCTAGAAGCTTGCTTCAATCCATAAATGGACCGATTAAGCTTACATACAAGATGCTCTTTGCCTTTAGCAATGAATCCCTCTGGTTGCCGCATATAGATGTTCTCCTCAAGACTTCCATTAAGGAAAGTTGTCTTGACATCCATCTGCCAAATCTCATAATCCATATGAGCAGCTATAGATAAGAGAATCCGGATAGACTTAAGCATAGCTACCGGCGAAAAGGTCTCCTCATAATCAATACCCTCTTTCTAAGTATACCCTTTTGCAACAAGCCTAGCTTTGAAGGTCTCAACCTTCTCGTCCACTCCTCTCTTTCTCTTGTAGATCCACTTGCATCCAATGGCTTTTACACCATCGGGTGGCTCTACTAGCTCCCAGACTTGATTAGAATGCATAGATTCTATCTCTAAATTCATCACACTTTGCCAAGATACCGCATCTTTATCTTGGAGTGTCTCGTCATATGTCCAGGGATCCGGTTCATGTTCACCAGGGACTAAGTCCGAAGACTCTCCCAAAAACATGAATCTCTCGGGTTGTCTAACAACCCTCCCACTACGACGAGGTGCCTCTTGTGTATACTCTGTGACACGCGGTGCAGTGACTTGTGGCATCTCCTCTTGTACCAGTGGTACTGAAGTCGGGACTTCCCCTGTTGACTCCTCAAGAACAATCCTACTCGTGGGCTTGTGGTTCATCACATAGTCCTCCTCTAGAAATCTGGCATTCGTACTCACGATCACCTTCTGATCTCTAGGACTATAGAATAAACCACCCTTCGTTCCCTTAGGGTAGCCAACAAACAAGCGTACTTCTGTACGAGATTCCAACTTACCAGTATCTCCCTTCAACACATGTGCTGGACTACCCCAAATCCGAATATGTCTTAGACTAGGCTTTCGCCCAGTCCACAACTCTGTGGGAGTAGAGGGTACTGACTTAGATGGAACCAAGTTCAGAATGTGTGATGTTGTTTCCAGAGCAAACCCCCAGAACGAATCAGGTAACTCAGAATAACTCATCATAGATCTTACCATCTCCATAAGAGTCCTGTTCCTTCACTCCATCACACCATTCTGCTGGGGTGTGCCCGGTGCCGACAATTGGGATTGAATCCCAGCCTCTGATAAGTAACTCCTAAACTCTCCCAAGAGGTACTCGCCACCACGATCAGATTGTAATGTCTTGATACTTTTACCTTGATGGTTCTCCACATCATCCTTGAATTCTTTGAACCTGTCAAAGCATTCAGACTTGCGGCGCATCAAGTAAATGTATCCATATGAAATAATCGTGCATAAAAGAGGCCAGTATTCAAAGCCACCTCTAGCCTGGATAGTCATAGGACCGCACAGATCAGAATGAACCAATTCTAACACATCTTTGGCTCTATACCCCTTGGCCTTGAAAAGCCTCTTGGTCATTTTACCTTCCAAGCAAGATTCGCAGGTTGGGAGATCCTCCACCACTAATGAACCTAAAGGTCCATCAGCTATTAACCTTTGAATTCTGCTTAGGTTAATATGACCAAGCCTTAGATGCCAAAGATATGTTTGGTTCATTTGCGAAGGTTCTTTTCTCTTATTAGACTTAGAAGATGAGTTATTGATTTCTATATGCATCGTGGGAATTTTCGGTTCTAGAGTATATAAATTGCCAACCAATGTACCAGAACAGATAATCTCCCTATTCCTTTTTATAACCACTTTGTCATTAAAAGAAACAGAATATCCATCCATAAACAATTTAGAAACTGAAATTAAATTCTTTCTAAAAGTAGGTACATAAAGACAATTTCTCAAAACCAAAAATTTATTCCTATCAAAATATAAATAAACCTCTCCCACTGTAATGACCGCCACCTTTGAAGCATTGCCCATGAAGACGGTAATCTCTCCCTCAGCTAGTCGTCGGGTTTCCTGGAACCCTTGGAAAGTATTGCAGACATGATCAGTGGCTTCTGTATCTACACACCAGGCACTGGTAGATAACACCGCTAAACATGTTTCAACAACTAAACAAGAAGATATACCTTTGTTCTTTCGACGAGGACAGTTCGCCTTCCAATGTCCAGTCTGCTTGCAAGTGAAGCACTTGCCTTTCGGCTTCTTCACTCTTGCCTGAGGTCCCACTGCCACCTTCTTCGCCCCACATTGCTTCTTCTTCTTCTTACCTTTCAGTTTAGAGGAAGAAACCTTCTGAGCGACCATGGCTTGAGCACTTTGACAAAAAAGCCCTTCTGTCACCTGGAGTTTTGTCAGAAGCTCCGCCAACGAATACAACCTCTTGTTCATGTTGTAGTTAAGGCGGAACTGCTCAAAACTCCTAGGCAGAGACTGGAGAATGATATCGACCTGGGTTTCCCCATCGATCTCAGCTCCGAGGACTTCCATCTCATTAAGATGAGCCATCATCTTGAGAACATGATCCCTAACAGGTGTTCCCTCGATCATGGTGGTTGTCATCAAGTTTCTCATTGCCTCCTATCTAGCCGCCCTACTCTGATGTCCGAAAAGTTCCTTGAGATTGAACATCATGTCATAAGCTGTGGCTATGGCCTGATGCTGATGTTGCAACACATTTGACATAGATGCCAAAATGTAACACCGCGCCATCTCATCTGCCTTGACCCATTTCTTATAACGTTCTTTCTCCTTTTCATCAGAGTCATCGGAGGGCTTAGGAGGACAGACCTCGAAGAGTACAAATTTGTACTCCTCCGCAGTTAAGACAATATCCAGATTTCTTTTCCAATCAATGTAGTTTGGTCCAGTAAGCTTATTTTCTTTTAAAATCACAGCCAGTGGGTTGAAAGCCATTTGAAAATCCTAAAAATCACAATGATCAAAATATTAGATTTTAAATATTATTGATTCCTCAAAACAATAAAATCCCGAAATCAACCAACACCTCAAAACACCGAGAATATCGCATGCCACGATAGTGTGGACGTATACGAATTCTACATTTGTAAGAGGAGGTTTTACCCATTAATTTTATTATCTTGTCAACCTTTCTTTTTGACAAATAAAATTAATAGTTGGTTCCTCTTTAGCCCTACAAATAAAAGCTGTGACTCCGATGGGGAGGATACTTTTATTTGCATCTAAGTGTGCACCATTACATGATACTAAGGGAATTATTTCGAATTATGTGCCTTACCGATGGGGAAGTACACACGCTCCTAAATAATTTCCTATAACCATTATTTGACCTAGTGATCCGCAAACAAACCCATCCGATGGGGAGGAAGGCACTCAGAGCCAACGCGCAAGTTTGTTGCATCACACGTCAAATTGTAATGGAGGCCACGGGAATTAATTAAAATATCCCTCTCCCACTTAGTAAATTGAAATCAAGGAATTTTAAAGCATACACAACATGCATATAAAACAAATAAGCAATAAATATGGAAAAAATAGAATTTTTCCAACTATTATGGCATTGTTCTCCAATACGCATCCCGTCGTGTCGCCACCTCGTCCGCTCCACCTTTTCCCGTGCGCAAGTCACCAAAGAGATCCGAGCCGAGATATATCATTTTAATTTACATCCATCGATCCTATACTCCACGAAGGAGTGTACAAATAATCTAGATCAAAAGTAAACTAAAATGAGCGGCTAAACAATGTCATATTTAATTACAAAAATTAAATACTAATCTAGCCTCGTCAACCCCGAGGATTCAAATAATATACATACAATCACACACAAAACAATCACAAACAACCAAATAGCCATAATAGTCGGATCTTATGCCTGCAACCAAAAATTTAGCCTACTCACATCCTACTATTATTCGACATACTCAATATATGATATGTGCATGAAAGTAACCGAATCCAAAACACACAAAACCGGAAACCATGGCTCTGATACCACTTGTAGGGAGTTGCTTCGGAGGCTCATTGGCTCCCATGTCCCCGGATTAAAAATTTACACTAATGAAAGAATTAATCCAGATGGGATGAGTTTCCTTAGCACAATCAATTCGTCGTCGTGCTAACAACTTGAGTGATCGCTTGAACAAACTAGTTGTTCAAGCAACACAACTCTTCTAGTTGGTTAGCCGCAGAAGAGACGACGAAAGGATCGCCGGTTTTTGTGTTTGTCTTCGGGGTCCATGATTATACAAAATATATACCTATGCATAATTGTATAATCAACAATTAAAATAACATGCTCAGATCTAAAAATAAAGTTGTAAAACTTTATACCTTACGATCTTCTACTGTATGTCCTATCCTTCTCGTGGACGACGTGTGGGCGAAGATCCTCCACGAGTAGAAGACTTCTAGATCGCGTTCTTACCTTCCTTGTCCACTGTGAATGAAGAGAAGAACCAACAAAACCTTTCCTTTCTAGAACCGGCCACCAAGCAAAGGAGTTTGATGCAACCGCCGGCCAAGGAACAAGTGGATGAAGCGCCGGCCACCAATGGAAGGAGAACCGCCGGCCACCTTGGAGGGAATGGAGGAGTGAACGCGGCCACCAATGGAAGGAGAACTGCCGACCAAGGAATAAGAGAGAGGCCAAGAGGATGGGCGCCGGCCAAGTCTTGATGGAGGAAGATGGGCGCCGGCAACAACTTGATGGAAGAAGATTACCGCCCAAGCCCTAGCTTCCAAACCCTAGCCGCCCAACCTAAAACCCTAACCCCAATTGATTATCTTGCCGCCCAACCCTAAGCTTTCCTTTTATAGAGTTAGGCTTAGGACTCCTTTAATCTCCACCGTCGGATCTAGGGATTTAATCTCCACCGTCGGATCTAGGGTTTTATCCCAACCGTCGGATCTAGGGTTTCATCCCAACCGTTAGATCTAGGATTTCATCTCAACCGTCAGATCTAAGATTTCATCCCAACCGTCAGATCTAGGATTTCATCCCAACCGTCGGATCTAGGGATTTAATCCCAACCGTCGATTCTAAGGTTTTGTTTTACATCCTTGGATCTAGACTTCACGAGGATTATATTAGGCTACGATAGGGACCATAAGGAGGAGTTGGATCTTGGCCACCCGATGGATCGGAACCACACAAACTTGATCCATCAATGATGTTCCATTCCACTAGAGGATCATCATTGAACTACCTCACCAACCCCATAAATTAATATGGGCTCCATATATTATTTGTACATCCATCTCCCGTGTTTAAGATATCGAATGTCATCGATTAATTGATTTCTTGACCATCAATTAATTAACATCTAATTCCTCGAGTAGTACCACTCAACCTTATCATCATGTTGACTAAGTCAACCAGCTGGGTTTACATGATGAACCTTATGAGCTCCTCAAGGGGACATCATCAACCTAATATAGTGGACACGGTTTCCTCCTATAATCAATGGCACACCATGTAAATAATATTATTTCCCAACTTACCGGGCATATTGATTTAATCCATCTAAATCTCACCCTCTGGTAAATCAAAGAAATAAATACTAAGTACATGTGCCCATTATTATATTGGGATTAAGAGCATGTACAACATAATATCTGAGGTCCGATTCAATTATGTAGTCAGCAATTAATTGAATCACCTCTATGTCGGTCCTTCTAAATACACCTAAGTGTACTAGTGTAACTCTATGTTCAAGACAAAACAATACCAAGCTACACTACAACCATGCCAATGGTTTGTCCAAAACCATCTTGGTCGTGAGCCTCTACTTATATTTTACAAGGGACTGATAACATGATCTTCTGTGCCACACCAAGCACCATGTTATCTACAATGTAAAATATTAGACAATATGCACACATATATAATAAATATATAAAGTGCAAACAATGATCATGTGATTCTTATTCCAAAATAAAATGTTCATACAAAAAGAGCTAGGCTTTCAGTATACATTCCAACAGTGGGTGATGAGATTGTTGCACAAAGAGTTGTGGAACAACCACCTGTTCCGGTAGACCTACCTCTTCGCAAGTCTGATAGGGTACGTCGTCAGCCTGAGAGATACTCATTTCTCTTGTCTGACCATGATGATGTTATGCTCATTGAGAATGAGCCTACCTCCTATCAGGAAGCTGTGATGAGCCCAGACTCTGAGAAATGGTTAGAGGCCTTGAGATCTAAGATGGAATCCATGTACACCAGCCAAGTATGGACTTTGGTTGATCCACCTGAAGGGGTCAAACCCATTAGGTGTAAGTGGGTCTTTAAGAGAAAGACTGACATGGATGAACTTACGCATACCTATAAGGGTCGATTGTGTTAGTGCTTATAAGCTCCACATATTTCCACAATGGCATGATATTGTCCACTTTGGGTCTAAGCCCTCATGGTTTTATTTTTGGGCTTTACCCAAAAGGCCTCATGCCATTGTGGAAATATGTGGAGCTTATAAACACTAACAATTGGTATCAGAGCCATGGTCCATGTCAAGCCATGAACCTCGAACGAAGGAAGTTGAGCTCCCACGTCCGGATCAAGAGAACCAGACATCAGGAAGGAAGTCTAGTTGGGCCTGGGACCAACAACCGCAGTGAAGTCCTCGTGGGTCAAGATCGACATCAAGGTAGAAAATCCTTCGAGGAGGGATAGGCTTGAGGGGGGGCCCAATGTGGTCCTTCGTTTGAGGGGGGGATTGTTGGGAGTATGGGGAATACAATCAAAGTCCCACATTGGTAAGACATGGAAAAGATCATGTGCTTATAAGAAAAAAGATATCTCCATTGGTATGAGGCCTTTTGGGTAAAGCCCAAAAACAAAACCATGAGGGCTTGGGCCCAAAGTGGACAATATCATGCCATTATGGAGATATGTGGATATTATAAGCACTAACAATTGGTATCAGAGCCATGGTCCATGTCAAGCCATGAACCTCGAACGAAGGAAGTTGAGCTCCCACGTCCGGATCAAGAGAACCGGACATCAGAAGGAAGTCTAGTTGGGCCTGGGACCGAACAACCGCGGTGAAGTCCCGTGGGTCAAGATCGGACATCAAGCAGAGAAAATCCTTCGAGGAGGGATAGGCTTGAGGGGGGGCCCAATGTGGTCCTTCGTTTGAGGGGGGGATTGTTGGGAGTATGGGGAATACAATCAAAGTCCCACATTGGTAAGACATGGAAAAGATCATGTGCTTATAAGAAAAAAGATATCTCCATTGGTATGAGGCCTTTTGGGTAAAGCCCAAAAACAAAACCATGAGGGCTTGGGCCCAAAGTGGACAATATCATACCATTGTGGAGATATGTGGATCTTATATGCACTAACAGATTGGTGGCTAAAGGTTTCAAGAAAATTCATGGTATTGACTATGATGAAACCTTTTCTCCAGTGGCGATGTTTAAGTCCATACGGATTATGCTTGCTATTGTAGCATACCACGATTATGAGATCTGGCAGATGGATGTCAAAACCGCATTTCTGAATGGAAACTTTCTTGAGGATGTGTACATGACACAACTTGAGGGTTTTGTAGATCCACAACATACTGGGAAAGTATGCAAGCTGCAAAGGTCCATTTATGGGCTAAAGCAAGCTTCTCGGAGCTGGAATCTTCGATTCGATGATGTGATCAAATAGTTTGGTTTCATCAAGAATGAAGATGAACCCTGTGTCTACAAGAGGGTTAATGGGAACACAGTTGTCTTCCTTGTATTGTATGTGGATGTCATACTACTCATTGGGAATGACATCCCTTCGCTATAATCTATGAAGACTTGGCTAGGGACGTGCTTCTCAATGAAGAACTTAGGTGAAGCAGCCTATATTCTAGGCATCAAGATCTATAGAGATAGATCTAAGAGATTGCTTGGCCTAAGTCAGAGTACATATATTGACATGGTATTACTACGGTTTGCCATGCAGAAATCCAAGAAGGGACTTCTGCCGATGTCACATGGTGTGAGTCTTTCGAAGACTCAAATCCCTCTTATAGAGAGGAGAGAGACCACATGGATAAGATCCCTTACGCATCTGCTATAGGATCTATCATGTACGCCATGCTGTGTACTCATCCTGATGTCTCGTATGGTTTGAGCATGATGAGTAGATACCAGTAAGATCCAGGTGAGCATCACTGGATAGCAGTCAAGAATATTCTTAAGTACTTGAGAAGGACTAAAGAATATTTCTTGATATTTGGAGGCGATGAGGAGCTAGTTGTAAAGGGTTACAGCGATGCCAGCTTCCAAACTGACCAGGATGATTATAGATCACAGTCAGGGTTTGTGTTTTGCTTGAATAGTGGCGTTGTGAGCTGGAAGAGTTTGAAGCAGGACAAAGTTACTGATTCTACAACAGAAGCCGAGTATATCGCTGCATCAGAGGCAGCAAATGAGGCAGTTTGGATCCATAAGTTCATTACTGAGATTGGGGTGGTTCCTAGCATAGCAGATCCTATAGAGCTCTATTGTGACAACAATGGAGCTATTGCGTAGGCTAAGGAACCTCGCTCACAACAGCGGACCAAACACATACTACAGCGCTTCCATCTCATTCGAAAGATTATCGATAGAGGAGATGTGAAGATTTGCAGAGTACCCACAGAGGCTAAAGTGTACTTCGTTCAGTTACGTATTGCTAGGCTCTGCTTGAGATGGTTGGATTAAATCATGGAATGGTTTTGATCATGTGATTGGCACAAGTGCTAGTGGGAGATTGTAGGGATGTATAATGAAAAGTCTATCTTTTGTATGAACATCTTTATTATGGAATAAGAATCACATGATCATTGTTTGTATATTTTTATGGTTATGCAATATTGTCTAATACTTTACATTGCAGATAACATGGTGTGTGGTGTCACACAGGAGATCATGTTATCGGCCCCTTGAAAAGTATAAGTAAAGGCTCACAACCAAGATGGCTTTGTACAAACCATCGGAATGGTTGTAGTGTGATTTGGTATTGGTTTGTCTTGACGATAGAATCACACTAGTGCACTTTGTGTGTATTGAGTAGGACCGACTTAGAGGTGATTCAAATTATTGCTGACTACATAATCGAATCGGACCTTAGATATTATATTGTACATACTCTTAATCCCGATATAATAAAGGACACATATACTTAGTACTCATCTCTTTGATTTACCAATGGACGAGATTTATAGATTAAATCGATAGGCTCAGTAAGTTGGGAGATGATATTATTTATATGGTGTGTCGTTGATTATAGGAGGAAATCATGTCCTATATATTAGGATGATGATGTCCCCTTGAAGAGCTCATAAGGTTCATCATGTAAACCCTGCAGGTGGACTTGGTCCGGCATGATAAAAAGTTTGAGTGGTACTACTTAAGGAGTTAGATGTTGATTAATTAATGGTCAGTAAATTAATTAATCGATGGACATTCGAGATCTTAAACACGGGGAGAAAATGTACAAATAATATATGGAGCCCATATTATCATATGGGGGTTGGTGAGGTAGATCAATGATGATCCTTTAGTGGATTGGATCATCATTAGTGGATCGGACTTTATGTGGCCTTGATCCATGGGTGGACAAGATCCAACTCCTCCTCATGGTCCCTAATGTAGCCTATTAATACCTCATGAAGCTTAGATCCAATGGATAGAAACAAAATTCAAATATCCATAGGTAGAGATTAAATATCTAAGATCCGACGTTTGAGATTAAATCTCTAGATCCGACGATTGAGATTAAATACCTAGAACAAATAGAGGAGATTAAATCATGACTTATCCCTAACTCTATAAAAGGAGGGCAAGGGAGTTGGCGTGAACATCATCCATGAGATCTAGGGTTTTGGGCGGCAAGAGAGCAATCCTAGTTGAGATAGGATTAGGGTTAGGGTTTGGAGGCTTGGGCAGCACCAAATAAGAAAGGCTTTACTTTCTTCTTCTTCCTTCATTGGCCAGCATCCAGCAGCTCATCCAGCCCCTTTCCAACCTTGGCCGGTGGCCAAAGCTTCTCTTCTCTCTCTCCTTTGGTGGTGGAAACAAGATATAGGGCTTCCCTTGGTGTCTTGGCCGGATTCCACCACAAACTCCTCCTCCTAGTTGGCTGGCGGCAAGGATCTATTTGTTCCTTGTTGGTTGTTCTTAGGGAGGAGAAGAACCTTGTTTTTATTCTTCATTTTGCTTTGGAAGAGCAAGGAAGGAAGATTTGCAATCTAGGAGCTTCGACTTACCGTAGATCGTCGCCCACACGACGTCCGAAAGGAGGAAGGTCATACATTAGAAGATCGAGAGGTATATTCATTCTCTAATTTTTATATGTTACATGTTTGTATTTGTTTTTCAATTATGAGCATGATATAAATATGTATATAGCTAAATAATACTTGGATCCCGAACATAAGCACTAAAACCGGAGATCCGGACATCGTCTATTCCGCGGCTATTCGTAGAATAGAGGATGGTCGCTTGAACAACTAGTTTGTTCAAGTGTCCTCTCTAAACGAATAGCACGACGATGACTTGGTTGTTTGGGCAATCCTTTTTGTCTAGGATTAAATTGTTAATCCAGGGACATCGAGGGGATCGCCATGAACAAATGACCAAAGTGAAGTGGGAAGCAAAGTTTCCCCTCACTGACCCGATAAGCAAAACCCTTCAATTGGTATCAGAGCCAAGGTTTCCGATTTTGTGTGTTTAGGATTCGGTTAATTTTTATGCACCTTTTCATATATTATATGTGTCAGATAATAGTAGGATATGCGTAGTTTAACTCTTTGGTTGCAGGCATAAGATCCGACTATTATGGCTATATGTGTGTATGTGATTGTATGTGTGTAAATATTTATTTTGTTGAATCCTCGGGGTTGACGAGGCTAGTATTTAGTTTTTGTAAATTAAATACGGCATTGTTTAGCCACTCTTTATTTTATTTTACTTTAGATCTAGATTTCATATACACTCCCTCGTGGAGTAGAGGATCGATGGATGTAAATTAAAATAAGTTATTAGTCCTGGCTCGGATCTCCGGATTGCTTATACATGGCGTAGGAGGAGTGGATGAGATGGCGATGCGACGGGAGTCATATTGAAGACAAAAGCCATAATAGTTGGAAAATAATTTATTTTTCATATTTATTGCTTTTTGTTTGATATGCATGTCGTAGGCTAAGAAAATTCCTCAATTTCAAATTACTAAGTGGGAGAGGGAATTTTTAAAATTCCCATAGCCTCCATTACGATTTGACAAGCGATGCAAACAAACTTGTGCGTCAGCTCTGAGTGCCTTCCTCCATATCGGATGGGTTTGTTTGCGGATCACAAGGTCAAATATGGTTATATGGAATTATCAAGGAGTGTGTGTACTTCCCCATCGGAAGACACATAACCCGAGATAATTACCTTGGTACCGAGTAATGGTGAACACTTAGATATAAATATAAGTATCCTCCCCATTGGAGTCACTGCTTTTATTTGTAGGGACAAAGAGGAACCAACTATTAATTTTACTTGTCAAAAAGTTAGGTTGACAAGAAAGTAAAATTAATGGGTAAAACCTGTTGGTGCAGTGGGCACCAAAGTCGAACCGGTATTTTGATTATGGCAAAAGGCTCAATAGTTAAGGGTATATTTGTTATCTTACGAGCTCAATTAAGTGTGCAGAAATGCTAAAGTTGAGCGGAAGGTCTGCGACACCCGGTGGGAACCGAGGTGGTCGGGCAACGCCAGAGGGATTTCGGAGGAAGCCGAGGTACTCGGGTGAAGACCGGAAGCGAGGCTACAAGGTAAGCTCGTGTGAAAGCGAAGCAAGGACGTTAAGCGTAGATCCGACCCAATACCTCCGATGGAAGGTCTAGGTCGAGATCAGTTGGTTAGAACCATCGTACTTTATATTTTAAGCTAACTTGTACTGCAGTCCAAAACCCTTTGACCAGTCGTCTACTACGATCCAATTCTTTGGTCTAGTTTGACCTCGAGAAGAGCTCGAATTTCAAGGGGGTGAATTTGGACTTGACTCGTGTTTTGGTACAAAGGGTGATGTGGCATCAAGGTGGACATCCAAACCATCACCAAGCTTGGACCCCCAAAATTAGGTGATGTGGCATCAAGGTGGACATCCAAAACCATCATCAAGTTGGACGCCCAAAATGAGGTGAGTTGGCACAAGATGGTTGGCAAACCACTATCAAGCTTGGACGCCCAAAATGAGGAGAGTTGGCACAAGATGGTTGGCTCCCATGATGTGGCACAAGTTGGATGGCTCCAACAAGTTGGCGTGAAGGCCTCCTTGAGGTGGCACAAGGTGGTTGGATGAGCACCTCATCCTTGAGTTGTGGCACAAGGTGGTTGGATGAAGCACCTCATCCTTGAGTAGGCGCAAAGGATGTGGATGAGCAAGACTACGGGGATAAGAACCTCACCTTGGACACTACCTATGTCTAAATTCATAGATCAATATCCATAAATAGACATGTTCACGCCAAGCAAAACATATAAGAAATCAAGAGCTCTCAACACGCCGTCGTAACGCCGCTACTACTACTCACATTTGCTACGACGAAGTGCCGCCGACAACGAAAGCTACATCTTCTACTTATAAGAGTTGTCGGTATATTTATTTAAGTTCTACTTCTTTAAATTGTCTTTGTGCTTTAATCGTAACAAGGAAAGGGGGAGTGTCCCTTTGCCTTGATTTCTTTTTGTGATCGTTGCTCCTACTTCCAACGAGGAGGAGTGGTTTTAGTGAATTGCCCTCCGTACGTGATCAAGGATCACTAGGGCCGTGGATTAGCAATCGAAAGATTGTGAACCACGTAAAAATATCTTGTCTACTTTATATTTCCGCTGTGCACTCTCTACTTGCTTTTTACTTATTGCAAAAGTTTTTTTTTTAACGACACCGTATCGCTATTCACCCCCCCCCCTCTAGCGACACTTTCGATCCAACAAAACCTCCTCTTACAAATGTAGAATTCGTATACGTCCACACTATCGTGGCATACGATATTCTCGGTGTTTTGAGGTGTTGGTTGATTTTAAAATTTTATTGTTTGAGGAATCAATAATTTTTTGAAATCTAATGTTTTGATTTATGTGATTCTTAGGTTTTCTTTCAAAATGACTTTCAACCCACTTGCTGTGATACTGAAAGAGAACAAACTTACTGGACCCAACTATGTTGATTGGAAGAGGAATCTAGACATTGTCTTGACTGCTGAAGAATACAAATATGTACTCCTCGAAAAGTGCCCTACCAAGCCTCCAGATGATTCTAGGGAAAAGGAGAGAGAGAGCTATAAGAAATGGATCAGGGCCGATGAGATGGCGCGGTGTTACATTTTGGCATCTATGTCAAATGTACTGCAACATTAGCATCAAGTCATGTCAACTGCTTATGATATGATGCTCAATCTCAAGGAGCTTTTCGGACAGCAGAATAGGGTTGCGAGGCAAGAGGCCATGATAAACTTGATGACGACCACCATGATCGAGAGAACACCTGTGAGGGATCATGTTCTCAAGATGATGGCTCATTTCAATGAGCTGGAGGTCCTAGGAGTTGAGATCGATGGGGAAACCCAGGTCGATATCATACTCCAGTCTCTACCTAAAAGTTTTGAGCAGTTTCGCCTGAACTACAACATGAACAAGAGGTTGTATTCATTGGCGAAACTTCTGACAAAACTCCAGGCGGCAGAGGGACTATTTCGTCAGAGTGCTCAGGCTCATGCTGTGGTGACCCAAAAGGTTTCTACTTCTAAGCCGAAAGGCAAGAAGAAGAAGAAACAAACTGGGGTGAAGGCGGTGGGAGCTACTCAGGGAGGAGTGAAGAAGCCGAAAGGCAAGTGCTTCACTTGTAAGAAGACTGGACACTGGAAGAAGGACTGCCCCAACCGCAAGAACAAAGGTATATCTTTTGGTCTAGTCGTTGAAACATGTTTAGCGGTGTTATCTACCGGCACCTAGTGTGTAGATATGGGAGCCACTGATCATGTCTGCAATACTTTGCAGGGGTTCTAGAAACGGATGGTGGTTGGGGAGATTACCATGTACTTAGGCGATGCCACGAAGGTGGGTATTTTGATGGGAGAGACGTTCATTTATCTTTTGAGAAAAATAAACTTTTGGTTCTTAAGAATTGCCTTTATGTACCCTTGTTTAGAAAGAATTTAATTTCAGTTTCTAAATTGTTTATGGATGGATATTCTATTTCTTTTAATGACAGAGTTGTTATAAGAAAAAATAGGGACATTATCTGTACGGCTGCATTGATAGGAAATTTGTACACACTTGAACCAAAACCTCCCACGATGCAAATTGAAGTTAATAACTCATCTTCTAATTCCAATAAGAGAAAAGAACCTTCGAAGATGAACCAAACATATCTTTGGCATATTAGGCTTGGTCACATTAACCTAAGAAGAATTCAAAGGTTGATAGCTGATGGACCTTTGGGTTCATTAGTGGTGAAGGATCTCCCAACCTGTGAATCTTGCTTGAAGGGTAAGATGACCAAGAGGTCTTTTAAGGCCAAGGGGTATAGAGCCAAAGATGTGTTAGAATTGGTTCATTCTGATTTGTGTGGTCCTATGTCTATCCAGGCTAGAGGTGGTTTTGAGTATTTCGTCTCTTTTATAGACGATTAGTCAAGATATGAATACATTTACCTGATGCGCCGCAAGTCTGAATGCTTTGACAAGTTCAAAGAATTCAAGGCTGATGTGGAGAAACATCAAGGTAAAAGTATCAAGACACTACGATATGATCATGGTGGTGAGTACCTCTTGGGAGAGTTTAGGAACTACTTATCAGAGGCTGGGATTCAATCCCAAATGACTGCACTTGGCACACCCCAGCAGAACGGTGTAGCAGAGCGAAGGAATAGGACTCTTATGGAGATGGTTAGATCGATGATGAGTTATTCTGACTTGCCAGATTCGTTATGGGGATATACTCTAGATACGGCAATGTACATTCTGAACTTGGTTCCATCTAAATCAGTGCCTTCTACTCTCACAGAATTGTGGACTGGGCGAAAGCCTAGTCTAAGACATATTTGGATATGGGGGAGTCCAGCACATGTGCTGAAAGCATATGCTAGTAAGTTGAAACCTCGTACAGAAGTACGCTTGTTCGTTGGCTATCCTAGAGGAACGAAGGGTGGCTTGTTTTATAGTCCTAGAGATCAGAGGGTGATCATTAGCACGAACGCCAGATTTCTAGAGGAAGACTATGTGATGAGCCACAAGCCCAAGAGTAAAATTGTTCTGGAGGAGTTAAAAGGGGAAGTCACTTCTTTAGTACTGCCGATACAAGAGGATATACCACATGTCACTGCACCGCATGTCACAGAGGAT
This sequence comes from Wurfbainia villosa, assembly GCA_025175895.1. Taxonomy (NCBI): domain Eukaryota; kingdom Viridiplantae; phylum Streptophyta; class Magnoliopsida; order Zingiberales; family Zingiberaceae; genus Wurfbainia; species Wurfbainia villosa. The sequence continues at coordinate 63,875,747 of CM045997.1, forward strand.
ACACAGGTGATACCTTGTCGTAGTGGGAGGGTTGTGAGACAGCCTGATAAATTCATGTTCTTGGGAGAATCTTCTGATTTTGTCCCTGGCGAACATGAACCTGATCCCTGGACATATGACGAGGCAATCCAAGATAAAGATGCAATATCTTGGCTAAGTGCAATGAATGCTGAGATTGAATCTATGGATTCAAATCAGGTCTGGGAGCTAGTAGAACCACCCGATGGTGTAAAAATCATTGGATGCAAGTGGATCTACAAGAGAAAGAGAGGAATAGATGGGAAGGTTGAGACCTTCAAAGCGATTCTTGTTGCGAAGGGGTATACTCAGAAAGAGGGTATCGATTATGAGGAGACCTTTTCGCCGGTAGCCATGCTTAAGTCTATCAAATTCTCTTATGCATAGCAGTTCAAATGGATTATGAGGTGTGGAAGATGGATGTCAAGGCAGCTTTCCTTAATGGAAGTCTTGAGAAAAACATCTACATGAAGCAACCAGAGGGATTCATTGCTAAGGGTGAAGAGCATCTTGTATGTAAGCTTAATGGGTCCATTTATGGATTGAAACAAGCTTCGAGGTCTTGGAACATCTGCTTTGGTGAGGTGATCCAGTCTTATGGATTTATTCAAAGTCCGGGATGAGTCTTGTGTATATAAGAGATGTGACAGAAACGTAGTGGTATTTCTTGTACTATACATAGATGACATTTTGTTGATTGGCAACAATATCAAGGTGTTATCGAACGTAAGGGTATGGTTTTCCAAACAGTTTGATATGAAGGACTTGGGAGAAGTGGGACACATCCTTGGGATCAAGGTTATAAGGGATCGCAGGAAAAGGATGTTGTTCTTATCCCAAGCTTCATACATAGACACGATTTTGGATCGTTTTACCATGCAGAACTCCAAGAAGGGTTTTCTACCTTTCAGGCATGGAGTTCCTTTATCTAAGGAGATGTGTCCTAGATCATCTGAGGAGATAGAGGAGATGAAGGCGGTTCCTTATGCTTCGACAGTAGGAAGCCTCATGTATGCGATGCTATGTACGAGACCAGATATCTGCTATGTCGTGGGCATGGTCAGCAGATATCATAGTAATCCAGGACAGGGACATTGGACTACGGTAAAGCATATATTGAAGTACCTGAGAAGGACTAGGGATTATATGCTGGTTTACCGGGCAGACCAATTACTCCCTTTGGGTTACACAGATTTCGACTTCCAATCTGATAGGGATAACAATAAGTCTACCTCAAGTTTTGTGTTTACTTTGGGAGGTGGAGTCATTGTATGGAGGAGTGTCAAGCATAAATGTGTGGCGGACTCCACCATGGAAGCTGAGTATGTGGCAGCCTCTGAGGCGGCCAAAGAAGCTGTGGCTCAGGAACTTCCTGATGGACTTGGATGTGATTTCTGGTTTGCCCCGAACTATCACAATTTATTGTGATAATAGTGGTGCAGTTGCAAACTCGAAGGAACCACGAGCCCATAAGGCTAGTAAAAACATAGAGCGCAAGTACCACCTGATACGAGAAATCGTAAAGAGAGGAGAAGTTGTTGTGGCCACGATTGGATCAGAGGATAACCTGGTAGATCCTTTCACTAAGACCCTTTCGGCGAGAGCTTTTGATAGGCATGTGGAGGGAATGAGGATCAGATGTATGGCAGTGTGAGGACAACATAGTCTTTTAGTATAAGTGGGAGATTGTAGGGATGTATACTGAAAAGTCTATCTTTTGTATGAACATCTTTATTTTGAAATAAGAATCACATGATCATTGTTTGCATATTTTTATGGTTATGCAATATTGTCTAATACTTTACATTGTAGATAACATGGTGTGTGGTGTCACACAGGAGATCATGTTATCGGCCCCTTGAAAAGTATAAGTAAAGGCTAACAACCGAGATGGCTTTGAAGAAACCATCAGAATGGTTGTAGTGTGATTTGGTATTGGTTTGTCTTGACCATAGAATCACACTAGTGCACTTTGTGTGTATTGAGTAGGACCGACTTAGAGGTGATTCGATTTATTGCTAACTACACAATCGAATCAGACCTCAGATATTATATTGTACATACTCTTAATCCCGATATAATAACGAGCACATATACTTAGTACTCATCTCTTTGATTAACCAATGGGCGAGATTTATAGATTAAATCGATAGGCTCGGTAAGTTGGGAGATGATATTATTTATATGGTGTGCCGTTGATTATAGGAGGTAACCGTGTCCTATATATTAGGATGATGATGTCCCCTTGAGGAGCTCATAAGGTTCATCATGTAAACCCTGCAGGTGGACTTGGTCCGGCATGATGAAAAGGTTGAGTGGTACTACTCAAGGAGTTAGATGTTGATTAATTAATGGTCAGTAAATTAATTAATCGATGGACATTCGAGATCTTAAATACGGGGAGAAAATTTAAAAATAATATATGGAGTCCATATTATCATATGGGGGTTGGTGAGGTAGATCAATGATGATTCTTTAGTGGATTGGATCATCATTAGTGGATCGGACTTTATGTGGCCTTGATCCATGGGTGGCAAAGATCCAACTCCTCCTCATGATCCCTAATGTAGCCTATTAACACCTCATGAAGCTTAGATCCAATGGATAGAAACAAAATTCTAAGATCCATAGGTAGAGATTAAATCTCTAAGATCTGACGGTTGAGATAAAATCTCTAGATCCGACGGTTGAGATTAAATCCCTAGAACCAATGGAGGAGATTAAATCATGACTTAACTTTAACTCTATAAAAGGAGGGCAAGGGAGTTGGCGTGAACATCATCCATGATAGCTAGGGTTTTGGGCGGCAAGAGAGCAATCCTAGTTGAGATAGGATTAGGGTTAGGGTTTGGAGGCTTGGGCGGCACCAAAAAAGGACGACTTTTCTTTCTTCTTCTTCCTTCATTGGCCGGCATCCAGCAACTCATCCAGCCCCTTTCCAACCTTGGCCGGTGGCCAAAGCTTCTCTTCTCTCTCTCCTTAGGTGGTGGAAACAAGATATAGGGCGTCCCTTGGTGTCTTGGCCAGATTCCACCACAAACTCCTCCTCCTAGTTGGTCGGCGGCAAGGATCTATTTGTTCCTTGTTGGTTGGTTTTAGGGAGGAGAAGAACCTTGTTTCTATTCTTCCTTTTGCTTTGGAAGAGCAAAAAAGGAAGATTTGAGATCTAGGAGCTTCGACTTATGGTAGATCGTCGCCCACACACATCCGAAAGGAGGAAGGTCTTACATTAGAAGATTGAGAGGTATATTGATTCTCTAATTTTTATATGTTACATGTTTGTATTTGTTTTTCAATTATGAGAATGATATAAATCTGTATATGGATAAATAATACTTGGATCCCAAACATAAGCAATAAAACTGGCGATCCGGATATCGTCTATTCCGCGGCTACTCGTAGAATAGAGGATGGTCGCTTGAACAACTAGTTTGTTCAAGTGACCTCTCTAAACGAATAGCACGATGATGACTTGGTTGTTTGGGCAATCCTTTTTGTCTAGGATTAAATTTTTAATCCGGGGACATCGAGGGGATCGCCATGAACAAACGACCAAGGTGAAGTGGGAAGCGAAGTTTCCCCTCACGGACTCGATAAGCAAAACCCTTCAGAGATTGTTTGTGAAAGCCCTAGAGTCAATCATGTGATGATTGTTGTATGGACTTTATTGTATCATATTCCTATTTATAAAGGCATGGTTATTATATTTACTTGTATTGGTGCCAAATAAACTAAGTATAATAACGTCCTTGAGTAGAAGGTTCTTATCTATATCAATCGATAGGTTGAATAGATAATGAGATGATATAGAGAACACTACTATTAATCATTCCTAGTTAAGTATTAACATTCAGGGACAATGTTAATGCATAGAGACTAGCATGTAGGTCAACTCGATGACTCGATCTCACAAGTCATGGATATGAGATATCAAGTTGACACATGGGTATGCATTAGAGAATGTATACTGAATGACCTTCCATGAGAAAGTATCATGGATCGTTATATGAGTGTCATATACTTTCTCATGTGACTATTAGTATGACTATTAGTCCTTGGACCTGAAGTCGCCATGGTTCCCTACATAAGGAGTTGCATACTTTGGCTTCGTCAAACGTCACCCGTAAATGGGTAGACTATAAAGACGAATACTGGGTATGTAACAAATTATGTAGAAGGATGTGAGTAATATAGATGGGATCTATCCATCCTATATGACGGGAGTGACATTGTTATTCTTGATAGAATGAAACCACGAAGTGCATGGTCATGCCTAAATGAGTCAATATGAGATATTGAGCTCATTTGATTAGAGTGAGTCTACTTGGAGTTCAAGATATAGATTGTACCGAGGATGACACGGTCTATACCAAAATTGGTCAATCTAGATATCAAGGAGAGAGGGACATTGTCACATATTGTGAGAGTCATAATTAGTAGTCACAAAGGTGATGTTGGATCTCAACATTCTTGTAACTTGGGTAGCAATGATGTGTTGCTAGATACCGCTCATTGCTTATATTTCTAAATCGGTTTAGGAGCATTGCCAACATTACAAGAACCTATAGGGTCACACACAAAGGGAAATTAGATGGAGATTAGGTTCATATGATGAACCATGAGGATTAGGTTCATGGGATGAACCAAATTGGATTAAGAGTAATCCAAATTAGACTAATTGAGTTAGACTCAATTTGATTCAAGTGTTGAATGAGTCTAATTTAGATTTGATTCATTGAGTCAATTTAAATTAATGAATATAGATTCATTAAATCAAATTGACTTGAATCAAGTGGTTAGATTTGATCAACCATGGGAGATAAGAGGTCAAGTTTGACTTGACTTGAGAGGGAAGATGAATGGTCAATTTTGACTTGACCAATTGTCATGTCATGATGACTTGGCATGTAACATCCCAAAATATAGTTACTATATTTTTATTTAAAGGAAATATATATATATATATATATATATATAGAAATAAGAATTAAAAAAAAGATGAATAAATAAGTTCGTAGTTGAGGCTTGAACCATGAACCGTTGATTTGGGGGAATAGGCTTCCCACCACTAAGTCATAAGATTACCAATTAGTAGAATATAACAAAATATATTTATAGGCGAAAAAAAAGAAGAGATTAGTTAATTTGTCTAATTATTTAAAGGGGTAATTAGGTTAAGAAAAATCCTAATTTATATATATAGATTTCTTTTATTTTTTCTCTCTCATTTTTTTTCCAGCCGCCCACCCATGCTCTCTCTCCTCCTCTTCTCTCCCAACGCCAACCAACACCCACACCTCCTCTTCTCTCCCACCGCCTCTCATCTCTCTCTCTCATTTTTTTTCCAAACGTCGATCCTCTCTCCACCTACGAAAACAAAAGGAAAAAAAAAAGGGAGAGCTTCTATAATTTCTCCACCGTAAAATAATTCAAGAGGAAATTTTCAAGAGGGATCTCCTTAAGAACTTGGTAGAGGATCATGCTAAAGCAAAGGAATACGAAGGAGATCTTTTCTTTATGAAATCTAACGGTATAAATTGGTGAAAAAGCGTAGGATGTAAGTATCCCCTCACCTGCAATATAAGTGCTTACGATGTAATGTTGTATGCTTGATTTTGAACGAAAGAATCTAGAACTATGTGTAGAAGGTTCGGCTAATAGGATTAGAGAAATTATTCTTGAACAATCTTATGAAACTCTTTTTTTGCTTAAGGGGCACCAAATTTCAGAAGCTGTCGTAGTAATAATTAACCAAAATAATAGTAGTTGATGTTTTTTTTCATCTCACATCAAATTGGTCAAACCAAAATATATATTGAGTTTGTTTGGCTTGATTCCAAGTGTTATGACAGTTTGTTGTGTCAAAAATTAGCCAAAGAAATGTGTCAATTGATTCAACATAAGTTTTATTTAGCTCCAACAAATTGTAAACCCCAGCAGTCTTATTAGGAGTACTGGAGGATCTTACTAGGAATAGTATGTGGGTGTGCTGGCATTGGTAAAGTCATCTTATTATTATAAGAACGAAACATCTGTCTATTTATATTTTTGGGGAAATGCTAATTTGTGTTAATCCATTGTACTTAGTTAATGTTTTCTAAGATTTGTATATATTTCTTAAATTTTTTTGCATATTTTATTATAAAGGATGTGTCAGTTTGGTAGGCTTGCATGAATCTTCTTGTGCTTGTAACAAGGATTTGATTTGATGATTTCTATTTATGTTAGCTTAATTTTCCTTATGTCACTATCTTATGTCATGTTAAATTGTACTCATGTCGATTTATGCTATGCTACATGCTTATGTTTTCACCCATGTTAGGCATGACTCACGTATATGAAATGTCTAAGATATGTTTCCCTAAGAGTGGGGACAAGAACACTCTTTAGGACAAAGAACATGTATGTTATTTTACTTTATGCATGGCTTGTACCGGACCCTAACAAGGTCCACGGGATGGGCTCCAAGGTTGCCCCTAGGTCGACGGACATAGTACGGACCTAGTAACCTAGTAGGTTCGGGATTAGCTACCTCGGATCTATTTAGGATGCGCACGAATGATGTATGTGGTACAATGCCGGGCCCAATATGTTGAGATTATGTTTAAGTATATAAACTATATGTTTTCAAAGAGCATCCTGCATATACCATTTTATGTTCATTGAATTATCATGTTTAGAGACAATGTACCGTTGCGATGAAAATGCTAAGTTTATGTTCTTTTCCTAAATTGATCATGTCTCTACTTTCAATAAATGTTGTGCTCATATGTTGTTTAAACAAACATGTCATTACTTTACGTTTAATTCATGATGCATGTTTTTGTGAGTAGGAAAGGACCTTACTAAGCCTATGTGCTTACAGTTTACTTTCCTTGTACTGCAGAAAAGGGCAAGGAATGGATAAAATAAAGGGAGCAGCAGGAGGGGCAAAGATGTGTGTGGCAGTGGCATGGTGGACGAGATAATTTTTCATATATGGACTTATGCATGATTTTCAGTTTATGTGTAAACTGTTAGGAGACGTTAATGTTTTCTATGGTTGTTACTCATGTTTATTTTTATGAACCTTGAAATGGTTAATACATGTTTAGTTAAATAAATTGCTAAGACCTTTTGCCATGATTAAATTGTTAGGTTGATTGGGTTAATGTAATTAGAGTTAAAAGTTGTAAAGTTTTGTAAATGCTTCCGCTGTTATATCCATGAATGTATGATCGTGTAGCGCCGCCGCCCGTCTATAGGATGTGTGTTAGGAGGACATGAAGGGCAGGCGTTACAGGTGGTATCAGAGCCCAGTTCTGCCTTTCCACTACACACACATCAAGCTCCAAATCCTGCCGCTCCAACTAAGAATTTCTATGCCTACTCTATTTCGTTCATATATGATAAGAAATGCTTTAAGCTTAAATATGCATGAAAATATGTATGATAACCTTATGCTAGCCTTTAGTTTAAATATGCATAAATATATGGATGATAATCTTATACTAGCCTTATTATAATATATGAAGATAAACATGGCTGGGAGACGTAGTAATAGGGTCGATGAGATAGTAATATATATGAAAGACATAGTAATAGAGTCGATGAGATAGTACCCTCACTTGCTCTTATGCATGTGGTTACTGAACTCCAGTACTATTGGTGAAGAAGAAAGATGGGTCTATGCGAATGTGCATAGACTACCGAACGCTAAATAATGTGACGAACAATAACAGGTACCCTTTACCGTGGATTGACGACCTGTTCGACCAGCTAAATGGTGCCACCATTTTCTCTAAGATTGACCTGAGGTCTGGCTATCATCAAGTGAAGGTGAAACCAGATGATATACGAAAGACGACTTTCCGAACAAGATACGGACATTATGAGTTCGTAGTTATGCCCTTCAGAGTGACAAATGCACCTGCTATGTTCATGGATCTGATGAATCAGGTATTCTCGGCATTCCTCGACAAATTTGTAATCGTTTTCATTGACGATATACTGATATATTTGAGAACCCAAGAAGAGCACGCAGAACACGTAAACATGGTATTACAGATTCTTCGAGAAAAGCATTTGTATGCAAAGTTCTCCAAATGCGAATTCTGGCTCGATCAAGTATCATTTTTGGGTGACGTTCTTTCCAAGCACGGAGTGATGGTAGACCCAATAAAGATTGAAGCTGTGAGTAACTGGAATAGGCCAAAGAATGCTAGCGAGATCAGAAGCTTTCTTGGGCTAGCAATCTACTACAGGAAGTTTGTAGATAACTTCTCTAGAATTGCAGCCCCTATGACAGTTCTCACCAGAAAAAACAAAAAGTATGAATGGGCGGACGCCTGGGAGAAAAGTTTCACGGAATTGAAAAAGAGACTGACCAGCGCTCCAATCCTTGCTCTTCCGGCTCTATTTCGTTCATGTATGATAAGAAATGCTTTAAGCTTAAATATGCATGAAAATATGTATGATAACCTTATGCTAGCCTTTAGTTTAAATATGCATAAATAAATGGATGATAATCTTATACTAGCCTTATTATAATATATGAAGATAAACATGGCTGGGAGACGTAGTAATAGGGTCGATGAGATAGTAATATATATGAAAGACGTAGTAATAGAGTCGATGAGATAGTACCCTCACTTGCTCTTATGCATGTGGTTACTGAACTCCAGTACTATTGGTGAAGAAGAAAGATGGGTCTATGCAAATGTGCATAGACTACCGAACGCTAAATAATGTGACGAACAATAACATGTACCCTTTACCATGGATTGACGACCTGTTCGACCAGCTAAATGGTGCCACCGTCTTCTCTAAGATTGACCTGAGGTCTAGCTATCATCAAGTGAAGGTGAAACCAGATGATATACCAAAGACGGCTTTCCGAACAAGATACGGACATTATGAGTTCGTAGTTATGCCCTTCATAGTGACGAATGCACCTGCTATGTTCATGGATCTGATGAATCAGGTATTCTCGGCATTCCTCGACAAATTTGTAATCGTTTTCATTGACGATATACTAATATATTTGAGAACCCAAGAAGAGCACGCAGAACACCTAAACATGGTATTACAGATTCTTCGAGAAAAGCATTTGTATGCAAAGTTCTCCAAATGCGAATTCTGGCTCGATCAAGTATCATTTTTGGGTCACGTTCTTTCCAAGCACGGAGTGATGGTAGACCCAATAAAGATTGAAGCTGTGAGTAACTGGAACAGGCCAAAGAATGCTAGCGAGATCAGAAGCTTTCTTGGGCTAGCAATCTACTACAGGAAGTTTGTAGATAACTTCTCTAGAATTGCAGCCCCTATGACAGTTCTGTTGGAATGTATACTGAAAGCCTAGGTCTTTTTGTATGAACATTTTATTTTGAAATAAGAATCACATGATCATTATTTGCATTTTATATATTCATTATATATGTGTGCATATTGTCTAATATTTTACGTTGTAGATAACATGGTGCTTGGTGTGGCACAGAAGATCATGTTATCAGTACCTTGTAAAATATAAGTAAAGGCTCACAACCAAGATGGTTTTGGACAAACCATTGGCATGGTTGTAGTGTAGCTTGGTATTGTTTTATCTTGAACATAGAGTTACACTAGTACACTTAGGTGTATTGAGTAGGACCGACATAGAGGTGATTCAATTTAGTACTGACTACATAATTGAATCGGACCTCGGATATTATGTTGTACATGCTCTTAATCCCGATATAATAACGGGCACATGTACTTAGTATTTATTTCTTTGATTTACCAGTGGGTGAGATTTAGATGGATTAAATCAATATGCCCGGTAAGTTGGGAAATAATATTATTTACATGGTGTGCCGTTGATTATAGGAGGAAACTGTGTCCTATATATTAGGTTGATGATGTCCCCTTGAGGAGCTCATAAGGTTCATCATGTAAACCCAGCTGGTTGACTTAGTCAACATGATGATAAGGTTGAGTTGTACTACTCGAGGAAATAGATGTTAATTAATTGATGGTCAGTAAATCAATTAATTGACGGACATTCGATATCTTAAACACGGGGAGATTAATGTACAAATAATATATGGTGCCCATATTGATTTATGGGGGTTGGTGAGGTAGTTCAATGATGATCCTCTAGTGGAATGGAACATCATTGATGGATCAAGTTTGTGTGGTTCCGATCCATCGGGTGGCCAAGACCCAACTCCTCCTTATGGTCCCTATCGTAGCCTAATATAATCCTTAAGAAGTCTAGATCCAAGAATGTAAAACAAAACCTAGAACCAACGGTTGGGATTAAATCCCTAGATCCGATGGTTGGATGAAACCCTAGAACCAACGGTTGGGATTAAATCCCTAGATCCGATGGTTAGGATGAAATCCTAGAACCGACAGTTGGGATGAAACCTTAGATCCGACGGTTGGGATGAAATCCTAGATCCGATGGTTGGGATTAAACCCTAGATCCGACGGTTGGGATAAAACCCTAGATCCGACGGTGGAGATTAAATCCCTAGATCCGATGGTGGAGATTAAAGGAGGCTTAAGCCCTATTCTATAAATAGATGGCTAGGGTTGGACGGCAACATGAATCAAGGAATTGGAGTTAGGGTTTGGTTAATCCACAAGTGGGCGGCTAGGGTTCATTGGGCGGCTAGGGTTTTGGAGCAAAGTTTGGGCGGCAAGCTTCTTCCTTCAAGTTGATTGCCGGTGCCCATCCTCTACCTTCTTCCTTGGCCGGCGCCCATCTTAGAGCCCTCTACCTTCTTCCTTGGCCGGCGGTTCTCCTTCCATTGGTGGCCGGTGGTCTTCCTCCTTCCTTTCTCCTTGGTGGCCGGCGGCAACTCCTCTTCAAGTTGGCCGGTGCTTCATCCAATTGTTTCCTTGGCCGGCGGTTGCACCAAGTTCTATAATTTGGTGGCCGGTTCTAGATAGGAAGGTATTTGTGGTTTCTTCTCTTTGTTCGCAGCGGACAAGGTAGAGAAGAAAGTGATCTAGAAGGCTTCTACTTGTGGAGGATCTTCGTGTTGGGCTTTTCCGGGCCGCAAAAACCGCTTTTTGCGTTGCGGAAACCCCGGAAGTCCCGGCCACGGATCCGTGCGAAGAAGTATTAAAACTAATTACATGTATGTGCTTACAAAATCCTCTAGATCTACCTTAGAACTAAGAGATAAGGATATTACCCTTGATGCGATGCCCTTCGCAAATCCCGCTCGTCCAAAGTCCGCCGGAACTCGAGAGTGTCAAGTGCACACTCCTCTATGGTATCCACACAAGCAATAGGTGGAAGAAAACTCAACCTTGAGTGTGCTAGCACTCCTTGGTTGGTTCGGCCAAAGAGAGGAAGGAGAGGGAGAGCTTGAGAGGAAAATTCCCAAGGAAGAAGATGAAGTAATGAGTGATTACTCACCAAATGAATTTTCACTCACATAACCCCCAAATGGTGGCCGGCCACTTCATGGAGGGGGAGTTACATGCATGCATGTAACTCCCATGACCCTTGGTCTCCCTCATGATGTGGCACTAATTGACCAAGTCAATGATGATGTGGAGCATCATCATTGGCCGGCCATGCCTAGTCATCATCATGACATGGCATTTGGTCAAGTCAAACTTGACCTTTCAACTTCCCTCTCAAGTCAAGTCAAACTTGACCTCTAATCTCCCATGGTTGATCAAATCTAACCACTTGACTCAAGTCAATTTAATATAATGAATCTCTATTCATTAATTTAAATTGATTTGATGAATCAAATCTCAATTAGACTCATTCAACACTTGAATCAACTTGAGTCTAACTCAATTAGTCTAATTTGGATTACTCTTAATCCAATTTGGTTCATCCCATGAACCTAATCCTCATGGTTCATCATATGAACCTAATCTCCATCTAATTGCTCTCATGTGTGTGACCCTATAGGTTCTTGTAACGTTGGCAATGTCCCTAAACCGATTTAGGAACATAAGCAATGAGCGGTATCTAGCAACACATCATTGCTACCCAAGTTACAAGAATGTTGAGCTCCAACATCACCTTTGTGACTACTAATTGTGACTCTCACAATATGTGACAATGTCCCTCTATCCTTGACATCTAGATTGACCAATCGAGGCATAGACCGTGTCATCCTCGGTACAATCTAAATCTTGAACTCCAAGTAGACTCACTCTAATCAAATGAGCTCAATATCTCATATTGACTCATTTGGGCATAACCATGCACTTCGTGGTCTCACTCTATCAAGAATATCGATGTCACCCCGATATAGGAGGGATAGATCCCATCTACATCACTCACATCCCTCCGCATAATTCGTTACATACCCAGTAATCGCCTTTATAGTCCACCCATTTACGGGTGACGTTTGACGAAGCCAAAGTATGCAACTCCTTATGTAGGGAACCATGGTGACTTCAGGTCTAAGGACTAATAGTCATACTAATAGCCACATGAGAAAGTATATGACACTCATATAACGATCCATGATACTTTCTCATGGCGGGTCATTCAGTATACATTCTCCAATGCATACCCATGTGTCAACTTGATATCTCATATCCATGACTTGTGAGATCAAGTCATCTTGTTGACCTACATGCTAGTCTCTACGCATTAACATTGTCCCTGAATGTTAATACTCGACTAGGAATGATTAAGAGTAGTGTTCTCTATATCATCTCATTATCGATTCATCCAATCGATTGACATAGATAAGAACCTACTACCCAAGGACATTATTATATTTAGTTATTTGGCACCAATACAAGTAAATATAATAACCATGCCTTTATAAATAGGAATATGATACAATAAAGTCCATACAACAATCATCACATGATTGGCTCTAGGGCTTTCACTAACAATCTCCCACTAGCACTAGTGCCAATCACCGTAGTATCTAATACCCAATGACCTAGTGTGACCATCATGCTTTTTCTGTGCCAAAGCCTTGGTCAAGGGATCTGCGATGTTAGCCTCTGTGGGTACTCTGCAAATCTTCACATTTCCTCTATCGATGATCTCTCGAATGAGATGGAAGCACCGATATATTCGGCCTCTGTTGTAGAATCAGCAACTGTGTTCCGCTTGGAACTATTCCAGCTCACAGCGCCACCATTCAAGCAAAACACGAACCCTGACTGCGATCTGTAATCATCCTGGTCAGTTTGGAAGCTGGCATCGCTGTAACCCTTTACAGCTAGCTCCTCCTCGCCTCCAAAATATCAAGAAATATTCTTTAGTCCTTCTTAAGTACTTAAGAATATTCTTGACTGCTATCCAGTGACGCTCACCTGGATCTGACTGGTATCTACTCATCATGCTCAAAGCATACGAGACATCAGGACGAGTACATAGCATGGCGTACATGATAGATCCTATAGCAGATGCGTAAGGGATCTTATCCATGCAGTCTCTCTCCTCTCTAGAAGAGGGACTTTGAGTCTTCGAAAGACTCACACCATGTGACATCGACAGAAGTCCTTTCTTGGAATTCTGCATGGCAAACCGAAGTAATACCATGTCAATGTATGTACTCTGACTTAGGCCAAGCAATCTCTTAGATCTATCTCTATAGATCTTGATGCCTAGAATACAAGCTGCTTCACCTAAGTCCTTCATTGAGAAGCACGTCCCCAGCCAAGTCTTCACAGACTGTAGCGAAGGGATGTCATTCCCAATGAGTAGTATGTCATCCACATACAGTACAAGGAAGACAACTGTATTCCCATTAACCCTCTTGTAGACACAGGGTTCATCTTCATTCTTGATGAAACCAAACTGTTTGATCGCATCATCGAATCGAAGATTCCAGCTCCGAGAAGCTTGCTTTAGCCCATAAATGGACCTTTGCAGCTTGCATACCTTCCCAGTATGCTGTGGATATACAAAACCCTCAGGTTGTGTCATGTACACATCCTCGAGTAAGTTTCCATTCAGAAACGCGGTTTTGACATCCATCTGCCAGATCTCATAATCGTGGTATGCTGCAATAGCAAGCAAGATCCGAAAGGACTTAAACATCGCCACTGGAGAAAAGGTTTCATCATAGTCAATACCATGAATTTGCTTGAAACCTTTAGCCACCAATCGGCCCTTATAGGTATGCGTAAGTCCATCCATGTCAGTCTTTCTCCTAAAGACCCACTTACACCCAATGGGTTTGACCCCTTCAGGTGGATCAACCAAAGTCCATACTTGGTTAGTGTACATGGATTCCATCTCGGATCTCATGGCGTCTAGCCATTTCTCAGAATCTGGGCTCATCACAGCTTCCTGATAGGAGGTAGGCTCATTCTCAATGAGCATAACGTCATCATGGTCAGACAAGAGAAATGAGTATCTCTCAGGCTGACGACGTACCCTATCAGACCTGCGAAGAGGTAGGTCTACTTGAACAGGTGGTTGTTCCACAACTCTTTGTGCAACAACCTCTTCACCCACAACACTTTGTGGTTCCTGTTCAACCTCCATCAAGGCCTCAGTGCTATGGTCCTTATCTTGAATTTCTTCAAGATCGAAGGTACTCACTAGTTTTCTAGAAACAAAATCCCTTTCTAGAAAAACCCAGTCTTTCCACAAACACTTTGTCTTACCAACAAATAGCACCTATCGGATTTGGGTCCCGGTTATGCGAGACTTGGCGTCGAGCGTAAGCCTCACAACCCCAAATCCTCATAAAGACATCTTGAGATTTCTCCCTGTCCATATCGTATATGGTGTCTTTATCACAGCCTTAGATGGTACACGATTAAGTGTGAAGGTTGCTGTGTCTAGAGCATATCCCCAAAAGGATATAGGAAGATCTGTGTGACTCATCATAGATCGTACCATATCTAATAGGGTACGATTCCTCCTTTCGGATACACCATTCCACTGTGGTGTTCCAGGAGGAGTGAGTTGGGATAGAATCCCACACTCAGCTAGATAGTCACGAAACTCATGGCTAAGGTATTCACCACCTCGATCTGATCGAAGTATCTTAATACTCTTGCCAAGCTGGTTTTGTACTTCATTCTTGAATTCTTTGAACTTTTCAAAGGATTCAGATTTATGTGTCATAAGATACACATAACCATATCTACTGAAGTCATCAGTAAATGTAATGAAGTACCTGTAACCACCTCTAGCAGCAACATTGAAAGGACCACATACATCACTATGTATAAGTCCTAACAAATCTGTTGCTCTTTCGCTATGTCCACTAAAGGGAGTCTTGGTCATCTTGCCTAAAAGGCAAGACTCGCATGTCTCATATGATTCAAAATCAAATGAGTCTAACAGCCCATCCTTATGGAGCTGAGATAAGCGACTCTCATTTATATGACCTAAGCGACAATGCCAGAGATAGGTTTGGTTCAACTCATTTGACTTGAACCTCTTGGTACTTATGTTATAGATAGGGCTCTCTAAGTCTAGAAAGTAGAGTCCGTTCATTAGAGGTGCACTACAATAGAACATATCATTTAAATAAACTGAACAACATTTGTTCTTTATTATAAATGAAAAACCTTTCTTGTCCAAACAAGAAACTGAAATGATGTTCTTAGTCAAAGCAGGCACATAACAACATTCATCTAATTCTAGTACAAGCCCAGAGGGCAGAGATAGATCATAAGTTCCTACAGCAACAGCAGCAACCCTTGCTCCATTGCCTACTCGTAGGTCCACCTCGCCCTTTGTTAATGCCCTGCTATTTCTCAGCGCCTGCACATTGGTACAAATGTGAGATGCACATCCGGTATCTAATACCCATGATGAAGAAATAGATAGATTGACTTCTATAACATTTATACCTGAAGTAGAAGTCTCACTTCTCTTCTTCTTAAGATCTTCCAGGTATGCCTTGCAGAAGAAGCAAGCCCCTTCCTTGGCTACCCCTCCTTTGTGTTTAAGTTCTTTGCCTTTGCCCGTGTCTTGGGACTTTCCCGTTCCTTTAGGCTTGCCCTTGCCTTTCTTCTTTTGCACCATCAAAATGGTGTCAGATTTACCCTTCTTAAGGTTAAGCTCGTGATTCTCAACATCTTTGAGCATTTTGAAGCTTATCAATTTCATTCATGTTATAATTCATGACAAATTGATCGAAGGCTCTTGGCAAAGATTGCAAGATTAGGTCGTGGCGACTCTTGGCCAAGTGGGAATCCCGGCCTTTGTAGGTTTTCTCGTACCCAATCATCTTGAGTACATATGAACCTCAGAGTCCCTTCTTGCATTTTGGACCCAAATAGTGCTTTAGAGGCTTCATATCTCTCATGCCTAGCTTGTCCTTGATATAGTTGACGAAGATGTCAACCATATCATAAGCATTCATGAACTCATGTTGCTTCTGAAGCTCAGAGTTCATGGTCGCGAGCATTAGACATGACACATCTAATGCATCATCTTGATGCTTCTTGTAAGCATCTTTGTCAGCTCGCGAGGCAGTGGCAGGAGGTGCCTCTGGAATGGGCTGCTCCAGGACGTACAGCTTCCTTTCTTGGGTGAGAACAATTCTCAGGTTCCTGTACCAGTCCAGGAAATTTGCTCCATTGAGCTTGTCCTTCTCAAGGACAGATCGCAGAGAGAGAGTGTTCGTGTTGTTTGACATAGTAATCTACAACATACAATGCAGAGAATTAATATCATATTCCTTTTATCATTTAATTAGGCCTTTAATCAAATGATGCTCCCACTGAATTATAGGAATTTTATAGAATCGAGTTATGGATGTGGTCAAACCACATTTACTTGATTCATACAAACTAGCTATAATTCTTGTGGGACAAGATCCACATCATACTAAGCCTTGAGTTAGCTTTGGCTAAATCGCCCAAGACTTAGTACGATCGGTGGGTAACACATTACCGATTACATCTCTATGCAACTCTTGTTTATAGGATTAAGACCCACATTTACAAAAGACCTTGAGTTAGCTTTGGCTAAATCGCCCAAGATTTAGTGTAAATGCGATCTTAACCTATCTTTCCAACGATTGGAATATGCCTATAGTTCTACTCGATCCAATTGAGTTAACTAGTTTTGCTCAATCTAATTGAGCTTACTCTAACCCAGTCGTGATAGGCGGGACCAAGATTGTCCTCCGCACCTACCAAGATAATATCGTTGCTCTGCTTTGGCAGATTCAACAACAACAAATGATCGAGGTAGTGATGGGTATCAAGGCTCGGTAGGCATTTTCGAGTTGATTCGATTATGATCTAATCTAATCGTAATGTGTATCTTATACACATTTAGGCCTTTATTATCCTATATTAGCATGCATCATATACATACATTCATTATTCTAGCATGCATCATATACATACAAGAAAATTAACCTAGCATGCATCATATACATACAAGCATTTTTTTTTCACTAGCATGCATCACATACATACAAGCATAAATCAATTAAATATATATATATCAACATATATATATATATAATTAAATGTGATATAGTCATGGCCCTACTACGATCTTCTCAAGCCAATGAGAAGATCGGACGGTCAACCTAAGGCTAGCGGCTTCTCCAAGCGCTTCCTTTGACCGCCATGTCGTCACCCTTCTCGTAGCTCGTCTTCAAGTGGACTTTCCACGCTCCATTTTGTACATTACAAATACGACTCGAGTTACATTCGAGTCTTAAACTATTTACAACTAGAATATTAAAGAAGAGGTGCGACGTGCAGTCGCATAACATTTTACAACACGCCTGACCACAAAACGACACGCAGGCCGTATTATGAATTACAACACACATAATCCAATCCTATTGGGTTATTGGGCCATGACAATCACAGAATCATACATAATTCAAAATTATGTATTTTTACAGAAAATTTCTATAATTTTTCCTAATTTATTTCGAATTTATGAGTCATCTCTCGAAGCGGTCCCATTGGTTTTGGCGCGATCGCGGGACATGGCCCCTTTCGGGGATAGGGGCAGCGCCCCTACTCGCAAAATAAACTTCGCGAGTCTCCCTACAATGATCCTACAGCGACTTAAGTCGCTGTCCCAAAAACCTAAAGCGAGAACTCGCCGATTCGGAGAGTTTTTCTCGACGGTTGAAGCCTACGAGTGTCCCAACACTCGTTGCTTCGACTCTACGAGAAATATACCCAAAAATTCTATAAAATTAGGAAATTTACAGAAACATAAAAATCTGTAATTTTTATATCTAATATAAAAAAATACAAAAACGAAACACATACATGCTTCGCACGTGGCTCTGATACCACTTTGTTGGCCTTTTTCCGCCGCACCGCTTTGCGTTGCGAAACCCAAGTCCCGGCCACGGATCCGTGCGAAGAAGTATTAAAACTAATTACATGTATGTGCTTACAAAATCCTCTAGATCTACCTTAGAACTAAGAGATAAGGATGTTACCCTTGATGCGATGCCCTTCGCAAATCCCGCTCGTCCAAAGTCATGGGAACTCGAGAGTGTCAAGTGCACACTCCTCTATGGTATCCACACAAGCAATAGGTGGAAGAAAACTCAACCTTGAGTGTGCTAGCACTCCTTGGTTGGTTCGGCCAAAGAGAGGAAGGAGAGGGAGAGCTTGAGAGGAAAATTCCCAAGGAAGAAGATGAAGTTATGAGTGATTACTCACAAATGAATTTTCACTCACATAACCCCAAATGGTGGCGGCCACTTCATGGAGGAGTTACATGCATGCATGTAACTCCCATGACCCTTGGTCTCCCTCATGATGTGGCACCAATTGACCAAGTCAATGATGATGTGGAGCATCATCATTGGCCGGCCATGCCTAGTCATCATCATGACATGGCATTTGGTCAAGTCAAACTTGACCTTTCATCTTCCCTCTCAAGTCAAGTCACACTTGACCTCTAATCTCCCATGGTTGATCAAATCTAACCACTTGACTCAAGTCAATTTAATATAATGAATCTCTATTCATTAATTTAAATTGATTTGATGAATCAAATCTCAATTAGACTCATTCAACACTTGAATCAACTTGAGTCTAACTCAATTAGTCTAATTTGGATTACTCTTAATCCAATTTGGTTCATCATATGAACCTAATCTCCATCTAATTGCTCTCATGTGTGTGACCCTATAGGTTCTTGTAACGTTGGCAATGTCCCTAAACCGATTTAGGAACATAAGCAATGAGCGGTATCTAGCAACACATCATTGCTACCCAAGTTACAAGAATGTTGAGCTCCAACATCACCTTTGTGACTACTAATTGTGACTCTCACAATATGTGACAATGTCCCTCTATCCTTGACATCTAGATTGACCAATCGAGGCATAGACCGTGTCATCCTCGGTACAATCTAAATCTTGAACTCCAAGTAGACTCACTCTAATCAAATGAGCTCAATATCTCATATTGACTCATTTGGGCATGGCCATGCACTGCGTGGTCTCACTCTATCAAGAATATCGATGTCACCCCCGTCATATAGGAGGGATAGATCCCATCTACATCACTCACATCCCTCCGCATAATTTGTTACATACCCAGTAATCGCCTTTATAGTCCACCCATTTACGGGTGACGTTTGATGATGCCAAAGTATGCAACTCCTTATGTAGGGAACCATGGTGACTTCAGGTCTAAGGACTAATAGTCATACTAATAGCCACATGAGAAAGTATATGACACTCATATAACGATCCATGATACTTTCTCATGGCGGGTCATTCAGTATACATTCTCCAATGCATACCCATGTGTCAACTTGATATCTCATATCCATGACTTGTGAGATCAAGTCATCTTGTTGACCTACATGCTAGTCTCTACGCATTAACATTGTCCCTGAATGTTAATACTCGACTAGGAATGATTAAGAGTAGTGTTCTCTATATCATCTCATTATCGATTCATCCAATCGATTGACATAGATAAGAACCTACTACCCAAGGACATTATTATATTTAGTTATTTGGCACCAATACAAGTAAATATAATAACCATGCCTTTATAAATAGGAATATGATACAATAAAGTCCATACAACAATCATCACATGATTGGCTCTAGGGCTTTCACTAACACTTCGTCCACACGTCGTCCACGAGAAGGATAGGACATACGGTAGAAGATCGTGAGGTATAAAGTTATTTTAACTTTATGTACAGATCTAAGCATGTTCTTATTTGTTTTGATTATGCATGTGTGTGTATGAATATATATTGTATAATCATGGACCCCGAAGACAAACACAAAAACCGGCGATCCATCCGTCGTCTCTTCCGCGGCTAACCAACTAGAAGAGTTGTGTTGCTTGAACAACTAGTTTGTTAAAGCGACCACTCGAGTTGTTAGCAAGACGATGAAATGGTGTTGTTAAGGAAGCTCATCCCATCCGGATTAATCCTTTCATTAGTGAAAATTTTAATCCGGGGACATGGGAGCCAATGAGCCTCCGAAGCATTCACCCAACAAGTTCTCACCAGAAAAAACAAAAAGTATGAATGGACGGACGCCTGGGAGAAAAGTTTCACGGAATTGAAAAAGAGACTGACCAGCGCTCCAATCCTTGCTCTTCCGGATTAGCTACCTCGGATCTATTTAGGATCCGCGCGAATGATGTATGTGGTACAATGTCGGGCCCAATATGTTGAGATTTTGTTTAAGTATATAAACTATATGTTTTCAAAGAGCATCCTGCATATACCATTTTATGTTCATCAAATTATCATGTTTAGAGACAATGTACTGTTGCGATAAAAATGCTAAGTTTATGTTCTTTTTCTAAATTGATCGTGTCTCTACTTTTAATAAATGTTGTGCTCATATGTTGTTTAAACGAACATGTCATTACTTTACGTTTAATTCATGATGCATGTTTTTGTGAGTAGGAAAGGACCTTACTAAGCCTATGTGCTTACAGTTTACTTTCCTTGTACTACAGAAAAGGGAAAGGAATGGATAAATTAAAGGGAGCAGCAGGAGGGGCAAAGATGTGTGTGGCAGTGGCATGGTGGATGAGATCATTTTTCATATACGGACTTATGCATGATTTTCAGTTTGTGTAAACTGTTAGGAGATGTTAATGCTTTCTATGGTTGTTACTCATGTTTATTTTTATGAACCTTGAAATGGTTAATACATGTTTAGTTAAATAAATTGCTAAGACTTTTTGCCATGATTAAATTGTTAGGTTGATTGGGTTAATGTAATTAGAGTTAAAAGTTGTAAAGTTTTTTAAATGCTTCCACTGTTATATGCATGAATGTATGATCGCGTAGCACCGCCGCCCGTCTATAGGATGTGTGTTAGGAGGACGGGAAGGGGGGGTGTTACATGGCATGGGGGTCGGCCAATGATGATGTTCCACATCATCATGGACTTATCATGGGTTGCCACCTCATGAGGGAGACCAAGTGCCATTGGCTGTTGGAGTTACATGCATCCAAGTCACCCCCACCCAAATAAGTGGTCGGCCACTTTTCTTGATGGGGTGAAGTTATTTTTTGGTGAGTAACTCTATCTTCTTCTTCCTTGGTTCTTCTTCCTCTCTTGCTCTCCTAATCCTCATCTTGTCGTGGACATCAAGGGTGCTAGCACACTCTAAGGTGTGTTCTCCACCATTTGTCCGTGTGGATACTTGTAGAGGAGTGTACACTTGACACTCTTCGAGATCCAGCAAAGCTTTTGGACGAGCGGGATAAGCGAAGGGCATCGCTACGAGGGTAACGCTCTCATATTGTAGATCTAAGGTAGATATAAGGTTTTAAACACATACATGAATTTAGTTTTTGTTATACTTCGCACGGATTCGTGGCCGGGCTTCCGAGGTTTCCGCAATGCAAAAAGCGGTTTTTACGGCTCGGAAAGTGCAACACCTACAAGTAATGAAGAAGTTCTAAAAAGTTCAGAAAGGGACAAGTGGCTTGAAACCATGAAGTTGGAAATGAATTCCATGTATGAAAATCATGTTTGGAACTTGTTGGACCCACTTGAAGGCATTAAGCCTATAGGGCGCAATTGGGTTTTCAAGAAGAAAACCAACATGGATGGTAATGTGATTACCTATAAGGCCAAAATAGTGGCGAAAGGCTATCGTCAAAAGTAAGGTGTTGATTATGATGAGACCTATTAACCAGTGGCTATGCTTAAATCCATTAGGATGCTTCTAGCCATAGAGGCTCATTATGACTATGAGATATGGCAGATGGATGTGAAAACGACTTTCCTTAATGGAAACCTACTCGAGGACGTGTATATGATACAACCCGAGGGTTTCACATCGGTTGATAAAACCAAGGTATACAAACTTCGACAATCGATATATGGACTAAAGCAAGCATCCATGAGTTGGAATATCCATTTTGATGAGACAATCAAAAGGTTGATTTCTCACAAAATCTAGACGAATCATGTGTGTACAAGAAGGTTAGTGAGAGTGCAATTGTGTTCCTAGTGTTGTATGTCGATGACATATTACTTATAGGAAATGATATATCTATCTTACAGTCGGTCAAAATTTGGTTATCCAAAACATTCTCCATGAAAGACCTGGGAGAATCAACCTATATCCTCGGGATTAAGATCTATAGAGATAGATCGAAATGGTTGCTTGGTCTTTCGCAGTCTACATATATAGACGAAGTGTTAAAGAGGTTTAGTATGTCGGAATCCAAGAAAGGTTTCATTCCCATCATGCATGGGATACACCTTTCGAAGTCTATATGTCCACGCACAAAAGACGAGAGGATTTGCATGAGTAAGATCCCCTATGCATCCGCAATAGGATCTATCATGTACACTATGTTATGTATGAGGCCCGATGTATCGTATGCCCTGAGTGTCACAAGCAGATACCAGTCTGATCCAGGAATGGATCATTGGACAGCTGTTAAGACAATCCTTAAGTACTTGAGAATAACTAAGGATGTGTTTCTAATATATGGAGAAGGTGATATGGTAATACGTGGGTATACGAATGCCAACTTATAGACAGACAAGGATGATTCCAAGTCTCAGTCTGGGTACATATTCACCTTAAATGGAGGCACAATAAGCTGGAAAAGTTCCAAGAAAGATACTGTAGTGGATTCTACCACTGAGGTAGAATACATTGCAGCTTTGAAAGCAACAAAGGAAGCAGTTTGGATCAAGAAGTTCGTCTCTGAACTTGGTGTGGTTCCAACCATTGTTGAAGAAAAACTAGTCTAATGTGCAATAATGGAGCGATTGCATAGGCAACAGAGCCAAGGTCTCATCAACAGTCCAAACATGTACTTCGCCACTATCATCTCATCAGAGTGATCATCAGTAGAAAGGAAATACAAATCGAGAAGATTCCCATTGAAAGGAACTTAGTGGACCCTTTAACTAAGCCCTTACCTCAAAGTAAGTTTGAGGGTCATGTTAGAGCTTTTGGTGTTAGATACCGTGGTGATTGACATTAAGCCAAGTGGGAGTTTGTTAGCTATATATGAGAGGTGTCCTAAGGCAATCGCCTTATTGTTGTACCATTTATTTGATAAATGAAGATTCACTATTTGAGTATACATGTTTTCATGTATTTGATTGGATCTTAAACTCATTTACTGAATGTCCGCAATACGATTCACAGCATAAGAGAATTTGTGATTGGATCACAACTAGTAAGCATCTCTACATGTGTAATTGTGATGTATTGAAATTATCCCTAGTCGATGAATTAATGCATTCGGACACCATCAATTCTATTGAGACTAGCATGAGTTGTACTCTTGGGTTTATCCAAGTATCTATTTCTCACTGGCTGATGACATTGGGATGTCTGGAGTTAATCATGGATGGTAGTTATGGAAACTAGTTCATTGGAGTGACTAACTATAAGACTTCATATGGTTCTCTGCATATATGGATATGTCAATGAAGGCCTTACTGCAGTTTAAGTGCAATGTTCCTTTGACTTGCGGAATTCAAGTCATCTTGGCCATGTAGACTTATGCTTTGACATCTTAAGCAAGCATCTCCGAGGAGATGTGGAACCAGGATGATTGGGTATAAGTCAAAGTGACCGAAGGTGTTTGAATAGCTTACAGAGGATTGACTACTCCTTTTGAGGAGATGTATATCCTATGGCCTCTCATCGGATTGTTACTAAAGTCTTTGGTCAAAGCAATACATGTTTAGAGTATGATACTCTTGGATACATGTGTAGTAACTAGAATCCGTAGGACAAGGAAGTAATAGTTGGGCTTGGTGTGACATAGTCAGCCTTGTGGGGGCTGACACAATAGACCATGTCCGTGACAAAGTGAGTATAAGATGAGTGAAGGGAACGAGGCATGACTCACTATAGCTACTGAAAGGTTTCAGGAATTATTCTGGGGTCAACCGTTGATTTTCTGGTTAATTAGGGATCATGATGTACTACTAGGTGTCACTCATGATCGTTCTATAATTAATTGTTAATTATAGATGGCCAACATAAATCGGGAACCTATTTGGTCACATGTACTATGAGTGTTATCCGAAGGATTTAAAATGAGTTTGAGAATAGGATTCTCAGATCGAAAGAGACTTAGTTTGGTTGGACCAAACAAGGAGCGAGCATGAAATTATTTCAGTCGCATCAGAAGCATGGATGGGCCGAGTCTTTTGAAGACATGATGGATGAACCAAATTGGTTTGGTTCTAATCCAATGGTGGAAAATAACCCAAAGGGGTTTGGTTTGTTTTAAACGCATGAACCAAATTTGGTTTAGTTTATTTTAACTTAAAATAGACCAACGTTGTTTGGTTTATTTTAACTTAAATTAATGGAGCATGTTAATGGGTTTTGGTTGAGAACCAATAACCCTTGAGAAAAGGTCTCTTAATGGTTAACAAACACATTCTCTATAAATAACAAGGTTGAGAGATATTTTATAGACGATTTAGGTTTTCTGAATCCCTAGCCGTTTTCTCTTCTTCCTCTCCTTGCTTGTGTGCCGCCCATTCTTGGAGTTGTTGTCGCCCAAGTTTGGTCGCCCCTCCTCCTCCAGCCATTGGTCAGCCACCAGCCGCCAACATTCCACCAGCCAGCAGTCTAGCCGTCGACCACCTCCAGTCGCCAGCCACTTGTTTGGTCAGTCATCTCCTCCACCAAGCTGCCCTCTTGGACAACTTGTGTCCATTGCGACAAGAGCGCCATTTGGCCGACGTTTAGAACTCTGACAGTGATCTCCTTGTCGGGGATTGGATCTCCAACAATCCACATTGGTGGAGGATCATGGTTTTGTCAATTTGTTGACAAAACCGCTTCTAGGAAAACAAGTTTGTGAAATTTTTTGGTGATCGTCTCTCGGATCACAACTTCTTCGACACGAGACTAGTATCTCATGTGAAAACGGGGCTCTTAGCTTGTTGAAACTATCCCGACGACACTCGACGTGGACTCGATAGAGGAGAAACTTACGAGGGTCACTAAGGCTGATGCCCTTTTCATTGCATGTTATTCGTCAAGTATACCTAGTGAAATTTCCTTTATTGCAAAAATTTAAATGTACGATTATGTTTACACTGTTGTATCCTGCATGCGTGTGGTGTGTGTACTATAATAAAATAGTTTATTACCGATTTTATTTGCTTCCACTGTGCAAGTTTATGAAACATGTTCGAACACACGCCCACGTCGGTGCCCCGAAAACCCAACATAAACCATAGTGAAAAATCTCGCTCGTTATATTGTATAACTAGATCAGCATGAACCTTTTGGGACATAAGATGCAGATACTCACTGTATAAAACCTTAATCAATTTAAAATATGTGAATGAAATATAATTAATGTAATAACTTAATGTAAAACTTACTTTCGATATCGATCAACTTCTTTACAATTATTTAGAATGTACCAATTTACTTTCTTAAACAACAACAATGGCAATTTCAAACTTTGTTGGTTGCCAAAGACTCTTGTTTCCAATGAGAAAACACTTAATTTGCATATTGATGGTTGAACATCTTTATTCCATTCCATCCTAGAAAAGATTTTCTCAATCTGACTCATATATAACGAACTGAAAGTCAAAGCCTCATTTACAATATACCCCTCTGCAAAAGATCCTTCAAGTCGTGCTTTATTACAATCATATTTTTTTATCCTTCCCAAATATCGCTCAAAGGGATACATCCATCATGACAAAACTAGGCCAGCTAATATGGATTCACGAGGTAAATGAACTGTCAAATGAACCATAATGTCAAAAAATATCGGAGGAAATATCCATTTCATCTTACACAATATCAAGACTATTTGCTTCTCCATTATACATATGTTCGCTGTGTGTAAAGATCTTGTAGTAATCTTTTTGAAGAAATCACATAACTCAATTAGTGTGCTACATATATCTGTTAAGAAGAATTTACGTACAACAACTGGAAGTATTCTTTGCAACAATACATGACAATTATGTGATTTTAGTCCATATATCTTTCCTTCATTTGCATTTATATTTCTAGATATATTAGCAGCATAACCATCTGGAAACTTCACAGATTTCAAAATTTGACAAAATTCATGCCTTTCTTCCAATGTCAACATGTAACTTGCATACAGTTTCCTGAATTTATCTCCTACTGGTTGTAAATGCAATTCACTCCTTATCCCCATATCCTACAAGTCTAATCTTGCTTTGAGAGTGTCCTTTGACTTTTCATCTATTTAATAATGTGTCAATTAAAGCATCACAAATATTCTTTTCAATATGCATCACATCTAAATTATGTCTCAACTTTAAATCTAACCAATATGGTAACTCAAAAAATATAGACTTCTTTACCTAATTTGTATCATCCGAAGATCATTGTTGTTTTTTATTGAGTGAAGGATTCTTACTGAATGTCACTTGGGGTAACACGTCTAACTACAATAAAATCTTATATCCATTCATTATTCGTGGTGGCCCTTCTTTTTCAATCTTTCCATCGAAATCTTTATTTCTATGCCATGGGTGTTGCACATTCAAGAATCGACAGTGACATGTGTAGCATATTTTACTCCTTAATCCTTGAGATCTATTTTCATTCAGACAAATTGGACATGCCTTATAGCCCTTTGTGCTCCATCCAAAAACTATTCCATATGCTGGAAAGTCATGAATGGTCCACATAATAGTAGCATTTAATTGAAATACTTGTTCAGTCGATGCATCATATGCTTCCACCCCGTCATCCCATAGCTCCTTCAGTTTGTTTATCAGAGGTCGTAGGTATACATCTATCTCTTTGCCAGGTAATTTAGGCCCAAAAACTAAAAGAGACATAATCATATATGGTGGCTTCATCATTTTCCATGGTGGAAAATTATAATTCACAAATATAACAGGCCACATACTATAAGCATTTGACATGTTTCCAAACGGATTAAACACGTCATTAGCCATCCTAAATAAATATTTCATGGATCACCTGCAAATATTTCATGTGCATTGTCAAATTTTTGTCCATGATTCACTATTAGTTGGGTCTCATAATACACCATCTGTTTCAACTTGTTTTTCTTTATGTCATCTCATTACTTTAGTCGTAGGGTTCGAAATAAATAACCGATTAAGTCTCAATTTCAAAGGAAAATATCGAAGAATTTTTTGAGAATTCTTTTTCTTATTCATCCCTTCATACATGTATCTGGATTCCTTGCACACTGGGCATACATCCTTATTCTCGTGCTCATCCCAAAACAATATACAATCATTCTTACATATGTGTATCTTCTCATATGTCAATCCTAACTCTTTTAATAGTTTTTTTGCTTCATAATAAGAGTTTGGAATCACATTCGGTTTAGGAAATGCCTCTTACAATAATTGAAGTAACACATCAAAAGATTTATTGCTCCAGCGATTTAACACCTTCACATGCATCATCTTCACCACAAAATTGAAAATCAAAAAATTAGTACAATTGTGATATAGTTTTTTTTGTGTTTCTTCCAACATTGAAGTATAACTTCATCTACAATTATTTGCATTATTATTTTCATTGATATCATCTAATTGAGGCTCATTGCTGATTATATTTTTTGCATTTCGTAAATCAGTAAACATGTCTTCAAAATCATCTACTTCAACCTAAAAATCATTTCCATCTTTATTGACAATATTTAGGTTACTGGATGATGTAGAAGCTTCTCCATGAAAGCTCTAGACTTTATATAATCTATCGAATCCCCACCTATAAAGATGTCCTCGCATATAATCCAATTCATATTGAAACAAATTGCCACACCATCGACATGGACAATGAATTTTCAATAAATTCAGACTAATCTTGTAATTCTCTGCAATATTTATAAACTAATTTAACCCATTTATATATTTAGGACTAATCCGATTCTGAATCATTATCCAACTTTTATCCATATTTTTAAACCCTGATTAAACATATATAAAATAATTTTGATGTTAATTTTCAATAAAAGTAATTTAGAAATTTAAATTTATTTATCACATACAAAATGATAAAAAAATTATAATTTAAACCTCACAAAACATAACCTACAATTTGATTTATAACCCTATGTTTATCATCAAACATTATAATCTAAGAATAAGAAAATCCTAAACTTATCATTTAATCACAAAATAATCCTAAAATCATCATCTAAATGACAACATATCTTCAAATTTATCATCTAAGCAATAAGTTACTGCTTGATTACCATGAATAGGTCAATATATAATTGAAAAAAAAAATCCTAAATTCATCATCTAATCCCTAAAATAACCCTAACAACCACATATATAAGCTACAATAACCTTAAACACTTACAAAACCCTAAATTCATCATCTAATTATAACAATGTAACGCCCGAAAATAAAATAAAATATGGTTCGTTATAGCTAGGATTTGAACCATGAACCTTCTAATTGTGAGATACCCTTGATACCACTAGGCCATGGGATAATTCTTGGCAAAAATAGATAAGAATATATAAAGAAGATAAATAAGAAGATGAGAGGGTGAAGAGGTGTTTCATCTCCCATGAGAAGATGAAGAGTTTTTTTCATCTTCCTTCAATTAACGTGGAGGGTAAAGAAAGGAAGAAAGAAAACAAATCTCATCTTTTCTTTCTTCATTCTGCTTCTTCCTCATCCTTGGCCGAGACCCTTCTCCTTCCTCCCTCCCCATCCGAAACCGTAGGGCCCTTGTTTTGGTGTTCTTGAGATGGTTTCAAGGGGGTTTTCTCACAAGGGCTTAGTATATGCTAGAGGATCACTCCTAAGGCTAAGGAACAAGGGAAGGTCTTCATCTCACAAAAACCCTAGCGATATATTAGTAAGATAGCGAGAGGATGTAAGTATTTCTCACCTGAAGTATAAGTAGCTCTTCGATTGTTTTATCTAGCTTCTTTTCCTATGTTTTGTTAGATTATATGTTTAGATCAGATTATATGTGTGTGTTCAGATTTATAGGTAAGTTATAAGATCACCAGGATGCTATTTCTCCCCTATAGTATAACTAACTCTTCGATTTGTACATCTAGCTTTTATTATCATGTTTTAGTCAGATTTATATGTTTTTGTTCAGATTATGGTTGTTCGGATTTATGGGTATTTTAGGTATATTTCTTTGGAAGCAAGACATAAGATCGCAAGGATGCTTCCCTACGAGTTTTGGGGGATAAAGAACATGATCAAATGCCTTGAAAGGCTTCCTATATGAGTTTTTGGAGTATGATTATGTTAAATGTTATTATGGAAAAATCAATATGTCATATATAAAGAAAGTATTTTACTTTAAAGTGGCATGTACCGGGCCCTTAGATTGCCCACGGGCCCTAGACCGCCCTTAGTAAGTTGCCCTAATAAGTTCGGTGTCTAGCTACCCCGAATTCTATTAGGGTTGCGTGCAAATTGGTACTATGTCGGGCTGCCCAAACAAGGATGATTAGTATTTTAAAGTATATATATATATATGGTTTCTAATGTTAACCAAAGCACAAGGTTCACAAGCTTAAATATATCTCATGTGCATGTTTCTACAAGCGAAGAATATTTTGCAAGTTGTGTATTTCAAGTTCATGCACTTCAAGTTGAACCATTGTGTTATGTACAAGTGTTTCTAAATGTTTAATATAGAAAGTCCATGCATTTCAAGTTGAACCATTGTGTTATGTATAAGGGTTTCTAATTGTTTAATGCAGAATTTTCTTAATGGCAAATATGAGCATATGTTTGCATGCAAGTATTCTAATAGCATGTTTTCCTAATCCGATGTTTTGTGAGAATAAAAGGTACTTACTAAGCTTCATTTCTTATAGTTTGCATTCCTTATACTGCAGATAAGGGTAAAGCAAGGTTTGAGTAAGAGGGGGCAGCGGATGAAGTGTTTAGTGTGTGTGGCGGCGGAACTGTAGATTACAATCCTGAACTTGCTAGTATTATGTTATGTTAAGACTTTTGAACTTGCTAGTGTGCTAGTGTTCATGTTATGTGCTTGATTATGTTGTGTCTAAGGATGTCGAACCTGCTAGTATTATGTTATGTTAAGACTTTTGAACTTGCTAGTGTGCTAGTCTTTATGTTATGTGCTAGGCTTCATATTAGGTGCTAGTGTTGATGTTAGTATTGTTGTTTACGTTTATCTTTATGTCAAAGATGCATATCATTACTATCGCCATGCATGAGGTTGAGTTACTTAAGAATGTTTTATGTTATAGCTCTAGTGAAAGTGCATGCTTAAATATGTTAAGAACTTGCGTAATATCCATGTGTCAACATGCCAATGTAGTTGATCTATTTCTTTAGCTTCCACTGTTTCAAGTTAAGAGTTTGAATTATGATACTTGGTTAGAAATCATGTTTAGATCTTGTTATGGGTTGTTGACACTCTTTTGTTTAAATATAGGATTAGAAAAAGATAAAGTATGATGGTAACACCTCCTCTACCAGAGTAAGGAGAGGGGGGTGTTACAAACAAAATCTAAATTTATCATTTAATCATAACAACAATACAAAATATATCATTAATTTTATTTTAAAATCGGGAAGAAAAAATACGTTATACCTAAGTCATCGAACGTTTGAGACGGAGCCGAAAAGGACACCGGAGCTGGACACCGGAGCTAGACACCAGAGCTGGAGACGGAGTCCAACAGGAGGTCGGAGGTGCCACAGAGCCAGATAACTAGGAAGTCAGAGTTGGAATGGAGAATTGTCGGAGAAGCCATCATGCCTCAAGGAGAGAAACCGGAGCATGAAGAGCATGAGATAGAGGCGGAAAGTAGAAATAAAAGAGGGACCAGAAGAAGATCACCGGATTGAGAATCGCCGGAGGAAGAGAGGAAGGAGTCGCGTGGAAAAATTAGGGGAATCGGTGTGGGTCGGGGTTTTTCCAAGTAACATAGCGACGAAAATTTAAATATCGTCGCAAATGTTTTTTACTCGACCCGATGTTTTTCACTCGACTGGTCAGTCAACTGTTAGTGTTGGCGATGAATTGAAATAATATCGTCGCTAAATGTAAATATATTTGTGACGAACTATATATATATCATCGCAAATATTTTTAACTCGACCAGATGTTTTTCACTCGACTGGTCAGTCGACTGTTTGTTTTGGCGACGAATTAAAATAATATTGTCGCTAAACGTAATATATTAGCGATGGAACATATTTTTCATCGCTAATACTCAATTGGAATACAGGCTAGTGACGAATATTTTTAATTCGTCTCTAATACTTTTTATATCTGCTACAAAAAATTATTCTTTCGTCGCAAATATGATATTATTTCCGACGATCATAAAATTCATCGGTAATTCCTACTATTAGCGATGAATTATTAATTCGTAGCTAATATTTCGTCATTATTTACCATTTTTCTTGTAGTGAGGGAGTGATATTGTCGGCGTAAAGTCTAAGTTGTAGTCTTGGTGGCATAAGTCCAATATTTGGTGGCTTAACGTCCAAGTATGTGTCTTACTAGAGTAAGCCCAAATGTATCTTGGCGATGTAGACCTGGGTAGCATGATAATAGCCGATAGAAGCACCTGAAGGTTAGCATATGGATGAATAAGTGATGGATGACTTTGAGGGATCCAATAGGCGTGAGGCTAATGGAGGTGGCTAGAAGTCTTAAGTCTAGGCTAAGAGTGGTCTATCAAATATGAGAAGTAAACCTCATGTTTAAGGTTTATCAATCGACTGAGGTTATAGACCAGTCGACTGGTTGAGTGTTTTGACACTTGGTAGCCTAATCGACTCTGAGCAATCGACTGGGGTTATGACCAGTCGACTGGTCGGGAGTCGACTTGAGCTTGACTGCAGCTATGTGGCCTTGGAAGTCGACTGCCAGCTTTGGGCAATTGACTGGTCATGAGCAGTCAACTGTCATGGAGGGCAGTCGACTGTTGTTTGTGGCTACGAGCACAAAAAGTTTCATAGTCGACTGAGCAGTAGTCGACTAATCAGCTATCCATTGGAGTTTTTCCAACGTGCATTAAGTCATTGTGAGACAACGGCTACAGGAGTAGTTGACTGCTAAGTATGGACAGTCGATTGTTAGATGAAAATCAGTCCAAGTTGCAGCTTTATAAGGAGCACGAAAGGAGAGATTTTGGCAGTGGTTCTAGGGGAGATTTGAGGCGAAGTGTTAGGACATTTGAAGGTCTTTCAAGTTCATCCAAGCAACCAATATACAAAGCATTCAAAGAGATCTTATACAAAGTTTGTTGGAAATTTGACGCCGCTAGAGGAGGGGTGAATAGCGTTTACTCTTGCGTAGATGGAAAACGTTCGCGTGTTCATGTCTACAAGTTTTGTTAGCACAACAGAATATATATAATAACAATAACGAAACACAAACAAAATGCTAACACGAATATTTAATGTGGTTCGGAACCACACGGTTCCTACTCCACGGATCGAGCTCTAACGAGCTCATGCGACGCCAATGCAATCACTACTCAATAAACTCCTTCTCGACAACAAGTCGGAGGCGGAGAAACCTCATACAAACGTTTACAATAATAAACGAAAGGAATACAAGCAAATACAATAATACAATGCAAAACTAGTAAAGAAAATAACTTTACAAATGCCTTTGGATTACTTGCTTGTTGATCGCTTAAACCGTGGTTGAAGACCCTGATTTGCAGCAGCAAATCGCCTCAAAAACGTCCAAGAAATCGCTTAAGAACTGATGCCAAAAACCCTCCCGTCGAGCTCCTTTTATCCTTGCACCCGACCTGGATTTTTGCCCATCAGTCGACTGCCATAAGTCACCAGTCGACTGATGCCACTGTTGTCGTGAGACAACGGCTCGATCCATGCTGGAAAAACTCCAACGAATCTCTTAGCCGATCGCTAACATTGGCAATGATCGCTACCAGTCGACGCCACCGGCTACGGAGCGCGTTTCGACATTGATCGGCAATGATCGATCTAATCTTTGGCGGGCCGATCGTTGACCCATCGGCTGCCGATCGCTTCCGATCAGCAATGATCGCGAGCATTTCCATAAACCGCAAATAACTCAAGTCGACTCATTGCAGTCGAACCGGCCATAATGTCAGTCGACTGCCAACCTCAAAAATGAGGTTTTAACCCAAGTATGGTGCCCCCATACTTGCTAGACCACCCTTAGCCTAGACCTAAGCCTTCTAACCACCTCCATCAGCCTCACGCCTCTCGGATCCCTCCAAGTCATCCATGACTTGTTCATCCATCGCGCTAGCCTATAGGTGCTTCCGTCGGCTATGTCATGCTAACGGTGTCTACACCGCCAAGGCACATTGGACTTACGCCGCCAAGACTCCGCTTGGACTTTACGCCGCTAACCATTGGACTTATGCTGCCAAGACTCCCGCTTGGACTTTACGCAGCCAATATCAAACCCCTTGGACTTCTCATGCCAAGACTCAAGCTTGGACTTTCCCATGACAATTACATTGTCATATGTTTTTGTTGAAACATCAAAACATCACTCGAGTCAAACTCGAGTCCTGGTCAATCGTGACCTGGGCCGATTACACCAACAATCTCCCCCTTTTTGATGTTTGACAAAAACCAAACAAATCATTTGAGTTAGACCACTAACTCAAATCCCTTACCAATTATCCCAAATTGGTAAACACTCTCCAAATGTTCTCTCCCAAACATTCTCCCCCTTTTTGACTAACATCAAAAAGGTTTTCTCTCCAAGGAGGTCAATGTTGTTAGTTAAAGCCCTAGAACCAATCATGTGATGGTTGAATAGGGAACATTTTGTATCATATTCTATAAAGGCAAAGGATTGGTTATTATATTTACATCTTGCTTGTGCCAGCTAATTTAAATATAATAATGCCCTAGAAAAGTAGGTTCTTATCTACAGCACATCAATTGGCAGAATTGATTATGAGAGGCTGTAGAGAACACTTTCCTAAATGTTCCTAGTCGAGTATTAATATGCAAGGGCAATATTAATACATAAAGACTAGCATGTAGGTCAATTGATGACTTGATCTCACAAGTCATGGATATATGATATCAAGTTGACACATGGGTATATATTGGAGAATATATACTGAACTGACCCGCCATGAGAAAGTTTCATGGATCGTTATATGAGTGTCATAAACTTTCTCATGTGACTATTGGTATGAATAGTCCTTAGACCTGAAGTCACTATGGTTCCCTACATAAGGAGTTATGTACTTTGGTATCGTCAAACGTCACCCGTAACAGGGTGGACCATAAAGGCGATTACTGGGTATGTAACAAATTATGCGGAGGGATGTGAGTGATGTAGATGGGATCTATCCTCTCATATGACGAGTGATATCGGTGGGCCTTGATTGAGTAGAACTACTAAAACGCATGGCCATGCTCGAATGAGTCAATATGAGATATTGAGCTCATTTGTTTGAGTTAGTTTACTCAGGGATCAAGAAACACATAGATTGATCGAGGATGACACGGTCTATGCCTCATTGATCAATCTGATATCAAGGATAGAAGGACACGGTCATATATTATAGTAGTCACGGAAAGGTTAGTCGGATCATGACTTATCTCGTAACTTGGGTAGCAATGATGTATTGCTAGATGCCGCTCATTGCTTGTGTATCTAAAAGAGTTTAGATCCACTGCCAACGTTATGAGAGCCTATAGGGTCACACACAAAGAGCATGATAATTAGAGGAATTAGAGTATTCTAGTTTGACTAGAATAATTTGGGAATAAGCTTAAGTACAAAATGGTTTTTGGACTTTAAGCTTAATGAGAATTTTAGCTAATTGATTTAATGAGATTAATTCAATATGTTACCTTATTGATTTAATAAGATTAATTCAATATGATAACATAAGCTTAATTGAATTAATAAGATTAATTCAATATGATTGAATTAATAAGATTAATTCAATATGATAACATAAGCTTAATTGAATTAATAAGATTAATTCAACATGCATGAATGCCACATAAGAATGCCACATAAGCATGCCACATAAGCATGCCACCTAAGCATCCACCTAAGCTAGTTAAGGTGGAAGGAAACAAAATGGTTTTGTCTCCTTAAGTGGCCGGCCAAACAAGGATATGTCTCAATGCAATGGATTGCATTGAATGTGTGGAGGTGAAAGGGTTTTTCCAACCCTATAAAAGACACCTCAAGTGGCCGGCCAAAAGAGAGCATTGGCTTTTGTTGTTGGTGGAAGCTTTGGTTGTGTGGGTTTGTGAGTGTAGGCTAGCAAGAAGAGGAGTCTTCTTCTTCCTTTCTCCTTTTCCATCTCTTCCTCTCCTTTAGGGACTTCTCTAGCAAGAAGTAAAGGAGAGCTCTTCTAGTTTTCCTTTTGTGAGACAAGAGCGTGCTCGTGTGGATACGTATAGAGGCAACTTGAGCGTGCTAAAGATCCAACAAACCGAAGGAAAAGCGGGATTAACAAGGGCACGCAACAAAGGTAATCCTCTCCTATAAGATAGGTTTGGTTTAGAGAAATTTATTTTATACGAGTTTGCTTTCGCATGGATCACTTGGAAGGGATCCTATTTTCCGTTGCGCATATGCCATTTGGCATAAAGAATTCCCAACAGTGGTATCAGAGCCACTTAGAAAGATCGTTAAAAATAGGTTTCTCTATTTTATATGTGATATAGAAGTAGGATAAATTTTATTATGAGTTGATAATTGCATTAGCAAATTTTCAAACATAATAAAATATCCAATGTCTTTTAAAAGTTAAAATGACATGGTGCATGGTTATGGCCTAGTCCCAAAAGTTTGTGATTGTGTGTTGTAATTCTTAATACGGCCTGCGTGTCGTGCCTTTCTCCTAATATTCTTGTTGTAAAATTAGTTTTAGACTCGAATGTAACTCGAGTATTTCTCCTTTTGTAATGTACAAAACAAGGATGGAGGGTCCATTGGAAGATGAGGTTACAAGGAGGAAGTCAACACACAAGACAACCAAAAGGAAGCACTTAGGAGAAGATGCTATCCCTAAGTTGACCAATCAATCTTTTCATTGGCTTGAGAAGATTGTAGAATAAGGGCCATAACCATGACACGTTAGTTTAATATGTATGTGATGCATGTTAGTTTAGCTTGTATGTGATGCATGATTAGTTTAGCTTATATGTGATGTATGCTAATATGTATATGATACATGTTTATTTCTTAATAAGTCTAAACGATATGCCTACCAAAGTTGGTACTCACTACTTCCTCGATCATTTGTTATTGGGTTTGCCAAAGCAAAGCAATGCATTTTATCTTGGATGGGTGCGAGTGGACAATCGTGATGTCCCGCTATCAGTCTTGGTTAAGACTTAATTAAGTGTTTTCTTAATTGGTTAAGAAAGTAGAGGCATATATTAGCTTTGAACATAAGTGTTAACATTAGTTTTGTGTGATTTCCGAACATCAGCTTTGTCTTAGAAGTGGTCGCTGTTCGATATCCAAGAAGGCCCTCGTGCTCGCCAACACCGAAGTCGGTTTAGGAATAAACACTAAACTAATCTAAAACTTAACCAAAGCTATTAAAGAGTTACATCATATGTAATTGGCAAAAGATTGCCTACCTAATTATACTACGTCTTGGGCGATTAGCCAAAGCTAACTCAAGACGAATTATGATGTGGATCTTTATCCCATATAAATTTATAGCTAAATAGTAGCTATGAGAATTTAGTGGGAGCCTCATTTAATTAAAGGCCTAATTAAATGATTTAGGTATGATACTTAACTTTGCATTTTAATGTTGTAGATCACCATGTCATCTAACACGACACACCCTCAACTTCAAGGATCCGTCTCGAGAAGGACAAGCTCAATGGAGCAAACTTTCTTGATCGGTATAGGAACTTGAGGATTATCCTCAAGCAAGAACGCATAAACTATATGTCCTAGAGCAGCTACCCCGAAATACCCGCCTCTACGGCCACTCGTCAAAAGGATGCTTATAAGAAGCATCAAGATGACGATTAGATGTGTCATGCCTTATGCTTGCCACCATGAACTCGAGCTTGGAAACATGAGAACATGGATGCCTATGATATGGTTGAGCATTTGAAACAACTATATCAAGGACAAGCTAGGCACGAGCGTTTTGAAGTGTCTAAGGCTCTTTTTGCATGCAAGATGCAAGAAGGAACACCTGTAGGAACTCACGTACTCAAAATGATTGGGTACGTTGAGAACCTTGAAAGACTAGGTTTTCCACTGAGCCAAGAATTGGCAACGATGTTATCCTCGCAATCGTTGCGAAGCATACAATCAATTATCATGAATTATAACATGAATGAAATTGATAAACCTTTGCCTGAGATTCTCAGCATGTTGAGAACTGCTGAACCAAATCTCAAGAAGAAAGTTAGTAATGTACTAATGGTCAAGAAGGACAAAGGTAAGCGCAAAGGCAAGGGTAAGACCCAAGCCAAAGGCAAGGCCAATTCATCCACTTCAAAGGGTAAAGGTAAAGTACCTAAGGAAGGGACCGCTTCCATTGCGTGAGATCGACACCGGAAGCGAACTCGCAAAGTCTACCTTGAGGAAGTAAAGAACAAGAGAAGTGGGACTTCTGCCTCAGGTATACACGTTATAGAAGTTAATCTATCTATTTCTTCTACATGGGTATTAGATACCGGATGTGCATCTCACATTTGTACTAATGTGCAGGGATTGAGAAATAGTAGAATAATGGCAAAGGGCGAAGTGGACCTACGAGTAGGCAATGGCGCAAAGTTCGTTCTCGAGTCGTAGGAACATATTCTTTGTCTTTGCCCACTGGGCTTATCTTAGAACTAGAGGAGTGCTTCTATGTACCCGCATTAACAAAGAACATAATTTCTGTATCTTGTTTAGACAAGAAAAACTTTTCTTTTATAATAAAGGACAAATGTTGTTCCATTTATTTAAATGAAATGTTCTATTGTAATGCACCACTTATGAATGGTCTCTATGTTCTAGATTTAGATAACCCAATTTATAACGAATATTAAAACGGTTCAAATCGAATGATTTGAACTGTATATATCTCTCGCACATCGCCTAGGTCACATAAATGAAAAACGATACCTAACTCCATAAAGATGGATTATTGACTCATTTGATTTTGAATCATATGAGGTATGCGAAGTCTTGTCTTTAGGAAAGATGACTAAAACTCCATTTAGTGGACATGGCAAGAGAGCGACGGACTTGTTAGGACTCATACATACTGATGTATGTGGCCCTTTCAATGTCGAAGCCAGAGGAGGCTATAAGTACTTTATTACTTTCACTGATGATATGAGTAGATTTGGCTACTTATATTTGATGAGACATAAGTCGTAATCCTTTGAAAAGTTCAAAGAATTCAAGAATGAAAGTACAAAACCAACAGTAGCGTATTAAGCTACTTGATCGGATCGAGGTGGTGAATACCTTAGTCGAGTTTCGTGATCACTGGTGAGTGTGGGATAATATCCCAACTCACTCCCTGGAACACCACAATGGAATGGTGTATCGAGAGGAGAAATCGTACTCTATTAGATATGAGTACGATCGATGATGAGCAGTGATCTACCTACTTCCTTTTGGGGTTTAGCTCTAGAGGGCTTTCACACTTAATCGCGTTCCATCAAAGCCGTAGAAAAGACACCATATCGATATGGAGGAAGAGTCCCAAAATGTCTTTTATAAAGATTTGGGGTTGTGAAGCTTCGTTAGGCGTCAAGTCTCGGATAAACTAGGACCCAAATCGGATAAGTGTTATTTTGTAGGATATCCCAAGGAAACTAAGGGATATTACTTTTACAATCCACACTTGGCAAAGTGTTTGTTGCGAAATCTTTGTCTTTCTAGAAGAGAATTTATTTCTAGAAATACTAGTGGGAGTAAAATTCATCTTGAAGAAGTTCAAGATGATGATAACACTAAGGCTTCGATGGAAAATGAACAGGCACCACAAAGTGTTGTGGATGAGGAATTTGTTGCCCAAAGAGTTGTGGAGCAAACACCTGTTCAAGTAGACCAACCTCTTCGTAGATCTAATAGGATCCGTCATCAACCCGAGAGATATTCTTTTCTCTTGGTAGCAGCGGTGAAGTATTGCTTGTCGATCTTGCCGAGCCTACATCCTATCAAGAAGCTATGATGAGCCCAGATTCTGAGAAATGGCTAGAGGCCATGAGATCCGAAATGGAATCCATGTACACTAACCAAGTATGGACTTTGGTTGATCCACGAAGTAAAACCCATTGGGTGTAAGTGGGTCTTTAAAGTAAAGGCGACATGGATGGTAATAAGCATACCTATAAAGGTAGATTGGTGGCTAAAAGTTCAAACAAATTCATGGTATTGACTATGAAGAAACCTTTTCACCAGTTGCGATGCTTAAATCCATTCGGATCATACTTGCTATTGCAGCCTACCATGATTATGAGATCTGGCAGATGGATGTCAAAACCGCTTTTCTGAATGGAAAGCTACTCGAGGATGTGTACATGACACAACCTGAGGGTTTTGGAGATCCAAAGCATCCTGGAAAGGTATGCAAACTGCAAAGGTCCATTTATGGACTAAAGCAAGCCTCTCGAAGCTGGAATCTTCGATTCGATGATGCAATCAAAGAGTTTGGTTTCATCAAGAATGAAGATGAGCCTTGTGTCTACAAGAGAAATAGTGGGAGCACAGTTGTATTTCTTGTCTTGTATGTAGATGACATACTTCTCATCGGACATGATATTCCCTCACTCCAGTCTGTGAAGATATGGTTAGGGAATTGTTTCTCGATGAAAGACTTAGGTGAAGCTGCATATAATCTAGGCATCAAGATCTATAGAGATAGATCTAGAAGATTACTTGGCCTAAGTCAGAGTACATACATTGATAAAGTGCTAGATCGTTTTGCTATGCAAAATTCCAAGAAAGGGTTTCTGCCTTTATCACATGGTGTGAGTCTTCAAGACTCAATGTCCTCTTCTAAGGAGGAGAGAGACCGCATGGATAAGATCCCTTATCGTGCCGTAGGGTCTATCATGCGCCATGCTTTGTACTCGTCACATGCTTTGAGCATGGCGAGTAGATACCGATCGGATCCGGTGAGAGTCATCTGGATAGCGATCAAAAATATTCTTAAGTACTTACGAAGAGCGAAAGAATATTTCTGATATTGGAGGCAATGAGGAGCTAATCAGTAAAGGGTTACGATGATGCAAGCTTCCAAAGACAAGGATGACTATAGATCGCAATCGAGTGTACGTGTTTTCCTGAATGGTGGAGTGTGAGTGGAAGAGTTGAGCAGACACAGCGATTCTTGATTCTACAATAGAAGAGTATATTGCATCTCGATGCAGAAAGGAGGTATTTGGCTCCGCAAGTTCATCGATGAACTTGGGGTAGTTCCTAGCATTGCAGATCCAATAGACCTCTATTGTGACAACAATGGGGCTATTGCACGAGCTAAGGAACCTCGATCACATCAATGGACCAAACACATATCTTGCTTCCATCTCATTCGAGATCATCGATAGAGGAGATGTGAGGATATGCATGCAAGCGAAGCTAACATCGCAGATCCATTGACCAAGGCTTTTGTACGAGGAAGCATGATGGTCACACTAGGTCACTAGGTATTAGATATCATAGTGATTGGTACTAGTGCTAGTGGGAGATTGTTAGTTAAAGCCCTAGAACCAATCATGTGATGGTTGAATAGGAACATTTTGTATCATATTCTATAAAGGCAAAGGATTGGTTATTATATTTACATCTTGCTTGTGCTAATTTAAATATAATAATGCCCTAGAAAAGTAGGTTCTTATCTGACACATCAATTGGCGTAATTGATTATGAGAGGCTGTAGAGAACACTTTCCTAAATGTTCCTAGTCGAGTATTAATCTGCAAGGGCAATATTAATACATAAAGACTAGCATGTAGGTCAATTGATGACTTGATCTCACAAGTCATGGATATATGATATCAAGTTGACACATGGGTATATATTAGAGAATATATACTGAACTGACCCGCCATGAGAAAGTTTCATGAATCGTTATATGAGTGTCATAAACTTTCTCATGTGACTATTGGTATGAATAGTCCTCAAACCTGATGTCACTACGGTTCCCTACATAAGGAGTTATGTACTTTGGTATCGTCAAACGTCACCCGTAACAGGGTGGACCATAAAGGCGATTACTGGGTATATAACAAATTATGCGGAGGGATGTGAGTGATGTAGATGGGATCTATCCCTCTCATATGACGAGAGTGATATCGGTGGGCCCCTTGATTGAGTAGAACTACTAAAACGCATGGCCATGCTCGAATGAGTCAATATTAGATATTGAGCTCATTTGTTTGAGTTAGTTTACTCAGGGATCAAGAAACACATAGATTGATCGAGGATGACACAGTCTATGCCTCATTGGTCAATCTGATATCAAGGATAGAAGGACACGGTCATACATTATAGTAGTCACGGAAAGGTTAGTCGGATCTTGACTTATCTCGTAACTTGGGTAGCAATGATGTATTGCTAGATCTTCGCTCATTGCTTGTGTATCTAAAAGAGTTTAGATCCACACAACGTTATGAGAGCCTATAAGTCACACACAAAGAGCATGATAATTAGAGGAATTAGAGTATTCTAGTTTGACTAGAATAATTTGGGAATAAGCTTAAGTACAAAATGGTTTTTGGACTTTAAGCTTAATGAGAATTTTAGCTAATTGATTTAATGAGATTAATTCAATATGTTACCTTATTGATTTAATAAGATTAATTCAATATGATAACATAAGCTTAATTGAATTAATAAGATTAATTCAATATGATTGAATTAATAAGATTAATTCAATATGATAACATAAGCTTAATTGAATTAATAAGATTAATTCAACATGCATGAATGCCACATAAGCATGCCACATAAGCATGCCACCTAAGCATCCACCTAAGCTAGTTAAGGTGGAAGGAAACAAAATGGTTTTGTCTCCTTAAGTGGCGGCCAAACAAGGATATGTCTCAATGCAATGGATTGCATTGAATGTGTGGAGGTGAAAGGGTTTTCCAACCCTATAAAAGACACCTCAAGTGGCCTACCAAAGAGAGCATTGGCTTTTGTTGTTGGTGGAAGCTTTGGTTGTGTTAGTGGTGAGAGAGCTTGGTGGAAGCTTTGGTTGTGTGGGTTTGTGAGTGTAGGCTAGCAAGAAGAGGAGTCTTCTTCTTCCTTTCTCCTTTTCCCTCTCTTCCTCTCCTTTAGGGACTTCTCTAGCAAGAAGTAAAGGAGAGCTCTTCTAGTTTTCCTTTTGTGAGACAAGAGCGTGCTCGTGTGGATACGTATAGAGGCACGGACACTTGAACGTGCTAAAGATCCAACAAACCGAAAGGAAAAGCGGGATTAACAAGGGCACGCAACAAAGGTAATCCTCTCCTATAAGATAGGTTTGGTTTAGAGAAATTTATTTTATACGAGTTTGCTTTCGCATGGATCACTTGGAAGGGATCCTATTTTCCGTTGCGCATATGCCATTTGGCATAAAGAATTCCCTACAGATGTCTCATGTCCCAATGAGATCTTACAATCTCCCCCTTGATCCAAAAATAAATACCTAGGATGCCTACCATCTTCCTAGTGATAAGTCACATATCACTCAAGAGAGGCTATCCTATACTCTCTCCCAATTTCCAAATTGGGTATCAAAAACCCATCAATTTTTCCAATTGATGATACTCTCCCAATAACTTCTCCTCTTCAAGGAGAAAAACACATCCATCATCCCAAGATGGATACATCCCCCTAAAGGCTTGCTCCCCCTTGACCATTGCACCAACAATGTCCTTGGGAAGCCCCTAAGCCAATAGGAACTCTAAACCATCAAAATTAAGGTTCTAAGTTCAACATAGAACTTTCACTCACCCTAAATTTGATACTTTGACCTAACACAGCTCCTAATCCATATCCAATGGATTTTCACCCTTTATAATGCTTCCTAAAGCATATCCTAGGGTTATGAGTGATTAGGAACATTTTCCATAGTTGAGCATAGGCTAAACAAACCTTGTTAACCCGAGAAATCGGACACAGCGATGACTCGACGATGTCGATCATTGCCACCCATACCGGTGGGCGCCACCAAGGCGATCGATATGAAATTTCGAATTTACTATCGAATCGAGATTTGGAAAAACATAAGTAATTATACGTAATTTGAAAAATCATAAA
This sequence comes from Wurfbainia villosa, assembly GCA_025175895.1. NCBI lineage: Eukaryota > Viridiplantae > Streptophyta > Magnoliopsida > Zingiberales > Zingiberaceae > Wurfbainia > Wurfbainia villosa. The sequence continues at coordinate 63,919,332 of CM045997.1, forward strand.
ATTTGATACGTAAATTACTTATAGTCATTACAATGGGTGAAAAATATTTGAAAATTATTTTACCCATAAAATAGTGAGTTTGATACAAAACTCAAAACCATTGAAATTTTCAATGTTTTGGCCCTATTTTGTATCAACTCTATCAATGGTGATTGCTATCAAAAGATAGACTTCACCAAGGTTTTTCAAAATGATTTTAAAATGTTTTCAAAACCTTATTTTGGATCATATTCCTTGGGCTCTATGTACATGACTTGTACACATGCTCTCCCAATGATCCACTTTTGAAATTAGATGAGTTTTAGTTCATCTAGATGCAAAAACTATGGACCTTGAACTTAACTCATATCCTAGCATCTCACATGTATCTAGGGTGTATAAATACACATACATGTCAATTGGATGTGAGATGTGGGTTTTGGTTCATTTAAACTAGGGTTTCATGCATCTTCTAAGGCAACCCTACTTGATTCCCTTATGAATGGGACTCCAAGTCATGACATAGTCCTTAAATCAATTTCAATCGAAATTTTCTTAAATGCATGAATGATTATGACATTAATGATGATATAAATAAGCATATGCTCATAATCATGATGTCATGACATAAGATGAAATCTAAAAACACATGACATTTGAAACATTAATCCTAAACATGAACATGACATATAAAATGATTAAAATAAACATGATGTTATGACATGTTATATGGCAAACAAAGCATGGCATATAAAATATATAGGTATAGTAATACCTAAATTTTAATATTAATTTCCATTTGATATAATTAGGTTTATTTTGCCATATTAATCTAAATTTTCCCAAATGTGCCAAAAACCCAAATTGACACATTAAAACCTCTATAACTAAATTGTGCCAATTTGATCAAATTATCAAACTTCTTAATTAATATTGGCACATCCTAAAAACCTTTAGGATTCAAATCAAACCACATTCCCAAGATAACCATAACCTTGAAAATGCCACCTTTATCATGATTGAGTTAACTACTCATCCAATCAAGGTTGGCACACCCTAACCTCATCTAGCGTGAATCAATCACGCTCTTAGGAACTCAAAACCGATTTGAGCTCCTAGAGTTAATTAGGTATTCCTTAGGGATAACCTCCCTAGATATCTTCCTAATGACCCTCCTAGGCTTGTTAGCCTTGGTCATTTGGGTCTTACTTAGGTTGACTCTAGGGGTAAATCCCCTTGCAACCTTCTTAGTGGCCACCCTAGGTTTCCTAGAAACCCTAGCCACTAGGCACAACCTTTGGTCAACCTTAGGGATGACTTCCCTATTGACCTTGGTCTTGCTAGACCTAGTTTGTGTTCCATAATCAAATGGAACACTATGATAAGCCACCTTAGGCTTAGGTTTGTGATCCAAACCTTGCTTGCCCTTGGTTGACTTTTGACTCTTAGGTCCTAAGTGTTGACTTTGAGATTTGGACCTAGACTTTTGATCATTTGACCCTTTAAATTGATTTTGTATAATTTTAAGGGTCTTCTCAAGTTTTTCAAGCCTTGACCTCAAGACTTGATTCTCTAATTCTAATTGCCCAATTTTAGAATTTTGATTTAAACCATGGGCATGAGACTTTCTAGGTATATGCCTAGTCCATTTAGGATTTAGATCTAGATGTTCTCCTATTTTTCTAATTGATTCCTTAGGTAAAATATTTTTAGGGACATTAGTCCCAAATTTCTCCTTACTCCTAAGGTAAACATTTTTAGCACCTAAGCAAAATTCCTTATCTCTAGCATGCTTTTCATGGTGAATTGCAAGAGAATTAAAATTTCTAGCATGCTTTTGACTTTTAAATTTATAAGGTGCATTATTTAAATATACCTTAGGGTTAGCTATAGAAGCTCCCCCTATTTGTAATGCTCCTCCTTGCCCCTTCTTCTTCCCCCTAGGGCATTGACTCCGGTAATGTCTTTTTGAGTTGCACTTGAAGCATATGATATGCTCCTTGCTCTTTTGACTTGGGGCATCGGCATCCTTGACTTTTGGTGCCGGTGGAGCTTTCCTAACCTTCTTTGGGCACTTGCTCTTGTAGTGCCCGACTTCTTTACACTCAAAACATATGATATAATTTTTATTACAAATTGATATGTTTGAGTTACCTTGGTCCAAGGTGGAAGGTACCGGAGTTTGAGCTTCTTCTTGTTGCTCCGGAGTGGAAATTCTCTCCTCCCCCTCAATCCTTGAGGTGGATGCTTCTTCCACTTCTACCTCCTCCTTGGAGATTGATGGCCTCTCAACCTCCAATTCTTCACACTCTCCTCTTGACCTGGATGTTGACTCTTCTTCAACTTCCGAATCCTCACTTGCTTGTGAGGAGGAGCTTGCTTCTTCGGCCTCTTCCGATTGAACCGATGAGCATTCTACATCTTCTTCTTCTTCTTGGACCAGTTGAGGGTTTTCATGGAGCTTGGCCAAATCGCTCCATAGCTCCTTGGCATCCACATAGTCACCAAGACTACACAAGAGGCCATTAGGAATTAAATCAAAAATGAATTTGATTACCTTCTTGTTATTATCGAATTGTTGGAGTTGCTCCTCACTCCACTTCTTCTTCTTGAGAAACCCTCCCTTTGGTCCCTTAGGATATTCAAATCCTTCCATCAATGCGGACCACTCCTCAAGGTCTTTCATCATCAAAAAATCTTCAATTCTCGCCTTCCAAGAATTGAAACCTTCTCATCCATAGAAGGAATAGGGAATTGGGGTGTTGATGTCCCATCCCAATGGTTCTTCCATCTTCACCCTCAAGCCTCTATGTCTTAGCTCCCGGCGGTTAGTCCGTAGAAGAGCCCCGGGCTCTGATACAACTTGTTGGGGTGAATAGCGTTTACTCTTGCGTAGATGGAAAACGTTCGCGTGTTCGTGTCTACAAGTTTCGTTAGCACAGCGGAATATATATAATAACAATAATGAAACACAAACAACACGCTAACACGAATATTTAATGTGGTTCGGAACCACACGGTTCCTACTCCACGGATCGAGCTCTAACGAGCTCATGCAACGCCAATGCAATCACTACTCGATAAACTCCTTCACGACAACAAGTCGGAGGCGGAGAAACCTCGTACAAACGTTTACAACAATAAACGAAAGGAATACAAGCAAATACAATAATACAATGCAAAACTAGTAAAGAAAACAACTTTACAAATGACTTTGGATTACTTGCTTGTTGATCGCAATCGTGGTTGAAGACCTAATTTGCGGACAAATCGCCTCAAAACGTCAAGAAATCGCAGAATTGATGCCAAAACCCTCCGTCAAGCTCCTTTTATCCTTGCACGCGACACGGATTTACGCCCATCATTGCCGCCCATAAGTCACCCGATCGGTGATGCCACTGTTGTCGTGAGACAACGGCTCGATCCACGCTGGAAAAACTCCAATGGATCTCTTGGCAGTCGACTGCCAACATTGGCGCGCCGATCAGCCGCGCCGGCCCATCAAGCGATCGCCCAGTCGGCTACGGAGCGTTCTGTGCTCGACATTGGGCGGCGCAATGACCGCCATCGGCTACCGAGCGCTCTGAGGTCGATCGTTTGAATGGGAATTCAAAGTCCCACATTGGTAAGACATGGAAAAGATCATGTGCTTATAAGAAAAAAGATATCTCCATTGGAATGAGGCCTTTTGGGTAAAGCCCAAAAATAAAACCATGAGGGTCTAGGCCCAAAGTGGACAATATCATGTCATTGTGGAGATATGTGGATCTTATATGCACTAACAATTGGTATCAGAGCCATGGTCCATGTCAAGCCATGAACCTCGAACGAAGGAAGTTGAGCTCCCACGTCCGGATCAAGAGAACCAGACATCAGGAAGGAAGTCTAGTTGGGTCAGGGGGACCGAACAACTGGCAGGAAGTCCTGGTGGGTTGAAGATCGGACATCAAGCAGAGAAAATCCTTCGAGGAGGGATAGGCTTGAGGGGGGGCCCAATGTGGTCCTTCGTTTGAGGGGGGGATTGTTGGGAGTATGGGGAATACAATCAAAGTCCCACATTGGTAAGACATGGAAAAGATCATGTGCTTATAAGAAAAAAGATATCTCCATTGGAATGAGGCCTTTTGGGTAAAGCCCAAAAATAAAACCATGAGGGTCTAGGCCCAAAGTGGACAATATCATGTCATTGTGGAGATATGTGGATCTTATATGCACTAACAGACTGCTAGAGCATTTTCAGCTCTAAACTGGCAGTCGAACTCAAGTCGACTCATGGCAGTCGAACCGGTCATAATGTCAGTCGACTGTCAACCTCAAAAATGAGGTTTTTACCCAAGTATGGTGTCCCCATACTTGCTAGACCACCCTTAGCCTAGACCTAAGCCTTATAGCCACCTCCATTAGCCTCACGCCTCTCGGATCCCTCCAAGTCATCCATGACTTGTTCATCCATCGCGCTAGCCTCTAGGTGCTTCCGTCGGCTATGTCATGCTAACGGTGTCTACACTGCCAAGGCACATTGGACTTACGCCGCCAAGACTCCGCTTGGACTTTACGCCGCAACCATTGGACTTATGCTGCCAAGACTCCCGCTTGGACTTTACGCAACCAATATCAAACCCCTTGGACTTCTCATGCCAAGACTCAAGCTTGGACTTTCCCATGACAATTACATTGTCATATGTTTTTGTCGAAACATCAAAACATCACTCGAGTCAAACTCGAGTCCTGGTCAATCGTGACCTGGGCCGATTGCACCAACAAAGTTTTCTTTACGTTGTTGTTGTATTTCATTTGTATTTCCTTATATTTTTTTCTTATTGTTGTAAGAACTATTGTAAGAGGTTTTCTCCACCTCTGGAGTGTTTTCCGAGAAGGAGAGGTTGATTAGTGGTGGTTTGCATCACTATAACTCATTTGAGCTCAACCCGTAGAGTAGGAATCCTATGTTTCAAACCATGTTACATCTTTGTATTTGTGGGTGTGTTTTGTGTGTTTGTCTTTATTTTAGTTTATGTTTTATTATTTCCGCTGCCCATACTAACAAATTGTAGAGATGAATACAAACTAATTCCATCAGACGACACAAAATGTTATTCACTCCCCCCTCTAGCGCGACCATCGATTCTCAACAATCACATCAAATAATATAAAATATTTAAGGAGTACAACATAATATCTTAATTATAAAATTTGAACTGTATAAGTTTATCAAGTAGTTTTAATTAAAATTGTTTGATGAGCTTTTAGAACTCAGAACATATAGTCCATGTTTGGTGAGTGGCAACGAAATCAAGCTTGTAATGTAATATAATTTGTAATGCAATGTAATGTAATTTATATTATATTAATATATTTAGTTAAAAAACTATATACCAAATATATAATATTTGATTACAAAGGTGATTATATTCTTTTGTTTGGTGTCCATTATTTTTTATAAAGAATATAATTCATATTATTATAAAATGATAAAAAAAAAACCTTATAACTTCGTCTGAATATAATCAAAATCCTAGTCGATCATCTGCGATCGTCATCACCATCGTTGGTCCATGGTTGTCAATCGATGGTCGTCGGTCACCAATCATCGATCACCGATCTTCAGTTGTCGATCGCCTCGCCGCCATCAAGATCGTCTGACGATCAGTGCCATCGCGATCATCAATCGTCGATCATCAATCATCGGTCGTTGATTTGATCGAAAGAATGAGATCTAAGACTAAGAGTATATTTGATATTTAAATTTTTTAATTTGGAATATAATTGGATTACATCGTTTTTACCTTATAATCCAAATTATAAAATTTCATTACCTTTTGTAATCCTAATTATATTACATTATAATTTTAAATTTTTACCAAATAAAATAATCTATCATGCAATGTAATCTTGATTGCTTACAAGGTTGATTATCCTTCACCAAACGTAGCCATAATAACTCAAGACAGATGTTTATACTTTTAATTGTTTCAATATCAATCCAAAAAAAAATAATAGGGAGAAATCTCCTTTATGATTGCTTGTTTCAAACTCGATCTATGCCCGTGACCTTGTTTGTTTGGCTAACAGACATCTTGTGAATTTACATATCACCATAAATCCACAAGAAACACGAGAGAAACTGGTGTCAAAGTGACAGGATCATCCATGATCACGAGAAAGAAAGAGCTAGGTATCTGTATTCGACTTGGAATATATAAAGATGAGACAAGAGAGTTGGATGCATGTGATAATTCAATTATCAAACACTCCATCCATGGCGAGCAGTTCGTTTGTCGAGGAGCTGGTCAAGAGGTTCCATGAACTGGAGCTGCGCCAGGCGAGGCTGAGGAATCAGCTGCAGCTCTACTTGGCTCGCGGCGTAGGAAGAGCGGCAGAAGCAGAGCATGATGGCCGCCACGGCGTCGGCAACCCCGGGAGGAGAAGGAGTCGCCCTTTCCCGGAAGGCAGTACTGAGGCCAGAGGCAGATATGGGCTCTTCCCCGGCCGCTTCAACCATGGCCCCTACCACAGCGTGCTCCGCCACATCGGCCACGCGCTTCACATCTACCATCCCTACTCCGGCGAGATCATCTTCTGGTTTTCACAACTGCACTACCTCGTCTACTCTCTCTCTCTCACACTGCCTACTGATCAAATTATATCAACCGTGGACAGGAATCAGTCTGCAGAAAGCCTGTACGGATGGCCAGACCATGAGGCACTTGGCCGGAACGTGGGGGATCTACTAATTCACGAAGACAATGACATCTCACATCTCAAAAGCATCGTTGAGTTGTTAAACAAAGGCCAGCCATGGTCCGGCCATCTCGCGTTCAAGAAAAGATCAGGGGAAGTGTTTTTGGCCATGGTGACCAAGACTCCACTCTACGAAGATGGCGTCTTCGTTGGCGTCATTACGGTCTCCAGTGACGCCTCATCGTTCCTTCAAGACAAGCACTCGGAGTTGGACGAAAGTAGTTGTCTGAAGCTAAAGGTCTTGGCCTCCTTCTCTCTGCGTAATCTCCCAAATTTTCAAATGCTTTCATTAAGATTATTTATGATCGTTTGTGGTGATGAACAGGGTCACAAACTTTCATCGCGTAGTCGCTCATGTGGAGACGTCAACGTTGAGAATCAAACTTCTCACGAAGGAAACATGAAGAAGGATACAAATGAAATCATGGTAAATATTTGTGAATTCTTTGCAACATGAAAGAGTTTTTTTATTTGTTTGTGAGATTATAGAATCTGCCCTTGAGAGATGTGCTCCGACTCAGAAGTGGCTCATGGTGCTGGGCTAAGTGGAACATTCCCGTAGTTTCTTCCCCAACCAAGAGTTATAGGCTCCAATGACCCTTGCATTAATTGCATATTATAATAGAAGATATCTCAATAGAGATCTAGGTCTATGCATACTACATGGCAGCCAAATCAGGACTATATTGTTGGGATTGGTTTATATTGTTGCGATTGGTTTGATGATATGGTCGCTATGAGAGCAAGGGAGAGGGTGAATAGTAATTTTCACATTTTAATATATGTCCTCGTGAGATGAAACAAAACTTGTTAGATATTTAAGGCATACTCGTGTTGGTCAAGTGGTTCATCTTCATAGGGGACTTTACCTTTAATGATGGTAATTGATGTCCACTAAGGGGCATTCAAATGAGATAATGGGATCACTCATTATCCCATGACTCTACTATCTATGAATGATAGTAACTCCCACAACTCCACTAATATAAATGTATGTTAGTAACCTTCCACTTCATCTTCACCTGTATAAACAAACTTCTTGTGTAAAGTATATGTGCAAATGCAAGTGCCACTGCAAAGAGGATAGAAAAAGTAGTAGAGAAAAAGGGTAAAGAGAGGAAGTGATTCTCCTATCTCTTATTGAGAAGAACAAAAGAGAATAGTCACATATCAACAGATTGAGAGTTATGACGTTGTGATTTAGTGATGATAGTTTGATCTTCGTGATTATCATCCGACTGCGAGTGTTGTTCATGATCACAATCTACAGTGCCAAAATTTTCTAATCTACGATTGAGGTATATTTATCATTTTGCAAATTTTCTTTTCACCGATTAACATTGGTATTAGAGCACAGGTTTGCTCTCAATTGCAACTGTCGATTTTGAGATTGGAAGAGAAACTCGAGCCTGTTGTAGTACCTGGGAAAGCAAGGGTGCTCAGAACACTCATGCATGATGTGCTCAGGCACTAATGATTCTCGCTCAGTTGCTCGTGATTCTCAAGTGCACAGAGGTGCTTAGGACATAGCTCTCGGGCACTCACGATTCTCACTCAGGCACCCGAAGGTACTTGGGATGAGTTGCTCGAGCACGCAAAGGTGCTCAAGATGCTTGTGAGCCAAAGTGCTCGTTCGCTAGGAGTTGCTTGAGATGACCGCATGTGTGAGGTGCTCGGGGCTCGGGCGAGCAGTGCTCGAGCACATAGTGGTGCTCTGGCACAACTGTGCTCGGGCAGACAGAGGTGGTCGGGCAGCAGCAATGCTTGGGTGCCAGCAGTACAAGGGACCCAGATGCGTGGTGCTCGGGTTCGAAGCGTTCTCGAGCACACAGAGGCGCTCGTGACACGATGTTGCTCGTGGATCCTAGGCATGGTGAGTTGCTCAAGACACAGTGCTCGACCACGATGTGCGATTCTCACGCACGAAGAGATGCTCGAGACATGATGAGTGAGAATCATACACACTTTTTAGGGTTTATTTAGCATACATTTCTTAAGTTTTGTTTACATATCATGGTAAAAACATAGCATTTACTCTTTTTATTCGGATAACTGCGGTTGTAAGCATTCTCATAGGAGATCATGAAGGAAAGCACCCAAAAGCTAGCCAAGGAAAAATCATAAACGATGATGGAAGAAACAGAGGCTGACACGGCCAGGTCGTGCCAGCCAACACGGTTATGCTCATACCCAACACGGTTGGACAACACACCCTCTAGCATCTGACACAACTTGGTCATGCCAATTGGCATTGTTAGGAACGATGTGCCCGCTAGAGGGGGGTGAATAGCATTGTCGTCGCTCTATGGAATTCGATCGTGTTCGTCTCTACAAGTCGTGTTAGCGTAGCGGAATATATAGCAATAAAAAAAAATAAGACAAACACAATTCACAACACAAAATATAACGTTGTTCGGAACCAAATGGTTCATACTCCACGGATCAAGCTCTAAAAGCCCTAGAAATGCAAACACGCACTACTAATAACAAATACTTGTAGGAATAATTCGGAGGTGGAGAAACCTCTTACAAGATATTACAACAGTAATATAAGTAAAAAACAAGCAAATACAAATGAATACAACAAAAGAAAGCCAAGAACACTTTACAACAATCTTTTGGAAGCTTGCTTGTTGATTGCCTTGGACTAGCCTTGAAGACCCTAATTTGCAACAGCAAACCGCTCCAAATCGTCCAAGAAAACTGATGCAAAAATCCTTCTTCCGAGCTGCCTTTATAACCTGCAATCGGGTTGGATTTTCGCCTATCAGTCGATTGCTCGGGACTATCAGTCAACTGATGACACTATTATCGTGAGACAACGGATAGATCTACACTGGAAAAATCCAACGGATACACCATCAGTCGACTAACCTTACACATCAGTCGACTGATGTTTGAATCAGTCGAGTGGTCAGGCCGATCACTCGACTGGAGAACATTCTGCACGAAATCACAGGCACCGATCGGTGATCACCAGATTAGTCGATTTGCTCGAGCCGATCTCGATCACCTCCCGGTCATGCTAGGGCACTTTTCACAGTCAAACCCTAGTTGACTCACACCAGTCGACTGACCCATGGTCCCAGTCGACGATACACCTCAAACATGATGTTTTAACCCAAGTATGGTATCCCCATACTTGTTAGACCACCCATAGCCTAGACCTAAGGCTTCTAGCCACCTCCGTCAGCCACGCGCCTATCAGATCCCTCCAGGTCATCCATGACTTCACTACAAAAATACATCAATTTAGCAACAAAATTTAGCGACGAAAATAATTTGTTGCAAATCTACAACAAATTTTGCGACAAATTCCAAAATTCATCGCAAATTTGTAACGAAATTTGCAACAAAAATTTTTTTATTGTAAATTTATTTACATTTCCAACAAATTTATTTTCGTCACAAATTTCCTCAAAAATTTGCGACGAAAATGATATTTCGTCGCAAATTTGCGATGAAATATCAAATTCGTTGGAAAAGTTTGCAACGAATCCAGGATTCGTTGCAAACTTTTCCAACGAATCTTGAATTCATTGCAAATTTTGCAACGAATCCTGAATTTGTTGTAAATTTTGCGATAAATTTGGCAACGAAAGATTTTCATCGGACAATTTCAATTAATTGGAAAAAACAACGGCGGGATAACTTTGCGATGAATTTTATATTCATCGCTAATTTGGCAATGATTTTTATTTTCGTCGCTAATTTTGAGATGAAAAATAAAATTGGTCGCAGAATATTGTGATGAAATATGAATTCGTCGCCGAATCTGCAACGATTTAATAATTCGTTGCAAATTTTTAAAAATGAATATTAAATGAGTTGCAAAATTAGCGACGAATATTTGATTCGTCGCTAAATTTCTAATTATCAATATCCGCTCACTTTCCCTTTCTCATTTCCGTCGATCCGATCGATCCTTCCGAAATCCCTTTTGGTACGCATCTCCCCCCTTTCCCCGCTCTTTCGGTCGGAGAAGATCCTGCATCCGCGCTTGTCCGGCAAGCCTCTCCCTCACTCCTGCCTTTCTCCACGAGCTCGCGGCTTTCTGCCGTCGTGACCTCACGGCGGCCTGTCGCGGGAGGAGGCGACCGCGAGCACACGTCGTGACCAAGCGTCGTGGTCGCGACGGGCGATCGCGAGCACGCATCCTTCTCGCAGCGGGCTGTCGTGAGCTCGTGGTTGTCTGCCGCGTGAGCTCACGGTTGTCTGCCGCACAAGCTCGGGTTGGCCTGCTGCGCGAGCTCGCAGCCACAAGCACGTGTCGTGCTCGCGTGCTCGCGGCCGGCAGTCGGCCTTGCCACGCGTCGGTGGTGCGGCAGTCATTTGCGAGGTAGGGACGCGGCTCCTGCCGCGCGTCGATGGCATGCCAATCACGCACGCAGTGTCACAACGTCGATGGCACGGTGGCGATGGCACGGTTCGGTGGCACGGTGCGGTGGCATGGTGGCGGTGGCACGACACGGTGGCACAGTGTGGTGGCACGACGGCGGTGGCACGGCGCGGTGGCACCACGTCGATGGCACGACACAGTGGCACGACATCGGTGGCGCGGCAATCACATGCGCGCAGGCGATCGCAGCGGTAGGGCGCCCCTACCTCGTCTTTGTGGTTACGTATTACTCTTTTGAATGTCACGATGCGATTCCGCGGCATGGGAGGGTGATTGGATCACGGCTGGTGAGTATCTCATGTAATTGAGTGTATCGGAATTATCCCTAGTCGATGAATTGATGGATGCGGACACCATCGTTGATTACATTGGGGTTCTAACCTGATCGCTACTCCTTTGTTGGTTCGAAAGTGTTGCTGGGGGGGTGAATAGCGATCACGGTGTCGTTATTCCAATTAAATTATGTAATATAAATAAAAAATTAATGTTTTATTTTCCAAAGATTTATCGTACTTCCATTTTTCAGGTGATTCGCGAGTTTGTAAAGTCTTCTGCTGGGAGCTCATCCGTTCCTTCCATAGAGCAGGTATATTATATATTCTAAAATTTATAACATTATTATTTTATACTACATATAATTATTGTTTAATTTTATGTATTTCTTCTCTGAAGATTTTATTATTGTTTTTTTTTCTTTTACATTACTTTTTGTAGGTTTCAAATTTTATGATAAGTACCTATGTTGATCCATATATTTACAGGATATCATCAGTCTTTGAGAAGATGACCAGCAGTTTCTTATAACTTATAATTTTTTTCTTCGTTTGATTTGTATCGCTATTTATATGTGGTATCTTAATTTCTCTGGTCGAATTCTCGGCTTCAACTTTCCTCTGACTTAGGCTTGGAATTATATATAGTAACATGACATGAAGAGGATCTGTCAAAATTGTTCTAATTTCTTATGTCATCCAGGACATAAGAGTCACTTTAGGACTACACAAGAAGTTAGAACAATTTTTGTAGATTCTTTCATGCCATGTTACTAGATATGATTCCAAGTCTAAGACAGTGGAAAGTTGAAGGTGAGATTTTGATCAAAGAAGTTAAGATACCACATATAGATAGCTAGGGATGCAAAACGAGCGAAGAAAAAAATTGTAAGTTATAAGACGTCAGAGAATTTTTTTGATATATTGGTAGATTATTTCGGCGTCTAGTATTGTAGATAAAATATGGTAAGTTTTTTCATATTATTCATTATACATTCGATGAATATGTGAATCTTTTTTACTTTATTATTCTAATAATTATGATTGATAGTTTTGGTGTGATAGTTATAGATGGAATAGTGATGGAAGAATACTTTCTTCATTTGCTTCAACCCTTGTATCGGCAGGACATGTGTCTTCGGGCTCTTCCCCAGCTGCAGGATCTCTCCAGTTGTAGAATTTTCTGGTTCTCCAACTACAAGATCTCCTTCTCCAGTTACAGTAGGATCTTCGGTTATCTAGCTGCAGGATCTGTTTCTCTAATAAAAATCAATTGTTGAGAGAAAATATATGCGAGAGTTGAGCATAGTTATGTTTCAATTTTATACCTAAATGTTTCTTGACTGGTACGGTTACATTCGATATTTTTGTATTATAAATTTCATACGATTAAAAGTTTATTATTTGTATCGATGAATTATTTTGAATGATTAGATGTGTTTATCAAATTTGATATGTGAATTTTTATATATTGTTATATGTGTTTGGAATACAAATTGTAAAAACAATAAATTATATAATAGTATTTTTTTTTCATATTTTTTTAATTTAATTTGGCGATGAAAATATAATTTTGTTGCAAAATCTACAATGCCAGTCGATTGATATAACATTATCAGTCGATTGTTCATATTAGTCGACTGATTTACTGTAGTACCTTACAGAATCTTTGGAAGCCAATTGACAAGTCGAACTGGTTACACATCAGTCGACTGATGGTATTCTTCAGTTGACTGGGAATGAATATTTTACAACGAATTTTTTATTTTCGTCGCAGATTTGGCGACGAAAAAAAAATTGTCGCCAAATTTTTTTTATTCATGAAAATATGTTTATTAGTCTTTTGCGACGAATTGTATTTTCGTCGTAGATTTGGCGACGAATATAAATATTCGTCGCTAAATTTGGCGACGAATAGTTATTTTCGTCGTCAAATTTTTGCAACGACCTTTTTTTTCGTCACAGATTTGGCAATGAACTATGTTTCGTCACAAATTTGACGAAGAATAATTATTTTCGTCGCCAAATTTTGCAACGAATAGTTATTTTCGTCGCCAAAATTGGCTACGAATAGTTATTTTCGTCGCAGATTTGGCGATGAATTATATATTCGTTGCAGATTTGGCGACGAATTATTTTTTCGTCGTAGATTTGGTGACGAACTTTGTTTCGTCTCCAAATTTGGCGACGAATAATTATTTTCGTCGCCAAATTTGGCGACGAATTTTGCAAAAAAAAATTTATTTGTTGCAATTTTTGCAATGAATTTTTTGTTTTCGTTGCCAAATTTAGCGGCGAATTATTTCCAACGAAAAAAAATTCGTTGCAAACAAATTTTGAAATGAATTTTGAATAAACATTCGTTGGAAAATTTATCACCAAAAACTTAAATTTTTGTAGTGCTTGTTCATCCATACACTAGCCTTCAGGTGCTTCTATCAGATATTGTCATGCTAACGGTGTCTACACCGCCAAGGCACATTGGGCTTACGCTGCCAAGACTCCCGCTTAGACTTTACGCCGCCAACCATTGGACTTGTGCTGCCAAGACTCTCGCTTGGACTTTACGCTACCAATATCAAACCCCTTGGACTTTCCAAATGCCAAGACTCAAGCTTGGACTTTCCCTTGCCATCCCATGTTGGACTTTCCATGCCAAGACTCATGCTTGGACTTTCCTTTGCCAACCCATGTTGGACTTTCCCTTGCCAAGACATATGCTTGGACTTTACATGTCAAGTACTCAAGACTTAGACTTTCCCATGACAATGGTCAAACCATTATCAAACATCAAATGCTAACCTTGGTCGATTGCATTAGTAATCTCCCCAACACATGTCAGACATCCATGTCAAACATCAAAACACTTACTCGAGTCAAACTAGAGTCCGGTCAATTGTGACCTGAGCCAATTGCACTAACAATCTCCCCCTTTTTGATGTTTGACAAAAACACCCTTGAGTTAGGCCCCTAACTCAAATTCCCTTACTAATTATCTCAAATTGGTAATTTTAACATTCTCTCCATTTTTGACATACATCAAAAAGGTTCTCCCAAGGAGGTCAATATCTCATGTCCCAATGAGATTTTACAATCTCCCCCTTGGTCCAAAAATACCTAGGATGCCTACAATCTTCCTAGTGATAAGTCTCATATCACTTAAGAGAGGCACTCCTATAAACTCTCCTAATTTCCAAATTGGGTATCTCAAAATCCCATTTCTCATCCTCATGAGGAAAAATAACATCCATCATCCCATGATGAATGACTCCCTCTAAAGGCTTGCTCCCCCTTGACCATTGCACCAACAATGTCCTTGGGAAGTCTCTAAGCCTATAGGAACTCTAAACCATAAAAAATAAGGTTAAAAGTTCCACATTGAACTTTCCCACACCTTAAATTTGATACATCACCCTATCAATTCTCTTAATCCATATCCAATGGATTTTCACCCTTTCCAATGCTTTCTAAAGCATATCATAGGGTTAGGAGTAGTTAGGGAACCCTAACATAGCTGAAATTGGGCTAAACATACCATGTTTTCCCGAAATCATCCAATCAGTCGAGTCCCTCTGAAATTAGTCAACTGAAGTACTCATCAATCGACTGCCAACAAGGGCAGTCGACTGATAACTGAAAAATCTGATTTTCAATTATCAGAATTGAAATTTAGAAATTTATAAATAATTATACGTAATTTGAAAAATCATGAAACTCCATACATATAATACTTATGACCAATACAATGGGTGAAAAATGTTTGAAAAATATTTTACCCATAAAATAGTGAAACTGACACAAAGTTCAAAAGTGAAGAAAAACTTTAATGTTTGAGCCCACATTGTATCAACTTCATCAATGGTGATTTCTATCAAAAGATAGACTTCACCAAGGTTTTTCAAAATAATTTTAAAATATTTTCAAAACCTTTTATTGGATCATGTTCCTTGGGCTTAATGTACATGGCTTGACCATAAATTTTTTCAATGATCCACAACATGATTTTAGATGAGTTTTGGTTCATCTTGTTGGTGCAGTGGGCACCTAAGTCGAACCTAAGTTTTGATTATAGCAAACGATATAAAGTTAAGCTTATATTGTTATCTCACAAGCTAAATCAAGTGTGCAGAAAAGTCTCAATGCTGGAGCTGAAGGCTAGCGACACCCGGAGGAAGCCGCGGTGGTCGGGCGACACTCGAGTTACTTCGGAGGGAGCCGAAAAAATTGAGTGGAAGGCCGAAAGCAAAAGTGACACGTAAGTATCGAGGTAAGCTCATGTGTGCGAGCGTAAGTGAGGTCGTATCCTCTTTATGGGGATGATCTTAGGCGACGATCCGACCCAAGACTTCCCATGGAAGGTCTATGTTGAGATCGGACGACAAGTGGCCGTCGAATCCACTTATATTTTGAGCTAACTCTTTATTGTAGTCAAAAATCCTGGCCATCAGTTCAATCGGCCAGTTCAACCGGTGGTCAAAAATCAGCCTCGAGGAGTCAAGCTTTATCACCATTTTTCAAGGAGTTTTGTGCCCATTTGTGATTGGTTGAAGACCCATTCGTTGAGGGGCTTAAAGGCTATAAAAGGAGAGCCAAACCTAGGGTTTCATCCTCAATTTTAAGTGCTCAAAAGCCTCTGTTACGCTGTAACTCTCCGACGACTCTACAACAACGAAGTGCTGCCAACAACCCTAGCTTAAAGTTTCTTTTGTTTAGTTGTTGGTATAATCTTAATTTGTTATTGCTTTCAATATTGCAATTCTTTTTAATCGAGGCTTTTCGTTGCATTTTACTTTAATAGAAGAGAGGGTTTGTCTCTCTATCTTTTTGCTTCGAAGGCTTTTGTAATCGTAAAACTCCTACCTCCAACGAGGAGGAGTGTTTTAGTGAATTGCCCTCCGTACACGGTCTAGGACCGTTAGGGCCTTGGAGTAGTAGCCGAAGGCTACGAACCAAGTAAAAAAACTATTTGTCTCATTTAGTTTTTATTTACATTTCCGCTGCGTTTAATTGTCTATCGAACGATTTAAAAGAAAAGTTTTTATCGCTATTTACCCCCCCCCCTCTAGCGATCCGCTTCGATCCAACAATTGGTATCAGAGTGTTGGTGCAGTGGGCACCAAAGTCGAACCGGTATTTTGATTATGGCAAAAGGCTCAATAGTTAAGGGTATATTTGTTATCTTACGAGCTCAATTAAGTGTGCAGAAATGCTAAAGTTGAGCGGAAGGTCTGCGACACCCGGTGGGAACCGAGGTGGTCGGGCAACGCCAGAGGACTTGGAGGAAGCCGAGGTACTCGGGTGAAGACCAGGCGAGGCTACAAGGTAAGCTCGTGTGAAAGCGAAGCAAGGTCGTTAGCGTAGATCCAGGCCAATACCTCCAATGGAAGGTCTAGGTCGAGATCGGATGGTTAGAACCATCGTACTTTATATTTTAAGCTAACTTGTGCTGCGTCCAAAACCCTTTGACTACATCAAGCTAGTCAAGTTCGACCTCGAGAAGAGCTCGAATTTCAAGGGGTGAATTTGGACTTGACTCGTGTTTTGGTCTGAAAGGGTGATGTGGCATCAAGGTGGACATCCAAACCATCACCAAGCTTCCTTGTGGTGGGCGCCCAAAATAAGGTGAGTTGGCAGAAGATGGTTGGCTCCCATGATGTGTCACAAGTTGAATGGCTCCAACAAGTTGGCGCCCAAGGAGGTTGGAGGTGGCACAAGGTGGTTGGATGAAACACCTCATCCTCAAGTTGGCGCCCAAGGAGGTTGGAGGTGGCACAAGGTGGTTGGATGAAACACCTCATCCTTGATTTGGCACAAGGAGGTTGGAGGTGGCACAAGGTGGTTGGATGAAACACCTCATCCTTGAGTTGGCGAAAGGATGTGGATGAACAAGTCTTGGGGGATAAGAACCTCACCTTGGACACTACCTATGTCTAAATTCATAGATCAATATCCATAAATAGACATGTTCAAGCCAAGCAAATAACAAGAATTCAAGAGCTCTCAACACGCCGTCGTAACGCCGCTACTACTACTCACATTTGCTACGACTAAGTGCCGCCGACAACGAAAGCTACATCTTCTACTTATAAGAGTTGTCGGTATATTTATTTAAGTTCTACTTCTTTAAATTGTCTTTGTGCTTTAATCGTAACAAGGAAAGGGGGAGTGTCCCTTTGCCTTGATTTCTTTTTGTAAGCGTTGCTCCTACCTCCAATGAGGAGGAGTGGGTTTAGTGAATTGCCCTCCGTGCGTGATCAAGGATCACTAGGGTGGATTAGCAATCGAAAGATTGTGAACCACGTAAAAATATCTTGTCTACTTTATATTTCCGCTGTGCATTCTCTACTTGCTTTTTACTTATTGCAAAAGTTTTTAACGACACCGTATCGCTATTCACCCCCCCCTCTAGCGACACTTTCGATCCAACAATTGGTATCAGAGCCGGGGGCGCTAAGATTCGGTGAAACCACCAATCTAGCTTTGTTTTTTTTACAGATTTTTTTTTATTTATTTCTGTTTTTATAATTATTTCACTTGCTTATCTTCTCCTACATATAGAATTGCATTAGAGGCTTTAGGATCCGGATAAGGTTGTCCTTGGGTTAGATTCCGAGTAAGGTTGTCCTCGGAACTTCAACGACATTCGCATTTGATTGTTTATTTCTTTTGCAAGTTACATTTTATATATCTTTTTACTTCAGACTACTATCCAAGACGAAAGTCTTGGAATATTCTTTCGTGTGTGTTTTGCAAGATTCTTTTTCGTTCTTCTTCTTGTTTTAAATGGCCCATCTCGAAGGGTTTAGCTTGCTTGACCTTTTACAGCGGTAATGACTTTCGTTATTGGAAGGGTCGGATGGAATGCTTGCTTCCAACCCACATCGAGCTGTGGATCGTAATCCAAACCGGTTTCACACTTCCTATTAATGAAGATGGTGAATCTTTGGGTTACGATCAATGGTCAAATTCCATGAAAAAACAAGTAGAAGCCGATGCCAAGGCAACTCAAATCTTGCAATGTGGGTTGTCGAGGAAGAGCTCAACCGCGTCGGCCCCTTCATTAGTGCAAAGGACTTATGGACCAAGCTAGTGGAACTACACGCGCAGACGACACGAAGGTATGTAAAGAGATTTACTTTTAAATAAATTGTATAACTTGAAAATGCAGGAAAAGCGAGACCGCAACTCAACTACATGCTCGTATCCAAGACATCGTCAACCAACTCCATGCCATCGGACAAAAGGTCGAGAATCGCGACCTTATCGGTATTCTCTTAACTCGTTTCCTAGGACCACCTTGTGGGCATCCATGGTCGATGCCTGAGGTCTCCAAGGACCTTTCTAAAATTAGGTTAGGCGAATTGTTTTGAACTTGAATTACATGAGCAAACTAACGTGGTCGGGCCGAGAAGAGTATTGCGTTAGTTGCGAGTTCCAAGAAGAAGAAGCCCGCAAGCAAGCCACCCCGAAGGAAGAAGGCGAGTCCGAATCGGAAGTAGACTCGAAATAGAATCCGAACTAGTCAATCTAGTTCGGAAGATGATCAAGAGACGAAACGACCAACAACTCAAGGTAAGCCTAAACCTAATTCAAATACTTCTAATTTTAGATGCTATGAGTGCAGCAGTTCGGTCACATCAAGTCCGAGTGCCCAAAGCTAAAGAATAACGCATCAAAGACCAAGAAAGCGCTAACGCTACTTGGGAGGAGTTGTCGGAGGAAGAAGGCGATATCAGCTCCAATGGCCAAGCTGCCGAGAGCACGACTCGAAAGCAAGAAGAGTCCAGTCCGAATCTGGCGATGAGCTTCCATTCAAGACAAGCCACGGATCCGTATCCGGTTCAAAAGAATCATTAAGGGTAAGTCGGTCGTTACTTAATACTTTGTATGGTGCAATTAAATTTTTAAATAAGAAACTAGCTAAGTCCGAGTCCAAGGTCGAGACCTAATTGAGGAGGTTAACCTTCTCAAACATGAGGTCTCCCTAACCTCTTCGACTACTCGTATTCAAGAGGAGGACTCAACTCAAGTTGAAAAGCTTGAAGTTGAGAACTCGCTTTTGAAAACACAAGTCGAAGACCTTAGGAACATGTTGGAAAGGTTCACTTTGGGATCCAAGGGACTTGACCTCTTACTTGGATCACAAAGGGCCGTGTACAACAAGGCCGGACTCGGGTTTAACTCAAATACAACCAATAAGTCATATATGTCTATAGTAAACCAACATAAGAAAAATGTCCAAGCATGGGTCCCTAAGACCACTTTGATTTCAACTTTAGGATCTAACATGTATTGGGTTCCCAAGGACCAAATTCACTATGTGAATAGACCCACTCGATTCAATGTTCCAGGTGGAGCCAATACAAAATGTATTTTTGTTAAGTCTTAGAAATTTCATGATTAGTTTTTCCTTTATTTTTAGAATGGTTAGATAGGACTCATAACCAAATAAAATCCTTCTAAAAGATTTAGACTCTGGGAGACTCTTTTCATAAATAAACCAACTAAAATCATACTAAAAGATTGAGCCTCGGGAGCCTCTTTTCAAAAATAACTAGTTAGACCAAGACGTAGTCTCAAGTAAGTCGAGTTATCAATTTCTTGAAATTAGCTTTGTCTAAGGAAGTGGTCGTTGTTCCGATCAAAGAAGGCCTCGTGCCTCGCCACGACACGAAGCTAATCTCTTGAAAAGATTACTTGATGAGCTTAGACTAAATCGAATCTAACCTAATGTTGGTTAATTTAAATTCATTAAAATTAATCAAGTAAAATTGAAAGTCATCTCACAATAACACATAGGAATAACATGTTTTGATCATGTAGATATTGGTGAGATAATTTAGGTTTAAAAACTTACAAACAACCCTTTAGTAATTCCAATATCCGATCCAACTACCTTATGTGTAGGATCAATGGATGTTGGACAGTGGTTGCTCCCGACACATGACCGGGGATCAACTCAAATTTTCGAAGTTACGATTCAAACGACAAGGATCGGTAGCCTTCGGAAATAACGGCAAGCTCAAAATCATCGGATCAGGTGATATTGAGCTCAACTCTAACTTTACAATTCAAAATGTCTTATTAGTAGAAAACTTTCAATATAATTTATATAAGGTCATATTTCTAGAAAATGAATGCGTAATCAAAATAAATGCAACATCTAAAATAATACTTAAAGGAACTAGGAGTAGCAACATCTACACAATAAATTTACCCAACTCCTCAACCAAGTGTATTATGACACAGCAAGAGGAATCTTGGTTATGGCAGAAGACTCGGACACTGCACTTTTAAGACTCGTCCACAAGATGAGTCAGAGTGGCTTGGTTATAGGTTTGCCTAAACTAAACAACTTGGATAATAAAATATGTAATGCTTGTCAACAAGGTAAACAATCTAGGACACAACATCAATTAACTAATCAAGAACGAACCAAAAGTGTTCTTGAGCTCCTACACATGGATCTATTTGATTCACATGGAGCTAAGTCACTCAATGGTAGTCAATTTTGCTTAGTCATAATTGACGACTATTCTAGATTTACTTGGGTTAGGTTTATCAAACATAAAAATGATACCCTAGACCAACTAATCAATCTTTGTAGGTTAATCGAAAATCAAAAGAACCTTAAGATTAAAAGACTTAGAAGCGATCATGGTGGTGAATTCGAAACCACGGGTTTCTGATTTACGTAACCTAAACGGATACCACCATGAGTTTTCATGTCCTAGAACCCCACAACAAAATGGGTTAGTCGAACGGAAAAATAGAACCCTACAAGAAGCCGCTAGGACAATGTTAAACGAGTATAACCTACCCGATAGATTTTGGCGAGGTAGTTAGTACGGCTTGCTATGTACAAAATAGGATCCTTATGGTAAAGAGGCACCAAAAGACCTCGTACGAGATTTATCACGATAAAATACCGAACATCAAGTACTTTAGGGTATTTGGATGCAAGGTACATATCTTAAACACTAAGGATTACCTAGGGAAATTCAAATCCAAAACCTCTACTGGAACCTTTCTAGGATACTCAACCACCAGTAGAGCTTATAGGGTATACAATCACGACACTCTTAGAGTCGAAGAAACCATTAATATAGTTTTCGACGAAGGACACGAACCCATTCAATCCTTAACAAAACCAACTAGCAAATCAACTTATAGCGAACCCGACTCTGATCTTGAACTTGAATCTCGTCCTAACCCAAGTCATCCTATCGACCAAGTGATAGATGACTCTAACCCAAGTCAAACTAGAACTCACCCAAGTCATCCTATCGACCAAGTGATAGATGACCCTAACCCGAGTCACACTAAGACTCAAACAAATCATCCTATCAATCAAGTTATAGGTGATCCGAATTTAGGGGTTCGAACTAGAGCTTCATATCGAAACCTTAGTCAAATCTCGTTAATTTCCAAAATCGAACCCAAAACTATTGAACAAGCACTTCTTGATCCCGACTGGATTATTGCTATGCAAGAAGAGCTAGCTCAATTCACTAGAAATGAAGTCTGGGAATTAGTACCACCACCTAAAGAAAAATCAATTATTGGAACAAGGTGGGTATTTGAAATAAACTTGATGATAAAGGTGAAGTAGTTAGAAATAAAGCTAGGTTAGTCGCAAAGGGTTTAGTCAAGTCGAAGGTTTAGATTACGATGAGACCTACGCCCGTAGCGGACTAGAGTCCATCCGAATGTTGTTAGCATATCGCACATCGAGGTTTTAAATTGTTTCAAATGGATGTCAAGTCAGCATTTTTGAATGGATACATTAAGGAAGAAGTTTACGCTACCAACCTCCGGATTCAAAATCTAGATAAACTGACCATGTCCTTAGACTTAAGAAAGCCCTATATGGACTCAAACAAGCCCCAAGAGCTTGATGCGAAGGCTTCGATCTATCTTAAGTCCAAAGGATTCAACCAAGGTTTAGTCGACCCAACCTTATTCGTTAAAACCGTAGGAAAAGAAATCTTTATAGCCCAAATCTATGTAGATGATATAATTTTTGGAACTACCAACTCGATCCTGCTAAACGAATTCATCTCACTTATGGAAAGTGAATTTGAAATGAATTTAGTAGGAAAGTTAAGTTTCTTCTTAGGTTTACAAATTAAACAAACTAAAGATGGAATATATTTACATCAACAAAAATATACTAAGGACTTAATAAATCGATTTGGAATGCAAGATGCTAAAATAATCAATACACCTATGGCAACTAATTTTAATATAAACGAAGATGTAGAAGGAAAACCCGTTGACCTAAAATACTATAGGAGCGCAATAGGAAGTCTCCTATACTTAACCGCGAGCCGACCCGACATTTTATTCGCGGTGCGCAAGGTTACAAACCTGTGCCAAGGAGTCTCACCTAACCCTAGTCAAGCGTATCCTTAGATATCTAAAGGGCACGCTAAACGTAGGTATTTGGTACCCTAGATCTACCGAGTTTAATCTAATCATCGACTCAGAGCTAAACTCGATAGAAAGAGCACGAGTGGTTGTTGTCAAATCCTCGGCTCGAGTCTAGTAAGTTAGTGCGAAGAGCGACATTGCGTTGCCTTATCTACCACCAAAGCCGATGGGTGAGTGTGTCTCTCAGCTCCTGTGGATGAAGCACACTCTCCAAGACTTTAGCTTAATCTTTAACAACATTAAAACCTACATAGATAACATTAGTTCAATTAACTAAAAATCCAATATGTCATTCTAGGACAAAACATATAGAAGTTAAACACCACTTCATTAGGGAACATGTAACTAATGGAACTATACAACTAGAGTATGTTGAGTCCAAATAAAACCTAGCGGACATCTTCACCAAACCACTACCCGAAGCCGAATTTAGTTTATTAAGACGAAAGTTAGGTATGTGCGTAATAGAGTAGGATTTAAATTTTTCTATATATGTACTCTACTTTTGCTTCTTTTTATGAAATTAGCCTAAGTCTTACCTTAGAAATCATATACCTATAGATTTAAGGAGCCAACACATCTCACAACACATAGGACTAATGTGTTTGTGTACTTAGCCACGTAGGAGGCGTGAGATGTTAGGACCTTACTCCTGTTCCATCGTAGATTCTGAACCATGGAGTATAATTATTTAAATTAATCAACTCCTTCAAGACTTATTGATCATTCTATATCAATCAAGTCCAACCGAGTTGTACATTTTAGATGAACATATTTTCAAGCTTATTATTATTTTAAAAAAATATATTTATATTGGGAACTTGCTTGGACTTACAAACCCTAAAATATATTTACAAACTTTTTGAGTTAAGGCAAAAGGGGAGAAAGTCACAAAAGTAAGGAAGAAAGTAAACAAAATTATTACCTTTTATATTAAGTAATTCCGCTTACTTAAGCAACTATTAAGGGGAGTAAAAATTATTTTTCAAGAACTCACCTTCTGGCCAAGGAGGTTACCTCAAAGGGAGAACTTGAAACAATAATATTTCTCACTCATGCTTAATCTTTATGCTAGCTCATTCATACTTAATCATTATGCTAGCTCATTCATATTTAATCATTATGCTAGCTCATTCATATTTAATCTTTATGCTAGCTCATTCATATTTAATCTTTATGCTAGCTCATTCATGCTTAATCATTATGCTAGCTCATTCATATTTAATCTTTATGCTAGCTCATTCATGCTTAATCATTATGCTAGCTTATGTTATGTTAATTTTTCCTTAACTTTTGTGTCGGTTTGCCATGAATCAAAGGGGAGATTGTTGGTGCGATGGGCACCAAAGTCGAACCCAGTATTTTGATTATGGCAAAAGGCTCAATAGTTAAGGGTATATTTGTTATCTTACGAGCTCAATTAAGTGTGCGAAATGCTAAAGTTGAGCGGAAGGTCTGCGACACCGGTGGGAACCGAGGTGGTCGAGCAACGCCTTGAGAGGACTTCGGAGGAAGCCGAGGTACTCGGGTGAAGGCGAGCGAGGCTACAAGGTAAGCTCGTGTGAAGCGAAGCAAGGTCGTTAAGCGTAGATCCAGGCCCAATACCTCCAATGGAAGGTCTAGGTCGAGATCGGATGGTTAGAACCATCGTACTTTATATTTTAAGCTAACTTGTATCGCGGTCAAAACCCTTTGACTACAGTCAACTGCTAGTCAAGTTCCAGCCTCAAGACGAGCTCGAATTTCAAGGGGGTGAATTTGGACTTGACTCGTGTTTTGGTACAAAGGGTGATGTGGCATCAAGGTGGACATCCAAACCATCACCAAGCTTCCTTGTGGTGGACGCCCAAAATAAGGTGAGTTGGCACAAGATGGTTGGCTCCCATGATGTGGCACAAGTTGAATGGCTCCAACAAGTTGGCGCCCAAGGAGGTTGGAGGTGGCACAAGGTGGTTGGATGAAACACCTCATCCTCAAGTTGTCGCCCAAGGAGGTTGGAGGTGGCACAAGGTGGTTGGATGAAACACCTCATCCTTGAGTTGGCGCACAAGGAGGTTGGAGGTGGCACAAGGTGGTTGGATGAAACACCTCATCCTTGAGTTGGAAGGATGTGGATGAACAAGTCTTGGGGATAAGAACCTCACCTTGGACACTACCTATGTCTAAATTCATAGATCAATATCCATAAATAGACATGTTCAAGCCAAGCAAATAACAAGAATTCAAGAGCTCTCAACACGCCGTCGTAACGCCGCTACTACTACTCACATTTGCTACGACGAAGTGCCGCCGACAACGAAAGCTACATCTTCTACTTATAAGAGTTGTCGGTATATTTATTTAAGTTCTACTTCTTTAAATTGTCTTTGTGCTTTAATCGTAACAAGGAAAGGGGGAGTGTCCCTTTGCCTTGATTTCTTTTTGTAATCGTTGCTCCTACTTCCAACGAAGAGGAGTGGTTTTAGTGAATTGCCCTCCGTACGTGATCAAGGATCACTAGGGCCGTGGATTAGCAATCGAAAGATTGTGAACCACGTAAAAATATCTTGTCTACTTTATATTTCCGCTGTGCATTCTCTACTTGCTTTTTACTTATTGCAAAAGTTTTTAACGACACCGTATCGCTATTCACCCCCCCCCTCTAGCGACACTTTCGATCCAACACAGAGCTGGGGGTTGCTAAGATTTGGTGAAACCACCAATCTAGACATTTTTCACAGATTTATTTTTCTTTTATTTCTGTTTATTTCTGATTTATTTCGCTTTGTTAAATTTACTCCCGCACTACTAATCCAAGACGCGAGTCTTGGTACTTTGTTTTGTATTTTTGTCGTTGCTAGTTTCTTCGTCTTCGTCCCTTTTTGTCTTTTGTTCTAATGGCCCATCTCGAGGGTTTTAGCACCGTCCGACCTCCGTTTTACAACGGAGATGACTTTCGTTATTGGAAGGGTCGGATGGAATGCTTTCTCAAAACCCAAATCGAGATGTGGATCATAATCCAAACGGGTTTCACACTTCCGACTAATGAAGTGGGTGACTCCTTGGATTATGATCAATGGACCATTACGACAAAACGACAAGTCGAAGCCGACGCCAAGGCAACACAAATCCTCCAATGTGGCTTGTCCAAGGAGGAGTTAAATCGCGTCGGCCCCTTCATTAGCGCAAAGGACCTTTGGACAAAGCTGATCGAGTTACACGAAGGATCGGATCAAGCTAAGGTTTGCAAACGTGATTTGTTGTTCAATAAATTGTACACACTAAAAATGCAGAATACAGTGCGCGGCGCAACTCCACGCCCGTGTCCAAGACATAGTCAACAACCTACACGCAATCGGGCAAAAGGTCGAAAACCGCGACCTTATAAGGTATGTTCTAAACTCTTTTCTGAGGACTACCTTGTGGGCATCCATGGTCGATGCCTACAAGGTCTCAAGACCTTTCTAAACTTAGATTAGATGAACTCTTTTCGATTTTGAATTACATGAGCATCCAACTCGGAACTCCGAGAGGGGTATAGCCTTGTTTGCGAGGTTTAAAGAAGAAGAAAATCGCAAGCAAGCCACCACCAACCGAGGAGGAAGATGAGTCCAAGAAGAAGTCAATTGACCGAATGAACCTAGCTCGAAGGATAGCCAAGAGACGAAAGAGAACCATAACTCGACCCAACCAAGGTAAGCCTAAAAGTTATAATATTAGGTGTTATGAGTGTAACAGGTTTGGACATATAAAGTCCGAGTGCCCCAAGCTCAACCACCAAGCACCTAAGCACAAGAAGGCCCTCAATGCGACATGGGAAGAAGCGTCATCCGAAGAAGACGAAGACCACGTCTTCATGGCGAAATCGATTAAGTCCGACACGGAGACCGAACCTGAACTTGAGTTAGAACCTGAGGATGACTCGGACTACGAAGCTACCTTCAAGTCAAGCCACGGATATGCATCCGGTTCAAAAGATACCCTTAAGGTGAGTTGAACCTTATTTAATACTTTACATAATACGGTTAGGTTTTTGTCTAGGAAGTTAGCTAAGTCCGAGTCCAAGGTCGAGACCCTGGTTGAGGAAGTTAAACTCCTCAAACATGAGGTCTCCCTAACCTCTTCGACTAGTCGAGTTCAAGAGAAGGACTCAACTCGGGTTGAAAAACTCGAAGTTGAGAACTCACTCTTGAAAAGTCAAGTCGAAGATCTTAGGAATACGTTGGAAAGGTTTACTTTGGGATCCAAAGGACTTGACCTCCTACTTGGATCGCAAAGGGCCGTGTACAACAAGGCCGGACTAGGGTTTAGCTCAAACACGACCAATAAGTCGTATATGTCAATCATAAGTAGACATAAAAAATGTGTCCAAGCATGGGTCCCTAAGACCACTTTGATTTCAACTCTAGGATCCAACTCGTACTGGGTTCCCAAGGACCAAATCCACTATGTGGATAGACCGAACCGATTCAACGGTCTAGGGGAGCCAGTACAAAACATGTTTGTGTTTTAACTTAGAAATTGCATGCTTAGATTTTTTTTTTCTTTCGTGAACTCACTTAGAACACGTAAATAACCAACTAAAATCCTTCGAAAAGATTGAGCCTCGGGGAGCCTCTTTTCAAATAACCAACTAAAATCCTTCGAAAAGATTGAGCCTCGGGGAGCCTCTTTTCAAATAATCAACTAAAATCCTTCGAAAAGATTGAGCCTCGGGGAGCCTCTTTTCAAAAATAACTAGTTAGACGAGGAAATAATTTTAGGTGAGTCAAGTCATCATTTTCTTGAAAATGGCTTTGTCTAAGGAAGTGGTTGATGATCCGATAAAAGAAGGCCCCTGTACCTCGCCACGACCTGGAAGCCATGATCTTGAAAAGGTAAACTTGACAAGCCTAGGGTCAAATCCAAATCTAACATTACTTAAACATAAATGCACTTAATCAACTTAATTGGAAGTCATCTCACAAAGAACACATAAGTATAACATGCTTGATCATATAGACTCCGGTGAGATGACCTAGGTTTAACAACTTACAACCAATTTTTTTTTAAAAAAAAATATAATAATCTAACATCCAATCCAACCACCTTGTGTATAGGATCAATGGATGTTAGACAGCGGTTGGTCCCAACACATGACCGGGGATCAACTCAAATTCGTGAAACTTCGATTCAAACGACAAGGATCGGTAGCCTTTGGGAATAACACCAAGCTCAAAATCATCGGATCAGGTGATATCGAGCTTAACTCGAATTTTGTTATTAAAAATGTATTACTTGTAGAGAATTTTGAATATAACCTGCTTAGCGTAAGCCAATTATGTGACAATAATTATAAGGTCGTATTTTTAGAAAATGAATGTGTAATTAAAACAAATGAAACAGCTAAAACAATACTCAAAGGAACTAGGACAAATAACATTTATACAATTAACTTAATCAAATCCTCAGCCAAATGTCTTATGACACAGGAAGAGGAATCATGGTTGTGGCACCGACGACTCGGTCACTCGCACCCAAGACTCGTCCACAAGATGAGTCAGAGTGGCCTAGTCAGAGGCTTACCCAACCTTAACAATTTGGTTAATAAAATCTGTAATGCTTGTCAACAAGGAAAACAACCTAGGACACAACACAAGTTAACTAACCAAGAACGAACCTCAAGTGTACTTGAGCTCCTACATATGAATCTATTCGATTCACATGGAGCCAGGTCACTCAATAAAAGTCAATATTGCTTAGTCATAATTGACGACTACTCCAGGTTTACTTGGGTTAGGTTCATCAAACATAAAAATGATACCCTAGATCAATTAATCAATTTATTCAAATTAATCAAGAATCAAAAAAACCTTAAGGTTAAAAGAATTAGAAGCGATCATGGTGGTGAATTCGAAAATCAAAGGTTCACCGACTTCTGTAACCTAAACAGATACCACCATGAATTCTCTTGCCCTAGGACCCCTCAACAAAATGGCCTAGTGGAGCGGAAAAACTGAACTCTACAAGAAGCCGCTAGGACCATGTTGAACGAATATGACCTACCCGATAGGTTTTGGGCAGAAGCCGTGAGTACAACATGCTATGTCCAAAATAGAATCCTTATGGTAAAGAGGCACCTTAAGACCTCATACGAGATTTATCACGATAAAATACCTAACATCAAG
The DNA here is from genome assembly GCA_025175895.1 of Wurfbainia villosa. Taxonomy (NCBI): domain Eukaryota; kingdom Viridiplantae; phylum Streptophyta; class Magnoliopsida; order Zingiberales; family Zingiberaceae; genus Wurfbainia; species Wurfbainia villosa. The sequence goes on from CM045997.1 coordinate 63,948,302, forward strand.
TACTTTAGGGTATTTGGGTGTAAGGTACATATCCTAAACACTAAGGATTACCTAGGGAAATTTACATCCAAGACCACGACCGGAATCTTTCTAGGATACTCGACTACAAGTCGAGCTTATAGAGTATATAACCACGACACCCTTAGAGTCGAGGAGACTATCAATGTAGTATTTGATGAAGGACATGAACCTACAAAAGCCAGGCAGCCCCAATTAGCGAGGATTCATACTAGACCTAACTCGATCAGGAGATCGAGTCTAGTGTTAATCTAACCTAAGTCGACCAAGTCACTCTATTGATCAAGTGATAGATGACTCCCAAACTAATGTTGACCAAGTCACCCCCGTTGATCAAGCATTAGGTGACCACAAGCCCAGCAATCTAGGATTAGGACTAACCACCCTATCGATCAAGTGATAGGAGATCCTAATCTAGGAGTTCGAACTAGAGCATCCTATAGGAACCTTAGTCAAATTTCCTTAATTTCAAAGATAGAACCCAAATCAATTGAACAAGCTCTTCTTGATCCAGATTGGATTATTGCAATGCAAGAAGAGCTAGCTCAATTTACTAGGAATGAAGTGTGGGAATTAGTACCACCACCTAAAGACAAAACGATAATTGGAACAAGGTGGGTGTTTGAAATAAACGATGATAAAGGTGAAGTAGTTAGAAACAAGGCTAGGTTAGTCGCCAAAGGGTTTAGTCAGTCGAAGGCTTAGATTATGTGAAACCTATGCCCATTATGGCTAGACTCGAATCCATTCGAATGTTGCTAGCTTATCACTTTGCATCGAGGATTTAAGATTTTCAAATGGATGTTAAGTCGGCATTCTTAAATGGATACATTAAAGAAGAAGTTTATGTTAGCCAACCCCGGATTGAAAATCTAGATAAACCCGACCATGTTCTAAAACTTAAGAAAGCTCTCTATGGACTTAAACAAGCTCCTCGAGCTTAGTGCGAGAAGACTTTCAATCCATCTTAAGTCAAAGGGTTTAACCAAGGCTTAGATTGACCCAACTCTCTTTAAAACCTTAGGTAAAGAAATATTCATAGCTCAAATTTCGTAGGCGATATAATTTTTGGAACCTCTAACTCGGCCTTACTAAGCGAGTTCGTTTCACTCATGGAAAGTGAGTTTGAAATGAACTTGGTAGGAGTTAAGTTTCTTTTAGGTCTACAAATTAAACAAACTAAGGATGGTATATACCTATATCAACAAAAATACACTAAGGAGTTAATTAAAGATTTGGAATGCAAGGCGCTAAGATAATAAACACCCCAATGGCGATTAATGTTAACATAGGAAGACCTAGAAAGTAAGTCCATTGACTTAAAGTACTATAGGGCGCGATAGGAAGTCTCCTATACTTAGCTATGATCGACCCGAGCATCCTATTCGCGATAAGTATGTGCGCCAGGTTTCAAACCTGTGCTAAGGAGTCTCACCTAACCCTAGTTAAGCGTATCCTTAGATATCTTAAGGGTACACTTAACGTTGGTATTTGGTACCCTAGATCTGCGGAGTTCGAACTAATCGGCTACTCCGATTCGGATTATGCCGGTAGTAAACTCGATAGAAAGAGCATGAGTGGTTGTTGTCAACTACTCGGCTCAAGTCTAGTGAGTTGGTGCAATAGGAAGCAACATTGTGTTTCCTTATCTACCACTGAAGCCAAATACGTTGCGATGGGTGAGTGTGTAACTCAGCTTCTTTGGATGAAGCACACTCTCTGAGACTTTAGGTTGGACTTCACCAAAACTAAAATTTTTGTAGACAACATAAGTTCGATAAATCTAACTAAGAACCCTATATGCCATTCAAGGACAAAGCATATAGAGGTAAAACACCATTTCATTCGAGAACATGTAGCCAACGGCTCCATACAACTCGAATATGTTGACTCGAAGTCTAACCTAGCAGACATATTTACTAAACCACTACCCGAAGCCGAATTTAGTCTCTTGAGACGAAGATTAGGCATGTGCGTAATAGAATAGGAACTTGCAAATTATATTTTCTTACTACTATTTCTTACTTTTTTTTCATGGAACTAGCATAGGACATACCTTAGATATCATGCACCTATAGATTTAAGGAGCCAATACATCTCACAACACATAGGACTAATGTGTTTGTGTACTTAGCCACGTAGATGAGCGTGAGATGTTAGGACCTTACTCCTGGTTCCAGATGTAGAGCTAGTGCATCACTATGAACCACGAAATATAATCATACATACTAACCGACTCTGACCAGGACTGGTTGATCCTTCATATCAATTAAGCCAAATATGAGTCAAACATTTTATAGATGAACTTATTTTCAGTATATAATTTTTAAAAATAAAAATGTGGAACATGCTTGGACTTTAAATTTAACATTTATTTTGTTTTCCACACACCCCTTACTCTTTTTGATATACGGCAAAAGGGGGAGAAAAAAGAGAAAAAGGACAAAAGTTAAGGGGTCAAAAAAAATTTTTTGATAACCTAACTCTTCAAAAAAAAATTTTTTGATAACTTAACTCTTACTTCATAATTAAACCCAAAGTTAACTTTAAGTTTTGAAAACTTATTTAACTTTTAACAAAAGGCCAAGGTTAAGAAATCATTTGGTTTCTTAACTTAAAACTTATTTTAAACACTATGGCCAATATTAAGTAATTTCAGTTACTTAATTCTTTTTCTTAGTAGCACATATCAAGGGGGAGAGTTAAAACCCTTTCTCAAGTACTCACCCTCGGTCAAGGAGGAGGATTCCTCAAGAGGGAGCACTTGAAAAAGAATTTTTATATACTCCTACTCATTCATGCATAATCTCATACTTATTTTTGTCTTAACTTTGTATGTGGGTTTGCCATAAATCAAAAAGGGGGAGATTGTTGGTGCAGTGGGCACCTAAGTCGAACCTAAGTTTTGATTATAGCAAACGATATAAAGTTAAGCTTATATTGTTATCTCACGAGCTAAATCAAGTGTGCAGAAAAGTCTCAATCTTGGGTGAAGGCTAGCGACACCGGAGGAAGCCGCGGTGGTCGGGCGACACTCGAGTTACTTGGAGGGGCCGAAGGAATCGAGTGGAAGGCGGAAGCAAAGAGACACGTAAGTATCGAGGTAAGCTCGTGTGTGCGGCGTAAGTGGTCGTATCCTCTTACGGGGATGATCTTGCGGCGATCCGAGGCCAAGACTTCCCATGGAAGGTCTATGTTGAGATCGAACGACAAGTGGCCGTCGAATCCACTTATATTTTGAGATAACTCTTTATTGTAGTCAAAAATCCTGGCCATCAGTTCAACCGGCCAGTTCAACCGGTGGTCAAAAATCAGCCTCGAGGAGTCAAGCTTTATCACCATTTTTCAAGGAGTTTTATGCCCATTTGTGATTGGTTGAAGACCCATTCGTTGAGGGGCTTAAAGGCTATAAAAGGAGGGCCAAACCTAGGGTTTCATCCTCAATTCTAAGTGCTCAAAAGCCTCCGTTACGCTGCAACTCTCCGACGACTCTACAACAACGAAGTGCTGCCAACAACCCTAGCTTAAAGTTTCTTTTGTTTAGTTGTTGGTATAATCTTAATTTGTTATTGCTTTCAATATTGCAATTCTTTTTAATCGAGGCTTTTCGTTGCATTTTACTTTAATAGAAGAGAGGGTTTGTCTCTCTATCTTTTTGCTTCGAAGGCTTTTGTAATCGTAAAACTCCTACCTCCAACGAGGAGGAGTGTTTTAGTGAATTGCCCTCCGTACACGGTCTAGGACCGTTAGGGCCTTGGAATATTAGCCGAAGGCTACGAACCAAGTAAAAAAACTATTTGTCTCATTTAGTTTTTATTTACATTTCCGCTGCGTTTAATTGTCTATCGAACGATTTAAAAGAAAAGTTTTTATCGCTATTCACCCCCCCCCTCTAGCGATCCGCTTCGATCCAATACATCTAGATGCAAAAACTATGCACCTTGAACTTAACTCATATCCTAGCATCTTACATGTATCTAGGGTGTATAAATACACATACATGTTAATGTAATGTGAGATGTGGGTTTTGTTCATCTAAACTAGGGTTTCATGCATTTTCTAAGGCAACACTACTTGATTCCCTTATAAATGTGACTTCAAGTCATGTCATAGTCCTTAAATCAATTTTAATTATTTTAAAAGCATGAATGATCATGACATATATGATAACATAAATAAAGCATGGCCAATGATCATGATGTCATGGCATAAGATTGAATCTAAGCATACATGACATTTAATTTTAATCCTAAGCATGATCATGACATATTAAATGATTACAAATAGATATGATGTCATGAAATGTTATATGGCAAACAAAACATGACAAATAAAATTTATAGGTATAATAATACCTAAATTTTTGCATTAATTGTCATTTGATATTATTTTGTCCATTTTTCCATATTGCTACTAATCTCCCAAGTATGTCAAAACCCAAAATGACACACTAAGACCTCTAAACCTAAATTGTGCCAATTTGATTGATTTTTCATAATTCCAAAAATATATTTGCACATCCTAAAATCTTTTAGGATTAACAATCAAACCTATTTCCAAGGTATCCATAACCTTGAAAATAACCTAAAGTGCCAACTTTGCTATGGTTGGGTTAGCTACCCTTCCAATCAAGATTGACACACCTAAATCCATCTAGCGTGAATCGATCACGCTCCTAGGAACCCAAAACCTATTTGAGCTCATTGGATTTACTAGGTATTCCTAAGGGATGACCTCCCTAGATACCCTCCTAATGACCCTCCTAGGCTTTGAAGCCTTGGTCATGGTGGTCTTGCCTAGGTTAACTCTAAGGGTAACTTCCCTTGTAACCTTCTTAGTGGCTTCCCTAGTTTTTTATTTGAAACCCTAGCCACTAGGCACACACCTTGGTTACCCTTAGGGATGACTTCCCTAGTAACCTTGGTTTTTCTAGACCTAGTTTATGTTCCATAATCAAATGAAACATTATGGTAGGTAGGCTTATCTACCTTGGACTAGCTAGGCTTGTGGCTCAAGCCTTTCTTGCCCATAGATGAGCCTTGCCTCCTAGACTCTAGGTGTTGACTCTTAGATCTAGACCCTTGACTTTGACCATTTGACCCTTTTATTTGGTTTTGCATAATCTTAAGGGTCTTCTCTAATTTTTCAAGTCTTGACCTCAAGACTTAATTTTCCAACTCTAATTTCTTAATTTTTGATTTTTCATTTGGTCTTTGGGCATTATTCTTCCTAGGCATGTGTCTAGTCCATTTAGGATTAAAACCTAGGTGGTCCTCAATTTTCTTAATGCTTTCCCTAGGTAAAATATTTTTAGGGACATTAGTCCCAAATTTCTCCTTAGTTTCAAAGTGAACATTTTTAGCTCATAGGCAAAAATATTTGTTATTCCTGGTATATTTTTCATGATAAATAGCAAGATTACTCCTAATATGCTTTTGCCTATAATTTAAATAAAGAGCATTATTTAGATATACCTTAGGGTTTGCCTTAGAGGCTCCCCTTACTTGTGATGCTCCCCTTTGAGTCTTCTTCTCTCCCTTTGGGCATTGACTCCGGTAGTGTTCCGGTTGTCGGCATTTGAAGCAAATCACTTGCTCCTTGATTTTGATTGTTGAGGGACCAACATCCTTGACCTTTGGTGCTGGAGGAGTCTTCTTGACCTTCTTTGGGCACTTGCTCTGTAGTGCCCATACTCCCTACACTCAAAACACATTATATGAATTTTATTTTGAAATGATGTGCTCGAGTTACCTAGGTCAATGATGGTGGTATGGACTTCTTCTTCTTAACTGGAGGTAGATAGTTCCTCTTGAAGTTGCTCCAGTGTGGGAATTCTCTCCTCCCCCTCAATCCTAGAGGTGGAGGCTTCTCCTACTTCTTCTTCATCCTCTTCCTTCGATCCGGAAGTTGACTCCTCTTCAACTTCCAAATCCTCACTTTCTTGTGAGGATGAGGATGAGCTTGCTTCTTCTTGATCTTGGACCGATTAAGGATTTTCGTGATATTTTGTCAATTCGCTCCAAAGCACCTTGGCATCCATGTAATCCCCTAGGCGATACAAGATGTCATTAGGAATCAAATCAAAAATAAATTTGACTGCCTTTTTATTTTTCTCGAAGGCTTGGACTTGCTCTTCTGCCCATCTCTTTTTCTTGAGGAATCCTCCCTTTGGCCCTCTTGTATATTGGAATCCTTCCATCAAGATGACCCACTCCTCAAAATCCTTCATCATCAAGAAATCTTCAATCCTTGCCTTCTCGTCCATAGAAAGCATATGGGATTGGGGTGTTGATGTCCTAACCCTAATTCTCTTGAATTTCCATCTTGTTCCTCTTCATCCTCTAGCGTCTTGGCTCCGAGTTGTTAATCCATAGAAGAGCCTCGGGCTCTGATACCAATTGTTAGGAACGATGCACCCGCTAGAGGGGGGGTGAATAGCGTTGTCATCGCTCGATGGAATTCAATCGTGTTCGTCTCTACAAGTCATGTTAGCACAACGGAATATATAGCAATAACAAAATAAGACAAACACAAAATATAACGTTGTTCGGAACTGAATGGTTCCTACTCCACAGATTGGGCTCTAAAAGCCCTAGCAATGTAAACACGTACTACTAATCACAAATACTCCTTCTCCGAACAATTCGGAGGTGGAGAAACCTCTTACAAGATATTACAACAGTAATATAAGTAAAACAACAAGCAAATACAAATGAATACAACAAAAGAAAGCCAAGAACACTTTACAACAATCTTTTGGAAGCTTGCTTGTTGATTGCCTTGGACTAAGCTTGAAGACCCAGATTTGCAATAGCAAATCACTCCAAATCGTCCAAGAAAATCGGTGCCAAAATCCTTCTTCCGAGCTACCTTTATAACCTGCAATCGGGTTGGATTTTCGTCTATCAATCGACTGCTCGGGACCATCAGTCGACTTATGACACTGTTGTCGTGAGATAATGGATAGATCCACGCTAAAAAAAATCCAATGGATACACCATCAGTCAACTAACCTTACACATCAGTCTACTGATATTTGAATCAGTCGAGTGGTCGGGCCGACCACTCGACTAGAGAACATTCTGTTCTCAAAATCCCAGCCACCAGTCGACTGATCACCAGATCAGTCGACTGCTCAAGCCAGTAGTCGAATGATCACCTCTGGCAGTCGACTGCAAGGGCACTTCCCGTAGTCAAACCCTAGTTGACTCACACTAATCGACTGACCTATGGTCCCAGTCGACTGATACACCTCAAACATGAGGTTTTAACCCAAGTATGGTGTCCCCATACTTGCTAGACCACCTGTAGCCTAGACCTAAGCCTTCTAGCCACCTCCGTCAGTCTCGTGCCTATCAGATCTCTCCAAATCATCTATGACTTGTTCATCCATATGCTAGCCTTCAGGTGCTTCCATCAGCTATTGTTATGCTAACGGTGTCTACACCGCCAAGACACATTGGGCTTACGCTTCTAAGACTCCTGCTTGGACTTTACGCCGCCAACCATTGGACTTATGATGCCAAGACTCTCGCTTGGACTTTACGCCGCCAATATCAAACCCCTTGGACATTCCAAATGACAAGACTCAAGCTTGGACTTTCCCTTGCCAACCCATGTTGGACTTTCCATGCTAAGACCCATTCTTGGACTTTCCTTTGCCAACCCATGTTGGACTTTCCCTTGCCAAGACACATGCTTGGACTTTACATGCCAAGTACTCAAGACTTGGACTTTCCCATGACAATGGTCAAACCATCGTCAAACATCAAATGCTAACCTAGGTCGATTGCATCAGCAATTTCCCCAACACATGTCAGACATCAATGTTAGACATCCATGTCAAACATCAAAACACTTACTCGAGTCAAACTCGAATCTGGTCAATCGTGTCCTTGCCCGATTGCACCAACAGGAATGACCGTGTCAAACCAAATTTCATATTATGTTACGATGAAAGCTCAGTAGGCTGGGGTGTGCCAATCAACATGGTCGTGGTGCACATATTTCGAATGACATTTTCTTTGAATTCTGTGATACAAAAGCTATAAAAAGAGGCCTAGAGGCAAGGGGAAATCATCATCGAATAGAAAAGGAGTTGGAGGACAAGGAGGAATACCTAGGGAAAGATTTACATGCTAGATGACGCCATCGCAAGCATTGACAAACTGAGTTTTCTCCTTTTTTTTTCTTGTTTTGTCAGATGTCTTCTAAATTCTATCATTGCACTAACCTCCGAATTATGGAGTAATTCTTGGTGATCATAGAATGAGGGAGTAACTCTATGTCCACTTATTCAGATTGTTAGAACTTTCTCATCTATTGTGTTTCCTAATTTAATTCTATCGTGCATTTTGACCGTTTGCATGTATGTCATCCACTTACTCGCATGCTTTTAGGGGTTTTAAGGGAGACTTATCGAGAGGTGAGTCTCAATCCCAGATCTATAGAGTTGAACTTTAGGATTTAATTACGAGTAGATATTAAAGTCTAGATAGATTCGTGGGGTTCTCATGATAGGTTCCTGATGCGGCAAAGATCATCTACGTACTAATATCTTATCTTAATTAAGACCTCTTTGTGGATCTCTTAAGACTATCATAGAGCATAAAGAGCTTACTTTAATTTTTTTCTATAAGTAATCGATAGTAAGTCTAGGTTTTGATCTGCAGGGTACTAGTCACAGGTTCCCAATGCAATTAAGGTCGCCTATGCACGAATACTATGTAAGTAGGAATCGGTGTTGGTGCAATCAACCTCAGGTAAATGTTGACCAAGCTCGAGTGGGAGTCGAGTAACATTTTGAAGTTTGACAATATGTATTATTGTATGACTAATGGATGATTTGGGACATCCAAGATCATATGTGGGAAATTTTTAGGAGAAGATTGTTGGAGTAATCAATCTCATGTCAAGATTGACCAAATTTTAGAAAGACACAAGTGAAAGTCTAACTATGGAAACTTAGCAAGAAAAAATCCAAGTGTGTAGTCTTGGTGGCTTAAGTCCAAGTATGGAGACATGGCAAAGGGAAAGTCCAAGTATGGAGACTTGAGAAAGAAAAAGTCCAAGTGTGTAGTCTTCATCATATAAATCCAAGGGTGTAGTCTTGGCGGTGAAAGTCCAAGTATGAAGACTTGGAAATGGAAGTCCCGGAGGTACGATCTCTTGGCATGAAAGACCTAGTAGTATGATAAAGCCGATGGAAGCACTTGAAGGCTAGTGTAAGGGTGAGGAGTCGTGGATTCAAACCAAAGATGTGAGGCTAATGGAAGTGATTTTAAGGCTTAGGTCTAGGCTAAGGATACCTGATGGCATGATGAAGTCGATGGAAGTAGTTGAAGGTTAGCGCAAGGGTGAGGAGTCATGGACTCAAACCAAAGGAGTGACCCTGATGGAAGTGACTTGAAGGTTTAGTCTACGCTAAGGGTAAGTGTCAAGTATGAGGGGATCATACTTGGGTGTTAAACCTCAGTTTTGAGATTTAGCAGTTGATTAGGGTTATGGACTAGTTGACTGGGGTCATGTACCAGTCGACTGTTCGAGTTCTCGTCACTCGAGAGCTCAGTTGGCTCGGCCAGTCGCCTTGGGTTATGAACTAGTCAACTGATCGAGTAGTCGACTCAAAAAAATTGACTATGGCTCTGCCAGTCAACTGGTGCTTTTGACCAGTCAACTGGCCACTGGTAGTAGACTACTTTAATTGAGGAGTCGACTGACTTAAGTGGACAAGAGCACAGAATATTTTTGAGTTTACTACTGACTTATAGTAGTCGACTGATGGCTATGAGCAGTCAAATGATTGATAATTTTCAATGTGGATTTGTCTATTGTGAGACAATGGTCAAGTGGATAGTCGACTGGTGGGTAAGCCCAGTCGAGCGGACGATGAAAAATCAACTCGAGCAGAGATTTAAAAGAAGAACACAGAGGTGTCTTCAACAAGCCGGTTCTTGGTGTTCTTGAAGGGGATTTGTTGTTGCCTTCCATATCTTTGAAGCCATTCCACATCAATTAACAAGCATTCGATCAAAAGCTCAATCTTGTAAAAGTGTTTTCACTTGTTATTTTATTTGCTTTTGTATTTCGTATTTTGGTTGTTGTATTTGTGTATAAGCTCATTGAAAGAGGTTTCTCCACCACCGGAGTTTTTCCGAGAAGGAGTTATAATGGTGGTGGCATCGCTAGAGATCAACCGTAGAGTAGAAACTAGGGTTCCTAACCATGTAAAATCATATGTAGTGTTTGTGATTGCATTTGTTTATTTAGTTTGCTATTTATTTCCGTTGCGCTAACTAATTGTAGATAAGCATGAACACGATTGAAGAATGCAATCGACCAAAGAAATCGAAGAATCGCTATTCACCCCCCTCTAGCGCATCACAAAATCCTCAACATTTGATATTAGAGTAAGGTCATTTTTCAAGGACTCACTGTCGCAAGAGTAAGCGCTAGAGGACGATGAAGTTCAATGATGAACTAGGCTACAACACGCAAGTTTCACCTTCCTTCGGCGACAAAGATTTTGCATATTGGAAAGGTAGAATGGAATACTTTTTAATGATTGATATTGAAAATTGATTTAGTATTGTAGATGGTTTTGAATCCCTTGTGGACAAGAAGGGAAGACTCCTCAAGAAGAAGTGGGCTAAGGAGCAAATTTAAAAATTCAAGATAAATGAAAAGAAAGCAATAATCTTGGCTAGTTCAATACCTATGGATTTATTATATAACCTAGGTGAATTCTACGATGCTAAGGAGTTATGGAGTAAATTTATTGAGCTCCATGAGAATCCCTCACCGACACAATGTGAGAAGAAGTCAAGGGAGGAAAGCTCATTATCTCAAGAGCTTGGAGATTCAGAAGTTGAGAGGTGCTCAACATTTCAATTGAAAGAGGTCGAAGAGGTTGAAGAAGCCTCCACCTATAGGATTGAGGGGGAGGATAGGCAACCAACACTGGAACAAGATTAAGAGGAGACCTCTACATCTAGAGCGGATGAAGAACAAGCTCAAAATTCTTCTACTATTGAGATAGGTAACTCAAACATAGTTATTAAAAATAAAGATCATATAATATACCATGAGTGTAGGGGGAAGGGACACTACAAGAGTAAGTACCCTAAATTATTCAAGAACAAGGCTCAAACACCACCAAAGTGTTTAGGGTAATCAACCCATGTGATATGGTTTTGATGTGTGTGGCAAAGGGTTTAAGTTAGGATGATTGGATTTGATATGTGCGTTGAAGTCTTGCAGGACTTAGTAGTTCGCACATGAAGCTTATACAAGTGTCACCACTCACAACCTCATGCTTGAGTCGGCGAAGGAGCATTGCAAAGCCGTGCGCTTGATGCATCCGAAGGACCACCGGACGAGATGACTTGAAGCGAAGCCAAGGAAACAGACTTCGAGGGCAAGAGACGCGAAAGAGCATTACAGAGCCGTGTGCTTGACACTGCCGAGGGACGTGGTCGCAAACGAAGAGAGCTTCGGCGAGGGACTTCAAGTGAGATGAGAGAATGAGTGAATTGTAAGTAGCTCATTAGGTAAACTTGGCCGAATGGCTGAGTGTCGGAGGCTCGACCGCAAGGGTTGAGGTTTACCCAACCGCCGGATGCTCAAACAGATGTTAAGTTTGAGGTTTATCCGACACCAGTCGACTGGCATGTCATGGCAGTTGACAACTCCAAGTCGATCAACGATCGACTGGTGTGGCTGATGAATCAAGTCGACATTAGTCAATTGTTTAAGGGAAGCAGTCGACTGATAGCACTGTGCACGGGCACAGAAGCTAGTCGAGCTCGCGGGTCACTCGACTGGATGTTGACATCAGTCGTACTGATCATCCGACTGTTGGAGAAAGCGACCACGGTCTTGGATCGAAGCGGATCGCTAGAGGGGGGTGAATAGCGATAAAACTTTTCTTTCTTTCGAATTCATTTCAAAACAATTAAGTGCAGCGGAAAGATAAATTAAACAATAAAAGAGACAAGATATTTTTTACTTGGTTCGTATCCTTCGGCTACTACTCCAAGGCCCTAGTGGTCCTTGACCACGCACGGAGGGCAAAACACTAAAGAACTCCTCCTCGTTAGAGGTAGAAGTTAATCGATACAAGAACACAAAAAGCTTGAGGTAGAGGGGCACTCTCCCTCTCCTCGTTATGATAGAAAAGCTTCGAAAAAGTAAAGAAACAACTGATATCAAGCTTATACCGACACAAAAAAAAAAGGTAAAATAAATTAAACCTAGATGTCGGAGAAGAAGCACTTCATTGTCGGAGAGTTGTAGCTTTGCGGAGGATTTTGGAAGCTTAGAATTGATGTAGAAACCCTAGGATAAGCCCTCCTTTTATAGCCTTTGAGCCCCTTTTCGAGAGGACCTTCAACCAATGGAAATTAGGCACATGGCTCCTTGAAAAATTGTGATAAGGCTTGACTCCTCGAGGCTGATCCTTGACCATCAGTCGATTGATGGCCATTATCAGTCGACTGATGGCGGCATCAGTCGAATGCTGACTGCAGAGAGTCGACTGATTGACGATAGTCGAGTCCTCCAAGCTGGCAGTTGACTAATGCTAGCTGCAAGGCAAAGTTAGCTTAACAAAAACATTATTTCGACGACCTCCGAATGTCCGATCTCGACCTAGACCACCTATAGGATGTCTTTGGTCGGATCTACACTTAAGATCATCCCCGTAAAGAGAATACAACCTCACTTACTCTCACACACATACGAGCTTACCTCGATATTTACTGTGTCACTTTCTCTTCCGGCCTTCCACTCGATTCCTTCGGCTCCCTCTGAAGTCACTCGAGTATTGCCTGACCACCACGGCTTCCTCCAAGTGTCTCTAGCCTTCAGCTTCAACGTTGGCACTTTTTTGCACATTCGATTTAGCTCGTGAGATAACAATATAAGCTTAACTTTGTATCGTTTTCTATAATAAAAACTCAAGTTCGACTTTGGTGCATACTGCACCAACAATCTCCCCCCTTTTGATTTATGGCAAACCAACACAAAGTTAAGTAAAATAAATTAAGTGCATTAAGAAAAATGAGTATGTGATATGAATGAATGAGCAGGAGTATATAAAAAAAACTCTTTTTCAAGTGCTCCCCCTTGACCGAGGGTGAGTACTTGAGAAAGAGTTTTAACTCTCCCCCTTGATGTTTGCTACTAAAAATTAAGTAATAGAAAATTACTTAATATTGGCCATAGTGTTTAAAATAAGTTTTTAAGTTAAGAAATCAAAAAATTGATTTCTTAACCTTGGCCTTTACTTCCGTTTAACTTAAAGTTAAGTAAATGTGTTTAAGTTACTTGTAAACAAATATGAAGTAAGAGTTAAGTTATCAAAAATTAAAATTTTGACCCCTTAACTTTGACCTTTTTCTCCCCCTTTTGCCATATATTGAAAAGAGTAAGGGTGTGGAAAAAAAACAAAGTATTAAATTTAAAGTCCAAGCATGTTCCACATTATTTTGAAAATAATATACTAAAAATAAACTCATTTATAAAATGTTCGACTCATATTTGGCTTGATTGATATGAAAGATCAACCAGTCCTAGTCAGAGTAGGTTAGTATGTATGATTATACTCTGTGGTTCATGGAGATGCACTAGCTCTACATATGGAACTAGAAGTGAGGTCCTAACATCTCACGCCCATCTACGCGACTAAGTACACAAACACATTAGTTCTATGTGTTGTGAGATGTATTGGCTCCTTAAATCTATAGGTGCATGATATCTAAGGTATGTCCTATACTAGTTCCATGAAAAATGAAAAGTAAGAAATAGTAGTAATATAATTTGCAAAGTCCTATTCTACTACGCACATGCCTAATTTTCGTCTTAATAGACTAAATTCGGCTTCGGGTAGGGGTTTAATAAATAGGTCTGCCAAGTTAGACTTCGATTCGACATATTCGAGTTGTATGGCTCCGTTGGCCACATGTTCTCAAATGAAATGGTGTTTGACCTCTATATGTTTGGTCCTAGAGTGACATATCGGATTCTTAGTAAGATTAATTGAACTAATGTTATCTACGTGAAGTTTAGTATTTGTAAAGTCTAACTTAAAGTCGCGGAGAGTGTGCTTCATCCAAAGAAGCTGAGTGACACACTCACCCATTGTGATGTATTCGGCTTCGGTGGTAAATAAGGCAACACAGTGTTGCTTCCTACTGCACCAACTTACTAGACTCGAGCCGAGAAGTTGACAACAACCACTCGTACTCTTTCTATCGAGCTTACTATCGGCATAGTTTGAATCAGAGTAGCCGGTTAGTTCGAACTCGGTAGATCTAGGGTACCAAATACCGACATTAAGTGTACCCTTTAGATATCTAAGGATACGCTTGACTAGAGTTAGGTGAGACTCCTTGGCACAGGTTTGGAACCTTGTGCACATACTTACTGCAAATAAGATATCAGGTCGGCTTACAGTTAAGTAAAGGAGACTCCCTATTACGCTCTTATAGTATTTTAAATCAATTGAGTTTCCGATTACATCTTCTTCTATATTCACATTAGTTGCTATTGGGGTATTAATAATTTTAGCGTCTTGCATTCCAAAGCTTTAATTAATTCCCTAGTATATTTGCGTTGATGTAGGTATATTTCATCTTTAGTTTATTTAATTTGTAGACCTAAGAAGAAACTTAACTCACCTACTAAATTCATTTAAAATTCACTTTCTATAAGTGAAATGAACTCATTTAGTAGGATTGAGTTGGTGGTTCCGAAAATAATATCATCTACGTAGATTTGGGCTATGAATATCTCTTTACCTAAGGTTTTTACGAAAAGGGTTGGGTCAACTACACCTTGGTTAAATCCTTTAGACTTAAGATAAATTGAAAGTCTCTCGTACCAAGCTCGAGGAGCTTGTTTAAGTCCATAGAGGGCTTTCTTTAACCTAAGGACATGGTCGGGTTTATCTGGACTTTCGAAATTGGGAGGTTGACTAACATAAACCTCTTCCTTAATGTATCCATTTAAGAACGCTGATTTCACATCGATTTGAAACAACTTAAATCCTCGATGTGCAGCATACGCTAATAGCATTTGAATGGACTCTAATCTAGCTACTGGGGCGTAGGTTTCGTCGTAATCTAAACCTTCAACTTGACTAAACCCTTTAGCGACAAATCTAGCTTTATTTCTAACTACTTCACCATTATCATCAAGTTTATTTCTAAACACCCACCTTGTTCCAATGATTATTTTATCTTTAGGTGGTGGTACTAAATCCCATACTTCGTTCCTAGTGAATTGAGCCAGCTCTTCTTGCATTGCAATAATCCTATCGGGATCAAGAAGAGCTTGGTCAATAGTTTTGGATTCAATTTTAGAAATCAAGGAGATTTGACTAAGGTTTCTGTATGAGGCTCTAGTTCGAACTCCTAGACTTGGATCACCTATCACTTGGTCGATAGGATGATTCATTTGAGTCTATAACTTAATCAATAGGATGACTCGTTTGAGTTCTAGTTTGGTTAGAGTCATCTATCACTTGGTCGATAGAGTGACTTGATTGACTTAGATTAGGATTAACACTAGACATGATCTCCGGATCAGAGTTAGGTCTAGTATGAATTGACTCGCTAATTGGGGTTGTCGGGGGTTTTGTAGGTTCGTCTCCTTCATCAAATACTACATTGATAGTCTCCTCAACTATAAGGGTGTCATGGTTATATACTCTAAAGCTCTACTTGTAGTCGAGTATCCTAGAAAGATTCCGGTCGTGGTTTTGGATGTAAATTTCCCTAGGTAATCCTTAGTGTTTAGGATATGTACCTTACACCCAAATACCCTAAAGTACTTGATGTTAGGTATTTTATCGTGATAAATCTCGTAAGAGATCTTAAGGTGCCTCTTTACCATAAGGATCCTATTTTGGACATAGCATGCCGTACTCACGGCTTCCGCCCAAAACCTATCGGGTAGGTTATACTCGTTTAACATTGTCCTAGCAGCTTCTTCTAGGGTTATATTTTTGCATTCTACTAGGCCATTTTGTTGTGGAGTTCTAGGGCAAGAGAACTCATGGTGGTATCCATTTATGTTACAGAATTCTATAAACCTATGGTTCTCGAATTCACCACCATGATCAGTCCTAAGTCTTTTGATTTTAATGCTTTATTGATTTTCTATTAATTTAAATAGGTTGATTAATTGATCTAGGGTATCACTTTTGTGTTTGATGAACTTAACCCAAGTAAATCTAGAATAGTCATCAATTATGACTAAGAAGAATTTACTTCCATTAAGTGACTTAGCTCCGTGTGAATCAAATAGATCCATGTGAAGGAGCTCAAGCACACTTTTGGTTCGTTCTTGATTAGTTAGTTGATGTTGTGTCCTAGATTGTTTACCTTGTTGACAAGCATTACATATTTTATTATCCAAGTTATTGAGGTTAAGCAAACCTCTGACTAAGTCACTCTGACTCATCTTGTGGATGAGTCTTGGGTGTGAGTGACCGAGTCATCGGTGGCACAACCATGATTCCTCTTGCCATGTCATAAGATACTTAGTTGAGGAGTTAGTTAAGTTAATAGTGTAAATATTGTTATTTCTAGTTCCCTTAAGAATTGTTTTAGAAGTTTCATTTGTATTAATTACGCATTCATTTTCTAGAAATATGACCTTATAATTATTATCACACAATTGGCTTACACTAAGTAAATTATATTGAAAATTTTCTACTAATAAAACATTTTGAATAACAAAATTTGAGTTAAGCTCAATATCACCTAATCCGATGATTTTGAGCTTGCCGTTATTTCCGAAGGCTACCGATCCTTGTCATTTGAATCGAAACTTCGAAAACTTGAGTTGATCCCCGGTCATGTATCGGGAGCAACCACTGTTCAACATCCATTGATCCTACACGCAAGGTAGTTGGATCGGATATTGGATTTATTAAAGATTGGTTGAAAATTATTAACCTAAATCATCTCACCCATGTCTACATGATCAAACACGTTAACCCTATATGTTCTTGTGAGATGACTTCCAATTTTACTTGATTTAAATTTAATGACTTAAACACTTGTCAACCTTGCGTTAGATTCGGATTTGACCTTAGGTTCATCAAGTCACCTTTTCAAGATCATGGCTTCCAGGTCGTGGCGAGGCACAGAGGCCTTCTTTGATCGAAACAACGACCACTTCCTTAGACAAAGCCATTTTCAAGGAAATAGAGATTTGACTACCTAAGACCACTTCCTGGTCTAACTAGTCTAGGATACGACGAGGTAGCTTCATCTAGTTCTGCTCGGTCAAGTGCACCGAACTAGATACGCCTTTTCTAGCCTTAATACACAAGACTCCGCTTTCCTAGTGTACTATCATCTCGCCATGTCCTGGTACTATGTTATCAAGTATTGACGAGTTATAGTCCTATCTAACCATTCTATAAAGGAAAATCAAATAAAAACCTAAGCATGCAATTTCTAAGTTAAAACACAAACAAGTTTCGTACTAGGTCCTCCTGGACCATTGAATCGATTCGGTCTCTCCACATAGTGGATTTGGTCCTTGGGAACCCAGTACTGGTTCGATCCTAAGTTTGAAATCAAGATGGTCTTAGGGACCCATGCTTGGACACATTTTTTATGTCGACTTACAATCGACATATACGACTTGTTGGTCGTATTTGAGCTAAACCCTAGCCCGACCTTGTTGTACATGGCCCTTTGCGATCAAAGTAGGAGGTCAAGTCCTTTGGATCCCAAAGTAAACCTTTCCAACGTGTTCCTAAGATCTTTGACTTGACTCTTCAAGAGTGAGTTCTCAACTTCGAGTTTTTCAACCCGAGTTGAGTCCTCCTCTTGAACTCGACTAGTCGAAGAGGTTAGGGAGACCTCGTGTTTGAGGAGTTTAACTTCCTCAACCAGGGTCTCGACCTTGGACTCGGACTTAGCTAATTTTCTAGTTAAAAACTTAATTGCACTATAAAGTGTACTAATGAGGGATCGACTTACCTTGAGTGTATCTTTTGAACCGGATGCGTATCTGTGGCTTGTCTTGAATAGTGCTTCGCAGTCCGACTCGACTTCGATTTCTGATTCATGTTCCGGTTCTGACTCCATCTTCGATTCCACCGGTTTAGCCATGAGAGCACGATCATTATCTTCTTCCTCGGATGCTTCTTTCCAAGTAGCGTTGAGTGCCTTTTTGTGTTTTGGTGCTTTTCTCTTGAGTTTTGGGCATTCGGACTTGATGTGTCCAAACCTATTGCATTCGTAACATCTAATATTTGAACTTTTAGGCTTACCTTCATTGGGTTGAGTGACGGTTCATTTTCGGCCCTTGACTATCCTCCGAACTAGATTGACTAGTTCGGCCTCCATTTCCGAGTCGACCTTCGAATCGGACTCATCCTCTTCTTCCTTCGGGGGTGGCTTACTTGTGGTTTTCTTCCTCGAACCTGCAAAAAGTGCTATACCCTTCTCGGGTTCCGAGTTAGACTGCTCGTGAAGTTTAAAATTGGAAAATAATTCATCTAACCTAAGTTTCGAAAGATCCTTGGAGACCTTGTAGGCATCGAACATGGATGCCCACAAGGTAGTCCTTGGAAAGGAATTAAGAACATACCTTATAAGGTCGCGGTTTTCGACCTTTTGCCCGATTGCGTGTAGATTGTTGACTATGTCTTGAACTCGGGCGTGAAGTTGCATCACGGATTCATGTTCCTGCATTTTTAGATTATATAGTTTATTAAATAAAAGATCTCGTATACATACCTTGGCTTCATCGGTCCCTTCGTGTAGCTCCACTAGCTTTGTCCAAAGGTCCTTTGCGCTGATGAAGGGGCCGATGCGATTTAATTCCTCCTTGGACAAGCCACATTGAAGGATTTGAGTTGCCTTGGCGTCGGCTTTGACTTGTCGTTTTGTCGCAATGGTCCATTGGTCATAATCCAAGGATTCACCCACTTCGTTAGTTGGAAGTGTGAATCCCGTTTGGATTATGATCCACATCTCGATTTGGGTTTTGAGAAAGCATTCCATCTGACCCTTCCAATAACGAAAGTCATCTCCATTGTAAAATGGAGGTCGGACGGTGCTAAAACCCTCGAGATGGGCCATTAGAACAAAAGAAACAAGGAGATGAAGACGAAAAACCTAGCAACGACAAAAACACATGAAAATGTACCAATACTCGCATCTTGGATTAGTAGTGCGGGAGAAAAACTAACCAAATGAAATAAATCTGAAATAAACAGAATTAAAAAGAAAAAAAAATCTGTAAAAAGCTAGATCGGTGGTTTCACCAAATCTTAGCAACCCCCGGCTATGATACCAATTCTTGGATCGAAGCGGATCGCTAGAGGGGGGGGGGTGAATAGCGATAAAACTTTTCTTTCTTTCGAATTCGTTTCAAAACAATTAAGTGCAGCGGAAATATAAATGAAACAATAAAAGAGACAAGATATTTTTTACTTGGTTCGTAGCCTTCGGCTACTACTCCAAGGCCCTAGTGGTTCTTGACCACGCACGGAGGGCAAAACACTAAAGAACTCCTCCTCGTTAGAGGTAGGAGTTAATCGATACAAGAACACAAAAAGCTTGAGGTAGAGGGACACTCCCCCTCTCCTTGTTATGATAGAAAAGCTTCGAAAAAGTAAAGAAACAACAGATATAAAGCTTATACCGACGTAAAAAAAAGGTAAAATAAATTAAACCTAGACGTCGGAGAAGAAGCACTTCGTTGTCGGAGAGTTATAGCTTTGCGGAGGCTTTTGGAAGATTAGAATTGATGTAGAAACCCTAGGATAGGCCCTCCTTTTATAGCCTTTGAGCCCCTTTTCGAGAGGACCCTCAACCAATGGAAATTAGGCACATGGCTCCTTGAAAAATGGTGATAAGGCTTGACTCCTCGAGGCTAATCCTTGACCATCAGTCAACTGATGGCCATCATCGATCATTGATGGCGACATCGATCGAATCGATGCAGATGCCCGATTGACGGTCGAGTTCTCAAGCGCAATGATCGATGCTAGCTGCAAGGCAAAGTTAGCTTAACAAAAACATTATTTCGACGACCTCCAACCATCCGATCTTGACCTAGACCACCTATAGGATGTTTTTGGTCAGATTTACGCTTAAGATCATCCCTGTAAAGAGGATACGACCTCACTTACTCTCGCACACACACGAGCTTACCTCGATACTTACTATGTCGCTTTCGCTTCCGGCCTTCCACTCGATTCCTTCGGCTCCCTCCGAAGTCACTCGAGTGTCGCCCGACCACCGCGGCTTCCTCTGGGTGTCGCTAGCCTTCAGCTCCAGCGTTGGCACTTTTCTGCACACTCGATTTAGCTCGTGAGATAACAATATAATCTTAACTTTGTATCATTTGCTATAATCAAAACTCAGGTTCAACTTAGGTGCCTACTGCACCAACACACGGATCCCGTGAATCCGCCCTGGTCAGGAGTCATTGGAGTCGACATCAGTCGACTGATGAAAGCATCAGTCGACTAATAGTGTCCCACGGGAAGATTTACTTCCTCTCTATAAAAAGAGAGGGTGGGGGCTTTTAGATGGTTAATGTTCATGCTCTAAACATCCTACTATGTGCCCCACAAAGCTCAAACTTCTTCTTCTAGTTTTCTTTCATATCTATTGTAAAAGGAGTGATCTCATTATTGTAAAGGTTTACCTCTACCTTGGTTGGGCTAAAGGGAGAGACCAATAGTGGATTGGTTGCGGAGTGATTCACCGGAGACGAATCGGACCGTGGATTAGCGGCGAGGCTGTGAACCACATTATATCGTGTGTTAGCATTGTTTTATCTTTTTGCTTATCTTAATTGCTTGTTTAGTTTTGTTTCCGTTGCGCTAATTATATTTGTAGACAAGCAATTTGTTCATATGACGAAAGAGGGTTATTCATCCCCCTCTAGCCAGCCACCGACGATCCTACAAGTGGTATCAGAGCCAAGGAAGCTTGTCGAGGACTAACCGCCGCAACAAGCACTACAATCAAGGATGGCCAGCTCTAACATTCACCCACCAAAGTTCGAGGGAGAATTTGCGTGGTGGAAGAAATGCATGGAGGTATTCTTCGAAACTGACTTTGAAATATTATTAATAATGGAAAATGGTTTCGAGGTACCTAGGGATGAAGAGGGGGAAGCCAATCGAGAAGTCTAGATGGACTAAAAAGAAAAGGGAAGAGTACTTGGAAAACTCAAAGGCAAAGCACCATCTCTACAATGTACTTCCCCAACAAGAAGTGAACCGGATTGGAGAATGTGCAAGCGCCAAGGAAATGTGGGAGAAACTCATAGAACTCCATGAAGGCACTTCCGAGGCAAAGCATGCAAGGAGAGACCTTCTTCGCTCCCAACTAACAAATATCAAACTTGAAAAGGGAGAAAAGGTAACCTCTTTACACTCTAGGTTTAAAGAAATTTTAATTGGGCTAACAAGTGTAGGAGAAAAACTTTTGAACCGGGATATGCTTATGAAAGCAATCGATGCTTTTCCCCGGTCATCGAAATGGAGCTCAATGGTGGACTCCTTCTACATGTCGAAGAACCTAGAAGTGAGCACCTTGGAGGAGTTCTTCTCAACCATGGAGCTCCATGAAACAAGGCTTGAAGGAATAAGTGAAGAATCAAGCATCAAACCATCAAGAGGAGTAGCCTTGGTAGCCAAGAAGGGGAAGAAGAAGAAGATAGAGACTCCCTCCTCATTCGATGAAGCATCGTCCTCATCTTCCACGAATAGCAATGAAGATTCTTATATGGTAAGGAAGGTAAGGCGTGCCTTAAGAAATTTAAAATTTAACAAATCTTATGATAGGAGAAGGAACAAGAGGAAGATAATATGCTATAATTGCCAACAAGAGGGACATATAAGAGATGATTGTCCCCTCTTGAACAAGAGCAAAGAAGAAAGGAGGAGAAAAGAAGAAAAGAAAAAGGGGAGCAAGAAGAAGGAAGAAGAGAAGAAGGCCAAAGAAAAAGCGAAGGCAAAGGTACTAAAAGCAAGGACATGGGATGATCCCTCTTCATCATCATTATCGGAAGAGGAAAATACTTTTGTCACAAACCTTGCATTGATGGCGTTTGATGATCTAGACTCCTCCTCCTCCGAGCAAGAAAGATCAAACACAAATGAGGAGAGCTCTAGTGAAGGGGGAGGCTCATCACCATCCTCATCCGAATCCGAAGAAGAAGACATGAAAACTATGGTAACTAATCTAACTCCTAAGAAAAAAGATTCCATGATTTCTAGCTTAACTAGGGATTTATTTAGGGCTAAGAAAAAGAACAAATGCATGCTAGATCAACTTAAGGCCCTAGAAGAAAAATTAGAACAAACATGCTTGAATATTAATGATAATATTTCTTCTAGTTTTGAAAATGCATGCTTACATGATAACTATATGCTTTTTGATGTAAATGATGCATGCGTTGAAGAAAATAGGGTCTTAAGGGAAAAGGTAGACCATTTGACCAAGGCCCTAGAAAAATTCACAATTGGATCCAACACCCTTAATATGATCATAGGGAGCTAAAGGAATAGCTTTAATAAGAAAGGCCTAGGTTATAAGGGAAAGACAAATGAAAAGGCCTATAAATGTTTGATTGCTAGGGGTCAAAGCAAAAATAAGACAATTGCTAGAAAATGGATCCCTAAGGAATACTTAGTAAACCCTACAGGAAAGAACTTGTATTGGGTTACTAAATTCATTCTTAAGGGTTAGGAAAACCCTAGGTTAGTCAACCATAGTGGACTTCACTTATATCATATGTTTTGGTTGACTTAGGATGGCGAGACTTAATTTTTGAAATAGTGTTGGGTGATGATAATGCACCCATAAATAGATAAAATCATGCTTTGGGTGATACTTGACTTATTATCATGATTTTATATCTAATTCATGATTACAAATTGATTGATACATGTGTTTCATGATCATAATGTGAAATCAATGCATATATGCCTTTATGATCATGTGGTATGTTAGGATGATACTTAGCCTTGGGTAGAATTGCATGAAATTGAAGGTTAAGTACATAAATACCTTTAGGAACATCTCACATTCACCATAAGGATAACTTTGATTGAAAACATAGTATGGGTGAGATGATAGGATGAAACAAATGGTCCACTAATGCCTATGACATTTAGATGGTCATTTTAAGTATCAAAATAGCAATAATAGACCAATCATGGGGAAGACTTATGTTTAATTCATAGACATATTTCCCAAAGATCATAGTTGGATATTTCGTATGTTTTCAAAACCATTTCTTACTTTAAAATCTGTGCTTTAGTGTTTTGAAACAATTTAATGCAAAACTAGGTGTCAAAATTGATACAAACTTGATCAAAACACTAGTTATTTTTGAAACTTTTAGATTTTTGGCAAATCATTAAAAATATAAGTAATTTTCATGAAAACTCATTTTTCACTGATAAAGGACCTTAAAAGAAATATGTTTTCAAAATTTCATGATTTTTCGATTTTTATGGAATTTCTAATGCATTTCTGAATTTCATCTAGAAAAATCAGAAAACCTGAAACTTGCGTGCCAGTCGACTGGTAGTTTGAACGAACCAGTCGACTGATGTACTGTGCACGAGCATAGTAACCTAATTTTATCAGGTTTTGTTTGGTTTTTGGTATTTTTCCTTCTTAAAGATGAGGCAATGTGTGTATAATATTTAGAAAATATTTTTGATGGTGTCAAAGGGGGAGAAATAGGGAAGTTTAATTTAATCATGCTAAAAGGGAAAATTTAGCATGTCTTAAGGGGGAGTTGCATGTTTAAGGGGGAGTTGTTATATTCATGTTTTTACTTACATGCTTTCCTTGCTTATGTTTATTGATTTTTGTTTACCTAACTTAAACGGATTGCCACACGTCAAAAAAGGAGAGATTGTTAGGACAATCAACCCATGTGATATGGTTTTGATGTGTGTGGCAAAGGATTTAAGTTAGGATGATTGGATTTGATATGTGCGTTGTAGACTTGCAGGACTTAGTAATTCAGACATGGAGCTTAGGCAAGTATCACCACTCACAACTTCATGCTTGAGTCGGCGAAGGAGCATTATAGAGTCGTGCGCTTGATGCATTCGAGGGACCGTCAAACGAGATGACTTGAAGTGAAGCCAAGGAAGCAGACTTCGAGGGCAAGAGATGCGAAAGAGCATTGAAGAGTCATGTGCTTGATGTTGCCGAGGGACGTGGCCGTGAACGAAGAGAGCTTCGGCGAGGGACTTCAAGTGAGATGAGAGAATGAGTGAATTGTAAGTAGCTCATTAGGTGAACTTGGCCGAATGGTTGAGTGTCGGAGACTCGACTGCAAGGGTTGAGGTTTACCCAATCGTCGGATGCTCAAATGGATGTTAAGTTTGAGGTCCATGTTATGGCGATCGACTACTCAAGTCGTCGATCGACGGTGGTGTAACGATGAATCAAGTCGACATCGGTTGGTAATGCTTAGCACGCGGGCATAGAAGCTAGTCGAGCTCGCGGGTCACTCAATTGGAAGTCGACATTAGTCGACTGATGAAAGCATCAGTCGATTGATCATCCGACAGTTGGAGAAAGTGGCTACGGATCCCGCGAATCTGGGCTGGTCAGGAGTCATTGGAGTCGACATCAGTCGACGGATAGTGTCCAACGGGAAGAATTGCTTCCTCTATAAAAAGAGAGAGTGGGGGCTTTTAGATGGTTAATATTCATGCTCTAATCATCCTACTAAGTGCCCCACAAAGCTCAAACTCCTTCTAGTTTTCTTTCATATCTATTGTAAAAGAAGGAGTGATCTCATTGTTGTAAAGGTTTACCTCCACCTTGCTTAGGCTAAAGGGAGAGACCAATAGTGGATTAGTTGTGGAGTGATTCACCGGAGACGAATTAGACCGTGGATTAGCGGCGAGGCCGTGAACCACATTATATCATGTGTTAGCATTATTTTATCTTTTTGCTTATCTTAATTGCTTGTTTACTTTTGTTTTCGTTGCGCTAATTATATTTGTAGACAAGCAATTCGTTCATACGACGAAAGAGGGCTATTCACCCCCCTCTAGCCGGCCACCGACGAACCTACACAAAGTCCAAGGAGAAGGTCAAGGAGGTTGGAGCCCCAAGTTGCAAAGGCGAGGAGCACATAGTGTGCTTTCAGTGCAATCAAAATGCCCACTATATAAGGCAATGTCCGAGGGGGAGGCACCATAGGAAGGACAAGTTAGAGAGCTCAAGTGTGGGGGAGCTCCTGCAGTAAAGCCTAAGGTATCACATTTTAATGCCCTTGAAATTTATCATAAGAAGCATGCTAATAATATGTTTTATTGTTTAGGTGCTAAATATGATGATATTAAGACAAAGGATAATTCTAGGATTGTTTGTTCTAAAACTACCCCATCTAAGAATGAGAACAACCTAGGCAAAACTCCTAAGAAAAATAGACATATGCCTAGGAAGAGAACTGGCCAAAGAGAGAATGAAAATTCAAAAATTGAGAAATTGAAAGTAGAAAATCAAGTTTTGAGGTCAAATATTGAGTAATTGGAAATGACCCTCATTAAGATGGAAAACAAATTTAAAGCGTCTAGTAGGCAAAATCTAGGGTTTTGTAGGCAAGAGTCACCAAAGGACAAGCAAGGTTTGGGTTAAAGCCTAAGTCCAATGAAATCAAGCCTTCTTACCATAGTGTTCCATATAGCTACAAAACTAGTCCTAGCTCTAGGAATATCAAGTTTTCAAGGGAAGTTATCCCTAGAGTTTACCTTGATAAGAGTCAAGTGACTAAGGTTTCAAAGAAACCTAGAAGCGTCACTAAGAAGGTTACAAGGGAAGATATCCCTAGGGTTAACCTTAATGAGACCACAATGGCCAAGGTTTCTTAGAAGCCTAGGAGAGTCATTAGAAAGGTATCAATGGATGTTATTTTCCCAGGTCATGATTGACCAGACTCGAGTTTGACTCGAGTGGTATTTTTATGTTTGACAAAACCTATGACAATGAAATTGTCAAGGGGAAGTCCCAGTCTTGTGTACTTGGCATTGAAAGTTCAAGTGTATAGCCTTGGCCAAGTCCAAGTGTGTAGCCTTGGTGGTGAAAGTCCAAGCATGGGTCTTAGCAATTGGAAAGTCCAACATGGAGTTGGCATGAAAAGTCTAAGTTTTTGGAGTATTGGGAATACAATCAAAGTCTCACATTGGTATGATATGGAAAAGATCATGTGCTTATAAGATGAAAAGATATCTCCATTGGAATGAGGCCTTTTGGGTAAAGCCCAAAAATAAAACCATGAGGGCTTGGGCCCAAAGTGGACAATATTATGTCATTAAGGAGATATGTGGATCTTATAGGCACTAACACAAGTGTATAGCCTTGGTCATGTAAGTCCAAGTGTGTAGTCTTGGCAGTGAAAGTCCAAGCATGGGGCTTGGCAAATGGAAAGTCCAACATGGAGTTGGCATGGGAAGTCCAAGTGTGTAGTCTTGGCGGTGTAGACTAGTTAGCATGACAATAGCCGATAGAAGCACCTGAAGGCTAGCGTATGGATGAACAAGTCATGGATGACTTAGAGGGATCCACATATGGATGAACAAGTCATGGATGACTTGGAGGGATCCGATAGGCGCGAGGCTAGTGGAGGTGGCTAGAAGGCTTAGGTCTAGGCTAAGGGTGGTCTAGCAAGTATGAGGGCAACATACTTAGGTTAAACCTCATGTTTGAGATTATGATCGGTCGATTGATCGTGATGAAATCGTGAAGTTGACTACGGTAGTGTGGCATTAATGGCAGGTCTAATGCAAGTATTGGGAAGTCGACTGGCCTAGCAGTCGACTGCTATGGCGGTCAGTCGACTGATGGATGATGCCATAGAAGCGAGGCAGACTTGACCAGTGGCTCGATTGCCTGTGCATCCCTATATTAGGGAGCTATAGGGATGCTAAGGAGTTGTGGGATAAGTTGGTCAAATACCATGAAAGTCCCAAACCGGCACAAGTAGAGAAGGAAACCGAAGAGGAATGCTCATCCTCTTAAGCCCATGAGGATTCAGAGATTGAGAGGGAATCCACATCCGAATCGGTAGAAAAAGTGGAAGAATTGGAGGAAGCATCCACCTCCAGAAGAAGTGAAGAACCTCCCCATATTGCCTCTACCGACCTAGGTAACTCATGCATTTTAATTAAGAATAAAAATTACATTATATACTTTGAGTGTAAGGAAGTCGGACATTACAAGAGTAAGTGCCCTAAAAGAGTCAAGAAGACTCAACCGGCGCCAAAATTTCAAGAAAAGACCAATGAAGTTGGAGCCTCAATTAGGAAGAGCAAGGAGCATGTGGTGTGCTTCAAGTGACATCAAAAGGGGCATTATAGAAGTCAATGCCCTAGGGGGAGGAAGAAAATCATGAAGGAGCATCACATGTAAGGGGAGTTTCTAAAGCAAACCCTAAGATATCACTTATTAATGCATCTTCAAGTTCTAAGGTTAAAAATCATGCTACAAATTATTTTAGTTCACTTGCTATTGCTCATGAACAAAATAATGCTAGTAGGAATAGATATCTTTGCTTAGGTGCTAAGAGTTGCAATATTACATCTAAGGACAAACCTAGAACCGATAACTGTAAAATAATTTTACCTAGGGAGAGGATTAGGAGGATAGAAGAAAATTTAGGCATTAACCCTAAGAAGGGTACGCATATGCCTAAGAGGAATAATTTTTCCCAAAAGGTTAATGAAAAATCAAAATTGGGAAAATTAGAGTTAGAGAACCAAGCCTTGAGGTCAAGGCTTGAAAACTAGAAAAGACCCTAGCAAAAATGATAAACTCATTTAAGAGATCTAATGGTCAAAACTTAGGTCCTAGGAGGCTAGAACCATCAAGAGGAAAGAAAGGTTTGACTCACAAACCTAATCCCAAGAAGACCTATCACAATGTTCCATTCAATTATGGAACTTAATCGAGGTCTAGGAAAACCAAGGTTACTAGAGAGGTCATCCCTAAGGTTAACCATGGTGTGTGTCTAGTGGCTAAGGTTTTAAGGAAATCTAAAGAAGCCACTAAGAAGGTCACAAGGGAGGTCATCCCTAGAGTTGACTTAGGCAAGACCCAAATGACCAAGGCTTCTAAGCCTAGGAGGGTAATTAGGAAGGTATCAAGGGAGGTTATCCCTAGTGAATACCTAGTAAACCCAAGGATCTCCAATAGGTATTGGCTTCCTAGGAGCGTGATCCCCTCATGCTAGATGGGTTAGGTTGTGTCAACCTTGAATGGATGGGTAGTTAACCTAATCATAGCAAAGTTGATACTTTAGGTCATTTTCAAGGTTATGGGTACCTTAGAAATAAGATTAGAATTTATACCCTAAAATATTTTAGGATGTGACAATTAAATTTGAGAAGTTTGAAAAATTGATCAAATTAGCGCAACTTAGGTTTAGAGGTCATGGTGTGCCATTTTGGGTTATGACACATTTGGGAGATAAGTAGTAATATGGCAAAAATGAATTTAATCATAACAAATGGAAATTAATACTAAAATTTAGGTATTTTAATACCTTTACCTTTTATTTGTCATACCTTGTTTGTCATTGACATGACATGACATTATATTCATTTTTATCATATAAAATGTCATGATCATGCTTAGGGTTAATTTTTAATGTCATGTTATGCTTAGGTTTATGTTGTATGTCATGACATCATGATTATTAGCACAAGTCTTATTTATGTTATCATTTATGCCATAATCATTATTCATTCATTAATTAAAATTGAGTTGAGGACAATGACATAATTTGAAGTCTCATATATAAAGGAATCAAATAGAGTTGACTAGAAAATACATGAAACCCTAAATAACCAAAAACCACATCTCATAAGAACACTTGATTTGTATGTGTCTTCATACACCTTAGATACAAGTGAGATGTTAGGAAAATAGATTAAGGTTTTAAAATCATTTCAAAACCATTTTGAAAAACCTTGGTGAAGTCTATCTTTTGATAGCAATCACCATTGATGGAGGTGATACAAAGTAGGGTTAAAACATTGAAATTTTCAATGGTTTTGAACTTTGTGTCAATCCCATTATTTTATGGGTATTTTAGTTTTAAAATATTTTTTACCCATAATGATTGACTTAAATATTATACATATGAATTTTTGTGATTTTTCGATTTATGTATAATTCTTTATGAATTTCCGAATTTCATTTCTAAATTTTGATTTACATGCGGTCACGAGAAATTAGTCATTATTATGGATGATCACCTAGACTTAAACGATCATTGTAGTAATGAGTCGATTGCCAAGTGCTGATTTCGAGTAAACAAGGTATGTTTAGCCCATGTTCAGCTATTTCTAGGTTCCCTAATTGCTCTTAACCCTAGGATATACTTTGGAAAGCATTAGAAGGGTAAAAATCTATTGAATATGGATTAGGAGTATTGTTTAGGGTGTGTATCGAATTTTAAGGGAGGTGAAAGTGAAATGTTGAATCTTTGCCCTTAATTTCGATTATTTAGTGTTCCTATAGGCTTAAAGACTCTCCAAATACATTGTTGGTACAATGGTCAAGGGGGAGCAAGCCTTTAGGAGGAGGTTATTCATCATGGGATGATGAATGTGTTTTTTCCTCATGAGGGAGAGAATGAGGATTGCCTCTCATTTAGTGATATGAGACTTATCACTAGGAAGTGTGAAGGCATCATAGATGTTTTTGGACCAAGGGGGAGATTGTAAGATCTCATTGGGATATGTGACATTGACACCCTTGGGGAGAGTCTTTTTTATGTATGTCAAAAAGGGGGAGAATGTGAGATTTACCAATTTGTGAGAATTGGAGATTTGAGTTAGGTGACCTAACTAAAGGTGTTTGTGGTTTTTGTCAAACATTAAAAAGGGGGAGATTAGTGGTGCAATCGGCCTAGGTCACAATCGACCAGACTTGAGTTTGACTAGAGCAGTATTTTGATGTTTGAAAAAACATATGGCAATAAAATTGTCATGGGGAAGTCCAAGTCTTGTGTACTTGGCATTGAAAGTCCAAGTGTGTAGCCTTGGTCACATAAGTCCAAGTGTGTAGCCTTGGTGGTTAAAGTCCAAGCATGGGGCAAGGCAATTGGAAAGTCCAAGTGTGTAGCCTTGGCCATGTAAGTCTAAGTGTGTAGCCTTGGCGGTGAAAGTCGAAGCATGGGACATGGCAAATGGAAAGTCCAACATGGAGTTGGCATGGGAAGTCCAAGTGTGTAGCCTTGGCCTAGAAAGTCCAACATGGAGTTGGCATGGGGAGTCCAAGTGTGTAGCCTTGATGGTGTTGAACCAGTTAACATGACAATAGTCGATGGAAGCACCTGAAGGCTAGCATATGAATGAGCAAATCATGGATGATTTGGAGGTATCCATGTATGGATGAACAAGTCATGGACGACTTGGAGGGATCCGATAGGCGCGAGGCTAGTGGAGGTGGCTAGAAGGCTTAGGTCTAGGCTAAGGGTGGTCTAGCAAGTATGTGGGCATCATACTTGGGTTAAATCTCATGTTTGAGGTTTATCAGTTAAGTAGGATAATGATCAGTCGACTGATGGAAGTCGACTAGAGTTTGACTGTAGTCGTGTGTCATTGGCAGTCGACTGTCAGTATTGGGTAGTCGACTGGCCTAGCAGTCTATTGCCATGGAGGTTAGTCAATTGATGGATGATGCCACAGAAGCGAGGCAGGCTCGACCAGTGGCTCGACTGCCTATGTATCAGTCGACTGATGGGCTATCCGTTAGAACTTTTCTATTGGAACATCGGTGGCCGACTAGAGGGGGGGTGAATAGCCCTCTTTTGCATATGGTGGAATTCGTTCATTGATTGTCTACAAATATGATTAGCGTAAGTGGAAATATAAAAGACAATACAAAGACAATGCTAACAAACTGATATAACGTGGTTCACGGCCTTGCCGCTAATCCACGGATTGATTCGTTCCAAGTGAATCACGCCTTGAACTTTCCACTAGTCTCTCCTTTGTACAAAGCTAGGTGGAGGTAA
This sequence comes from Wurfbainia villosa, assembly GCA_025175895.1. Classification (NCBI taxonomy): domain Eukaryota; kingdom Viridiplantae; phylum Streptophyta; class Magnoliopsida; order Zingiberales; family Zingiberaceae; genus Wurfbainia; species Wurfbainia villosa. The sequence continues at coordinate 63,979,364 of CM045997.1, forward strand.
TCTTTCTTACAAGAATTCTCTCGTCTTACAATAAGATGAAAATAAACACAAGGAAGAAGAGGAAAATCATTTTAGGGCACTTGGGAGATGTTTAGCAATGAACTATTAGCCTCCCAAGATAACCCAAGGCTTCTTTTTATAGAGAAGAATCCTTTCTTCCCGATGGGCGCCTGGTAGTCGACTGATGCCTCGATCAGTCAACTGCTCCTATAGTTGTTGCCCAATAATGGCTTCTTCCACATTGGATTTCATCCAACGGCTCCCACATCAGTCAACTGATCGTCTCATTAGTCGACTGATGAAGCTAACAGTCGAGTGCCAGAAGCGAGCACTCGACTGATAACCATTCTGTGCATGAAACCCTTGTGATCGATCATTCCTTTGTCATCGTGATCGATTGATGAATTTGGCGATCGACTCCCAACCCTTGGCGGTCGGCTGCTGTGACATCGACTCGAACACCCGGTCGAGTCAGTCGAAAGCGATCGGCCCATTGCCATGGCTCTTGATCGTGATGTCGGGAAATCTCATCCTATACTTAGCCAATCGCCCAAGTTTTACCTAAGTGCTACCCCATCTCGGGTTACAATCGCTCACTCTCATTCCCTTGGAGTCCCTCGCCTTTGAAGTTGTCCTTTGGATGCGCCAAGTGCACGACTTCGCAGTGCCATCCTTCGCGTCTCGCCCTGAAGTCTACTTCCTTCGGCTTCACTCCAATGCTCCTTGTCTGACGGTCCCTCGGATGCTCCAAGCGCACGGCTTCCGCAAAGCATCTTTCACCGACTCAAAGACTGAGTCATGAGAGGTGAAACATGTCAATGCTCCATGTGTGAATTACTAAGTCCTGCATGACTTCAACACACATATCAAATCCACTACAATCCTAACTTAAACCTTTTGCCACACACATCAAAACCACATTACATGGGTTGATTGCCCTAACAATCTCCTCCTTTTTGATGTGTGGCAATCCGTTTAAGTTAGGTAAAAACAATAACATAAAACATAAGGCAAGAAAGCATGTAAATAATATGAGTATAGAAACTCCCCCTTAAACATGAAACTCCCCCTTAAGACATGCTAAATTTTTCCTTTTAGCTTGATTAACTTAAACCTATCAATTCTCCCCCTTTGACACCATCAAAAACATTAAGCAAATGTTATACACGCATGACATCAACTCTAATGGAAGAAAATACCAAAAACCACTCAAAACCTGATAAAAATAGGTTATTGTGCTCGTGCACAGTACATCAGTCGACTGAATTAGATGATCAATCGACTGGCACACAAAATTCAGGATTTTCTGATTTTTCGAGTGAACTTCAAAAATGCACCAAAAATTATAGAAAATTTGAAAAATCATGAAATTTGAAATTCATATATCTTGTGAGTTCCTGTATCAATGAAAAATTATTTTTTATGAAAATTCATTTTATTTTTGAAAATTATGCAAAAACTCAAAAGTTGCAAAAATGTCTAAAGTTTGTATCCACTTTTAAACCTAGTTTTGCATTGAAACTTTTTAAAACATGAACTCACTGTTTGCAAAGTATAAAATGGTTTAAAAACATTTAAAATATTCAGCCATGATCTTTGGGCAATATGCCTATGAATTAAACATATGCTTTCCCCATGATTGCTCTATTAATGCTCTATTGATACACTTAATGACCCATCTAAATGCCATAGGTATTAGTGAACCATTTGTATCATCCTATCATCTCACCCATTGCTATGTTCTCAATCAAGTTAGCCTTATAGTGGGTTGTGAGATGTTCCTAAAGGTATTTGTACTTAACCAAAATTTCATGCATTTCTATCCATGGTTAAGTATCATCCTAAAAACCCAAACATGAACATGCATCAAGAATTATCAATCATGATTATAAATTATAAAATTGAGCATGAATCATGATTCAAACATTCAATTTATGGGTTATGCATTATCATCTCCCAACACTATGTTAAAAATTTATAACCCACACCATCCTAAGTCAACCAAATAATATGATATAGATAAATCCACTATGGTTGACTATCCTAAGGTTTTCCTAACCCTTGAGGATGGATTTGGGGACCCAATACAAGTTCTTTCCTATGGGGTTCACTAAAAATTCCTTAGGGATCCATTTTCTAGCTATTGTTTTATTTTTGGCTTGGCCCCTAGCAATTAGGCATTGATAGGCCTTTTCATTTTTATTCCCCTTGTAACCTAGGCCTTTCCTATTGAAGCTTGCCCTTTGGCTCCCTATGATCATGTTCAATGTGTTGGAGCCTATAGTGAATTTCTCTAGGGCCTTAGTCAAATGGTCTACCTTTTCCCTTAAAACCCTATTTTCCTCCATACATGCATCACTAACATTAAAAGGAATGTAATCATCATGTGAGCATGCATTATTGATACTAGAGGAAACATTAATATTTAAACATGATTTTTCTAGCTTTTCTTCTAGGGCCTTAATTTCATTTTTCATGCTTTTGTTTTCCTTTTTAGCCCTAAATAATTCCTTAGTTAAGCTAGAAATCATAAACATAATTTTCTTGGGAGGGAGATTTGTTACCTCACTTACCAAATGCCCTTCCGATGATGAGGATGAAAATGAGGACACTCCCCCTTCACTTGAACTCTCCTCCTCACTAGTGCTTCTTTCTTCTTCCTCGGAGGAGGTGGAATCCAAATTGTCTATCCCCATAACAGCAAGATTTGTGAAGGCCTCTTCTTCGGATGATGAGGATGAAGGATCATCCCATGTGGCCTTATGTGCCTTAGCCTTCCCCTTTTCTTTGGCCTTCTTTTCATCCTCCTTCTTCTTGCTCCCCTTTTTCTTTTCTTCTTTTCTTCTCCTTTCTTCTTTGCTCTTGTTCAAGAGGGGACAATCATCTCTTATACGTCCCTCTCCTTGACAATTGTAGCAAATTATCTTCCTCCTTGGCCTTCTCCTCCTATCATTAGATTTGTTAAATTTAAAATTTTTCAAAGCACGTCTTACCTTCCTTACCATGTATGCTTCTTCCGTGCTATCCATGGAGGAGGAGGAGGAGTCTTCATCGGATGAGGATGGAGGAGTCTCCTTCTTCTTCTTCCCCTTGTTGGCTACTAGTGCCACTCCCCTTGATGGCTTGATGCTTGGTTCTTCAATTACTCATTCATGCCTTGTTTCATGTAGCTCCATGGTGGAGAAGAATTCTTCTAGGGTGCTCACCTCTAGATTCTTCGATATGTAGAAGGAGTCCACCATAGAGCTCCACTTTGAGGACCGGGGAAAAGCATCTATAGCCTTCATTACCATATCCCGGTTGGAGAGCTTCTCCCCTACACTTGTTATGCCATTAAGAATTTCCTTAAAGTGAGAATGTAAGGATGTTACCTTCTCCCCTTTATCGAGTTTGATGTTATTGAGTTGGGAGCGTAGGACATCTCTTCTTGCAAGCTTCACCTCGGAAGTGCCTTAATGAAGCTCTACCAATCTTTCCCACATCTCCTTGGCACTTGAGCACTCCTCAATCCGGTTCATCTCTTGTTGGGGAAGCACATTGAATAAATAGTGCTTGGCCTTTGAATTTGCCAAGTTCTCCTCCCTTTGCTTCTTGGTCCATCTCGATTTCTCTAGTGGCTCCCCCTCTTCATCCCTAGGAACTTCGAAACCATTTTCCATAGTGAGCATTATGTCAAATCAATCTCGAAGAATACCTCCATTCTCTTCTTCCACCAAGAGAATTCGCCGTCAAATTTTGGTGGGTGAATGTTGGAGTCGGCCATCGTTGTTGTTGTGTATGTTGCGGCGGTGAGTCTGGTGACAAGCGACTTGGCTTTGATGCCACTTGTTGGAACGTCAGTGGCCGACTAGAGGGGGGTGAATAGCCCTCTTTCGTGTACGGTGGAATTCGTTCATTGATTGTCTACAAATATGATTAGTGCAAGCAGAAATATAAAAGACAATACAAAGACAATGCTAACAAACCGATATAACGTGGTTCACGGCCTTGTCGCTAATCCACGGACCGATTCGTTCTAGGTGAATCACGGCTTGAACATTCCACTAGTCTCTCCTTTGCACAAAGCTAGGTGGAGATAACCTTTCTTACAAGAATTCTCTCCTCTTACAATAAGATGAAAATAAACACAAGGAAGAGGAGGAAAATCGTTTTGGGCACTTGGGAGATGTTTAGCAATGAACCATTAGCCTCCCAAGATAACCCAAGGCTTCTTATTATAGAGAAAAAGCCTTTCTTCTCGTTGGGCGCCTAGTAGTCGACAGATGCCTCGATCAGTCAACTGCTCCTATAGTCGTTGCCCAATAACGGCTTCTTCCACATTGGATTTCATCCAACAACTCCCACATCAGTCGACTGATGGAGCCAACAATCGAGTGTCGAAAGCGAGCACTCGACTAATAACCATTCTATACTCGAAACCCTTGTGATCAGTCGACTGCTGCCATCTTTCGTCGACTGATTGTTTCGGCAGTCGACTGCTGTGACACAAATCTGACTCGAACACCAGTCGAGTTAACAGTCGACTTGGAGCAGTCAACTTCCATGGCATTGCAGTCGACTGATGTCGGGAAATTCCATCCAACACTTTGCCTATCGGCCAAGTTTCACCTAAGCGCTACCCCATTCCCTTAGAGTCCCTTGCCTTTAAAGTTGTCTTCGTCTGGCCACGTCCCTCGAATGCGCCAAGCGCACGGCTTCGCAGCACCATCCTTCGCATCTCGCCCTGAAGTCTACTTTCTCTAGCTTCACTCCAATGCTCCTCTTCCG